>JAAALK010000286.1:47906490-48506490 GCA_019279435.1 Zizania palustris | reverse complement strand
GGGGTTGGTCTTAGCCTTATCCTGTAATAGCTTAGGGAACTTAGTTATATTAATAAAGACTACTTTTTCGGGACTTACTCAGGGTGTTTGCGGTCGCGATCTTGATGTCGAGGTACTTGAACCGGACGATGCCCTTCGGCATCGTTGGGCCATCCTCGAAGCGGTGCGGGCGAACCGGCCCGCGCGCTTCGTTCTTCCCCGCGGCAGTGACGGACGTGTGGACTCCGACGTCCTTCAGGGGGTTCTGAAGCATGTGAAGGACGAAGAGAGGGGGTCTCGCTCGCCGTCCTCATCCTCCGAACCGGTTGACTGGTCCGATACGGAGGCTGACTTAGGGGGAGCGTCCCCGGAGGAGGGCGGCCTGCGCAGCTGGGCTCAGCTCCAAGAGGACCAGAGAGCTTTCCGCGCCCAAAAGAAGGAAGAGGGGCGCAGGAAGAGGAAGGAAAGGTCCGGTCGGGGGGCGAGCACGACTTCTGGTCCGTCCAACCGAAGGGGCCCGCGATTCCTTCTTGGCCTGGACGAGAACTTTTCTTAACTTCCTCCTTTGCTTGTAATGAACGTTGTACGCTTATGCGCTTGTTATTGTACGCTTCATATGCTTGCTGCAGCTTGCGCCCCGCTCTCTCTCTCTTCCTCCCCCCCTCTTAGCGGGTAGCTGGTTTACTAGCTGGGCGCTAAGTAGTTCAGGAGAGGGAGAGCGGACGGTGCGCGTCACACCGGCATAGCTCTGAACCCGAATGTGAGGTCGCGTCTAAGCATAGCTCGGGACCCGAATATGAGGGCGCGTCGAGCCGGAGCTCGGTACCCGAATATGAGGGTGCGTCGAACCGGAGCTCGGAACCCGAATGCGAGGGTGCGTCGAGGCATAGCTCGGAACCCGAATGCGAGGGTGCGTCGAGGCATAGCTCGGAACCCGAATATGAGGGCGCGTCGAGCCGGAGCTCGGAACCCGAATGCGAGGGTGCGTCGAGCCGGAGCTCGGAACCCGAATGCGAGGGTGCGTCGAGGCATAGCTCGGAACCCGAATATGAGGGCGCGTCGAGGCATAGCTCGGAGCCCAAGTGTGAGGGTGCGTCGAGGCATAGCTCGGAACCCGAATGCGAGGGTGCGTCGAGGCATAGCTCGGAACCCGAATGCGAGGGTGCGTCGAGGCATAGCTCGGAACCCGAATATGAGGGCGCGTCGAGCCGGAGCTCGGAACCCGAACATGAGGGTGCGTCGAGCCGGAGCTCGGAACCCGAATGCGAGGGTGCGTCGAGGCATAGCTCGGAACCCGAATATGAGGGCGCGTCGAGCCGGAGCTCGGAACCCGAACATGAGGGTGCGTCGAGCCGGAGCTCGGAACCCGAATATGAGGGCGCGTCGAGCCGGAGCTCGGAACCCGAATGCGAGGGTGCGTCGAGCCGGAGCTCGGAACCCAATTGTGAGGGTGCGACGCGAGTTGTGTTGGTCGGAATAGTTGGCTGAAAATTTTATTGCCCAGATGGGGGATACAAACAGGCGGCGATGGCCGCGAATAAAGTACATCAGTAGTGTTACGGAAAGTAGCGCTTCAGGTCCGCAGCGTGCCACGAATGCTTCAGCTCTTCGCCTTCTAGCGTAGCGAGGCGGTAGGACCCCGGCCGTCCGGACTTTGTAATAATGTACGGTCCAACCCATTTGTTGCCCAACTTGGAGGGAGCGACCGCTGCGCGGAGGACGAGGTGCCCTGGTTGGAACTCGTTGCGCTTAACCTTGGTATCGTACCACCCCTTGGTCTCCTTCTGATAGTGGGACAGGTTGGCGACGGCGCGCAGCCGCGTTTCTTCCGCTAGGTCAAGGGAGACGGCGCGCTCATCTTCAACTTCGGGTGCTACGACGCGCAGCGAACCGGCGCGGAGCTCCGTTGGCGTCATCGCTTCGTCGCCGAACAGGAGGCGGAACGGGGTGAAGCCCGTTGCCCGGGAAACGGTCGTCCGGATGGACCATAAGACCTTGGGTAGCTCGTCGGGCCACGTGCCTCGGGCCAACCCGACGATACGCTTATGAAGGCCGGACAGAATGTGCCCGTTGGCTCGCTCCACTGCTCCGTTAGACTGGGGGTGCCGCACGGCCGCGAAGCAAAGCTGAACTCCCAGCTCTTCACAGAATGCCCGGAAGCTGCCGGCATCAAACTGCGTGCCGTTATCCAATGTGAGCTGCTTGGGTACTCCGAACCGGCACACGATATGCTGCCAGAAAAACTTCTGGACACTTCGGGATGTGATGGTGGCGAGAGGCGCCGCTTCGACCCACTTGGAGAAGTACTCGACGGCGACAACGACGAAGCGTAGGTTTCCCTTCGCTCTGGGGAGCGGGCCGACGAGGTCCATGCCCCATCGGGCCAAGGGCCACACAGGAGGGATAGGTAGCAACTTTGCTGGGGGGCGGTGACTGCGTCGGCCCATCCACTGGCAACCTTGGCAGGCGCGGACGAGGTCTTCGGCGTCGGCGATGATGGTGGGCCAGTACACGCCTTGCCGGAGAGCTTTGCCTGCGAGGGCCCGCGGCGCTAAGTGACTACCGCACAACCCTTCATGTATCTCCCGGAGCATGGCGACACCGTCGGAATGCGCGACGCATCGGAGCAGCGGGGAACATACTCCGGACTTGTACAGGATTCCATTGATGACCTCGAATGACCTTGCGCGGAGTTGCAGGCGGACCTGCTCCGGACTGGGATGGGCTTCGTCGCCGCTGGCGAGCGCGCGGAGGATGGGCTCGCGCCAATCGACGCTGGCTGTACAGAGTACTGGGGCCGGGCATGATAACGGTTCGCTCTCCTCCGGGGCGGCGGGGTCGACCGCCTCGCTTCGATGAGTCACCGAAGGCTGGGCGAGTTCCTCGAAGAAAGCCCCTGGCGGCAAGGCCTGGGCGCCGGCCCCAGCCTTAGCGAGGACATCCGCTTGGGCGTTGTCGCTTCGCGGGATGTTCTGGACGGAGATGCCCTTGAAGGAGGCTTCGAACTTGCGGATGGAGTCGAGGTAGGAAGCGAGGTCCGGGTGCTTCGCTCGAAAGGACTTGTCGATGTGTCCGGCGACCACTTGGGAATCGGTCTTCACGATCACGCGCGCGGCGCCCAAGGCGAGCGCCTTGCGAAGTCCCAAGAGGACACCTTCGTATTCTGCGACGTTGTTAGTGGCCTTGAAGCTTAACCGGGCGGAGTACAGGGCCTGCTGACCCGAAGGTGAGATGATGACTGCTCCGGCTCCAGCCCCGGAGGCCTGGTAAGCGCCATCCGTAAAAATGGTCCAAATCGCTTCGCCCGTGCTGGCGCTCGTGAGCTCCCGGGCCCACGTCCACTCTGCGACGAAGTCGGCGAGAATCTGGGATTTAATGGCCGTCCGAGCAACGAAGGAGATCCCGAACGGGACCAGCTCTACCGCCCACTTCCCGATGCGACCAGTGGCGTCTTTGTTTCTGAACATGTCGCCCAACGGATAGGCTGTTGGAATGATGATGTCGTGGGCCAAGAAGTAGTGCCGGAGCTTTCGGGAGGCCATGACGAGGGCATAAGCCACCTTCTCTAGCTCGGAGTATCTGGCCTTGGCATCAGCGAGAACTTCGGAAACGAAGTAGACGGGCCGCTGAACTAGCTTCCCACCGCACTCTTCCTCCTGAACCAAGGCCGCGCTTGCGGCGGTGCCAGAGGCGGCGAGATAAACCAGCAAGGGACTGCCGGCCCGTGGTGTGGCGAGGGCCACGAGGCCAGAGAGATAATCCTTGATTTGCTGGAAACAATCCTGGCACTCGGGGGTCCATTCGAAATGCTTGGAACCTCGAAGCGCCTTGAAGATGGGCAAACTTCGCTCTGCTGATTTGGCGAGAAAACGCCCCAAGGCGGCCAATCGTCCGGCCAACTTCTGCGCCTGCCGCAGGTTCTGAGGTGGTGCCATGTTCTGCAATGCTTGAACTTGCGTTGGACTTGCTTCGATGCCGCGGCTGGAGACGAGGTACCCAAGCAGCTTCCTGCGCGTGCTCCGAAGACGCATTTGTCAGGGTTAAGCCGGATCCCACACCGCCGGAGGCTGTCGAAGGTTTCGGCTATGTCGGACCCGTGCTGACTTGCGGAGGCAGTCTTGATGACGATGTCGTCCATGTAAGCTTCCACGTTCCGCCCGAGCTGATGACCGAGGGCCTTCGAGATTAACCTTGAAAAGGTTGCTCCGGCGTTACGGAGGCCGAAGGGCATCCGGAGGTAGCAGAACACTCCGGCCGGGGTGACGAAGCTGGTCTTCACTTGGTCTTCAGGCTTGAGCCAGATCTGATGATAACCGGAATATGCGTCGAGGAAGCTGAGGAGCTCGGATCCGGCTGTGGAATCTACTAGCTGATCAATACGAGGCAGCGGGTAGGGATCACGGGGGACAAGCTTTATTCAAAGAAGTAAAGTCGATACACATGCGCCATTTGCCAGATGTTTTCTTCTGGACAAACACAGGGTTGGACAACCAGTCGGTGTGACTCACTTCCCTGATGACCCCGGCGCGGAGCAGCTTGTCAGTCTCGGCCTTGGCGAGCTCAGCCCGCTCAGCGGACAGCCTCCGAAGCCCCTGGCGGACTGGTCGTGCCTTCAGATCGACTGCCAGGGAATGCTCAATGATAGTCCGATCGACGCCAGGAATGTCGTCGTCCGACCATGCGAAGATGTCGAGGTTGTTGCAGACGATGGCCTCGAGCTGTGCTGATAATTCTGGCTCCAGGCCCCCTCCGAACTGGATCGAGTACTCTTTCCCCCCGCAAGTCAGGGTCTTGGTGATGACTTCGCCTTCTGGGAGGGGTTTGACGGGGCGCCCTTTCTGCGCAGGGCTGGCCTCTAGCGGGAGGTTGGCGTCTTCGGCGCCTTCACGGACACTGTGGACCTGCCGTGGCTCTAGTGGCGCCGCATGGCCGTACTCGACCCGGCGGGCTGCAGCTTGGTCGCCCAGCACAGACAGCACCCCTCCGGGAGTCGGCATCTTGAGGCAGAGGTAGTTGTGGTGAGCGATGGCGCCGAAACGGTTGAGCATCCCCCGGCCGAAGATGGCGTTGTAGGCGTATGGAGCGTCGACGACGTCGAAGAGGATTTCCTCCCGACGCTGGAGGGGCGCGGTGCCGAACGCTACTTCCAATAAGATCTGGCCCAAGGCGTCGAGCGGAGGGCCTGAGAAGCCTTGGAGTGGCCGCGAGGCTGGCAGCAGGTGCTTGCGCGACAAGCACAGTTGGTCGAAGGCCTGCACGAAGATGATGTCAGCGGAACTTCCTCCGTCGACTAAAATGCGACGCACCTCGGCTCCGGCGATGTCTGCCGAAATGACGAGTGGGTCGGCGTGAGGAAACTTGACGCCGGCGGCATCTTCGGCGGTGAAGCTGATGGGGACGTGAGACCACTCCGGGAGGATTGAAGGGCTGGACGTGCCGATGTGCCCAACTTCCCGAACGTAATCCCGACGTTGCCGCTTGGACAGCGCTCCGAGGGCTTCCCCCGCCGGATATGGGAAGGACCACGCGCTTGCCACGGTCCGGACCGGCTTCGAGTGTGAGGGCCGGGACCCCGCCGAATCCCTCGGCTGGGGTCACGACCTCCGGCTCTTCCTGACGCCCGACTATTTGGACCTGGTCCGGCCGAGGGGCGGAATGCCCCCGGTCGGAGGAACCGCGACCGGACTGGCGCTCGAGGTAGTCGCTGCGAAGAGCGAGGATGGTGCGGCAGGAGTCGGTGTCGTGGCTCCGGTTCTCGCCATGGACGCTGCAGTAAAAGGTTCCCCTGGCAGGTGCTCGGGGTGGAGGCTTGGGCCCGGCCTGGCGACTTCCGCCGGGCGTGTGCAGGTGCTTGGCGGGCGCTTGAGGGGTGATGCTAAGGACTTCCCCCCGAAAATGCTTCCGGTTCCGCCGAGAATCTTGACGAACGAGGTCCGGGCGAGCGGGCTCCGAGCGCCGGAAGTCAGGGGCGCGACGTGGGCCCCGGCTGGGCTCCAGAGGCACTTCGTACGCTCGGGCGTTCGGAGCCCGGACAGGGACTACCATCGCCTGTCGGCGTATCTGGCCCTCTTCGGACCGAGCGTACTCTTCGAAGTATGTCATGAGCTGCGCCACCGAAGAGATGGGCTTCGGTGGAGCTTGTCGAGGAGACCTGGGTGGGTGACGCCTTCCCGGGCCGCGTCAATGACTGAAGAAGCGGAAAGCCCCTTGATCTGAGCTTTGGTGTGCGCAAAGCGCTGGGAGTACTGCCGCAGTGTCTCTCCGGGTTGCTGCTTCACTTGAAAAAGGCTCCCGGTGGACATGGGGGCCACGAAGGTCCCCTGGAAGTTGTTGACGAACTTCTTTTTCAGCTGCTCCCACGAGTGGATGGTCCCTGGCCGGAGAGACCAGAACCACCGAAGGGCGATCCCTTCGAGCGCCAGAGGGAAGCATTTGGCCATGGCGTCCCGGCTCCCCCCGGACGCTTCTATTGCCAGAGCGTAGGAGCGAGAGAACTCGCCGGGGTCGGAGTCCCCGGAGTACTTGGGGAGCTTGGCGGCGCGGAAGCTCGAGCTGAAGCGCACCCTCTGGAGGTCCGGGTGCAGGGGAGAGTCCTCGTCGTATGATGCGTTCTCCTCCTCCGGGGGGTTCTCGTCGTCGCTCAGGTCCGTGACCGCAGCTCTCGCGGCGCGGAAGGCTGCCGGGGGGGCCGGAGGCCTGAGCGACGCTTCCTGACGCCACAGAGCCAACTCCGCCTTTAGCCTGGCGTTCTCGGCAGCGAGGGCATCGGCCTGGCTCCCGCTTCCCCCGGAAGTTGTGTCGGGGTCCCGTGAGCGAACGTAGTCCGTCTGAAGGGACACTACTACCGGGGGTCCGCCTGGGAGATGCTGCTCCGGCGGTCCGCCCGGCGACCCGGCCAGGTTGGCGGAAGTCGGCTCGGGCAGGCCGTCGGTGCCTTGAGCTCCGGGCGTCTCTTCTTGCAACTGGGTGGAGCCCGCTGGGGGCGCCGCTCCGACGGTGGTGGTGACGAGAGCTGAAGGATTGGGGTCGACGGTTGGGGCGGGCTCGCCCCCAGCGGTTCGGGTCGACCTGCGCAGGGGGCCGTGCTTGCTCCCTTCCGGCTCGACATGCTTTGGGTGGATGGGTGTAGAGGACACTAGCTTTTCGGACTACGATCCCCACGGACGGCGCCAACTGTTGGAACGACGGATCGAACCAGCAGGTTTTGGTGGAAAACAAGAGTAGTGTATTCAATGCTTTTCACTGCCTGTTCGTTACAACTGTAGTGGGGGGTATTTATAGGGTGCCCCGCCCAGAGGCCTAAGCGCCTCCGGGCTGCCAACGGCCACCCGACCAACCCTGACCGGTAGTACAGACAAAGAGGTACATAGTACAGACAAGAAGATTCGACTCTGACAGCGTATCGGCCGTGTCAGATGCTTCCTGCGCCGCCCGACACGGCTCAGAAGATCGCGATCCTGTCCTTTCGCACGACCACCTGGTCCTTTTCCCGCCAAGACTCCCCTTGGGCTCGTCTCGCCGGGCCTGCCGAGAGCCCCGGACCTTCAGCCTCCGGAGGGCGGGCTCCTGTGTCCTACGCCGAAGGGCGACCTCCGACTTCGCTCCTCTGGAAGGTGACCTCCGGCCACGCTCCTCCGGATGGTGACCTCCGGCCACGCTCCTCCGGACGGTGGCCTCCGGCCACGCTCCTCCGGACGGTGGCCTCCGGCCACGCTCCTCCGGATGATGACCTCCGGCCATGCTCCTCCGGACGATGACCTCCGTCACCAAGCCTGGGCCCTCCGGCTGGGGGGCCCACCCCGCTGACTCCAGGGATTATCTCCCCCAACAGGGGGCGTGCAGGTCAGTGCCGCTACCGCTGCCGTGCAGGGCATGCCTGCCGGTGCCATCCCGGCGGCGGGGTTTTACCAGGGCGACGGCGGCGTGCCGCCGTCCGGGCCGGAGATGCTGCAAGCCGCCATTGCGGCCGGCAACCCGATGGCTCAGCAGCAGTACATGGCCATGATGCCGCAGCAACAACAGATGATGATGATGATGAACGGCCACGGTCACCACCACGTCCACCACGGTGGCGCAGCCCCAGTGGGGTACCTGCCGATGGGCTACGGGTACGGGCGGCCGCCGTTGGCATACCACCACATGTCCTACCCAATGCCGCTGCATCAGGAGCTCCGACGGCGCGGGGCCGAGGGCGCGGGGGCCGGCGGCGGAGCGGGGCCGAGGGCGCGGGGCCGGGGCCGCCGGGGCGCGACGGCGCCGGGGCGGAGGGCGGCGGGCGGTGCTGTGTGCTCTGTGAGGGTTTTGCAGAGAGGAGGGCAAAATTGGTATACCACGCAAAATGAACTGCCAAATCCTGTTTAGTGCAGCCATATGCTATATGTTCAAATTGCCAAGAATTATAATGTCATTTTTGTAATTGATGTCGTTGAGATGCTATTTTGGCGAAGCCAAACGATGCCGGTGCTACGTGTGCAAAAATCTCAGCTTCCCATGATTTCATTGTTTAGACACGAGCCAAAGGTTATCTTTTTATATTGCCAAAAAAGATTAAACAAAATTAAAAACAATTTAAATATAAAAGAATCAGCAAAATTTAGAGGGATAAATGTTTGAAGCTAAAGATTATCATGTCAAATTGTTGAATCTTAAAATTTGGGGTGGCAAACGATCAATTACGTCTTTTCCTTTCCCTTTTCTATGGGCTTTGGTGGGTTTGGGCTCAGGCCCAATATTAGCGGCCCACGTTAGGTGGAGGGCCCACGGCCCACGGCCCAGCGAGTGAAGCCGCTAGAACCCTACCCGCCTCAGCGCCGGCCGGCGGCGGCTTGCTTCTCCCCCGCGTATCACCCCGCTCCCTTCCGGTCGGGACCAGTCGCCACTCCCGTCGCCCGGTAGCCCCAGGCCCCTGCCCCTTGACGCGGTGCCGCCGGTCGACACTCCCGTCGGCCCTGCCAGACCCGGCCGCGACAGCACCACCGTTGTCGACTCGTCGTCTCCCCCGCGCCGCCTAAATCCCCACCCCACCACTAAGCAACGACGATGAGCATGTCGGGCCAGGTGCCCGGTGAAGGCTCTGACGGGGAGGAGGTATTCATCAACGAGGAGGACATCATAAATGAGATGCCAATCGATGAGGAAGGTTAGTATTGCTATCCATGTATTTTGTCTCCTGCCTGCATGATGCTTAATATTTGCTTGTGTTGTTTCAGATCTCCCTGACCGTGATGACGAGGATGACAGCGGCGACGATGGGATGGGTATGTTGCATCATAAGCTCTATATGATGATTCGAAGAATATAATTTTTCTCTGTTATTGTTCATTCTAGTTTCTTAGGCAGGCTACAAGGTTTAGAGTAACTTGTAGCCTAATTTTTTGGCAATCCTGCATAACTTGGCAATAAAAGTTTACTTTACAGTATAACTTCAAACAACACATCTGATCTACCTAGATCTGGTCTGGTTACTTTGCAAAGTTTTTGCTGCTAGTTTTGTCCAGACCCTGTTAGCATGTTCGTTTTATTCTTTTTTTTTGGTAATACAGCTTGGTGTTGCTCTCTTGTTTCATCCTACAAGAACCTTTTCCTTCTCTAGAATCTTAGTTGCAAGTTGCAACCTGCTCTTCTGTTGCTCAGTTACATCCTAAGCATTCTAACTATTCTGAACTGCTTTACTTGTGACATCTAATGGTTTGTAATTCTATGTTCTTTTAATTTCAGTTGATTTGGAAGAGGATGACTCCGCATATGCATTTCGTGCTCATACAGGCAAGTTGTCACCATAGTTCATTATGATTCTTCTGGCGCAGATGATTGATCAATTTGATACTTTGTTTGTGTAACTGTGGTGCATGGTTTCCCAGTCCACACTGCCAAGTTGGCAAGTTGTATGAGCCGCACCATTCACAACTCATGCTGAAATTGCTTTTCCGTATCATAGTTATACTTATCCATGTTTTTATGACATATATCCTTATTCTTCTGCACAGATGAGATATACGCTATTGCGTGCAGTCCTACAGATGCATCACTTGTGGCTTCTGGAGGTAAAGATGATAGAGGATTCTTGTGGAAGATTGGATCAGCAGAGGGTGTTGTTCTGGAGCTGTCTGGTATGATTTACATAATAAATTACAATATTAATTTGTTTTGTCTGAAATTTTACCTCTGTTCCTTTTCACCCATTTAAAATATGAGCTATTGATATCTATGTTGTTGCTTCCATTTTTTAATCTATTTGGTGGATATACCAATTTATATTAATTTGGATTTTTTTCTGTGTCCGTAGTCTCTACAATCAACAATATTAGCATTATAACTGTAATTTATTAATCTCATGCACACATATAATTTACTCAATTATCATTAAGCACTTTTGTTTAATTACTCTCTTTCTCATCCATGTCGGCAGTGGCTATACCTGGAAGCATTTTGTATTCCATAGTTTGTAGCAAAGAATTATGAGATTTACTATAGCCTGTTGATTTAGTTATTTTTTGCATTCCCATTATTACTGTAATTGCCCTTTACATAATCATTAGTTCATTACTATTATTATTACAAACTGTTGATGCTTGGAATTATCTTGAAGTAACTTACATAATAGCTTCCCAATGCAGGACACACAGATACGGTCTGCACTGTTGCTTTCAGTTCAGATGGTAATTTTCTGGCTTCTGGAAGTTTTGATGGACGCATAAATGTGTGGAATACAGCTACACGGACTCTCCAGGGAACCTTTGAGGGTTCTGGATCGGGCTTCGAAGTGAGTTGATTCTGGTCTATTTCATTCATTAATTGCATTTTTTTGCTTTGCCAAACTATTGTTTACCTATGTCTTTGGTTTTGTAGTGGCTTAAATGGCATCCGCGGGGCCATTTGATAATTGCAGGATCAGAAGACTGTAATTTGTGGATGTGGAATGCCGACCATAATGCCATTCTGAATACCTTTGCTGGCCATAGTAGCACAGTGACATGTGGTGATTTTACTCCAGATGGTACGGATATATTTCCTTGATCGATGTCAATCTGCTTAGTTATGTTAATTTGGTTAATTCACCTCTGCCTAAAAATGTTGTTTGGGATCCTTTAGCACGGTTATTTTCTCATATAGTCTCTATTTGTCCACTTGTAAGTTCTATAATAACAGTTTGGGTTTTCAAAGGAAATGTTGCTTGCTAATACACATGTTTTATTCTGAAGGTAAACTTATCTGTACTGGATCAGATGACGCGTCATTGAGAATATGGGACCCTAGAACTGCACAAAGCAGACATGTTGTCCGAGGTAAATTATCATTTATATTTGAAATCACCATGTGATTGAATTCATATATACTCTGCCAATTGTGGACATCAAATTCTGTATTTTTGTATCCAGAACATGGCTATCATATGGATGCATTAACATGCATTTTTATCTCCAGGCCATGGCTATCATACAGATGGATTAACATGCTTATCGATTACTGGTGATTCCCAAACAATTGTTAGTTGCTCAAAGGACAATTCTGTTTGCATTGTGAATATAAACTCAGGCCAGGTAAATATTTATGATTCAAGCTAGTCCTTCTGTCCTGTTAGTTTTATCACGTATGCTGCTACAGAGGCTGGAAGGTTTTGTTTGTTAGGAACTGTATGAACTATGAACGCTGGCATTTTGGTACCAACGGCTTAGGGCTAGATGTCTAATTGTATGCTGACTTTGTTTTGCAGGTTGTTGGCTCATTGGACGGCCACACGGGCTCTCTTGAGTGTGTCGGCATCTCACCAAGGCACTTTTTCTGAATGTGTTTATGGTAAATCTGTGGAACACCGCGCATTTCTCATATTGACCTAGACTGTTTTCTGCAGTTACAACTGGGTGGCTACAGGGGGCATGGATCAGAAGCTCATTATCTGGGACCTTGCTCGCCAATCAATCCGATGCACTTGCAACCATGATGTAAGCGCGGATCTCCAGCCCCTTTCTTGCTTCTCACAGCCGTGCCATCGTGACAGCATTTACAGTATTTGGTCTGCTTGTCTGATGAACAAACAACACAGGAGGGAGTGACGTCCCTGGCATGGCTGGGATCGTCTAGATTTGTGGCGTCAGGGTGCATCGATGGCATGGTGCGCATCTGGGACAGCCTCTCCGGGGAGTGCGCGAGGGCTTTCGCCGGCCACCGCGACGTCGTGCAGTCCCTGGCCGTCTCCGCTGACGGGAACTCCGTCGTCTCGGTGTCAACCGACCGGTCCGCCCGTGTCTTCGACGTTTCCATGTTCAAGTGAAATCAGTGGGGCGCAAGACATATATACTAGGAACAAAAAATTAATTTAAGAGGAATAATTTGTACTTGGCATTCTTAACGGTTTCAAAAGGAACCTGAAAAATAGTAAACGACAAAAAATTCCTGAATCAATCTCTCAAAATTAAGTTTTGAAATTCGAATTTAAGTAACGTTTATAACTTGCAATTCAAGCCACCAGAGCCAAAATTCTATGGCTTGGACAGCACGGGGTGGTGAAGACGTAGACAACCGGACCCAATTCGTGGTGGTCCCACCTGTCATATGGTTGTCACGAGTTGCTGGGCCCACATGTCATCTTTTCGTGGTGGGAGTCGATAGCGATAAAAAAAATAAAAATAAAAAATCCTTACCCGGCTAGACCCCTCTGCGGCTATAAATGCTAACCCTAGGCGTGGCTCTCCTTCAGCCTCCGCCCTCCCGACGGCGTTTTCTCCTGTTCATTCGCTTCCTCGCGCCGCCTCTAGGGTTTCGTCTGCTCTAGCCGCCTACACATCGCTGCAGCCCAGGTACCCTACCCTTCCCTCTTTCCCCTGGCCTAATCGACGCATGTTCCGCTCCCGCACTCTTCTCGCTTTGTCGCCATTTGGTTTTGCCACGCGAGGCATCTGGCGTCGTTCTGATTGTGGATTTTGGATTCGTGCCGATCCGTTCCCGTTAGCGTGTTCGTGGAGCGAAATCTGACGCGGACGGTAGGATTGGTGCCTCCTATTGGTATATTTAACTGCTAGAATGGTCAGATCTGTCATCTGACGTATATGTATGTTTGGGGTGTTATTAAATGGTTCATTTTTATATCAAAAACGAACCGAAAGGGATCTTGAATAGCCGGTTGCCGATACTTCGTCACGTGAGAGTATGAGACGGTGGTTCAGACTGGGGCATTTAACAAATTTGAATCCATTTGTGATGGGAAGGGGATTTCCATTGACCCTTTCTTAGATGGACTACACATAACTTCATGTTAAATAGTAATGTTGTTTTTATTGTGAATCGTTATGAGTTATACTGAAATTTCTTTGTTTACATTGTGAATATGCATACTGTTCTGCATACTGTCTTCCGCATTTGCCTCTTTGAGTAGCCACTACGGTTCTGCATACTGTCTTGGCTTAGTTAGGAGGCGCATATAGATGGGCATGTGATGCCCGCTTGGGCTTTTTGAGGGAGCGCCTTGTTAATCATAATTAGCAGTGTTCCCCAAGCAAGCAGCTCTAGACATTACATCAATTTCCCATGTTACTATTACTTGCTCAAGTTTTCTGTTCACAGTACTACCATTGCTTTTTTACCTTTGGACATTTAAATTTATCTTCCGTGTTTGTTTAATTATCTCGTTTACTTTACAGAACTTCATATTTGCCTTCATGAGTAGCCATTATAGTTTTATATACTATCTTGGTTTAGTTAGGAGGCATAAAGAGAATTTTCGGAGATACTTGGGCTGTATTATCATTGGTACCTCAACTTCCTTAAGCAGAAGTGGCACCTGGCAGCTCTAAATGTACATTCAACTGCTTTGCCTTTTTGAGTAGCCATTGTAGCTGTAGATGCTATCTTGGCTTAGTTAGGGGGCATATAGAGATGTTATTGACTGCTTGGGCTGTTCTAAGCAGGCTGCCTTTTCTTTTGTGGGGTTGTTGATTGATCGGCATTGCACATTGTACTATTTTTCCTTTTTAATCTATCTCCTTATATCTACTAATATTAAGATGGGTATATATACGTTCAAAATTAACGATGGAGTGACTAATGATAGTTTACAGACCACTTATTTTAGTTTGCAGTTTTTTAAATGATGTGCCTCATGAATAACCAGCTGCCAATTTTATATTTGCTTTTGGTTCAGACTGGGGCACATATCAAACAGAATCTTCTGAGGGAAGTGAACTGATTTTCTGTTCATCCCTTCTTAGATAGATTCTGATATGTACTGCTGTTTCGTTTTTGTGTTTTATGGACATATATTGTTATGATATTGGTTATTCACTGTAATTTGAGTATGAAAAATTGACTGACCATCACTGTTTACTGTTTATGATCTTTTCCTACTATTAATAAATATTAAGTTATAACGATATGATCCAACAACTATTTATTATTGTACGCTAATGACTAATACAATACATTGTTAGTTTTCATTGGAATTTTATATGTTTGTCTTATTTTTATTATATTTCGGTGGGTTTATTGTTATCAATAATTGTATTGCTTAGTTTGAGCCCTCTTGGTGATATCCTGCTCTACTGTCTATTGAAGGCCTAGTGTCCCAGCCCTATCAGCTGTCTGTAGAGTTTCTCTAGAGGCTTCGGCTGTTTGGTTTTGGTACACGGAGTGCATCCATGGCAGCGGCAGCCCCGACGAGAGCAGAGATGATGTCCCTCTTCCGATCCTTCCTCCGCACGTCTAGGCAGTTCTCCGACTACAACATCCGCGAGTACACGAGCCGCCGTGCTGCAGATGCCTTCCGCGAGAACCGTGCCCTCGGCGACGTGCCTACCATGGCGGCAGCATTTGCTTACGGGAAGAAGCAGCTGGAGGTGGCGAAGCGGCAGGCGGTGGTGTACTCTCTGTACGTCCCAAAGACCAAGAACATCATGGAGATAAAGCTGCAATGATCGACTAGAGAGGTTTCATGCCCTCTTGCGAGTCTTTTTACTTTCTGATTTGTGCTCTGTTTATGTGTCTGTATGTAATAGGGTCTGGAAATGATGGGCTTCTAATGATGCCATAAAAAATAATATATCCCTATTAGATCGAACAGCCTGCAGGGCCTGTCTATACGGCGTTACTTTAATGATTCGGTTAGGCGGGATTTTATAGATCAACGATAAGTTGTCTTGTGGGATGCAACTGATTCAGGACATTGTAGATCTTTGACCCGCATGTAAAAATGGGAAGGCTAGGGTTAGGGGTATCTAACGTTCGATCACCTTTTTAATCATTGAATCAAGGAGTTCAAGCATCGAAAGATCGATCAATCTATGGAAGCATCTAGATTTGTGATTACATATGTTCTGATCAGCGCAATCTAGCGTCTTGTTTTTGTACTCTCACCGCAATGCAACCATTTGGACACCAATGAAATTAGCCAAATCAAAAGTAATATTGAAACAAAACATTGAAATTAACCAAAACAAAAGTAATATTGAAACAAAAATTATAACATTGAAAGAGAGTGACAGTGGTAGTAGACTCATACATGTGTACCAACAGTACAAGCTTGATACCGACTTTGACGATAACCACGAGTAGACAACCAATGAATGGAATACCTCTAAGTACGTTTCATCCTTACATAAAGGGTCAAGATTCAATCTAGATATCTTATTCAAGCTAGACAAAATTTAAATGGACATGCTTCGTGAAAACATATGATGCATTGAGATTGAACGATTTGCACATGGTTCAAATCAAGCTACTAGTCAATGACTTCTCTTAATAGTATGATACTTGTCTAGCAATCTAGTTTTTACTCCAAACACCAAGACCGGTAAAAAAACTAAGAAACATATCTTTAGCTGTATTGTACTTTTGCTTTGCGTTTATCCAACTTGGGATCAATTCATATGATCATTTGGCTAAACCATCTTCACGTCGAAATCTCGATCAATCTCTATTCTCATCGACCCATGATGATGGCTTTAAATCGATGACCACTAATGCAAGATGTCATCCAATATTCTCCTCACAAATAGACTTATTCCTTTATACAACTACGAGGAAATCTATTAGTCCAAAAGTTCAGTTGTCAACTTTCATTTGTTGACCAACCGTCGCATAAGAAATATATGAATAGATTGGTTGAGTGTATATTAACACCACAAGTGTCAAGTACTCACATCTAAATTCTAATTTAAATTAAGATTCTCAATAAAATATATGCGAAGAATATGGATCAAGTGCATATATAACTAAACATGGTTTGTACTCCCCCTGAATATGTGCATACAAAATATATCTAAGAAAATCATATGCGCGTGTATAGATGAAGCAATAGGAGAACATGAATTAATACGATGCACATTCAACGTATAAAAATAACTCCTCTAAATATGTGCATTTGTGTATATGTGTATATGTGAAGAACTTATATGCACATATTCAAGTTAAGCATATGGAAAAGTTTATCCTATAATGTATGTTGAAGACATGCAACAAGATGTGAATACGATAACATATGCATATTGTCGTGATCTTCATATTTGCAAATGAATGAGACTAAAATAAACAATACTTAAGAGAAAATGTTAGTCTCATATATATATATATATATATGTCCATATCATTAAAATCATATTTGAACCTAGCAAACATGTACATGAGATGAAGAGTGTTACAAATAGCTTTTATCTCAATGTATTTCAATTTTATCATGATTAGGTTTGATCATTATCAATATATAGGGAGCGTTGACTAAATGATATATTCATTTCAAAATGAATATGTTATATTAAATAAATTCTAACAAATCATGTAATGTAAAATGAGCTCCCACTCAAGATGTGCATACATATGATTGTAGATAAAAAGCATATGAGCATATTTAATCAAGGTTAAAAGAGGAGTTCACTATATATTCTATTCATGCAATAGGCATCAATTAAGACAACGAGTTATTTAGCGTATACCTATTAACATTTCTATCTTCATATCCAAATGAGACTAACAAAATAAATACTCAATAAAATATTAGTCTCAACACAATTAGATTTGTCATTAATCACCAAAACTAATAACACTTGAACTTACAGGTCCCCATGAGCCCCTGGTCTAGTAAAAAAGCCCAATATGTTTAGCCCAACTGCCCAATATATAATGATACAAAACCTAGCTTTGCTCAACCACTCCACCCATGACATTTGCTCTCTAGCATCTACCTGCACGAGTCATGGGTGTCACCCCAGCACTAGGCCTCGCCGGTCTCACCATCGTCCACCTGTCCGCAACTACACGTGCCACCTACCGCCATCCCCAACTCGCGTAGCCGGCCGTTGTTCCTATCCCACACCGTTGACCACCGTTCCTAACCATCTAGGTCATCATCCTCACTCCCCAACCCGTAGCCCTAGGTGCCTTCTCTATTCTCCTCTGGCTAGCGCTAGCCGTCTCAAATCGGATTTGCTTCACCGCTGCCCGAATTGCTTCACCACTACTCGGATTTGCTTCGCTGCCACTCGGATCTCCTTCTCTGTTGTAGCCTTGGGCGCCCCTAGCCTGCGTCGATCACCCCTAAGCCAGCATCGTCCATCCAAAGCTATTGGGTTTGTGGGAAACCTGGCGAATCCAAGTTCGAGTCGGGATTTTGACTCACGAGGACATAGAGGTCGGATCCAATTGGGGCCAAGTTCAAGGTTGGTATTGACCAACCCTTGTTGGAATTTTGGGTTACACTCACATAAATATTCTAGAAATCCTAAATAAATCTCAAATGCACGTATCGGGAGTCAGAGGTTGGCACTCGACATTCGGCAATTAGGCGGGGGCACTAGGCTTTGATCAGAGATGGAGGCGAATATCTGTAAAATTATCCATAAGACTATGACAATAAACATGCCAAAATATAGTAAAAATAAGACAAACATATAAAATTCTAGCAAAATTTAACAACGTATTGTATTAAACACACGCATACATTAATAAATAATTATTTGATCATATCATTAGTAGGTAAAATTCTAAACAGAAGTCGAAACCTTGATTTTTTTTTTTTTGAAAATAGGGTCGCTTCTGCAATCCAGAGTGTTCCAAGCATATCCTTCTGGTTCTGGTGGTCCCACCTGTCATCTTGGCGTGTCGCGCAAGAAGGTGGGAGTCGATAGCGATTAAAAAAAATCCTTATTCGGCGAGACACGTCAGCGGCTATAAATGCTCACCCTATAGGTGGCTCTCGTTCAACTACCCGACCCGTCGTTGTTCTCTCCTGTTCATTCGCTTCCTCGCCTCGCGCCGCCGCCTCCTTGAGGGTTTCGTCCGCTCCACCCGCCGCGATGGCTCGCCGCAGCTCAGGTACCATACCCTACCCTTCCCTCCTTCCCCTGGATCTGGCGTCGTTCGGATTGTCGATTTTGGATTCGTGCCGGTCCGTTTCCGTTAGCTTGTTCGTGGGGCTGAATGTGATGCGTGCAGCGTGCGGTAGGATTGGTGCCTCCTATTATCATATCTACTAGAATGGTCAGATCGGTCATACAGATGTGGTGTTATTAAAGGAGTCGTTTTTATATCAAAAACGAACCGATTGGGTCTTGAATAACCGTCTGCGGATACATTCTCACATGAGACGGCGGTTCAGACTGGGGCATATAACAAATTTGAATCCGTTTGTGATGGGAAGGTGATTTCCATTGATCCTTTCTTAGATGGACTACACATAACTTCATGTTAAATAGTAATGTTGTTTTTACTGTGAATTGTTATGAGTTACCCTTACACTGAGATTTCTATGTTTACATTGTGAATATGCTGGAATTAAACGATAACCATGGATGTCTTCCGCATTTGCCTCTTTGAGTAGCCACTACGGTTCTGCATACTGTCTTGGCTTAGTTAGGAGGCGCATATAGATGGGCATGTGATGCCCACTTGGGCCTTTTGAGGGAGCGTCTTGTCAATCATAGTTAGTAGTGTTCCCCGTGCAAGCAGCTCTAGACATTACATCAATTTCCCATGTTACTATTACTTGCTCAATTTATCTGTTCACAGTACTACCATTGCTTTTTTACCTTTGGACATTTAAATTTATCATCTGTGTTTGTTTAATTATCACATTTACTTTTCAGAACTTCATATTTGCCTTTATGAGTAGCCATTATAGTTTTATATACTATCTTGGTTTAGTTAGGAGGCATAAAGAGAATTTTCGGAGATACTTGGGCTGTATCATCATTGGTACCTCAACTTCCTTTAAGCAGAAGTGGCACCTGGCAGCTCTAAGTGTACATTCAACTGCTTTGCCTTTTTGAGTAGCCATTGTAGCTGTAGATGCTATCTTGGCTTAGTTTACAGGCCACTTATTTTAGTTAGCAGTTTTTTAAATGATGTGCCTCATGAATAACCAGCTGCCATTTTTTATATTTGCTTTTGGTTCAGACTGGGGCACATATCAAACAGAATCTTCTGATGGAAGGGATCTGATTTTCTGTTCATCCCTTCTTAGATAGTTTCTGATATGTACTGCTGTTTCGTTTTTTTTTTGTTTTATGGACAAATATTATGATGATATTGACTGGTTATTCACTGTAATTTGAGTATGAAAAATTAACTGACCATGGTTATTGTAAAGGTTTTGTATATATCTGCTCTAGTACTGTATCATTTTTGTGTTTTACTGAGAAATTTTTCCATCTATGGATTTTCATTACGCATTACCCATATCACCTGTTCCATTCTTGAAATTGAGAACCTCATTGTGGCCTTTATGTTTGCAGGAAGGTCTGCACCTCGCCGTGCACCAGTGAGGAACCCTCCTCATTCAGGTATATTATCCCGTTTTTGGTTCCTATGATTTCTTCTTGAAAGGATCGGCAACTGTATTGTATTGCAAATTTGGGGGTGCTTGTCTCCCATTTGGCAGGTTTGATGTTTGATCCATTACGAATAGAAGTATAAAAGTCTTACCTCAAAATTGTTTTTATTGCAAAGTCCTTGTTGAAAAAAAGTAGAACCAAACAGGTCCTTGTGGTTCATCAGCGTCATTGCATCACCGGCACTAGTCTTTTATATAGTAGAGATACATTTGGTTGTATGTGTCTGACATTTGCAATTGTTTACATTGCAGCAAGGCAGGCTCCTCCTCCAGCTCCTGCCCAGAGTAGGCGTAGCTCTTTCCTTGGAACTATCGCTGAAGGTGTTTTTCTTTTCGCATTCCTTATTCTCAATGAATGGCAGACAATGTAGTTGATACTAACAAGTACTTCTCTGAACATCTATGCAGGTGTGGCTTTCGGCACTGGAAGTGCCATGGCTCACAGGGCTGTTGATGCTATAATGGGTCCACGCACCGTTCAGCATGAAACAGTTGTCTCTGAGGCTGCTGCCTCTGCTGCCCCAATGGGCAACGCCGCTGGATCTGACTCATGCAACGATCATTCCAAGGCCTTCCAAGATGTATGCTTTTCTGCCATTTTCCTTGATTATCTTTTGCTGCTTCCATATATTCTCTTTCCTTATGATAATGGGAATTTGATGATCTTGTTGGTTCATTTCAATTTTCCCCTTAAATCACATCCCACTCCACAACATCAGTAGTCTCATTTGGCTTGAGGGACGAGCAGGGATCTGACGCCCCTTGTTGTTTGTGATTTTTATGTTTTATTTACTGTAGTTGTCGTGAAATTGAATTAGTAAGCCCTAATTTGGTACGCATGCTATTTAGGTTGTGCATGAACTAAAGTTTAGTTCGTGTCACGTTGTATGTTTAGACATCAATCAAAATAATTATAGAATCGGAGGATTATTCGCGATACAAATTTATTAAGCATAATTAATCCATGATTAGCAAATATTTACTGTAGCATCACAATGTCAAATCATGATCTAATTAGGCTCATTAGATTCGTCTCGTGAATAATCTATTGATTATGAATGTGTTTTGTATATAGTCTACATTTAATACTCGAAAATAGTATCAAGACATTTGATCTGACCGGACTAAAACGAGTCTGCATGTTGATTGAATTGTTGAATCCTAACAATTAATTTTCTACTGCAGTGCATCAACAACTATGCAAGTGACATCAGCAAGTGCCAGTTCTATCTTGATATGCTGAACGAGTGCCGACGTGGAGCTGGTCCATCTGCTTAAGGCGCTGCTCATCTGGAATTTGTTCATTGGGTCCTTGATTTATTCTCATGGTCGCATGAATAAGTAGTCAGCAAACTATGAACTTTTTGTGCCACAACTTATGCTTGTACTGTCATTATCACTGGTACGCTTAGGTTTGTGGCGTGTTCTGTTGCCCTGGGAGTAGTACATTTATATATCCTAAATTGTTAGAGCTACCTTAATAGCACTGGGTGTCATAAATACTGAAATTAAACCCGCTGTGCTTTAACTGAATATGAATGTTTCCTTGTTTCTTTGCATCAGTTCAAGGCTGTCAATTGCTTGCCGCTTCGATGTTATATTTTTAATGACGATTTATGTAGCTTGTCTTTACATTGTTCCGACTTCTGACAGGTGAAATTAGTCTTAGAGTCAACTGGTCCAGTGTTTCCTGGCATATTGGGCTTGTCAAGTTGAGCTGAAGTCTTTTGGGCCCTTGAACTGTGAGAACTACGATGGAAATATTGGGTCCAAATGCTAACACGATTCCGTGATCATGTGATCTCGTGGGAAAATATTTTTGAAAGAGGAGGCTTAAAATCACTTTTATTTTGGTTTGTTTTAATGGTGTCCGAATGGTTGCTTTGCTACAGAATGGTGTCCGAACTGTTAAAATAGTTAAATTAGTTAAGAGCATCCACTGTGAAAAAAAAGCAATCAATGAACATTAAAATATTCTTATCACTTATCTTGGTACCTTGTCTATCTTCTCTCTTTATTTTAACTTATAAATATTATGGGTAGAAAATAATTATAGATCAGTATTGTGGATTTCATAAACTATTTTTATTATATACATTGTGCTCTAACTCAATTACCGTCTCACCTTAGGGCATGCACAACGATATAGACAATTATTGTTTGTAGATTCTTGAAATTACAATACATACAGCTAAATAGTAAACAAGTATAACATAGTAGTTGTCTGTTTAATTGTCTATAAAATACTTAATATTTGTATGTAATCATGACTTATAGATCCTTAAATATGTATGAGAGCATGAGTTCTTAGGGCAATCCCACCCCATAATTTTTTAGATGGTGTCTTATTTTGCCATGTCAACAAGACACTACATATGTTTCCCTAATTTCTTAGTATGCATTTACAATAATTTTTTATACTACTTTTTTTCTCTCTCCCTCTCTCATCCAATTACTTTTATCCATGTTTTGGATATAGTGAAGACATAGTGTCTTACTTACGATATGGTTTCTTTAAGTTTTATTCTCTTTTTTAACTCTATTGCCACATCATCTTATTTCCTACATGGCAACCTAATAAATGACCAAGACACTATCCTATGTGGAAGGTTGGGAATGCTCTTAGGGCAATCCAACCCTCCAACTAGGATAATGTCTTGCACATTTAATAAGCTGCCACATAGGAAAAAAGATGATGTGACAAGCAATTTAATGAAGAGAGATAATAAAAGATGAAAATATTATATCTAAACTAAGACATCATGTCTTTACACCATCCAAGATAAAAGTGGAAAGAGATTGGTTGAAAGGTGGAGAGAGATGTATAAAAAATTTATTACATGGCAACATAGCAAACCATTTAAGAAACTATGAGTTGAAAGTATGTTTTCTAGAGATTATGTCTTGCTGACATGGCAAAATAAGACATCATCTAAGAAACTATGGTTGGGGTTACCCTTAGTGTCTCTTCACCAAGAAACGATTTGCATTTTTCTCAACATTTCTTAGTGTGAAATGGTTTTTTTTGTAAAATGTTCAACTTAAAGACAATCCAAAAAGTATCATTGTACATATCCTTAGGGCATGTACAATGATAGCTTTAGAGCTGTCTTTAAGCTAGAAATTTTGCAAAAAAAAACCCTCATTTCACAGCAATAAATGATGAGAGAGATGCAAGCCATCTCTTAATAAAGAGACAATAAGATTTCATGTTCTCATGCATATTTAAGGATTTATGAGTCATGGTTACATACAAACATTAAATATTTTGTAGACAATTAAACAGATAGCTACTGTCTTTGGGTTGTACTTATTAACTAATTAACTGTCCGTGTTGTAAATTTCAAAAATCTATAGATAACAGTTGTCGGCGGTTATAAGTTATAGCTAAAAACCTTGTACTATAACAATGATTACGCCATCTGTCACCATAAACATCCAATGCCTCTGCTTGTGTCACATCCTATGATCCGAGCTACATCTCAAGTTCAACCGAATGAACAGTAGCTGACATAAATTTGGCCCTGTACTAGAACAAGGCCCCTCCATAACCATAACTATTGGGATGGCTACGTCTATCCACATTACAGCCCAGACTTGCACTCGTGCACCACTCGTGGTTCATCGAACCTAGACGTATATTTTTTATCTCCAAACTGCGTGGTTAGTACACTGATGCATATACTTTACGTGAAATCTGGTAATTTTATATACCCGGATTTTATTCCCCTGACAAAAAGTAGCCGGCGCAAATTCGGCACAAATTCCATCATATCTATTACCTAGAAAATGGGCGAAGAAAAGGGGAAGCACGGGGACATGGCATATATATCCTCGTCATGATTTCAAAATCTCAGTTACATCATAGTATTAAATATGTTTTTTTTGGTGCCGTGCTCGGTATAATTAATTTTTTTTAACAGCCAAGTGTGATTTTGTATTAGTTTTGAGAGGATTTGTCGTTAATTTCATTGCCCAGCTCTCTTTCCATTGTCACTAATTAGAAAACAAGTAAAAAATCTATCTAAAGTTATTTTTATGAATTAAATTATATATTTTTTAAAAAATACTCTCTATTCCACACGGAATTACTTTTATCAATACATTTGTGGCTAGATTAAAAGAAATATATTTTATTAATAAAAAATAGTATTGTCAAATGAGAGATAAATAGTAGGCTAAAAATTATTTATTAACTAACGGAATATAATTAAGATGATTTAAAATAAAGTCTTTTAAAGCAAAATTAGAACGCTGGAAATGATATCCCCGGCTCTACCGTTGTTAGCAGGAGACATTAATCGGTCGTACATTTTAATTCGCGCCGCTTTCGCTCGTCGGCACGGTGAAAAAGGCCTCGCCTGCTCGCGTGGATCCGTGTCGCCCAGCTCGACGGCGGCGCGCCGCTCGCCGGTGGCCTCTGCGCCCGTACTGCCAGCCATCACCACCTACGTCGACACAGTTAATTCGCAAGCAGCTTTGAGGCGAGGCGATTTAGCTGCTAATTAGGCCACCCAATCACTCTGTTATTAGTGCTTCCAACAAGCAGTTTCTGTACAACTCCGAAGCAGAAAACAAGGGTTAATATAATCTAGGTTGCCCAATGCCATCTCCATCTGCTCCTCCCTCAACCTCAACTGCTGTGTCCTATTGCGCCAGCTGCGTCTGCTGCTGCTGCTGCTGTGAATGGAGCCTCCCCTTGAGAAAACCCATGCACACCTTCTTCCACAGATCCTTGTCAGGTTGCCGCACGTCGAAGCTCGCCTTCGCCACGTCCACCTGGCAATCCTGTCGAACAGACACACAAAAAAAGATGTTTTTTTTTTCAGATGAACAGATCCGAAAAGGTTTCTGCGTTGCGTGCTGATTGGGGCGGTGGGTGTTACCAGGATGAGATTGTTCCGGAGGAGGCGGTCGGCGATGCTCATGAGGATGTCCTTGCTGTACTCCGGGTGGCCCTGGACGCCCATGACGCGGTCGCCGAGGCGGAACATCTCGACGCCGGTCTTGTCCGACCGTGCCAGCACCTCGGCGTGAGGGGGAAGCTCCCACACCTGCATTGCCATCACCGCCGTGGATGGTGTCAGCTCAGCTCGGCTCAGTTCAGTTCAGTTCAGCCGCTGGCCGGCCGACGAGCCGGCCTCTGACGGCATGCATGGAATTCGCCGCGAAGACGCACGCACCTCGTCCCGGTGGAACTCGATGATGGGCATGTGGACGGGGAGCTTGAGAGGGGCGAACAGCCTCGCCGCGGCGGCGGTCGGGTGGATGCAGTTGACGCCGATGTCCCACCCCTTCTTCGACCGGCCGGTCTTGCCGCCCATCGCCCGGCACAGGATCTGCAGGCGAGCAACCACGTCTTGTAACCCCAATATTCGATTTTTTTCCCAACTCCCAGCAACGAACTCAACATTGCGCGGTAGAACGGCACAACAAACAAATCTCAAACCTTTGCAGTAAAAACAAAACAAAAAACAATGTTGCCGTCACATGCATCGGCGATCTTCATAGACAGGCTAAATCAACAGCTAATCTAGTCAGTTCTTGCGTCGGAATAATTAACCCGGCCGGCGACGCATCACATCCAGCTCGCTGCTCCCGACTCAACTATAATTATTCAAGCTGGTACGTAGAACTTAGCAGATCGAGCAGCAGAGAGCCAGAGACGGCCATGTGGACGACACACCGACAGACACACGCTGGCACGATGAGATCTATTTTTTTTCTAAATATTTGTTTTTTTGAGGTTAGGCTTTCAAACAATAAGCTTCATTGGTTTTTCGATAGTTTAGCATTAAATCTACTTGTTTAAAGCACTAAATAATTTTTGCACAATTCAGCTTCACTCGTTCTCTATGTGGAATAAGCTCACACACTTTGGGTGTGTGCTGGTTTCAAAAAGGCGACCGCTGACCGCTCGGTTAGATGCATCACGCCAACCGTGTGCCGTTTCGTACAACCTTATTCAAATCGGGCAGCCACAGGTGGGGCCACAGAGCCAGCCGCCGCACGGAGTCTACGGGGAGAGAAAAAAAAAGGAGGGATGTTTGTGTTGTCTTCGAGTGTGCGCAAGAGCAAGTGAGCAACTGAGCTCAGCTGAGCTGGTGCGCCACGTCAGCTCGCGCCAAAGTTAACGATTTTTTTTGAAAGATGAATTTTATAAGATTTGTATATAAATAGCTTAATTTCTCTAAAAATTCTCTGAATTTTATCTAGATAGTAAAATATTTTCAGAATGGCCGTACAAAGCTAGAGTTGTCAGTGCCCACATTATTACGGCAGCGTTAGTCAGATTTTTTTGTCATTTTTTTAATTTCGAGGCCGGATGGTTCATGTAAAAGTTGGAATTTTTACCGCGGATTTGTTTTTACTAGCGAAAATGGTAAAGAAGACGCGAGAAGAACGCCGCTCCTCTCACCGTTCTCGCTCTCGTGGCGCGAATATCGGAATGCGCCAAAACACAATCGAACAGGAGGAGGAGGGTGGCGGCGAGGGCACACCTGGTGGCCGAAGCAGACGCCGAGGATGCGCTTGCCGGCGGCGTGCTGGCGGCGGATGAGGTCGACGAGGGCGAGGATCCAGGGGTCGTCGGCGTGCGCGTCGCTGCAGCTGCCGGAGATGACGAACCCGTCGAGCGCGGCCGCCTCGGCGTCACCCGGGAGCTCCCCGCGCACGGCGCGGTACACCCGCCACCGCTCGCCGTCCTCCGCCAGCAGCGCGCGGAACACCTCGAAGTACCCCCCGTACGCCTGG
This sequence comes from Zizania palustris, assembly GCA_019279435.1. Lineage (NCBI taxonomy): Eukaryota > Viridiplantae > Streptophyta > Magnoliopsida > Poales > Poaceae > Zizania > Zizania palustris. The sequence continues at coordinate 48,479,945 of JAAALK010000286.1, read as the reverse complement.
CGCACGTACTCCGAGTCCTCGCCGCACTGCAGCACCGCGTACGAGCCCGCCTTAGCCGCGCCGCCGGCGGACGCGGACACGGCCACGGCCACCGCGGCGGCGGCCTCCACCGCCGCAGACGCGGCGTTGTCGGCTGGCCCCATTCCCATGGCGGATGCTGCAGCTAGCACCGGCCGGCGGGCGGCGACGGCGGCGGCGCTCCCTCGAGATCCGGGAATGGGAGCGGGCGGAGGAGGAGGAAAGATGTGACCTTGATTCCCTCGGCTAGCTAATTCGCTTGTGTATGACGAGAGGAGGGGAATGAGAGCGAGACGAGCGGAGTATTTAAAGGAGAAGATCCCCTGCTTTTTCCTTGGCGAAAATATATAGATAAAATTTAATGTTCCATCTTCCCCTACGGTTTCCTACGCTGCTGCCTCGTCAGCCAGCTTGCTCTGGAGTCTGGGTTAGCTTTAGCTCCTCCGCCGTGTGCTTGTGTGTACTCATTTCCTCATCTACATTTCCGTTTCCTTTTCATCCTTCCAAATAATGCAATACTCCACCTGTCCTATAATCCTATACTAATATTATAATTATAACCAAATTTAATATTTATAATTATAACCAAATTTAATAAGTATAGTAAAATAATTATGTAACGTGCAAACTAGAACAAAGTTTGATATTTGATATATCCGGCTACTGTGTAGATTCTTTATGTTATAAAATATTAAATCTGTTCCTACGTTGTGATAATACGGATACTGTGTAAATTTGTTGTATTATGAAATGTCAAATTTGATTCTAGTTATAATATTGTGGCTACTCTTTGAGGAGGAATTTGATTTATGTTTCTATCTAGTTTGGATGATATGGTATATAGACTAATTTGTATAATTGGAGACAATAAGTGATTTATTCAGGATAAATATAGTGGCATTATTAGTCATGTTGTTAATCATGACAAGTTATATATATGCTTTTTTACTTCTCATTATGAGTTTCCATTATCCTTGAATGTGTGTGATGTTTCCTAACCAAAAGGGGACAAAGGATTCAGGACCTCGGCAAAATTATGACACTGTTGTTTAGGTCATATTTGAAGAAGAGAATATAATGTCTCATTAAGGAAGAGGTGCTCCATCTAATTCATTAAGAAAAATATGTTAAACAAATTAAGGAGGGAGTTCATGTCCCTCATAAATAATTCACCTACCATCATTTTTCTTTCATGTAAGTCGATGGATATGACTCCTTTGTAACATTTACTGATGAGTTTTTATGGTATGGTTGTATTTACTCTATTAAGGAATGGTCTGAATGAACAAATAAATTCAAAATATTTAAGTTTCAGTTTGAAAACAAACATAATTCTAAAGACAAATTTCTGGTCCGTCCTTTTGCTAGAATCCTTGAAGAAAATGGAATAATCATACATTACACAATATAATACTCTATGCTAGCTGAAGAACCTCAACAAAATAATAGGGTGGTAGAAAAGAATTAATCATACTCTCGTGATATTGTATGGAGTATGCTTTCGTACTCTGGCTTGCCAACCAGTTTTTGGATGGAAATTTTAAGGGCAACCACACACATATCAAAGTAATATTTATGATCCATACAAAATATAAAATGAGCTACAAGTTATGAGGTTCAATGATGGACTATATATTGCAACGCAATACTTTAGTCATTATATTGATCTATTGACCGTGGACTAATGATGATTAAGAACCCTTAGATTAGGCTCAATATGCCAAATGTTTGATTCATGAAAGTATATATCATATCCTAGGGTGTACGTAACGTGCAGTGCGTCCTATCTTCGGTGGCGCCTCACATTAACAAGGAGCTAGCTAGCTAACAGAACCTCATAATTTCTGACAGATGAGCCCTCCTTAATTAACGAAGCTAGATCGAACTCCGATTCCGAGTGTCGTGCTGAGAACTACTAGTATTATATTGGAACATCTTCTTCTTCTGTTCGATCACCACCGAGCTGAGTGAGTCATCGTCTACTATACCCCACCGTCCAAATTAAAGGAAACTGACTTCAATTCATATATAGCCTCCGGCATCGTCGTCAAACTTCAACGTTTGGTCAGCTTGATGACATTATGATAAGCTTATGTGTTGAAGTCAAGGTTGGACGACGGTTGATAGTAGCAGCTACTCGTCGTAGACAGTGGTAAGCACGCAGCGGCATTCTTATTTCTAGTCCGGTCATGTGGCGGACTAGCTAGCTAGCAGCTTGGACATTGCTGAAACCCTAGCTGCTAGCTTGCTTGCGTTCTTTGGGCCAGTAAAAACAGCGGTCCGTGCACGCTTTCCGAGGGCAACCCTGTCAAAACGGCCAACATTTTCTGTCCTTTTTTTCCTCCGTTATCTTTGAATGATGGTCGAAAAACGGCCACGGCCAGCAGCTGAAAGCTGCTATCGCCTATCGATCAGACGATCACAAGGTTTTCCGTTTTCTCATGCATCTTATCTTGGAGACCGGAGGAGAAAGCTTCACCCGCCGCGTCAAATCAAAGGTTGCAAGTAATAAACTGGCTGTTTCTATTCTATGCTCAGCTGGTCTCTGAATGGACCTAGACGTGGTTTACTAGGAGAGGGGGCGGCGAAGAGAAGCGTCCATGTTCATCGAACCTGCGTTCGTGCGTGCTGGCTCACAAATTTTGGATGTCAGTCCACTGCACGTCGTCGCTTGGCGGCGTGTGACCCACTAGAGTGGATATTGGATATATGTACCGAGCCAAAAAAAATTACCATTACTAGATAGGTCGAGAGCTAACTGTTTTTGATAATTATTTTATATTTTCAATGGTTTTTAAAGTATTTTGATGGGATTTCAATAAAACTACGAAGCTAGGTCGGTCTACAACGTACTTAAGCTCAATCTATTTCATGTCCATGCATCCCATCGAATTTTTTCCTGAAATAATATATTTTAAAAGAAATTTTCAAATCTGTATTGTGATTTCGAAGATTTGCAAAAATAAATACCGGTCGGTACTTAAAATGCCGATCGGTACCACGTCAGTTCCGGTCGGCACTTCAAGTGCCGACTAGATGCTGACCCCTATCAGATTCTGTCACGTCAGCTCCAGTCGGTACTTTAAGTACCGACTGGAGCTAACATGACATCCAGAAAGTGCCGACCGACACCTACTTCAGCAATTTTTTAAAATCACTACACAAATTTGAAAATTTCTTTAAAAAATATTATTTTAAAAAAATCCATCCCGTCTCCTATATACTCGATCCTTTTGCTTTCAATTCGTACGTGTATTTAATGCTATTTTGGCACCAAATGGAATAGATTCGTCAAGTTGTCAAAATAGTAGATTTGCATTTCCGTAGTGGAGGTGAAAACGATGGATATCTTTGCATCTTTGACATTTTGGTGCAGATAGAGAAAGATTTTTCCTTCCTTTTAGTAAATAAAAGCCGGTGTTATTTTTCCATCTTGAATTATTTTGTAATCTGTATTATTACATAGACTCCTCATGCATACTATACGCACTACCGCCCAAATAATTCATACTAACTAAACCACATGTACGTATAGTGCAATAGCAAAAAGGGAAATTTGAGGATTTACCACTAAAAAGTTTGTATACTTTAATTATTTGCCACTTGTGTGAATGATAAGCGGTACCATCTAAGTGTATGACAGTGGGCTAAAGTGGCAAATAATCGAAGCTCATTTTCAGGAGTGTCAAATCATCAAATATTCCTAGCAAAAAATAGCTCTGATAGTACCATTATATATAGATCACTACAATTATTTTTTTAATTATGTGAAAGTACACACCTGCCATTTTCCCTACGGTATCGTTATAGTTAGTTCTTGTTGTATAATTATTGTTTTTCTAATAATTATATGTCAACTACAAGGACTCCATCACACACGTGAGATACAAAAACAATTAATTGCTAGTACATCAATTTGGTAATAAGATCTTTGTCTTGTCCGGAAAAGGAAAAAAATGGAAAATATAGAACATTAATGCATGTCTCTGTAGATCGAGAATTGGCTGGTTTATATTTTAAAAGATTTTGTTATAAAATATAAAAGATTCTAGAGTATCATGCGACATATATTAACCACCTTCGTTCAATTTCATACCATCTTACCCCCACTAATTTTTTGCTTTTGAGATAACGAGAAGCCTATATAGTCGATCTTATTTTCTTGATCCTTTGTCTTTTCAAAAATATATAATCCCAAGATTGTATGATTATATATATATATATATATATATATATATATATATATATATATATATATATATATACGAGAGCATTATTGTACACCACGTGTATATAATAGCTATTAATTTTATCGACTATTTTTATTAGTAGATTTTTTCAGTAAAATAGTTATTAAGTATTGTACTATTTTTTTACTCAGTAATAGATTTCTTGGTAGAATAACTATTCTATATGTAGGATAACATATATATATATATTTTTGGACTTTACACAGAAACTTAGATTGTTATTTCTGATTTATTTCATTTTAGAAAAAACGATCTGTTAATTTGTCAGAGAGTTAAATGTGTATTTAATAAGAACACAGATAAAAAATGTTATAAAAAAGAGGGAGACAAGGGTGCAAAGCGTGATGTGATGAACGCGTACTTGAGTCAATGCAGCTACATGCTTCCACGCACATGCACATGCAACGGAGCCATGCATGGCGCGCGAGAACAACGAGGCGACCGACGACCACGTGTCCACTTGCGGCCCGGCACGTGACGCGCCGCGATTCGGAATCCTGCTGCTTTCCACCCGTCCGGCCTTGATTTTTTTCTCGAGGAAAAAAACAAATGTTCAGAAGTTCAAGATTGAGACATGGTTGGACCATTTGTTTCAGTTTTGTATTATAAGGGCATGTACAATGGTATAGACAGCCGTCGTCTATAGATTCTTCAAATTTACAACACAAACAGCTAAATAGTCAACTAGTACAACTCAGACAGTAGTTGTCTGTTTAAATGTCTACAAAATATTTAATGCTTGTATGTAACCATGACTCATAGATCTTTAAATATGCATTGAAGCATGAGCTCTTGCTATCTCTTCACCAAGAGATGACTTGCATCTCTTTCATCATTTATTACTGCGAAATGAGGGGTTTTTTTGCAAAATGTTCAGCTTATAGATAGCTCTAAAACTACCATTGTACATGCCCTAAGGCTATTCACAATGATGGGTTTCATAGCACTGTTTCCTAGAATGCCACGTCAGCTTTACAACTGAATGAAATACCCTCTCTCAGTGGAGAGTTTTATTTCACTGTTTCCTAGGCTAACCAGTGTAATTAAATGCAACTAGCTCTAATGAAATACCCTCTCTATGATGAAATGATTTAGCTCTCAACGGTTGTTTTATTTCGTTTCATCCATCTTGGAAACGGGTTAGCACCATGTCATGGTGATGACACTACTTCCTTCTCTTTTTTCATTAATTGAATGTCATGTAAGCAAAAAATCTGATGTGGCATGATAATTAATACCATGAAACACCTCATGAAACCCCCATTGTGAATAGCCTATGGCTATTCATAGTTGTGGGTTTCATAACACTGTTTCCTAAAATGTTACATCGGTTTTACAACTAAATAAAATACCACCTCTCAGTGACGAGTTTCATTTTACTATTTCCTAGGCTAACCAGTATAATTAAATGCAACTAACTCTCATGAAATATCCTCTCTCTGATGAAACGTTTGGCTCTCAATGGATGTTTTATTTCGTTTCATCTGTTTTGGAAACGGGTTAGCATCATGTCATGGTGATGACACTACTTCCTTCTCTTTCCTCATTAATTAAATATCATGTCAGCAAAAAATCTGATGTGCATGGTAATTAATACCATGAAACACACATTGTGAATAGCCTAACAAATCAACTTTTTCGTAACAAATCAATTTTTTCGTAAACTAAAACAAACAGAATAACATATTTTGTAAGTTTATTTTAATCTGAAATGAATATTATAATAATCTAGTAAATCAATGGAACTCAACTTTTTTCTATAAATTGGGTTGTTATAATTTAAAGTCGAAACAAACGAGCGCCGACACGGTGGACTCCTCGGCTAAAGGCTACATGAGTGTACACACCACTAATTCAATATAATAATGTCATATCACTTCTCTATTATACTTTCTTATTTAATATATTGTCATGTCATATTTTATGACATATATGTCATATTATTTAATATTATAAAAACTATCTTATAACATTTGAACTAAGGGCATGTTTGGAAAAGGGGGCTAAAGTTTAACCCCCATTTTAGTCTTGGGAGAGCTAAACAGGTGGGCTAAAACATGTGTGCTAAACTTTAGCCCCTTTTTTTCTTTAGCACCTCTGAGGAGTGCTAAAATGGATTAAATGGTGCTAAAAGTGGTCATCCTGCACTAATTGACATTTTTGTCCTCAAACATGTGGATTTAAAAAGAAAGGAAATATGAAAGGATGAGTAAATGAGTTTTTTATATACTCATCGCTAAAGTTTAACCCATATATCCGAACATCAAAAAAGCTAAAATTTAGATCTCTATTTTAGAGTCTAAACTTTAGCTCTTAGGGCATGTACAACCCTGAGACGGCGGAACGATTTTAAAAGTACAAGAGACAACAAAAAAACTGCATGGTATAACCCTAAGCCCCTGAATCATAAATGCAGCTAAGAGACAATACCTATGGAGAATCGTGTAGAGATGAGCTCTTCGCGGAAAGCCCGTTTCTTGTATTTTTCTCAATTAACCTCCTAAAAACCTCTCATGATACCATTTATTAAATGAGATTGTACACGCACTTAGGGCGTGTACAACCCAATTTAATATGTGGTCTTTTGAGAGATCTCTAGAGGGTTAAGTGAAAAAAATACAAGAGACGGGCTCTTCGCGAAGAGTCCGTCTCTACACGATTCTCCATACGCATTGTCTCTTAGCTGCATTTATAATTCAGGAGCTTAGGGTTGTACCATACAGTTTCTTTATTGTCTCTTATACTTTGAAAACCGTTTCGTCGTCTCATGGTTGTACATGCCCTTATACTAAAGTTTAGTACCCACTCCCGGGCATTAAACTCTCGGGCATTAAGCTTAACCTAATTAAACCGCATATTCATTGGTGCGTTCCAGCTAACGGGGCACTCTTTTTATGTGCGGATTCAGTCCGGATTCCTCTCGATCGCCAAATCCGTGACACCGAAACGCAATATTTATATGCGGATCGATCGATCAATGCATGCGTCCCCCCAAACCCGCATGAGCAAATTTAACTGAAGATTAATCACGTAGCGTCAATTTTAAAAAGGCAGCATAATTTTCGCGCGCGATCGGTGCACACTGATGAGCTCAGCTCGCCGGCCGGTTCATCGAACCTGGCCGCGATTGAGGCAATGGCGACATGCCCCACACGTACTAGCTAGTGTGTAAATAGAGCTGTACGTACATCGACTGATGAAACGCTTCACTAGTTGTTTTACGTCTTGAAACCACCTAATAAGGTGACGGCGCAAATGGTGGACAAAAACTTTATGTCATCTATCTCATGAGCTAACTAGCTGACACATATAGTGTCGGCTAAGAAATTTATTGCAACAAATCAAACTTATTATCAGCTACAAGAAATATTAGATTTAAAGCTACATGTAAATAGACTAATAATAGTGTGTTTGATTGAGATGTAGATTCTGAAAAAGTTGATGTGAGCTGTGGAAAAGCTGCTGAAAAGCTGTTTGGTTGGAATAGTTGCGGATTTATATTTTGGTAGTTTATGATGTTTAGTTATATTATTAATGTGTAATTTTACATGTAAACCATTTAATCATAAAATTTGTAATGTTATATAATTAAAATTACACTAAAATGATATATTTTACTAAAATTTTACTTTTTCAAATTTTACATGAACTGATATGTTTTAATAGCATGGTAGGTAATATTCATTCAAAGTTGAACTCAAAAACTGTGAAATCTAGGTTATACCAGCTTTCAAATTTGTACTACGAAAATTTGCAGATTCTGAAAAAGGTGGGTGACCAAAAGAGCTATACGTGATGACGAAAAGATTACTCCGACAAACAAATAATAAATATATGAGATTGAAAAAACATGTAATTTCCTATCTTCTAGTTATTAATACATTTTGAAAATCTATAGCTAATAAGTTTTATAACATAAAAAAATCTAAACTATTTAGTGAACTAAAGATCATGGAACCCTCTTCTCTTTTCGTTGGAGAAAGATTTGGCAGGCCCATGCATGCTTTGGTGATGCCGCATAGAGTTTGTTGAGTCTGTTGCACAACACAACACGTGCGTGGGTTAAGTTGTGCACTGCGAAATGGGTGGAGTGGGGAGTTCAAATTAATTGGCTGAGTGAGTGATATGATGTGATAGCCAGTTAGGCCATGCATGGATTTTATGTGACTTTTTGAATATGTATAAACTAACTGCAAATTTGGTCCTATATAAAAGTTTCAAAACTGGCAGCATGCAGCCAGCCATGCAGGGATGGCGCCCAGTGGCGGAGCTAGAGAAAAATTAAAGGGGTGCACCACTTTAAGCGGTACACTATATATAATTTAAGGGAGTGTATAAAGGGTAAAAAATCGTCAATATACACTAAATTTTTTTTGGACTGAGGTTCCTAGGAACCCCTTAGCTCCATTGAGCTCCGCTCCTGATGGCGCCATCATAAAATATAATCATGCGCTCGTCTAAATTTTATCCTCAATATTATAACTCGTATAATTTTCTTCCTAAATGCTTTTATTTTATCCCTAGAGTATTGTTGTACGTAGCACTAGTTCTCTCTACGATTTACATTTACGAGACATAATTCAGGTTTTTTTATTATATATTATGGGGAATTTGATTATATATCTACTTTTTAGATGGAAATTAATGATTTATATATATCCATTATATCTCAATGATATGTAAGGTCCACATAGATCAATGACATGTAAGTTCAGGAGGTTAAATCCTCAATTTCCTTCTAAAGAAAGGTATATGATCAATTTTTTCAACATAATATTCGCATTGGGTAGCACATTGGTATTAACTTTGAAAAGTTAAAAGGTGTTATACAGATGCATGAGGTTATTATAATGCGATCGTAAGCTCGACTAATAGTATACGAATACATTAATTAGTCGCCTAATGACGTCGGAGATGGCCGTGGCCGTGTCAATTTGAGCTGGCACGCATACCTAATTAGGCCGGCCGGCGCTGATAAACCGCGGGCTGACGTGGCGGCGTCCACACCGTTCGCACGCACCAAGCAAAAAAACGAAGCCGCGTAGAATCTGACGTGGCAAGAGCTGATTGGCTCTGTGACATGGCCGTCAAATAATTTAAAGTCAAACAAACTGTGGGTTGAAAGTCAAACACACAGACGTGTAGGGATCTATCGCAGTCGTTTACCTATCAAAACAGGTGGAGTTTTTATTTTTTAAAAAACGAGTACGACCTAAATTTATAAAAACAGCTGACGTTTTAACGTTTAGTGAATAATATTTTATTAGTTGATAATTTTTTCACGAATCTTTTAGGACAACGTGATAAAACATTTTTTCGCTGAGCGTCGAAATATCGTCCGATTTTTTCTAATATTAGTACGTCTTGAGTGAAGTATTATTGGAGTTTTTTCGTGCGTAGTATGAATTGTTTTTTAGTTATTTTGCATATTTTAACAAGTTGAAAGCGTGGTACTTTAGTTCTTCCTTCTACGCTAGTGGCACAATTTTTTTCCGAAATAATATTTTTTCAAAAGAAAAGTTCAAATCTGTAGAGTGATTTTGAAGAATCGTAAAAATAAGTATCGGTCGGTACTTGAAGTCCCAATTGGCGCCACATCAATTTCAATCGGCACTTCAAGTACCGACTAGACTATCAGATTCTGCCACGTCAATCTCAATCGGCACTTCAAGTGCCGACTAGACTATCAGATTCTGCCACATCAGCTCCAGTCGACACTTCAAGTGCCGACTAGACTATCAGATTCTACCACATCAGCTACAGTCGGCGCTTCAAGTGCCGATTGTACCTGACGTGGCACCAGTCGGCACTTCAAGTGTCAGATGGAGCTGACGAGGCATCCAGTCGGTACTTCAAGTGCCGACCGGTACTACTTCTGCAATTTTTCAAAATCGTTGTACAAATTTGAAATTTTATTTAAAAAATATTATTTTAAATTTCAGAAGTACAAAGAGTCTAAATCACACTGAATATTTGATTCCTCTCCCAAGTCTTATTCAATTTGAACCGTTTTGTTTTTGTTGTCTTGGCCTTTTTTGAATTCGTTAGACGAGAGTGCGAGTCCGTGATGGGTTAGTAGCACCGACACGTACCCTTAATTACGACTACTTTTGAACATAATTTATTTGGAGAACCGCACGTTTAATTACTCAAAAAAAACACAAATTATACACAACCTACCGAGAAAGGAAAAAAAGGGAGTAATTTGACTTCATTCACCACAAACCCTACGTGCGAAGACACGCTTAGCGTTGATGAGCTTTTTAAATTCAAAAACTTTGGACATATACATACTCTATATTTAAATGCAAATCGAGCTCGGTGTATGATTGAATCTCCTTTTCAACTTTCTTAGGTTTTTATAGAATGGTACCGAATACTTCTCCAACCCCAGAAACAACTAACTATATACTCCATCTAATTGATCATTTTGGAAATCGTGGATAAAAAATAAGAAAAATCAACCAAAATAACTCATGGAATATTTATTTGTTAGAACGGTAATTTTTATTTAACAATAGAAAACATGAAAAAGTTTTAAAAAATAACTAGAACTTCTAAAACAACGATATATTTTTAAAAATAGTCAAGAATAATCAAACAAATTATATAATAAAATCATAGTAAATACAGTACATGAATTGCACACTCGTGCATCAAGTCGGTCGTTTTACTCCTTTCGCCCCGAGCAAACTTAACTAGAGTTCTAATAGGATCTAATATAAGAGGCTCACATCCCGTTCCACGGGTCCATCTATAGTTTGAGTATCAAGTTTTTAGGGTTACAACCGAATTATAGTAATTTAGCATATAAAAAAGCTGAGTTAGATTAATTTGTTGAATAAGCCAATATGTTTATCTTAGCTTATTTTCATAAATTGGATTACTATAATCCTAAACGGAAACAAAAATGTTCTAAATGCTTTTCAAGATATTAGACGACATAAATTTTCAATATATATATATACATATATAATATAAAAAATATTTTCAAAGTATTCACTAATATTTAGTACTAAATCCTAAACTGAAACGTATCAAGCTCTGACATTTTTGAGAGGTTAAGAAGACACCAACGTGGCCGTGCTTAATTAAGCAAATGACGCGCCAATCAGTGGCCTCCCTACGCTAATTTATTGTTGAACCCCATGGATCTTCTTCCATCACAACCACAGAAATCAAATCCCTTTGCAACAAGTTGCAAAAAAGATTGTGTTGCCAATTTGTCATAAGGCAGGATGCCAAATGGCACCAGCTGCTCTTGATGATTCATACCCAACAAAGCATACCTATGGGTGTAATGAAATGACCTTTATTATAGCAGAGACCAAGGTTTGAGAAATGTTCATGGCGATGTGCTGGCCACGCTACAAACAACTCGAACTGTATTGGCATGCATGTCCAAAGTGATAATGTTGATTACTAAACACATGATTGATGAAAGGAAACATATGTTCCCCCCAATAATTAGTTTTAATTCCCTCACTAATTAGTTCTGAGATAAAGTTATTAAGAGATGGAGCAGAGATATTAAAATGGATAAATTTGTAATATAAAAGCAGAGATAAGAAAGTAGAAATGAAATAAAGTTAAAAGTTAAGTCTTTTCAGACGTTGGGAGGGAGGAGGTGCCATTGCTTTTGATTGGGTATGCACTAGTAGGCTTGATAAGTCCAGAGCTGGTTTATGGTTGTACAACTTCTGAACTGAACATGTGAAATCCAAGCTAGAAGCACATGAGTTAAAGTGACCACTTTAAAGTGGTGTTTGGCACAGATCCAGCTCAAACGTACACCTTGCACAAATTGCAGAGTGAGCAGTTTATAACAAGAAACAATGGGCACAAGGTTGTAATAGTTGATTAATAGTTCTTCACATTTTGCTGAACAAGTGCAGGCAGCCTGATAGTGATAGCCTTTACATTACACAGGCATACAACACTAGGCAGAGAATTGGCCAGCACAAGACTACTGGGCTTGTAAACTGTCCATATTCAGTTCTAAAATGAGCAGGATGATGTTTCATACAGCGATTGATCCCAAAACAACATAGTTTGAAACCAGTATAGCTATCAGTCTATCACTGTCAAGGGGAAAACACGGAAAGTATAATGCAGAATGACGAGAATCGCTTACCAAGAAGAGCAGATAAAATAGAAGTTGACAAATGTTTCACCACCTCATGTAGGAAAATATCCGGCTCCTGTTATTCTTACTTAGTCTGACCAGCTCTCAGATTCATAATAAATATGAAGCCTCCAGGTCATCAGAATTTCTTTTCCAAATAGCAAAGTTTAGAACTGCTACGACATGGTCTATTTCAATAAAAAAAAGTACACATGGCTGGATTGGAATAAAGAACAGATACTTGATGTTTAAACTTGTTCCATTTCAAACAATACAAAAGATCACTTTTATCTTATTTTCTAACATATATAAAGAAAGTAATGAACCACTAAACAATCCAGCACCAAATTTTATGCACTTTTAATTGTCTGTCTACAGAACACGTATTGATCTGTTTGATGGAAGTCCAAGATTGCAAAATAAGTAAATAAACATCCATCCTTCCAAAAACAAACTCGGAGAATATCCTAATATTTTATGCACTTTAAATTATCGGAGAATCACTTACCACAGAATAGCAGATAAAATAGAAGTTGACAAATGTTTCATCACCTCATGTAGGAAAATAGCCAGTGCCTGTTATTCTTAGTCTGACCAGCTCTCAAATTCATAATAAATATGAAGCCTCCAGGTCATCAGAATTTCTTTTTGAAATAGCAAAGTTCAGAAATGTTTCGCCATGGTCTATTTCAATAAAAAGTAGCCATGGCAGGATTGGAAAAAAAGAATACAGTTGATGTTTAACCTTGTTCCATTTCAAACAATACAAAAAAAATCTTGTATCTTATTTTCTAGCATATACAAAGAAAGTAATGAACCACTGAACAATCCAGCACTAAATTTTATGCTCTTTTTATTATCTGTCTACAGAACACATACAGATCTGCTTGATGGAAGTCCAAGATTGCAAAATAAGTAAATAAATGTCCATCCTTCTGAAACTACACTCAGAGAATATCCTAATATTTTTTTTGTTTACTTTAGGACTTTCAGTTATTCGAATGTGCTCTTCACAACATAAAGGCAAGCAACGGAAAATTAGAGATTTATGGTTTCTTAAACTTAAACCCTTTTCCCTATATTTAGTATGTTAATCTAACAATATCATACAAGCATCTCCTTTGATTAAGGATTTTCTTTAGCAAATCTCCAGAGGACGGACACGAACATGGTAGCATGAACTAAACCAATTTATTGAAATGATTTGGACATGTTGCTTTGAGAATTTACTAGTCATTTTGTCCCATACTCCCATTTGGTTCCTGAAGCTCCTAACAAGTGCTTCAAGCACATACACAACCCTAACAAGTTGTCTATTAATAGACAGAAGCCAAATGAATAGAGTAATAAAACAGTAGAGAACTACATTTCCAGCACTGCCACTTTAAATACTAAATGCACATAGTATTTCATTACCTTCTCCAACAAATTCATATTCTGCAATCCACAGTGCCAAACAGTATGTCGATGAATTAAATTCAACTTTATTTCCATCAGTTCGTTTCTCTGTATCTCTTTGAAAGATCAGCACAGGAATTCTATCTTAAATATGTCATCAGCCCCTAGTACCTTGGTGACAAAATATTAATATCGGCTCATGTAAAACCATCATGTTTGATTTTGCAAGTAGTGGTATATTGATCAGCATAAAACTCACATCATGTAATGCCTCTTTACCTACAGAAGATACAGTATCTGTTCCAGTTGCAGAGGACAAACAAAGTAAGCAACTAACAGTTTTCCATGAATGAATTAGTTCAGTAGAAGTTTTCATCCACAAGTAGTCAGCGATTCATAATATATGGAGCACTGCCTTGCAGAAGAAATAAACTACTTACAATTTGAAGGGTCCAGAGGATTTTTCCATCAATAATTGTTAATATGTTTATGGAGCCAATGATACTCTACCAGACAATGCAAGACGAGGAGTTTTAAACCACCATATATGTCATCAGAGGAATCCACATATCAGCTTAGACAGCAAGCATTGCATGAGTGCAGGGAAGTGGCAATATCAGATTAGGATTTCAAGATTTTTTGGGAAAATGATGTTATTACTGTAAAAACAGGGGTAAATCGAGCACTACTGTTTTAGTGAACAACAGGCATGCAACATGACAATATGCTTATTAATAATCAAATAACTAAAGTATGCATATGATTCAGGATGCTCACAGGTTAAACAAAGCTTTCACCTGACAAGGCATACCTTCCTTTGAACACCAACTAATTGAAGCTGAAACAAGTTGTAGTGCTGCCATGTCAAGCCCACAAAATGTATTAATTGAGGACGACACCATTTTTGGTTAGCAATGGTGGATCACATGTAAGATCCCATAATAAATATGCAGAAGATTGTCATTGTGTTGTTAGTGTTAGGAATAACACTTGTATTATTCTGAGGACTGAAGGTCCAAATATATACATGTACATGAAAGGGAAATATGCAAAGAAACCCCTGAAAGAATACAATAATAGAAAGACTAATATCCATCTAACACCCCCCCTCAAACTCATGGTGGATCAACAACACTGAGTTTGGAGAGGTAAAACTGATGATGGGCGCGAGTCTGAGCCTTCGTGAAGAAATCTGCCAACTGAAGCTCAGAAGGCACATACTGAAGCGCGACAACACCATCCTGAACCTGTGACCATGTAAAGTGAGCATCAACACCAATATGCTTAGTAAGCTCATGCTTTACCGGATCACGAGCAATACTGATAGCCCCTATACTGTCAGACAAAAGAGGAGTCGGCGTAGAAATAGAAACACCAAAGTCCTCAAGCAACCATCGTAGCCAAGTAACCTCTGTTGTCACAAGAGCCATAGCACGCAACTCAGCCTCTGCACTCGAACGAGAAACTGCTATCTGCTTCTTAGTCTTCCAAACAATGAGGGAACCACCAAGAAAAACATAATAGGCAGAAAGAGAACGACGATCAGAAGGATCACTAGCCCAAGTAGCATCACAATAGGCTTGGAGCTGTAAAGAGCTAGAGCGTGGAAAGAACAACCGACGAGAGATAGTCCCACGAAGATAACGCAGGACACGAAGAAGATGACTATAGTGGATCTGAGTGGGAGTAGAAACAAACTGACTCAGAATATGAACAGAGTATGAAATGTCAGGTCTAGTGACACCAAGGTAAACAAGACTCCCTACAATGTGACAATAACGAGTAGGATCCTCAAGAAGCTCACCATCAGTGTGTGTAAGGTGAACATTGAGCTCCATGGGAGTCTCAGCAGTCCGGTGATCAGTAAGAGAAGCTCGATCGAGAAGGTCGTGAATATAGCTTTTCTTGAGGCAAAAAGAAACCCTTAGAAGTGGAGGCGATTTCAATCCCAAGGAAATACCTTAGAGGACCAAGATCAGACATAAGAAACTGATCACTAAGACGAGCCTTAACAAAGGCAATCTACTTAGGATCATCACCGGTGATGATCATGTCATCCACATAAAGAAGGAGGAGGGTCCTACCACGAGGTGACACGTGGATAAAAAGTGCGGATCATGAGTGCTGACTGAAAAACCAGCAATTGTGACCACAGAAGCAAAACGTTGAAACCAAGCCCGAGGAGCTTGCTTAAGACCATAAAGGGAGCGACGAAGGTGGCAAACCATACCCTCAGGGACAGAATACCCAGGTGGTGGGCGCATGTAAACATCCTCGCGCAACTCACCATTAAGAAAGGCATTCTTCACATCAAGCTGAGAGATGGACCACTCCCGAACAGAAGCCACAGCAAGAAGAGTGAGAATAGTGGTCATATGAGCAACAGGAGCAAAAGTCTCATCATAATCACGACCTTGCTCCTGTTGAAAACCACGAGCAACAAGACGAGCCTTATAGCGCTCAAGAGAACCATCAGAGCGAGTCTTAACCTTATAGACCCACTTACAAGTGATAGGACAAACACGTCGGGGACATGGCACAAGATCCCACGTGCCAGTCCGCTCAAGAGCAGCGATCTCCTCGGCCATCGCGTGCTGCCATTCCGGATGAAGAATAGCATCACGATAAGAAGCTGGCTCAGAAAGAGCAGTAGCTGTGAACACCGAAGGAGAGTAACAATTAGGTGGCCTACGAAGGCGATGACTACGTCTAACAAGTTGCTCCGGAGAGGAATCCGTCGGAGAGGACTCAACAGGAGTAGAAGATGACCCATCCTCGATGAAAGAAGAGGATGGCACATCAGAGGAGGGCTCATCTGAGGGAGCTGGAGCATCTGATAGATGTGCCCTATGACGATTGTAGAATTGTGTCACAGGAGGCTTTAACGTGTAGTCGGGAACCACGGGAGGAGACTTAGAGGAAGACACAGAGGATGATAAAGTCGAACGAGGAATGGGCAAAGCAGGAGCATCAGGAAAAAGGAGAAAAGACAAGGGGTCAACCAAAGATGCAGGAGAAACATCAGTAGTGGGACGTGGATAGAAAGGACGGGACGCATCAAAGACAACATCCCGCGATGTCCGCATCCGACGAGCGATCGGATCCCAACAACGATAACCCTTGTGCTCTACACTATAGCCTAAGAAGACACACTCAGCAGACTGAGCAGTCAACTTAGTGCGCTCACGAGGTGCAAGAAGCACATAACACACACAGCCAAAAAGACGAAGGCTGGAGTAATCGGGCGTCTTGCCACAAAGACGCTCTAATGGAATACCACCCTAAAGAGCCGAAGAAGGCTGGATGTTAATCAAATAAGTGGCAGTAGAAACCGCCTCAACCCAAAAGTGAGGTGGAACAGAGGAGGCAATCATAAGAGCACGAGCAGTCTCAAGTAGATGACGATGCTTGCGCTCAGCAACCCCGTTCTGAGCGTTAGCACCAGGACAAGAAAACTGAGCTAGTGTACCCTGCTCAGCAAGCACCTGGTGAATAGCATCCGATAAATACTCCCCAGCAGAATCCGCACGAAAAACACGAATAGATGTGTCAAAATGAGTACGAATCATAGCAGAGAAATTCTTATAGATGGATAAAACCTCACTACGATGTTTCATAAAGTAAATCCATGTGTGGCGAGAAAAGTCATCGATAAAAATGATATAAAATTTATGACCACCCTTTGAAACAAAAGGCGCTGGACCCCAAACATTAGAATGAACAAGATCAAAAGGTCGCTGAGACACAGACTCACTAGAAGGATAGGGAAGCTGGACCCTGCTTTCCCAACCGACAACCCCGACAATGATCTAAAGACTCTCGACCTGAAACCGACCCTAGAAGACCTCGACGAAGTAATGCAGACAACCGAGAGCCACAAAGGTGTCCGAGACGATGATGCCACTGAGTAAACGAAGACGTGGACGAAGAAGCATAGGCGAAACTGACAAGACTAGCAGGCGCAGCGGAAGGAAGACGAAGCCAGTCAAGCTCCGAAAGACACTGTGAATCACGCCGACGGGGGCCAGTACCAATCAGGTGACCAGTGCGACGATCCTGAATATAGCAAGCATCAGAATCAAGGATAATACGACAATCATTGTCAGTGATCTGCCCAGCAGACATAAGCTGCATGGTCAGATCAGGAACAATTGAAACATCAGGTACAAAAAACGTGTCAGAAGAAAGAGTGCCATGTCCAGTAACAGAGAGAGGGGATCCATCAGCAGTATGCACAATGCAATGACGGTAAGAGGGGTGTAGAGAAGAAAGGTGGGCAGAATGAGGAGTCATATGAAAAGAAGCGCCTGAATCAAGATACCAAGGATAAATACCTGGAGAAGAAGCAGATGAAGGTCCCAGAGTGGAAGATGTGAAGCAGTAGCAGAACCCGTAAGTGCAGAGGGTTGAGTCACAGAACCAACAGCTCCTGACGATGTAGAGGCCACAAGGCGCCGAAGTAGCATGAGCATCTCCTGTGTCTCTAAGCCAGCAAAACTCCTCTCAGATCCTCTAGAACTAGAACCACCCCTGTGAAGAACGGCGAGCTTGAGCCTTCTGAGATTTCTTCTTCCTTGTAGCAAAAGGCATCCACGTGTCCATCACGACCACAATGATCACAATGAAGACCGGTACTCGCACCACGAGCAGCAGACGGAGCAACCGAAGGAGACGCCAGTGGCACGGGAGCAATAGGACGAGCACTCGAAGAATGAGCAGCCAAGACTGAAGAAACCCGCAAAAGGCCAGCATCCCGAAGACGTGTCTCCTCATTACGAACCTCAGCAAGAGCATCCATCAGTGAAACACAAGGGTGACGAGCAAGCAGCTGAGCACGAAGAGGCTCAAACTCATCACGAAGCCGAGTCAAGAAGTCATACGTGCGACGAAGCTCAAGAGCAACCTTCTGATCCTTGCATGACTGACAGGTGGCAGGAGACAACTGAGGACCAAGAGTATCAATCTGACGCCAAACAACAGAAAGCTGATCGAAGAAAGCATCAATAGTATCATCACCCTGGCAAAGAAGGTGCTCCTGTCGAATAGCAGCAAGAAAAGCAGACTGTCATGTGGGCTCATAACGACTGTGAAGAAAAGTCCACATCTGATGAGACCGCTCAAGCTCCACAATATCCGCAGAAAAACGATCCTCCATACTAGCCACAAGAATCGAACCTGCCCGAGCATCCTCATCAAGCCAAGTCATGTATGCACGAAACTAAGACTCATATGAAGCCAGACGATCGTCATAATCTGCAAACAGACTCTCCTCAGTAGCAGTAGTCTTCTCCGAGATCACCGGCTGAGCGGGAGCTAAAGGAGCCCCACGGCAGGGCAGCTCGCCCGTGAGGAACTCCCAAAGACGAAGTCCACGCATGTGCAACCGCATGCGAGGAACCCAGTCACGATAGTTGATGCCATTAAAAAGCACCGGACACCGCAACACTAGGACAGGGCCCGAAGGAGTCGAAGAAGCCATGGCGAGAACACGGATAAAGAACCGACGGTTTATTTTTTTTATTATTTTTTAATAATTGTATCAATGAAACAATACCGTTTTTTTAGAAAACTAAAAGAGGCAGGATGCCTGTCGCGCCGTCACTCGCGGAACCGCCCGCAGCCTCCACTCCCGCGAAGGAAAGTCGCCCCGTTCCGCTCCCGCGGCAGCACAACCGTCGATGGAGATCCAGCCCGCAGCAGCCGCCCGGAGCAGCGAGCAGCAGCGCAACCGGCGACGGGGGAGATCCGGCCCGCATCAGCCGCCCAGAGCAGCGAGCAGCAGCGCCTGCGCGAGGAGGCCGACGACGACGACGACCGGCGACGGAGCTCCCCCAGCAGACGAAGAAGCCAACACCGACGACGACCATCGACGGAGCTCCCGCAGCAGACGAAGAACACGAGGGCGCCGCCCATGCAAGGAAGACTCCCGTCCGCGCGAGAAAACCGACGCCGACGGTCGGCGCACCGACGACACCGACGATGGCAGACGAGAGGAGGAAGAAGATAGAAGCCCCAATGATCCGTCAATAGAAAGATGGATCGAAGAAAGGGGCTGCATGTAGATCGATTAGGGGAGGAGATTAGAAAACCTAACCCTAATTTTTTGGATGTAATACCATGTTAGGAATAACACTTGTATTATTCTGAGGACTGAAGGTCCAATATATACATGTACATGAAAGGGAAATATGCAAAGAAACCCCTGAAAGAATACAATAATAGAAAGACTAATATCCATCTAACAGTTAGCATATTGCCAGGAATTTTTGCTGATCTTGTACCATTAGTTTGATTACACTTTGAGTATTCCACAGCCCACAACACTGAGAAGCAATACTGAAAACTGAGGGAGTCATCTATAGCATTTAGACGGTCCGGCTCAAGAAAGAATATAGTTTTGGTTTCAATCAGATTCATACATCAATAGAGACAAAAAAAATCTAATCCAGTGTCTAAATGTTCGTATCTAGAACTCATGGTCATCCAACAAACATTTAACAGAACAAATTGCATAACGACTCAGCTGATTGCGGTAAATGTATTCTAGATTTCTAACACTTCAATTCTAAAAAAGCTTGGACTGGATAGGAAGATCCCTACATCAATCGACAGCATTACACAAGTCAATTATGCAGATTTGTGAACCAGACTGCTGGTCTGGCTTGTTCCAAAATGCTCATATTGATAAAGGATCACAGCCCTTGATTAGCTACCAGCTGTGTTCAAAGGTCAAAGGCAAGACTACAATGATTTATGGTTGATATTTCATAAATTATATCAATTTATTTGCAATTTCATAGTGACTTTAAGTTGTATAAATACATGCTACAAGAATCCCATAGTTATGTTGGATGTCTGTACAAAAGGAAGATAGTTTAGTCATTTCATTTCAGAATACTTCAGGTAGTTCATTCCATCATGATTTACTAGGTTTTGTGTGTCGTCATCCACTCCACTCATCCTTGTGACAAACAGTAGATCAAGACGCATAAGCCATGCTTACCCATTAAAGAAGCAATTAGACTAGAAATGTTACCACAGTAGAAAACTCCATGGCCTACAGTTTGAGACCATAAAATTTTCGGTAGGATATGTTTGTCATTCCTTGAAAAGTATATAATTATGTTCCGTTTTGTTTGTAAACTAACATCTTGCATTCTGCTATCGCCTAGTCAATCCTAGTCACCATGGGACCGACCAGGAAACTAATCGCGATTAATCACAATTAGTCGATCCTGGTCGGTCCTGGTCAAATTCTAGGGTTCTAGCTAAAAAGAAATGCTCACCCAAGGAGGAGGAGCTCATCTTGAGTCTTTACGGCTGGAAGACTGGCCGCTGGATGGGCTCTGGACGGTTGGGACTCACGCACTGGCCGCTGCATGGCTGGAGCATGCGCGCGCTGCTAGAGCTTTGGCTGAAGCATGCGAGCACGTGCTGGCCCTAGACGGCTGGAGCACGTGCTGGCCCTAGACGGCTGGAGCACGTGCGCGCCGCTGGACGGCTAGAGCACATGCGCGCCCCTGTAGAGCAATGGGGGTCACATGCCAGCTGAAGTGTTGAGATAACCCTAACAGAGCCCAATAAGATCCCAAGCCCAGCTGAGCAGGCCTACTAAAAATACAAAAATCTCACCTAGTCACCTGGTTGCTCAAATGGCCCTAATCGGATGATTAGTCGCGACTAGTCGGATGACCAGCATTCTAGTCAATCTAATCGCATCGGTGCACCTAATCAAGCCTAGAGAACTGACCAGGCCGATTAATCGCGATTAATCGGACGATTTGTAAACACTAGCTAACAGTATGCTCTTTCAATTTGGATCAATATCAAATTATCAGCAATCATGTTAGAAAGAAGCACCCATTTAAATGCACAAAATCATACAGGAACAATAATAGTATAAAAAATTGCTAGGGTGACAAACAGTTAAAGTTCTGCATTTTTTTGCTGTTTAGTCTGTAGCATAAATAAGAAAATACCACCAGCAACTGAAACATTCAGAGATTCAAAAGTACCTTCCATAGGAATGTTTACAAGCTCACAAGCTTGGAGGGTCTCTGCAGAGAGGCCACTCCCCTCACTTCCTAACACTAAGCACAGAGACTCACTTATCAGTGAATCTGCTAATTGTATAGATAGAGTGTGGGTTCTTTTAGATCCATTACTGCTGCTTTCTGGATGACCTGCCAGCATCTTTATATCATATTTAGTCATCAAAGCACGTAGATCAGACCAGTTACCAGAGACAACTGGAAGCTGCAAAGAGGCTCCACGAGCTGCACGAAGAGCTTTTTCATTGAAAGGATCACAGCAAGCTGGAAGAAGGAATACCCCATCCTGTTGGTGGTTGTTTCAAATGTTGTTAGAAGCATAGAAGTTGGGCAAATACTATGAGAGGAAACACTAGAAAGCATGTTGTAGAGTAGTGAATTTCTGATAGGCTACACACATGCAGATATTTTACAAATGGCACTTGCTAACCCCATTTCATCTGATGTTGTACAGTAAGATAATATTTTTTAGTGGAAATGTAGAATACAAATGGTGCTTCTGATCTTCTAACCCGGCATGTACTATACTCGCTTTTGCATAATAAAGCATCAAGTTCAAAATGTCATTATGGCCTTATGGGCATCACAACAGCTAATTGAAGTTGTAATGTATATAAAATGCAAAGCTAATAATGTATCTAAAATGCAAACCTAATAATTCGACATACTTCCAGTGCTCACACTTTGTATCAGCTTTTTGTTACATAAGTTTTAACTTATTATTGAGAAGTAAAACGAGGTCCAATAACAATTAACAACTTTATATGCAACAGTACAACAATGTTATCCATAAAGCATGTAGTTTCAGCAAAGCATGTATGCTCATTGTTGTGTTGTAATGAAACCTAACACACTTCAATAATTAGGCGAAAAATGGCATACCCATTTAAAAGCACAAGCAGATCTTATCAATGTTCCAAGGTTACCAGGATCCTGCAGAATAGAGGCATCATGAACAGCATCAGGTGCAATGTAAAAATTCGGAACATGCTTAGGCATTAAATAGACTAGTTAAAACATCAAACGAACAATAAGGTTCATATTACATGCTGTTTTATGTACAAAATGACAGCCATTGACTATGGATAATGGTAGGATATTGCATATTTACACCTGAATCCCATCAAGAACCAAAATCCTCTTTGCGGAACGGAACAACCCATCAAGAACAGCATCACTCTGATCATCATCACGGTCGCAGAAATATGTGGGCATGTGCATTATGGCAATTGCCTCGGTTGAATCAACTGATTGCATCCCAGAAACTTTCTTCATCACAGCGGCACTGACATAAACGACATTGCCAGAGAACTCACACAATTCGTCCGGGAGCTCTACGCCGTCCAAGAGAAGGAAGTTTTCGATGGCGGACAACTCAAATCTACACATCTCCCTACACCAAGGCGTACGAGGAGTTACAGGATTAGGAAAAATATCATCGCGGGATGAACAAACAAGAAACTATAGAAGGTTACAGGATGGGAGCGAGTCCGACGAGGAGAATGCGGCGGCAGGATCGGCGGTACGCGGCGGAGAGCCGGAGCTTGACGCAGTGCTTCACCAGGGGGTTTGCAAGGCTCGCCACCTGCTTGTGGTTTTGCCCGCCTCGTAAAGGAGCCGCCTTCGCCGCGGCGGCCGTCGCAACGGAGGCGCGGAGCGAGGGCACGCATCGAGGGCGGATCATGCTCTCCCTCCGCAGCGGCGAGCTGGCCGCCGAGGGCAGAGACGGCGGCGGCGGAGCGCGCGCCAGTAGCATCGCGGGGGGGCGGGGGCGGGGCTGCTTCGTTCTGCCGTTTCGCTTGCCTTTTACTTGTGGAATCGTGGGTTTCGCGCGTCTTATCTACTCGTTCCGAATGGGGGGATTTTGAGAACTTTTCGCTGTGAATATGTGAAAATAATGTAAATTCCTGCGTTTTAAAAAGTCCTAACGTTTACAGGGTCTGTTTAGTTCAGTTTTTTAAAATAGCTTCTGACTCGAAAACTGGAATCTAAATTAAACAGTTTTTTGGTCACCTAATTTTTTTAAAATCGGTAGATTCTCGTAGTACTAATTTAAAAGGTGGTATAACTTAGATTTCACAGTTTCTCAGTTCAACTTTAAATAAATATTACCTATGATGCTATTAAAGATTTACTTATAAAATTACACATTAATAATGTAACTAAACATCATGAATTACCAAAATATAAATCCGCAATTATTCCAACCAAACAGCTTCTCAGTTTTTCTATAGCTCACAGCTCACAACAGATTTTTCACAGCTCACAATCACCTTTTACAAAATCTACAGCTCAACCAAACACACTCATATAAATTCTCTTCGAAAGAGAGTTAGCAAAATAGTTGGATATAATAGCGTGTGTTTTTTAGAACTGTATTTTTTACATAAATTTCAGATTCTTGAAACAAGGACAAGCTGCTAAGTTTCCTAGTAATCAATGGCAACTGAATAGTTCAATTATCATTATAACTAGTCTAATTTCTAATTTCGTGGTTAGCCGATATGAACGGCGAAAACCGCACTAACCGAGTAGGTTTGAACAGCTCGGGAAGCCCCACTGCCTACTAGCATCAGCATAGATAAATAGTGACAATGTGATATTTGTGTTAAGTGCCATTTTTTTTATAAAGGAAGTTTTATTGAAATAAATCAGTTGCATCAAGGTGATATAGCTGCTCTAAATATACTTCTAGCTTATGTATAACTAAGATATATCACTAAAAACACACACATTTAACAAACAAAAGATAAGGAACCAAAAAAAGTATTAAGAGCATCTTCCTCAAAGCTTCTGTACGGGTTCCTAAATTTAAAGTTTAGAATTTTGATAAAAAATTTAGCTCCAACAATACACCTAAACAATTCACTATCCTAAACCATTTTCTAAATTCCTTACTATCTAGCAGCGGATCCCGGGTGCAAGGGGGTGTGTGCGCCCCTATCACCCTGGATACAATGCATTTCCTATATATATTTTGTGTTTTTATATATTTTCTGTATATTTTTTATAAATCCTTATATAATTTTAATATCTTTGTTATGATTATGATTTATATTTAATATTTATTTAAAATATTGAATAATTTATATATATTTATATATACAGATTATTTATGGCTACCGTATAGTTAAATTAGCCTCCCTAATTTTTTTGAATATCTATCTTAAATTTAAAATTAACTTCAGCATTTCTTATTTAAATATATGGAATATAGATACAGAGAAACCGTTGCGTATAAATTACTTGTAGACTACGTGGTACGTACATAGCTTCTGGGAGAGGTCAAAAAAAAGAGCTGACACTCGAGCCAGCATAACTAAACAACCTGTCATTTTCAAGAAGAAGAAAAACAGAACATTATTGTTTTGCTCACGTTGGATCCGGTCAGAGTAGTACAAACCTGGGAGGTTTCTTCTTCTGTACATGCATGCCAAGTTGATGGTTGTTAGGTTAGGTCCTTAATTGCTTTATTACACGCGAAACAGCTATGGAGTTTTACAATGTATAGTACTCTTGAACTAGTACTACATGACATGTAAGCAAACTTATTTCTAGAAAAAATGCTAACAATGTATAGTACTAGATGTAAGACTCCTTCCAACATTAAAAATTATAAAAATAGGCATGCTCTATCCAATGAGCAACTATCAAACTTAAAAAGTAGTACTATTTAATCCATGGAACTAGTATCCATACATAGAACCCATGTCTTATCTTAGTTTGCTTAGAGCATCTCCATTGTAATTGCTATCCAACTTGCTATCCTTAAAAATAGCAAGAATTGTCAAAAAGTTGTCTCCATTGTACTTGCTATTTGACTTGCTATTTTAGGAGGCTTGCTATTTCTCTCACCAAACTTGCTACATGTAGCAAGTTTGGTGAGAGAAATAGCAAGTTTTCTAAAATAGCAAGTCAAATAGCAAGTACAATGGAGTGAGTAGCAATATAGCAAGCCAATTGAAATAGGGAGACTTGCTATTGCTATGAATAGCAAGTCAAAAATAGCAATTACAATGGAGATGCTCTTAGTACTACCTTCTCAATGTATAGAACTAGTACCAAGTCAAAAAGATTCCCTTAGCACTACTTCTTATTACAACATTGTGGATGCTCTCATGCACCGTGCAACAAGTACTCGATCTCCCTATACGAAATTTTGTGATATGGATCCGACTTTGTTTAAAAGACACGCATACAATAAGTACTCTCTCTATACAAATTTTTTGCTCTTTTTTATGCTCCTATTTATTATTCCTAAAATTTTCTATTTATCAAGACAAATTTTAGTCAGGTATGTTTACTCTTTGTTTACACTCCACGTGTAACAATACAATATAAGTAGCGGCGGAGCTAAACAAAAACTAAAGAATCATTTTAAACGGTACACCATATTAAATTTAAGAGGTGTACAAATAATAAAAATTTGTTAATAATAATTAAAAAAAATTGTTGGACCCGGTTATCGGAAACCTCACACAACCAATGTGGCTCCGCCCCCTTGTATAACTTCTTCACGCTCACTTTCGCAATGAATATGTATGCTTGCGTGCTCTAGTTCTTTCGGATTTCAGTTTGCATTTCACCACCCAACATTACAGCCAAACCTTTTGAATGCAGAAATTCTGGACCAAATTTTGCCCAAAGATTTTAAATTTTGAATTTTGGTGGTAATTCTTTTAAGGAAGGGTTAGGCAGTGTCATATATGAAAACATATGAAGCTTCAGCTCGTATTTCAGTTTGAGCCAAATATTTGAATTTGGAATAACTTTTGCAGGCATGTCGCATGAACTTAGCCCATCCTTCGTTAGTTGTTTATGGGATAGCTGAGGTTACCTCTTTCAACAATCCGAATAGCCGCCTCATGTATTGATTCTCTCCTTACTTTTTTCCTTGGGAGTGATGACAATGTCGACAACCAAGCTTCGGGCACCCCGCATTGCACATGCAAATAAGCTCAACAAATTTAACATGATGCACATGTCAGGCTCCAGTTTATTTGTGATTGGAAGTTAGAATCATCTTTGAAAATTTGACACCGGCAAAATGCTTTTGCAACAACATAAACAAAAGATGAGTTTTACAATCTTTGAGGAGTTAATACAAGATATCAATAAATATCAAATCAAATCTAGCCATTGATTTGACGAAGACAACATCAAGAAAAAAAATGAGAAAAAATAGAGCAGCCCCAAACCAATGCCACCATCACCCCACCGCTGTTAGGGCCTTACCGCCACCGTCATCGGTGCCCCACTATAGATCCATCGTCCAAGTAGTGACGTTGTAGACCATACCACCACCGTCCGTCACCCTAGCTCAGCCTCACCACCCCTGCCCTGCGTTGCTCAGCCTCACTGCCCCGCCAAATGCGTGCCACCACGTCGTCACGCCACCCTCCGCACCACCCACCAGCACCGCCACACCGCCAAAGGAGCTACTGCACTGCCACCATTGTCCATGGTCACTCAATTGTGTGCATTTTTAGGCGAATTTATGATAATATCTTTCCTCCTTATATCATAAGTAGTGGTACCATTTTTTGATTAGACAGGTTACAGTCTAATCTGAACCATTAGATAAGGATGATCAACGGTTTAGATTTGATACCTCTTATACCTTTCGCTAAGGATGGTAAAATTCCTCTAAACAAAAATCCATGCACGAGTACAACACATATGCAAACCAGATGATAAAAGCATAGCCATAGCAAATATTCAAGCAGTACGGGATATAGAAACAGCCCATATTTTGTGAGGAGACAAATATAAAGTTGTCTTTTAATAAGAAATTACCAGTGTTGAACTAGAGAAGTAAATAAATCTATAAAATGCTCAAATTATTTTCCTTGCCTTTGGGAATGTTGGCTAAAGTCTAAATCTATAGTCTGTAACTGTAGTAAATACTATTCTCTTTATTATATATTATAAGCTGTTTGGTTATTTATTTCAAAATCAAACTCAAAATTTAAAGAGTTTTATAAAAAATATAAACAATTACAACATGAAATTAGTTCCCACCCGGTATTTTGAAGTACTTTACCTGAAAAAAGTATTGTGCAGAAGTTTAACAAAACAACCATAAATATATTAATATTACATTTATTTGATATTATAAATGTTAAAATATTTTTATTTAAATTTAGCTTAAGATATGAAATATGAAAAAGCAGTAAATAGACTTCTTATGGTCAACTTGCGAGCCTTGTGGTCTTCAGAGGAAAATCATCAACCGCAAGATTTCGCTTTGGATGTGAGCCCGTGAATCTGTGACCACTGACCTGTTGAATAGCATAGGGAAGCAACTGGTACCCACTGCTGTGGTCAGATAGCGACAAGCAATAAACTGGCAAGTAGCAACGGATCCATACCTCCGATAAGGTGGCGTTTGGTTCAGGAGTTAGGTGGAACCGAGCGGCTCCGTTCCATTCTTCATGTGTTTGGCTTAGAATTAGGTGGAACGGAATGGTTCCAAAAAGGGAATATTCTTCCCAGATTCGGAACCATTTGTTCCCCAAAAAATGAGCGAACCGAAGAAATCAGGTGAGTTCTTCTTCTCCTCCCTCCTCTTCCTCCCGCAGGCCCGCAGCACCGGATTCGCCGCCCGCAGCCCGCAGCACCGGAGTCGCCGCCCGCAGCCCGCGCTGTGCCCGCCGCCTGCTGCGCGTGGCCGCCTGCTGCGCGCGCGTGGCCGCCTGCGGTCGCCGCCCGCGCGTGGCCGCCCGTGCGTGGCCGGCTGCGGCCTGCTGCGCCCGCGCGTGGCCGCCCGCGCGTGGCCGGCTGCGCCTGCTGCGCCCGCGCGTGGCCGCCCGCGCCCACGGCTGGCCGGCTGCGCGTGGCCTGGTTGCGCTCGTGGCTGCGCGTGGCCTGGCCAGCTGCTGTGCCTGGCCGAATTTCAGATCTGAGGATTGTTTGTTGAATATTTTTGAATGTTTCAGATCTGGAGAGGACCATAAAAGGAGAATTTGAAGAATTGGACTATTTGCCTCAAGGTAATGAATTATTGATGTGTAATGCACTGAAAATACTTGATTTGTAATGCAAAATGGTAATATTATCTTTGTTGTATCATATAGATGGATGAGATCAACCAACTCGTAGTAGTGTATGTGGCCGCTGCTCATTTGTTGCTTTCTATGATGGCGGCGGCGGCAGCCATTGAGTCTAGAAAAAGAAAGCGTCATGCTCATGCGTCTATAGGTGAAATTAGTTATGGGCCAATTGAAGATAGAGATAAGAGTAGAATTGACTATCTTAATAATAAGATTTGGAAAAATGATAGCATTTGTGTTAATATGCTTAGACTTACTAAAGGCTCATTCTTTCGTTTTTGTGATCTTATTCGGGAACGTGGTCTATTGGAAGACACCGTTCACATGTGTGTTGAACAACAAGTTGCAATGTTTTTACATACCATAGGTCACAATGTTAAGAATAGAGTAGTGGGCACTAATTTTAATAGGTCTGGTGAAACCGTTAGTCGATATTTTAATAAAGTACTTCACGCAATTGGAGAGCTACGCAATGACTTCATTAGACCTCCATCATCGACAACACCGGCTAAAATCTCAGGGAACACACGATGGGATCCTTATTTTAAGGTAGTATCACTATTTTTTGACAATGTTGATTCAAATGGTAGTGTTTGCATTAGGGCTCATCTATTGTCATTGTAATGGTCAACTAGGATTGTATTGGAGCTATTGACGGCACACATGTTCGAGCCTCTGTTCCTAAGGAAATGGAGGCTCCGTTCCGTGGTAGGAAGAGCTACCCTACTCAAAATGTAATGGTTGCCGTTGATTTTGATCTACGATTCACATTTGTGGTGGCCGGTTGGGAGGGGACAGCTCACGATGCTCTAATTTTACGAGATGCTCTAGAACGACCTAATGGTCTTCGTGTCCCAGAAGGTAAATAAAAATTTGCACAGCTCATCCCTTTAGATATGACATACAATAGCTCACATACATCTCCTTATATGATAGGCAAGTTCTACCTAGTTGATGCTGGATACGGAGCCAAACCAGGATTTTTGCCCCCTTTTCGTGGTGTAAGGTACCACTTGAATGAGTGGGGCAACAATCCCGTTCAAAATGAGAAGGAATTATTCAACCATAGGCACTCATCACTCAGGGTCACCGTAGAGCGTGCATTTGGTTCATTGAAGAGAAGATTCAAAATTCTTGATGATGCTATACCATTTTTTCCCTTCCCTACACAAGTGGAAATTGTCATGGCTTCTTGCATTATTCATAATTGGGTAATTGAAGACGGGGGTGATGAGTTCATTATACCCGAGGATGAGGAGTTGCCCAGTATTACTCACCAAACATCAACACATGGACAAGCTACGGACCATGCCTTTATGGTTAACTTTAGACAAGAAACTGCCAATGCCATGTGGGAAGACCGTCAACACTATCATGACAATAATGCATGAACCATTGTACTTTGTATTTCGAATGAACCTATGTACTTTGTATTTGAAGTTCACATATGTACTTTGTATTTGAATGAACATATGTACTTTGTATTTGAATGAACATATGTACTTTGAATTTGTTTTGTATGGTGCTGAAATTTGTTTTGTATGGTGCTGAAATTTGTTTGTATGGTGCTGAAATTGTTTTGTATGGTGCTGAAATTTGTTTGTATGGTGCTGAAATTTGTTTTGTATGGTGCTGAAATTTGTTTTGTATGGTGCTGAAATTTGTTTTGTATGGTGCTGAAATTTGTTTGTATGGTGCTGAAATTTGTTTTGTATGGTACTGAAATTTGTTTGTATGGTGCTGAAATTTGTTTTGTATGGTGCTGAAATTTGTTTTGTATGGTGCTGAAATTTGTTTGTATGGTGCTGAAATTTGTTTTGTATGGTGCTGAAATTTGTTTGTATGGTGCTGAAATTTGTTTTGTATGTTCTAATTTTCAGGCAATGGAGGGAGAGGGAAAAAGTGGTGGTGGAAACACTCAATGGACAGCAAGTCAATCAACTTTTGTGCAAACTTTTCTTGCCAACCTTGTGTCTGAGGGCAAAAAAACATCTACTGGTTTTAAAAAAGTTCATCTGAATGGTTGTGCTAATGCTTTGAATGATCATTTCAAGATCAACAGGACAGCTGATCAAATTGCAAATCACTTGAAGACATTGAAGAAAAAATATTCCAGAATTAACTACCTCAAGAGCGTTCATGAAGTTGCCATTGCTTTACAAGATATCATGGATCTCAACCTTTCTTAATCAAAACTAGTTATTAGCTATGTTTACACGTATCATTTTAGTATGGACCTAATTATGTGTTTTGAATTATGTGTGTTGAATTATGTATGTGTGGAACTATGTGTGTTGAACTATTAAAATTATGTGCTAACTTTTAAAATTATGGACCTAATTATGTGTTTTGAATTATGTGTGTTGAACTATTGAAATTATGTACTAATCATTGTATTTTATGTTTGATTTCTGCTCTTGAACCAAACAAGAGATAGAGCCATTCTGTTCTATCAGATTCCAGAACCAAACAAAAACAGAGTGGCTCCGTTCTTGCTTCCAAACGCAGAACAGAACCATTCCGTTCTCAGAATCTGGAACGGAGTCATTCCGTTCTATCAGACTCCTGAACCAAACGTCACCTAAGTGATCATCCGATTCCAAGTAAGCAAAACGGAACAAAGCAAGGAGACATGAGCCTGACAGGGGAGTGGGTGTGGCAGGAGCAGGAGTAATTGATTAATTTCTTATGTTTGATTTATTCTATAGCCAGATACTTTTATAGTCTTAATAGAATCTAATCTATTATCCTTATCTCTATTTTAAAACAAAAATAACCGATCTCATATTAATATAACTAATCTTATCTAATTAATTGTGTTGCTGCACGTAACAGGATGTTACAGCAGCTGCGACTCTCCACGGCACTGAAGAGCTAAGCCGCCTTCTCTTCCCCTCACGTCCCTAGCATACTCTCCTCTCTTTCCTTTCTTCTCGCCCACCCAAGAGGCCGACCATCTCTCCTCCCTCTTGACCCTATGTCCTCTCACGCCTTATCCTACTCATTTAAATACCCGCACTTCTGGGGAGAGAGCACACTGAGCAGAGCTCCCGGAGGAGAGAGAGAGAGAGAGAGAGAGAGAGAGAGAGAGAGAGAGAGAGAGAGAGAGAGAGAGAGAGAGAGAGAGAGAGAGAGAGAGAGAGAGAGAGAGAGAGAATGGCATTGCTGCAGCAACCGGGGATGCTGGGCATTGGCTGCAGCAACATCTTGGCACGAGCAAGAGTGCAATGTCTGGCAGCAGCGTCCCATATGCCATGTCTACCCGACCTCCTGCAAGTCAGTGGCAGCAAGACGGTTAGCTTCACTTCTCAAAAGATTGGCTCGAGTCGGAGGAGAAGGGGGGACCTCGGCATCGTTGCCGCGGAAGCGAGCACCGCCGCCAGTGTCACGCCGGCGTCGACTGGCAGCATCAGCGTCAGCGATGTTCTTTGGCCCTCAGCCGGTGAGTCTGAATACTGCTTGCTGTTCTTCGGCCCTCGCTGGGTATCTGAATCTGCATGCTCTTTCTTCGGTGATTTCAGAGAGTTGTTACTTCCTGTTGGTTCCTTCTCTGTAATATGTTGTGTTGAATGGTTGTGCAAGCATCCACCCTTTCGCTTTGGTACCTGGCACGGGCAGAGAAAAACGACTATTTCTTGCATATATACTGACAAAGCCGTTGAGGGTTTGATGGTTTCACCGTAATAAATTTTCCAGAAGGTGTCCCCTTTGACATTTTCTCCTCAAATGTTGGTATCATGCAGGTGCATTCCTGGCAATGGCCGTGCTGGGAACAATGGATCAGATGATGGCGTTCAGGGGAGTATCGTTGACAATTGCCCCACTCGGAGCAGTCTGTGCTGTGCTTTTCACCGCTCCAGGCTCGCCTGCAGCTAAGGTTCATAGTCTAACAGTCAAATGTTTGTTTAGAATATCAACAATAAATCTTGAACACTGTAAGAAATCTTATTCATAATGCATCCCACCCCTTTTCTCTTTTTTCTGGGGAATATGCCGTATTATTATTTCTAGGTTTTTTCTTGGATAGCAACCCTATGATGTGCAGATCAATGAAAGTCTATGCTGATTTGTAATTTTTCAAACTTATTAGTCAGCTAACTTCCATTTTTGTTAAAAAAGATATATTCCATAAAAGAATCTGTAGCATGTGCAAATATATTACTTTGAATTTTGTCAGGGATTCCATCATTTAGCATCAAGAGATAAACTATGGTTTGTTGAACTCAGTTGAGGGCTTGAAGAAATGCCACTCTATTTTCTTCTTGTAATCAGGGTTAACCACAAAAGTATATCTCATCTATGTTACCTAAGATTTTCGGTTTGGTAAAAACCTTCATTTCAGATACCTTTCATTCCATTGGGATTGATTTTTCTACAATTGATGAACACGTGTTGTATTATCTAGTGTCCTACAACAAATCTAAAGTTTTTTAACATCAAGCGTGAAATCAATACTAATACTAGCAGGTGGCAAAAAACTTGCAGAAATACAATATGTTCATCGCCCAAATTGGCTGCGCGGCATTGGGTGTGTTAGCCCTTTCCTTGTTTGGGCCTGGTTGGTTGGCAAGAGGTGCTGCTCTTTCTGCATCCATAGCATTCATGATAATCACAGGCGCCTTACACCCTCCAGGTATATAATCTCTTTTAATAGGGATGTGATGTTTTAGCTGTGTTTTACAGAATGAGAAGCTCTTGTTTATTGATTTCTACTTTACTTTCCAAATGCATCATAGAAAAACTCACCTTTTCCATGATTATTGCAGCTGCAAGCTTGCCTCTCTTGTTTATTGATGGTCCGAAATTTCACGGCTTGCAACTTTGGTATGCCCTTTTCCCTGGAGCTGCAGGCTGCATAATTCTTTGCTTGATCGTAAGTAAATTGCCCCTCTCAGCTTCCTGAAAGTAAATAAGATTAATGAACAGAAAATAGAGTATTAATCCTTACATATACTTATTTCAGCAAGAGGTAGTGAGTTACCTGAAGAAGAATTGCAAGTTTTGATTCAAGTGGTGTGTGACTTCTCGTAACAATGACATAATTAGAAATTTAATATTGTATCATAAATTGCTAGAATTATATTGAGAAGAAATGGAGGAAATGCAGATTTAGTCCCCTTGGTTTTATTTACTAAACAGAAAAGGATGAGGAAAACAGACCGGCTGATACT
This sequence comes from Zizania palustris, assembly GCA_019279435.1. Lineage (NCBI taxonomy): Eukaryota > Viridiplantae > Streptophyta > Magnoliopsida > Poales > Poaceae > Zizania > Zizania palustris. The sequence goes on along the minus strand of JAAALK010000286.1, from coordinate 48,445,880 downwards.
TGATAGTTGATAGTGATCATGGTGCAGAACATGAAAGTATGAAGTACATAAAATATCTCATTGAATGAAGTCCAAAAATTCTACAGATAAAATTCCTTATTTTGTGATTCATAATTATTTTTTTCATGTAATATATAATCAGGCGAACAAAGAAAGTTCACATTGAACCATATATTCTGAAACACAGTTTGCAACAATTGCAGCTTGCAAATCTGATGCAACTCAAATAATGATTGACAAGGTTCAAAATGGATTAATTAATGAAATATAAGTAGAAGCACAGGAAATAGCACCATATGGAAAAATTAAAAGCTATCCAATAATATGGTCCCACTGGACTCGTCCCCCCTGCTTCCCCACCAAACTTAGTTAAGGAGTCTATTTGAGTCTCAGGAAAAAAGCTATCCAATAATATGTGTCACTATACATCCCAGCCATCACCTCGGCTGTTAAAGAATCTCTTAGCAGTTAAATTCCCATATGTTTCTGAAAATTTAGCAAGGCATTTGCTCCTAACATGATAATGCGCTTGTGTGTTTCGACTAATGGCTACTCCTGAGAACTTAGACATATCAATTGCCCAAGCTGGCTTTACATATTCCACTGTGCTTGTCAAGCTTGCATTTGCAAACAAGAAATTTAGAAGGACGTCCTCACAATTGAAGAAACTATCTACAATCTGTCTTCCTACTTCAGCTTCCTTGCTCCAATACCTCTTGAAGGCCAAACCATGATCCATAAATGCTGCACCAGTTAGTACCATGTTATAACCTCCTTGTTGCCGAGCATACCTCTCATTGCGGTATTCCAGTGGGCTGCCTTCGGCAAGGCGTGGATAGTACCCAATGATCCTGTCAGGGTGCTCCCTCCACACCTTGAACCCACGCTCTAAGTCATCACATGCCATCATAATATCATCATCAAGCTCCATAACAGCTCTTGTCTTAATCTCACTGTCTATGTTGAATCTGTTGTTCAGAGAATTCTTATCCTCAACTCTGATCCTAACAGGAACGGCTGACTTCAGTTCACCTTGAGCTGGGGGCTGCCCGTTGTTCCAGATCACTACAATATCCCTCACTGATGCGCATTTGGAATAATGCTCCACAAACATCTTCAGATTCCAAAGCCGGGCATCATAGGTCATAGTCAACAATGTGAACTGTGAGTATTTGCCCTTGATTGGATATGGTTCTTCTGCACCGTTGCCACCATAGATGTTGTGAGTTCCAAGACAAGTTAGGACCACTAAAATTAGCATTGCTACAACCACATAAACTCGGCCTTTCCAAGTTCTGTAGCTAATCCTTCCACCAAGAGATCCCAGTTTGCTAAAATTGGGAATCAGAGAACTTAGATTATGATACCGAAAGAACTTGTTGTCTACATTGAAGAATCCACTCCTTTTTTCAGTATGTGGGAGACACCATCTGAGTGGTAAGGCACAATGAATTGCACCAATAAGCCCACCAAGAAGAAGAACTAATCCAAGAACAACTCCATAAAACATGAAGCCTATGGTCAGATGGTGAACTGAGTCACCTGAGGGTACTCTGTCACCATCCATTACCCCAATCCAAAGCTGACCTGTTGGAAGCTGCTGGACATCAAGGTGATGAGAGTGTGCCCCATTCCATGCATTCCGGCCCTTGAGAGGTTTGTTGATGACAAATTGGACCTCAGATTCTTTGTATTCATTTGAATTTAGGACTTCAACCTTGAACAGTTTAATACCATGGCCATATCTACCACCTCGGCCCTTACCAACACGATAAAGATTACCATCATAAATGAATGGCCTGCCTCCATTTCTAGCACTTGACCTGTTGTATGTGTTATGAATCGAGTTCTGCTTGTGCGGAATCCAAGGACCAAGAGGAGAATTGCTGTACCAAATACTGAGCTCTCCATTTTGCTTTGCACCATAAGAACTTAAATCTGTTCCAAGGAGCCAATAGGAACCCTGGAAATTTATGATGACTGAATCTATCAGTGACTTCTCCAAAAGGACCTTATCCAATTTCCATGTGAGTGGAAAATCTGATGCACAATACAAACGAAGACCTCCGTTCTTACCACTTTCAGGCATCATATAGACCTGTGCAGTGAAGCAAAAGCATACGTGATAATGACTGAAACAGGAATTTCAACGTCAAGAATCAGTATTATATATACTCTTATCCAACCTGTGAATGAAATATTTACCTTGTTTTTGTAGCTAAACACATATGGATATGAAAGATGCCATTCCTCATCTAACACTACACCCAACTGCTGCCATGTCACACCTGCGTCCTTGCTCACAACAGCAGCAATGTCGCCTTGCGATGTAATGGAATTCTTTGTCTCAAAAAACATATAGATTTCATCCCCCTGAAAACAATTTAGTATCACATCCATCAGGATTTAGAGCTGGATACAAGCCACGACTGGAAAGGAACCAGCAATTATATTTAATGTTGGATGATACGTGGCCACCATGATCGTGCAAATTGGGACAAGTGTTAACTTCACATCTAAATGTCCAAATACACAAGAGTGACATCATTCAAAGCCAACATATTTGGAGCATCAGCCATCAGCTGGTAGCCGACTTGGAGTCTTGAGGATATGAAAATTCAATGCAATTGACGCAATTAAATTGTGACATTGTTGCTGAGTAATATGTAACATAGCATCTAGAGGTTGCAGCGCGAGGGAATGCTGAAAATGGAAACAAAATGAAAGCTGCTTCGAATTTGGAACCTGGAGGAAGAGGAAGGGGTTGGCGACGAAGCTGCTGGGGAACCCTGCCTCCTCCACGTCGGCGCACGTCACCACAGGGTTCGCCACCGGCCACGCCGCGCCGTCAGCCTTCGAGATCCCCCACTGCAAAACACAGAGACCCGAGTAGTTTGCATCGTTCAGAACCGCGCCCAATGGGCACCCCCTAGGCACACCGAAAGCAGGAGTTCGCGTTTCACGGAGCAGTTACGTGTTCCATGGGCTCGAGGGAGAAGGGGGAGTCACCGAAGAAGACTCCGGCGGACCAGGAACCCTCGGCGTCGGGGCGGCAGCGGCGGGTGGCAGGCGGGTGCGGGAAGCGGGGGCCAGCGCGGGAGAAGGCGAGTGCCGCGAGGGCGAGCAGCACGGCCACGGCGGAGAGGTAGGCCAGTGCGGAGGGCGGAGCCTGAAGGCGTCGGCGCTGCGCCGGCGCCGGCCGCGGGGACGACGCCATTGGCGGTTAGAGATGGCAAGCCACACGCGCGCTCCTCTCCCTCAAGACCTGCTCCCTCTCCGGTGTTCCGTTTCGGCTGGTCTCACGGGGGAAATGAGATCACGGTAGGGGAATCGAGTGCAGAGCACAGTTGATCTTTCCGTCGATTCGAGTGGGCTTCGACGAAGGTTTTAGAGATAGGCTCTATATGAGGTGGAGCCCACCTCCACCGACATGAGAAGAGTTGCTTCATGCACGAGGACAGGCTAGGGGCACACCAGCAACACAAAGGTAGGTCTAAACTATTTCTTCAGATCCACATATATTCTGTTTGAATCTGAACTCACGTGTGAAATGCTAATTTAGATTTAAATTTATCGAGATTCCGCGAATCTAGTATTACCGTTCGAGACATGAGGAGTAAACAAAGGTGTCAGCGTTCCAAGAACAAAAATGACAACAAACTGTAAATATGGAAACCAATAGAGCATATCGAGCATAGATGATAAGTGTGGTGTCGATAGGACACGGTCGTATGTATGAGACAACAAATAGAACAAATATATATTGGACATAAATAGCAACCAACCAACGACATAGATAAGGGTCAATAGAGAGAGTGTGACGGCAGACGATGCATAAACATAATTTGGGTCAAGGGAAAATCAAATGGGAAGCAGTTAGGAGAGGGTGGTACGGAGGAATGGAGCAAACTAGCAAAGCATCGGGGTTAAGAGCTAAGCAGAAAGCAGGTGATAGAGACTTACGAAGATTTGTGAGTTGGAAGTTTAACTTGAGCTCACTTTTATGTGGGGGTGTGACCTAATGAACCCATGGATAAAAAACATGTGCCTCTACTCTATAGGGTCATATGGATCTTTAACTAGTATCGGCCTCAAATTTAATGGAACTAATTTGAGATTGTTGATATATATTTCTCTCAAATTAATGAAAGTAGAGAAATTTAATTTATAAAAATTCCAAATAATTCTAATATACAACGGGGGAGAAACATATTTATGAGACTAAAAGGTGGCGCGCGTTTTCTAAAGTGGTCATAGTAACGGTGGTACGTTTGTTTCCGTCAGTTTGAGACGTGTTAACCGTTTCTAAGATTTTTAAAAAATTGAAGTGATGTGCATGTGCTCTAAAAGATTAGTTCCAAAATATCATTATTCAACAATGTGTTTGGTTGCACCACAATTTTTGTAGATAACCGTACATGTCAAGGACTCAACAATTTTTTTTGCTAACATTACTAAGTTATGGCTAGCACTTTATGCAAGATGATGTGGCTTGAGAAAAGGTCGTCAAGAAGAAGAGAGTTGCTGTTTTTTTAGCTAAAATCTTAACTAATATAACGCGGCTTGGGCGTCCGCCGTTTCCGTCCGCATCCGCGCGCAGCGCGCGCAGCGCGCCAGCAGGCCGCGCGCAGCGCCCGCGCAGCCCAAGCCGCGTCCGCATCGCAGCCCAAGCCACTCCCAGGTCCGCCTCGACCGCAACCCCCGGTCCGATCCGCCACGACCGCGTGCCCCCGTCCCCGCACATCCCGCGCAACTGCCTTGACTCGGACCGTGCACCCACTTCAAAACCCCGACCTCTCCCCTCCTCTCTACCTCACTCATCCCTCCCCTCTACTCTCTCCCTCTGCTCAGACTCGCCGCCGCTCGCCCGCTCCGCTTCACCGAAGCTCGACGCCGTTCGCCCGCTCCGCCGTCTGGGTCGTCTCGCCGCCGCTCACCGGGGCCGGGTACGCCTTCGGGTAAGAGAGGAGAGGGGATCAGAACCACCGAACAAACAGAAAAAAAAACGAAGCTTAGGGTTAGGGTGAAACCCTAACCCTAAACTAAGATTAAGGGGGTCGGGTCTTACCTTGTCTCTCGGGTCATGGCGTCGCCTGGACGGGACCCCTCCGCCGCCGCTCGCCGGAGGCCGAGAAGAAGCCGGGGCGTCCTCCGCCGCTCCGCCGCGCCGTGCAGGGACCTCGGGTTTTGACCGCCGCGAGCTAGCTCGACGGAGCCCCGCTCACCCTCGGGTGAGCGCGGTGCTCCGGCGAGCTAGCCGGCGGCGGCCGACCGCCGGTCGCCGCCGGTCGCCGCCGCTCGCCGCTCGCCGCTCGCGCTCGCGCCGCATCGCTCTCGGGCCAGAGGGGGCGAATGAACTAGGTTTAGGGTTTGCGGCGCGGCGATGCTATTTATACCGGCGACAATAGCGCTCAGCCGTCGGATGAGATCCGACGGCCAGCATCTACCGGGCGCTGATGCGGCCCAGGCGGGGGAGCGAAATCCGGCCCAGGCCCAGGTTGCGTGCGCGCGCGCGCGCCGAATGCCTGGCCTGGGCCCAGGACTCAGTCAGCCTGCGAAATTGCAATTTTGGGCCGGACCGTGGCACTGTTTGGGCCGAAAACCTTTTAGATTTTTCCAGAATTAAGAAAATTGATTTCCAGTTTTGTTTATTCTCTGGAAAATAAGAAAATTGCCCAAAAATCAGATAAAATTAAGTTTGATGCTAGAATAATTTTGTAAAATTCATCATGTTCATTAAAATTACTCCTAAATTTTCCAGAATTTATATTAGTATTTTCCATTTTACAGAATTAAATAATTGCTTTTTCCTATTTAATTATTCCCTGGAAAATTATAAAATCACAAATATTAAGATAAAACAACTTTAGGGATGTTCTGCAAATATATTGCCGTTAACATTATGCATCCGTTGCAAATTGTTAGAACTTAATAGAATTAATTTTTTATTTTATTATTCCCTTTAACATATAAAAGTTTAGATGTTGTATATTATTGTATAATTCATCATATTCATTACCACTACTCATAATGTACCATTTATATCTGAAAATGATTCAAATTGACATAATGTACCATTTTGAAGCACACTGTCTTTGAATAGAGTAGAACAAGGAATACATATCAACCCATCAAATAAGCAAATGTGAATCATTTTGTATTTTCCATAATTAAAATGATTACTGAATTCATTTTGTTATTCCTGTAAAATAAAATGATTACTGAATTCAGCTAAAAAATGATATAAATTTAGTCCAATGACTATTTTTTTATTGAATTCATTTTGTATGTTCCATCATTAAAATGATTACTGAATTCATTTTGTTATTCCTGTAAAATAAAATGATTACTGAATTCAGCCAAAAAATGATATACATTTAGTCCAATGACTCTTTTTTAATTGAATTCATTTTGTATTTTCCATAATTAAAATGATTACTGAATTCATTTTGTATTTAGTCCAATGACTCTTTTTTATTAGAAATAATTATTTTTTTTTCTTACTGAACTATTTTTATTTCTTACAGATTCAAGACGATTTCTCATCTAAAGAGTATTCACATCTAAAGACGGTTTGAACCTGATTTATCTCTAGCTTATCTCCTTATGAGATGTTTATTTCCTATGAGTAATAATACCATCATTTCCTATGCCGTAGTATTTAGGCACATCTGTTTATTTCTAATGTAATGTTCCATTAGAAATTATGTTGGTTGTCTGTGATCTTGGGTCTATTTGGCGTCTCATTGTTATAAGTAATAATTTGTACATTGTAGTTAATATTTTATTCAGATAACTGTGGGCTGAAAAAACTGCCTTAGAGGGGATAGGAGCAAGACATGCAATTTATAGATATCATTATGGGCCATGAATCTGATATAGGATGTGCATTGTTTAAACCTGATTTATCTCTAGCTTATCTGCTTATTAGATGTTCATTTCCTATGAGTAATAATACCATCAGTACAAACCTAATTATCATGACATTCTCCAATTATTACATGGGAAACACAAAACATATATTGAATAAAAACATCAGCCAATAAAAACCAACTGTTCTTAATTTTTTTCCGCATTTCCATGATTTTTTTATATTTTTCTATACATTTCTTAATTGTGTTTCTGTATTTTTTGAATTTTTGGCATTTTTCGATGAATTATCCTGTTTATTCTTTAATATTTCCCCCTTTTTATTCTGTAAAGATTTTCCCCTAATTTGATTCTTACATGTGTTTCTATTCTATTTGTCAAATAATGTGTTTATATCTGATTTGTCAAATAATTCCGCTAGATAAAACATTATAATATAGTTGAATTTCTTAGATATATTAAATGGCTGGCATGCGAAAGAGAACTTACGCCGACCGTCCAACCCGTAATGCGGTGGTACCTAGGTGAGCCTATATTAGTAAACCAACTTTCCTGCAACGATGAAAGATGTTCTAAATTGCATTTTTTTTGTTAAGGTTTATGAAATTTGACGAGATAGAGTTCGAGCACTTAAACTATGCATGGAGTGCCGTCGCCAGAGTAGAAGTTAAGTTTCTCCCTGATGAATATGGAGAAAAACAACGATTTATTTTAATGGATATTACCGTAAGTTGCACACAAGTTGGACTAAATTTTACATAGTAGTGAACATGTGAACTATTCTAAACCCTAATATTATACGTAGGGTGCTAAAATAGAAGTCATTGCATGGGAGCGGGAGGAAGTTCATAGGTTTAACATTCTCCTAAATGAAGGACAATGTTATACTATTCATCGTCTATATTTTCAACCTAATCTTGAAGAGGCATTGTACTATCGGAGCATTGCCCATGCCTATGAAGGTTCTCTTCGAAGAAATACAACAGTTGAGCCATACATTCTTCCAATCCAATTCCCTCCCTATCCAAAATATCTATTGACGTTTCATGACGCGTGGATTCGTCCGAATAAAACGTTGTGGGTACGTACGTAAATTGAATCGGCGATGCATAGTTTCAAAAAAAATAGTTGTCTTACTTGTAGTATGATATGATTATTTGGACAGACATAGCTGGAGTGGTTGTCTATTGGGGGAAATTGGAACGACTTGGAGGTCTATATAGGGAGATAACACTGATGGACACTAGGTAATTCATAAGTTAGATACAACCACTTATATCGTTATAAACAATCACATTGTTTTTGCAAATCGAAAGCTAATGAGAATTTGATCTTTTTTAGCTTGAACATGATGGTTGTTGGAATTTGGGGTGACTCCCTCACTGATCACATCTCTGAATGGACAGAAGCCCATCGTAACAACCACATTGTTTTAGGAACCATGCTTCGACTTCACAAGAAGCATAGTAATTTAGTCCTAACCCATTTTATCATTAATAAACATATAGTGATGAATTACACTAATATTTGTTCTACTTGGCGATAGGATGTTTAGAGACTTCACAACACACTACAGTCAAGTTTAATCCGATTCATCCATCCACACTACCTTTGCAAAGTAAGTAGTTCCAACAATAAAACACAAGCTAAGAATAATGGCAATACATCACATAATATTATAGATATTGTTAATTATTTTTCTTTGAAATATAAATGCAGACTTACGGCAGCGTGTGAGTTCAGGAACTATGGATCTAAGCTTTGTGAATCGGTTCATGGAAGCTAGATGGAGATATTTTGCAACGATTTATGGATCTGACTGTCCATAGTGTTACAGTCTTGTGTGTATTGTGGTGTGCGTTGTTTATGTACTTCCTCATATTCGGATGTTTTGTGTTTATTTCTATTGGGTACACCCTTTGAAGTTATTTGAATGTAATATTGGTTTTTGTGTTCATTTCGTTTAATCTATTGTGTACTCTCTTTGAAGTTATTTGAATTTGGTATTTGGTTTTGTGATCATTCGTTGAATCTATTGTGTATTGCCTTTGAAGTTATTTCAATGTAATATTTGTATTGGAATACATGTCTCAAATTCAAATACGCTTATTTACAAAATGAAAACATCATTCACTGTAATCCTAACCCTCAAAATAACCCTTTAATCCAAAACAAGTATTCTAAATCACTCTTTGGTACCAAGAAAAATAAATTAAAAACTCAAACACTTATCTGAATTAAAATCATGTTCCATCTATAATGTTTCCACTCAATTATCGTTTGTTTGGTGGTTAACCAATTATGCAATCAACAGGTCGCTCGACGCCGCGATAACAAAGCTATCAACCATGTCAGAAAATATACCGAGGAGAGAGGGGAAAGAAGGTTATTATATTTTATGCGCCTAATTTATCATGTTTATTTGTCTATTCAAATATTTGTGCTACAACATTACACTAAAAATATTGTCTGAAAATGTGTACTCATTTAAATTTTTAGTTATCGATGGTCGTCATAGACAAAAGAGAAATCGCTGTAACATTTTGCCTCACGGCCCTTCTGGAATTTGTATTCGACAACCATCACAGACTCCATCGGAAAGTTCATCGGACGGTGAAAATGTGTCATATCGACAACCGTCCTCATTTGTTGTTCCTACGCAAAGTACCGTTACATCATTGGGATTATTTCCAGGACAAGCTCTAATGGTATAAACGACTACTATGTGAGTTGTGTAATTACTAATAACATACTTTATGTCTCATGTGATTACATTAAATATTGTCTAGGTGCAAAATCTGTAAATCGTGCTGAAATACGTCGAGCACGTGAAAAAGCACGCTATGAAAGCTTGACACCAGAGCAACGAAATAACAGACGTTCAAGTGATCGAGCTCGATATGCAAGTATGACAGATGAGCAGAGGCACGTGATTATTAAACAAAATAGTCAACACAATTCCGAAAGACGAAGAACTCAGCGCTCTGCAAGCTTGACACCGGAGCAACGGAACAACAAACGTGCAAGTGATAGAGCTCGATATGCAAATATGACGGAAGAGCAGAGAAAGGTGAGGCGAGAACAAAATAACCGACGAAAATATGCAAGGCGAAGAACTCCTGGTCCAAATTGTGTTGTTCCTAATGCAACACATGGCTCCAACCTCATATCTAACAGCATCGATACAACTGACATTATCTACCAAAACCTACCAGTTAGCACTCACCTTTTAAAGACTCAGCCAGACTGTCGTCACTGTGGTGCGAAGAGGTTTGAATATGAGACACCGGGATTTTGTTGTATGAATGGAAAGGTCAAACTTGAAATGCCTGATCCACCTGAGGAGCTTCGACAGCTGTACATAAATGACGACGTTCAATCACAACACTTTATGGAGAATATTAGATATTTCAACAGCCATTTTTCCTTCACCACAATGTACTGTGATTACGACAAGAACCTCGCAAGTGCAAGGGATGGAGTGTACACATTTAAAGCACATGGGCAAATGTACCATAACATACACTCTTTCGGAAATGGAGGCAATGAACCTAGCCACTTGCAGTTGTACTTCTATGATGATGATCCTAGCTTATCACATCGTTTCCGTCGTGCTCGAGATGAGATATATAGAGAAAGGGACATATCTATTATTAGATGTTTGGTACATATTTTGAGAGATAATCCCTACTCTGAAACATTCAGGAGTCTAGGACAGGTTGAAGACGTTGATGAATATCGAATTGTGCTAAATATGGACTACAAGCTAGACCAAAGAACTTATAACAGACCGTTAACATCAGAGGTTGCTGCTGTGTGGGTTGAGGGGAATGATATTAATAAACATTTTGATCGTAGCATCACCTTGTTTGGCAATAACAACAACTACTATTCAATTAGACCGAGTGATGGGTGCTACGACCCTTTGTCATACCCCCTATTTTTTCCAAGAGCAGAGCTCGGTTGGCATTCTGATATACCGAGACAAGGTATTGACATTAGTCAAATAAATACAACCCGACAAAGAAATGCTGACAACTCAGGTTAGCTAAGTGACTCATATTCATGTTATTATGATACTATTAATCCATACGCTAATCACCTAATTGATTTCTCTTTTCTTTGTAGATACTACCAGCAAGTTTTTTGTTTCGATGCGTGAATATTATTGCTATAAATTCCAGATGCGTAGTGGAATCTTCAACACGGTCTTGTATGGGAGACGTCTATTCCAGCAGTTTGTAGTTGATACCTACATAAAATTGAAACGTCTCGCCTGAATTACTTCTTATACAATCAGAAGAAGATTCGTGCGGATCTTTACCAGGGCTTGATGGATAGTGTATCTGTTGGAGAACATAGAGCCAGCAGATTGGGAAAAAGATGGGTCCTACCTGCATCGTTTATCGGTGGCGGGAGGGATATGAGACGAAGATATATGGATGCTATGGCCTTAGTGCAGAAGTATGGAAAACCCGATATATTTATCACAATGACTTGTAATCCTAATTGGGAAGAGATAAGTAGGGACCTTGCACCTGGGCAAACACCACAAGATCGTCCTGATCTTGTTGTGCGTGTATTTAAAGCCAAGCTAGAGGATCTCAAATTCCAGCTATTTCGTAAACATATCTTAGGAATCATTGCAGCACAAGTCCATGTTATCGAGTTCCAAAAAAGGGGTCTACCACATGCACATTTCCTCCTTATCATGGAGTCAACATACAAATTGAGTTGTCCCGATGAGTATGATATGTTATATCAGCAGAACTTCCAGATAAGGATAAATACCCGGAGCTATATGAAATGGTAGTGAAACATATGATGCATGGCCCGTGTGGTCCACTAAATAGGAAGAGTCCATGCATGAAAAATGGTAGTTGCAAGTGCTATTATCCACGCCAGTTTAGTGACACAACTATCCAAGGCGAAGATTCTTACCCTATCTACAAGAGAAGGGATGACAGACAAAGGGTAAGAGTGAGAGGTCATGACTTAGACAACAGATGGGTTGTCCCATATAATCCCATGCTTCTAAGAAGGTATGACTGTCACATCAATGCAGAAGTTTGTTCGAGTATTAAGGCTGTTAAGTACCTCTACAAGTATATTTATAAGGGTCATGATAGGGCGTCTGTGTCCGTCAATGAAGCTGATGAAAACCGTGAGATTAATGAGATCAATGAATATAGGGATGCTAGGTGGGTAACACCACAGGAGGCATTGTGGAGAATATTTGGATTTGATCTTAGCGGGATTTCACCACCAGTGCTACAGTTACAGCTCCACCTCCCAGGAATGCATCTTGTGTCCTATAGAGAGAATGCTGATGTACGTGAAGTTCTCGACCAACAGGGTGCCTCAAGAACCATGTTGACTGAGTATTTCAAGGCAAATCAAGAATTTACGTGGGCACGCACATTACTTTATAGGGATTTCCCACAATATGCAGTGTGGTTGCCTGGACGTAAGCTTTGGAAAATAAGAGAACGAAGCACGCAGGTTGGGAGGATCATCTCAGCCATCCAGCAGAGGGAGAAAGATACTACTTGAGGGTGCTATTAAACCATGTGGTTGGTGCTACTTCATTTGAGAATTTGAGGACATATGATGGTATTGTATACCCTACATTTCGAGAAAGCGCTGAGAAAAGAGGTATTATTGAGTCAGATAACAGCATTGATGAGTGCCTCTCTGAAGCTGAAGTATTTCATATGCCTTCGTCCCTCCGAAGGTTGTTTGCTACAATATTGGTATATTGTGAACCTAGCGATGTGCGTGGACTCTGGAACAAACACTTCGAAGCAATGTCTGATGACATTCGACGATCCCAGATGAATGCATATGCAGTTGAACAAATGGTGTTATTGGATATAAGAAAATTGCTTCAATCAATGGGTAAAGAGATAACATCATTTCCTCTTCCAGAAATTGATGAATCATATGACGCCATGGCGGGTGAGGTGAGGGAGATTTGTGAAGAGTCCTCTATACAGGTGGATAATGAGCTACTAGCGAGCACATCCTCTCTTAATGCAGAACAGAGATATGCTTATGATGTTATACTATCATCCGTTGACAACAATAGTGGAGGTGTGTTTTTTGTTGATGGTCCAGGAGGAACAGGAAAAACCTTTCTGTACAAAGCTTTATTAGCAAAAGTCCGTAGCGAGGGGAAGATAGCTATTGCTACTGCAACATCTGGTGTTGCTGCTTCCATCATGCCTGGAGGTAGGACGGCTCATTCAAGGTTCAAGATACCACTAAGCATACAAGATAATGGAGTGTGTAACTTCACCAACAAAGTGGTACTGCGAAGCTTCTTCAAAAAGCTTCGCTTATATTATGGGATGAAGTCTCCATGACAAAAAGACAGGCAATTGAGGCGTTGGACAAGAGCATGAGGGACATAATGGAAAAGCCCAATCTACCATTTGGAGGCAAAACAATGGTTTTTGGAGGTGACTTCAGACAAGTTCTTCCAGTTATACGAAAGGGGAATAGGGCTCAAATTGTAAACGCAACATTGCGTAGATCTTACCTATGGGATAACATGCATCAGTTGAGACTTGTCCATAACATGAGAGCTCGATCAGATATATGGTTTTCAGACTACCTGCTACGGATTGGCAATGCATTGAAGAGACCATCGATGATGACTATGTAAATTTACCCGACGAAATATGTGTACCCTACACTGGTGCAGAATCAGACATTGATAGTCTTATTGACATGGTATTTCCAATGTTAGGTGCAAACATGACTGATGCAGACTACATCACATCTCGAGCTATTTTGTCAACGAGGAATGAGAACGTTGATGCAATAAACATGAAGCTTATCGAACGTTTTCCTGGTGACGAGATGATTTATCACAGTCATGATCGAGCAGTCGATGATCCATGCAACCATTATCCGTCTGAGTTCTTGAATTCATTAACGCCAAATGGGTTACCTCCACATATATTAAAACTCAAGGTTAATTGTCCTGTGATTTTGCTCAGAAATCTTGACCCGGCCAATGGTCTGTGTAATGGGACTAGGTTGATAGTCCGAGCATTTCAAAGAAATACTATCGATGCTGAAATTGTATTGGGACAACATGCTGGTGAGAGAGTCTTCCTTCCACGCATACCCTTGTGCCCCTCCGACGATGAGATGTTCCCCTTCAAGTTTAAGAGGAGTCAATTTCCTGTTAGGGTGAGTTTTGCAATGACAATTAATAAAGCACAGGGTCAAACAATACCGCATGTTGGAATATACCTCCCGAACCCGGTGTTCTCTCATGGACAACTATATGTAGCTCTGTCACGAGCAACTTCTCGTAGCAACATCAAAATACTCGCCGCTCCGGAGAAAAATATGGGAATCAATTCAACAAGCACGCTAACGAAGAATATTGTCTACAAGGAAGTGCTCACTGAGTAGATAAAAGAAGATGTGCTCACTGTATAGTATATTGTACGATTTCATATCAGATTTGTAATTATAAATATGCAATGACACTTTATATAGAAAGCATACTTCTATGTATTGTTTTTGAGGAATAATATATTACTTTGTTTCTTATCGTCTCAATATTACTAAACAAATGTGTTCGGCAAATATATCATGTTCTAAATATATTGCCGTTAACATTATGCATCCGTTGCAACGCACGGGCCTCTCACTAGTTTTATATAAAAATCATTCTCAACTCCGTTGATCCTAAAAATTAATCAGTACTGTATCGGTATCCTTATAATACCAATTCTTATATTTTAAAGGAGGTTTATATTTTCGAGAGAAAGAAAATGTGATTTAAAGGATCATTTGGAATAGCAAATCATTTAGGAATATTGTTGCAACATGTTTATCTAAAATATCTAAATTTAATTTTAGGAAGCTAGATAAGAATACTATTAGAGATCTAGCTAAACAACACATACATTACATATGTAAGGTTAAGACACCGACAAAAATGAATCTAGTAAATATTTTTCAAGAGTCAATAACATGGATGAGTTCTAGAGTTAGATACACTACTACCAAATATTCAACTATTTGCTGCTTTTAAGTGAATGTCATTCAATTATTTGTTACATGTGTATCTAACGTGTGAAATCACCTGAATTTATGACAGTGTGCTAGAGTAATAAATAGTTAAACACATTTTTTAAGAGTGATAAATCATTAAATTTTCCTGTTGATTTAGTTCCGTCACGAGATCACCTTGGCTCAAGTAAAAAAACCACGAAACATGCTCTTGTGTGCAGCAAACGCTTGGTCCAAAGGGCAAGGATCGCGCAAATGCCAGCGTTCATGGCCTCCCGAGGGCACCAAAAAACAATCTCAAGAATATGTACCTGCCTCCAGTAACTTTCCAAATAAGATCAAAACATATTTATTTCTTGATTTCTGACTCCAAATTCTCTTTAGAATGATTCTTGATAAATTAGATTTAACCATAAAATCATGTATATGTTAGATTCTAATTTATGAAAGAGAGAGGATAGTTGTTTAAATTAAGAGAAATTTTATAGTTCTTGAGGAAGTCCCAGGGAGCTACCACATTTTTTAGTATAATTTTAGTACCTCTTAGTATTTTATCGAGGACTGTAAAATAACTCTTAAATTAACTATTAGGTGGATTTTATTTATTTATTTTGATCTAATGGTTTATATTAAAGATGATAACCTACACCACATGAATCCAACAAACTTCCATCGGCCAAAGCCGATAGAAATTAGGTCAATACATACAAAAAAAGCTATTATCTAGTATACATCACATTTGATTTTTTATACGGACATTTCAATTTCACACGTTAACACAAATATTTTTAATTTTAGTTTATTTTCAATCTTAACTAAAATCAATGGTCTAGATTAATTTAAAGTATTGCCTTAGGAAATAAATATAGTACTATAATATAAGCCATGCTACTATACCCATTTTTACTACATGTGCCTCCAATAACTTTACAAATGAGATCAAAATCAAATTATTTACAGTCCTAAGAGTGCGTGGTTTACAATATCTTTCTAGCCTTTAGGTACGAGTACATAATGAAAAATCCAGCTACTGCACCAACTACTATTCCACCCGTCGTCGCCCAAAATGCCCACTGCTCCAAAACAAACTCATCATCAACTCATGCTATATTGACTAGAAGCGACAGTACGTACATGGCACAAAAGCAGAATTGAACTCAGAAGTGCAGTGCTATACCGCGTTCATCTCGAGGTACGATTTAAGATTCATGCCAAATATTCCTACAAAATTAAATACCACGGTTCAGCTGTTGCATTATTGTTCCAAGAATAAAGAACGCCATGTAAGTGGTGTAGTGTGACAACTAAAACTTGAAAAAAAAACACTGGCTTGAGGTGAGACAGAAATACAAACCGCTGACAGAATTTTATACCTGCAATTAATGCTCCTACAGCAACGCAAAATGTTCCAACCTGGAGAAGCAACTCAACTCTGCTTACTTCAAGTCTCCGGGAGCTGTAAGGATACCCAATATTATGGTAAGAATTAAGAAAAACCATAATTTATGAAATAGTTAACTAAATAATTTTTGCATCCACCAAAAAGAACAAGATCCCACAATTCCTAAATAGATTGTAAAATGTAATTGAGAAAATTAAGAATCTAAAGCATCCATTTGTAGTGATGTTAAATTGTAGTTTGGTATATAGCTTGCTTAAGCGTTTGTTTTGTAATGCATATATGTGAAATATTATCACTTTACATCTATCTACCAACTATAAATTGTACAGCATAGTAGTAATATGTTTTATCACTTCAAAAGTAATGGATTTGTGTTTTTTTTCTTTTGGCTCCCTTTGATATTTCACTCAAGCTCTGTCACTAAGCTCAATAGTTGTGAACCACGAAAACACCATCTTCGAACTCCCGCGCTATTCATCCGTCCAAATTATAGAATATGCTTCTCTCTTGCTTTTTGTTGAAAAGCTGACGCACTACATGACCTCCTTGATGCAGGCATCCTAGTTCAAGTTGGACTTGGATGCAGGGTTCGCAAAGAAAATAGTGACTGTTGAAAACAGTTGAGAGGCAGAAAGTAACATGCAATGGCTGCTTGGACACATAGTCTGCAAAGCAAAAATCATTCTAGTCCACGTTTGAGTCATTGTTGAAAAAAGACCAGGTTTGGGTGACTTAGGGTCTATTTGGTAGAGCTCTCGATCTGAAATCCACACTGAAGTTGGAGTTGAGCACTTGAAGTTAGCTAGACCCTGCTCCACCACTCTAGTTCATTTTTCTAAAACGCTCTCAACAGGATCCACTCCTCAGGAAAAATATTTGGCTTGACTCCAACTTCACAAGATAAAGAACTGGAGCTGGAGCCCCGCCAAACGTACCCTTAGCGGTAGTCAACAGATTAAGGGTCATGCACATGATTTAAAATATAAAGTCAACAGATTAAGGGTCATGCACATGATTTAAAATATAAAGTCAACAGATTAAGGGTCATGCACATGATTTAAAATATAAAGTCAACAGATTAAGGGTCATGCACATGATTTAAAATATAAAGGTACAAAAAAGAGTGGAAAACAATGCAAGATTTTTGTTCGCCCTGGTTGAAGTAGTAATTATGTCACTTTAGGTTTGTTTGTTTACATTCAAAATATTATCTTTACTAAATCCACATTTACCTATATATTTTTATGGTCCGGCTATATTGAGAAGCAAAAATTTCACTAAAGTGGCCACATGCTAAATTGATTAAACTAAATTTTGTGAGATCATGTGACGTGTGAGAATGGGTAGACCTTAAGTTAACTGCAATTGAATCTTCCATTTCTCTTGCAGAATCAAGAAGTCTCTCTGCTTGACCATGGCATGACTCACATCTAACAGTAAGAATGCACAATGAGAGTCTGCAAGAAAGAAATAAGAAACCCAAAAAAATGTGTTGCAGAGGAATACCTTTGAAGATAATTTTCTAATAGCATTTCAATTTCTTCCTCTTCTTCTGTTAAAACCAAAAATTACAGATGAAACAAGTAAAACAAAACCAACCAGTTATCAATCAACAAATAAGAGACTGCAAGTTAGGGAAATTTCTTTGATATAAAAAATCCCAGTCACTGCACAACAATGTAGAGAAACACTTTTAATTGAATAATGCTTCAAATTTTTTAATTGGGTTTTTTTACTTTATATTAAAATATAATTCTGAATCTCTATTTTGCTAAATATAGTTCCTTATTATAAACAAATACTCTGTAAAGAATGTGCCAAGTCAAGTGCTATAATGGCACATAATTACATAGATTAAGAGCTAAGCACAACTGCTTGTGAATTCTGCACATGTCATGTGCAACATGGAAATCAAACTAGTCCAGTAAGGTAATAATATGCCTCCAAAATATACAAAGTCCCGATGATGAACTTAAGGCGTACCTTCAGCAATCTGCTTCTCTAAAGGAACGGAGCACTCCATGTTATCACTCAATCTGTCAAGAGTACAGTTTCTTCCCATTATGCATATTCGACGGATTTCATGAGGATCATCTAGGAGATCAATGAGCATTTGTTTGAGATCACCTGCTCGTGAACCCAGCTCAACCTTGACATGTGAATAGAGACAAAATTAAACTTAAACTTGAGAACTCAGTAGGAGCCTCTTCTACTGGTTTACTTCAAAAAAAAAACTTGAAAAATAAGACGAGGAAATTATTCTGAAGTGTGGTTTTAATACCAACGCTTGTTTGCTTAGACGAAGCTGCTCCAATACATCAGCTGTCAACCGATTTGGTAGAACTTCAAGCAAAGTACCGACCTGAGATGTAAGCCCAGATATCCAAAACAAATTTCAGTTATATCTTTCAAACATAGTAAATTTGATCAAATTCAGGTGCTTGATCCATACATGGCTGAAATACAAAGACAAGAAGATAACAAAACTAAATCACTACATGAAAAATGCAGGAGCAGCTTGATAGGGCTCTTTCTGGCTGTTTCCCATAAAAAAATGTAGAACAGTGCAGTGATCATGTGGCACTGCACTTGTCTTGTCTCAGGTTTACAAAGGACTTGGAGAAGATCCTTACTACCTAGTGCTAAACTTAGTCAGTGCTCAGCAAAAAAAGACTAGGTGTTAACAATCTCTTATGATTTGTACAGTTTGAGTTAGCAAATATCAGTTGCTCTGATTAGTTCATTTTGCAAAGGTGTATACAAAAACAGAGGAAGGTTTGCAACCCTGCAGTTGGGGACTTCTAAGCGCCACAGGAAAGTGCCAAGATGCAGGATATGGAAAGAAGTGGCATCATTATTGATTGAGGGCTATATTATGAACTTTGAATAAAGTTTTCAAAGTTGAAAATTCAAGGAAATGGATAACAGGAACAGGAGTCCACAAGTGTCTTAAGTCGCCCATCTAGAACATATTATACATGATCCACAAATTGAATATGCACCAGAAAGAACTCAAAGAAGAACCAGCAACATCATTATATACACTCTTGTTCAAGTTGAACAACAGAGCTATGAGGCAGGGACTTCTCTGGCACTCACACGCGGCTCAATATGCATTAATCTTTGCTCCAACCTTTGTATTCTGGAAAGCAGTGCAGCTTCGACAACCTGAGCATAAGAAAAGACAATAAAGGGATAAGATTGTCTTGGCCCAGTATTTGACAGGCTGGCACTCTCAACCAGGTGAAAATGCAAGCATCCCATGAAAATGTTTACAAATGCTCAATGGCTATAAAAATTAATATATTGTCACCAATATTTGTTAAATGATTAATAAATAACTGATAAGAGGAAAAAAGAAATTGTACAATCACAAAGAACTTTGAAAATCACGGATGATAACCTTATTCTTGTTCATGATTCTACTCAACCATTAAGAGAGACTATGAAAAATTATGGATGGGTAATCAACTGACACAGTGTTGCACATATTGTCCGTATTTTAATACGAAATACTATAGATCCCTAAATGAGCTATCTATTGGAAGTACAATATATATATTGACATATTTAAGCATCTTCTGTAGAAATCCTTAGGCTCCTGAATCCTATTCCTATGCAAGTTAAAATCAAAATGAACTTTCCATGGAGACAAATAGAGACGAAAACAAACTGACAAGGCAACACATCATCATATTAAGACTGTTCCAGACCACAAATATAGATTAATAGAGGGAAATCCATATGTCCATTACTTCAAGTTGAAATATCATTGCTGGTCCACCATTGATGTTTCTTGGATTTAACCTTGGTAGCAATGATTCTGAAAAGGCCTTTCCTCCTGGGCTACTCAAATTAGATAAATAATTGGTAAGTTTTATAATAGTAGTGATAATAAGTTCACCAAGTAAATATAGTTTTATAATAAAATGATAAGTGTACAAGGTGACCTGTTATAATTGAATATAAGAACCCGCTCATGCATAGCAATTGCTCGCAAGGAACCAAGATTGACTAATATGGCTTGTTCACGTACCTATAAGAAATGGAACATAGAAGCAGTATGTTTAACAGTGAACCACGTGAATATTGATGCAGGTTGACAATACAAACAGTTACATAAATACAAAATTAGACAAAACAATAATTTCTGCATAAATCTAGAATCTAGAGCAAGCATACAGTTAAAATAAAGTGGCATGGAAATTTACAGGAAAAGTTATGTGCAAATATTCTGAGGGAAGGGGATCAATCCATAGTAATGAACAACGGTTGTCAAAATTCAACTCAATTACAGTGCTTCTTGCTGAAACAGATATCTAAACAAAATGTGAGCTGGAAGCCATTGCACAATAAGAACGATCAACCCAACCTTTTCCTTTACTTTAATCTTTGAATGCAAAAAATTTGTGCACTCTGTGATCTGCTATAATAACATCAGGTAACTTTGACACTTGACAGGCAACCTGTGGTACTGGACTACTGGTAACAGACTTTCTATCTTCTTAGCCGACGTAAGAAACAGTTAGACTCTTGCACACACAATTATTAGCATCAATCACTCCATTGTTTTTATAAATGAAAATTGTATAAAAATAGGCAAGATAAACAAAAAGAATTGTACATAAATAATTATTAAAATCATCTTATTACCAATAGAGAAGGCATTGAATTCGTTAGCCATAGCGATGGGTCAACGCTTCTGGTATCTCGTAGACGGAGGCCTATAAGAAAAAAGTTGGCAGTCAACATAAATCATGTGATTGCACTTTACAATCACAAAAATAGAAATTACATGAACGGTGTTTTATTATTACCAGTTAATTATCAAGTACATGTGCAGTAGCAGTATATGAGAGTTTGGTACAGACTATGAGACTAGTCATGTTGATTAGCGGTGCTTGAAAAACATATAATTTCTACATACCACTTGATTTCAATAGCTGTCTCCGGCTTATTTTTTTGGTAGACATCCTCCCATTAGATTTCACTTCTATCACCTGAGTATAATTTGATATTGAGGAGAAGGTTAATTTGCATCTTACAATGACGTGAGTTCCAAAATACATAATCAGCATTGCATTCCAAAGCAAATGTATCTTGACCGAAACATGTGTCAAATTAGCATGACAGCTGCAGAGTTGGATTAACGGAGTCAAAGAGTATGTATTGATTATCTAGATTTGGATTCATACAGATTGAAACGACCATATAACTATATAAGACCCAAGAACGTGTGCTATTGCAGTCCATCATTCTGAAAAAGAGCAGAAGGTGGCTGATGCGTATGGTCCATTACCTCGTAAACGGGCTCCCTGATGCCGAGCGATATGTAGTCAGCGGCGAACCGGCCCGACCCCTTCGCCGCCGCCCCCTCTCTAGCCCCATCATCTCCTGGTTTATCCTCCTCCCTCCTCACCTCCTCCTCCTCCTTCTCCACCGCCGCCGCCTCCTCCTCCTTGGTCACAGCCAGCCCATCCTTCCCCTCAGCCGCCCGCAGCGCAGGCAGCGGCAGCAGGAGCCCCGCTCCACTCCGCCCGCCGGAGGAGAGTCCTGTCGGCGTAACCAAGGCAGGTTCCCTCCTCCTCACGCGACGGTACCGGAGGCAGGCGCCGCCAGGCTGAGGCTGGAGCTGGAGCGGCAGCTGGAGGAGGAGGACGGCCTGCGACGGGTACGGGGACGACACGGACGCCATGGACGCGGGCTCCGCGGGGGCATCCACGACGCGCGGAGGCCGGAGGCGAGTCCTGGTGGTAGCTCTCGCCCGCTGACTAGCTGGCTACTACGTCTAATTTTCGGGTGCTTTGTTTGGGGATCTCGCCTCGGAGGCGACGAGGACGAAGCGGGAAGCGAAGGGGGCCGTGCTATCCGGTAATAAGCTAGGCTGGTGGCTGTGGGAGCTCACCGCCCAGGGAGCGATCTGGACTGTCCGATAACGTATAAACGGTGGATATGCTCCTACGCGATGACGCTTGTCCGTTCCATGGAACGAGCTGCATCGAGATGAATGGTTATAATTAGGGGTGGGCAAAAATTAACCGAAAACCGAACCGAACCGAACCGAAAAAAACATTATTTCGGTTATTTTAAAAATATTTGGTTTTTATTTTTAAAAATTTCGGTTTTCGGTTTTCGGTTCGGTTTTTACCGGTGGAAAACCGAAACAACCGAAAAAACCGAAGCTTGTGGCATGGATACGCTTGTATGCAGAATTTGCATTGTTATTGGGCTTTATGCCTGTATTCGGCCCATCTCCTGTTGCCTGTCATGACACATGGAAAATTATTGGGCTTTATGCCTGTATTTGGCCCATCCGCCCATCCTCTATTTATTCAGCCCAGTAGTGCGTGCCTATAGGCCGGCGCCCCTTACCTCCCAGCCAGCGGCCCGCGACTTATTCGGTAAAAACCGAAAACCGAAAAAACCGAACCGAAATAGTTCGGTTTTTTCGGTTCGGTTTGAAAAAAATAATGTAGTATTCGGTTCCTGTTTTCCAAAAACCGAACTTTTAAAAAACCAAAAAAACCGAACCGATAAAACCGACAAAACCGATTGCCCACCCCTAGTTATAATCTGCCTTTTAAATTATAATAAGTTAGTATAATAATTTAATCTATTTTAGCTTATAAAAATAAACTGAATTGTTATAATTTTAAGTTGAAACAGACAAGCTCTTAATTCCATTCCATTCTAGTAGCCATTTTAGTTTGATTCTAGGATGGAATATTTCAGTATCGATCAATATCGATGTACCATTTTAGGGTTTAATAAATAATATAAATATATTTGTTAGGGGAAATAATTCCATCAGTATAAAGTAATTGGAACAAGGACTCTTAAAGTGGTTTCAGAGTCTGTGCGCGCTAAGCCTATCAGTGGTGCTCTGAAGCAGAGGCTCCGAAGCATGTGAAGCCCCCTCCCCAAGCGAGGGTACCTAGGAAGATTCGAAGGGTTCGCTAGCGCTTCGATGCTGGATCGAGGGGAAGCCTTTGGTAAAGCCCCTCAAGACTCGGCGTCGAAGGAGCACCGCCAAACGATTCATGATGATTACACCGTGGGGCGTTTCTGTCGGATAAGATGTCTGTTTTATGAAGACGTCTTGTCGTGACGAGGCGTACACTTGCTCAAAACGTGCACAGTCGCAGACGGGATGTTTGCCCTATCTGAGCGTCGGCAAGAGTTTGTACCGTCGTACCCCTACGGGATCTAGTGAATAGAGTTCGTAAGAACGGTTGTAACTAAAGGGTAAAGGGGCATTTTCCTTAGGGATCTCCTCCTATAAATACCTCCCTTCTCTCTACTGTAAAGGGGATTCATACCAAAAAAAGTAATCACACATTTAGAAACATAGCAGAGTTAATATCCTATTTTGGAGACTCTGTTTGGACTCAAAACACTTCCTTCGATCGAGTGCTGTTCTTAAAATTATTTATACCTATTAACATAATCTTTTACACCAATAATATTTAAAAAATATATTAATATGATTAAATATGAAATATTTGAATATATTAATATCTCAAATACAGTGTATAGCTTCGATACAATATTATATATAACTTAGTTTAAGTAATGTGTAACATATATCTCAAAATTCAAAATATAAATTTACCTGGTATGATTAGTATTGACTGGAATGGTCGGTATTAACCGATATTAAAAGTGAAACAGTACGACACTTAATATGTACTGGTTTGATTAATAAAATGGTACATATCAATCATTTTGATTAATACCGGAGTAGAATTGATAAGCTTTAATTGGTTGCTTCCTTGTTTCCCTTGTCTTCTCCGGAAATAAATTCAAGAGGTTTGCAGCCACCCTAATTTTTTTGTAGCATCTTTTGTTGTTGGATTACAGCCCACCCAGATTTAGGGGGTGTTTGTTTCTTTAGTCCAAAGTTTGGTCCAATCACATCGGATGCTTGGATGTTAATTAAAAAAATTAAACGTTAGATAATTATAAAACTAATTGTAGAAACCTAACTAATTCATGAGACGAATTTATTAAATATAATTAATCTATCATTAGCACATGTTGCACATGTTTACTATAGAGTCACGTTGCCAAATAATCAATTAATTAAATTTAATAGATTCATCTCGCAAATTAGCTCTTATTTACATACTTAGTTTTATAATTAAGATATATTTAATACTTCTAATTAGCACCCAAACATCCGACATGATGAAACTAAACTTTTTACTAAAGTAAAAAAACAATTGTTAGAGCATCTCCAAGAGAAGTTCTAAATAGTTCTCTTCTCTAATTTTTTAGAATTAGAATTAAAAAATCTCCTCCAATAGATACTCTAAATGACTCTCAAAAATAAAGGATTCTCAAAATTAATCATTGTATTCCCTACTTGTAGGGAACATACTCACATACTTTACTTTAGGAACTCTATTATAGAGAAATATATTTAAACTATTTGTATCCTTAAAAATAGATCCCAAAAATTATATAGGAAATCAATTTTTAAAGTGACTGTTGGAGATGATCTTATTTGCAGTGTCCTTTTGTCGTTGGATTAATTCAGTCTTTTACGTGATAGCAATTTATATTTGATGTACTGTTCTGTTTGTTTATTATATAAATTGTTTTATTATTCTGTAATATTTCTCGAATATAATTTATTTTAAAATTTAAAGGATATTTTTATTTTTATCGAATAAATAATATATAGGAGCGCCAAGTCAACAATACACATTGGATATAGTACATGTTGGAGCTAACCTACCAGCTAAATATTTATGTCATTTCTTATATTTATACATTTATATTGTATTATAAGGCTATGCACAATAGAAGTTTTATGGGGTATTTCATGGTATTAATTACCATGATACATCAGATTTTTTGCTGACATGACATTTAATTAATGAGGAAAGAGAAAGAAGTAGTGTCATCCCCATGACATGATGCTAACCCGTTTCCAAGACAGATGAAACGAAATGAAATGTCCACTAAGAACCAAATCATGTCATCGGAGAGAGGATATTTCATGAGAGCTAGTTGTATTTAATTATACTTGTTAGTCTAAGAAATAGTGAGATGAAACTCTCCACTGAGAAGATAGTTCATTCAATTACGAAGCTGATATGAATTTTTAAGAAATAATGTTATGAAACCATCATGGTAAATAGCCTAATGAATCTAGTTTATTTTAAAGTGAAGTAAAAAATGGTAGAGGTGAAGCCTTAAAAATTCCTTAAATAGGTACCACTCTCGATTCACCAGCTCGGCGACCAGCCAGTGCGACAGTGCGTCCATCTCTCTCTTTCCTCGGGAAAAGCGGACGCAACGACGGAGGGAAAAGCCGCGTCCGGTCCATCGCCTCCCCGCCCGATCCCGCCGGCCATGTCGGTGCCGCCATCCGGCCACCGCCAGGTCCCCCGCCTCTCATCTCCGCGCCAACCTGGTCCTCTCCCCCTCCCGTCTCGCTCTATCTGACTGATTTTATTTTGGGGCGCGCTGTAGGTGTCCCTGAGGGGGTCGAGCGCGAGGGAGATCACCCGCGACGCGCTGCTGCAGAAGGTCTCCGAGGAGCGCCAGCTCCGCAGCCACCTCCGCCGCGCCGCCGCCGCCGCCCTCTCCATCCAGGTACCTACAACGCGTCTCCTTCCCACTCTCTCCGCATCCACTACCTACCCGCTTAGCAATTCTATCTGGAATCTCATTGTTTCTCATGAGGTGTTTCCCCCCATTTTTTCGTAAACTTGATCGATTGTGTCGTGCCTCGTTGGCGTGTTAGAAGAAATATTATGGAGATTGTGTGGAGATGGGTTTGATTTGTTTGAATTATGTGTGAGGTCATATGGAGATTTTTTGTGAGGTTGATGTAATTATCGGTCCGAGCAGTACATGCTGATTAGGAATTTAAGATGGGCAGCTGGGTATGAGTGGAGAGTGGACAATCAGTTTGATGTTTTTTTGTCGTTAAAATTCGTAAGGGTTCAGATTCAAGCATGAGCGGGTGACCTAACAGATGCAAAAAGCCAAAAACCGAGAAGCCTGTAACAAGTCAACGCAATAAAAATATTTCGTCAACACGGACCTGCAAAAATGTTGAGAAACTTATAATTAGCTTTGCAGAAACAACACTGCAGTTAACCACATCTGTGAACCAACTTATGTGATCATTTCAAAAGTAAATACACTAATTCATTATGAGCTTGTTGTTTATATGTGGGTATCAGAACTGCAAAATGACAGGCGGTTAAAACTGAAAACTAGGGCAGAAGCCTTTGCCATCCACTTGTTTCTTGTTGTGTTTGGGTTGGCAGGATGTCTTTGGTGCTACATACTACAGTTATATGTGAGGTGGAGAAATCATAGATGGGCAAGAAAATTTATGGTATTCTTAGTTGATATTGAAAGGGTAGGAATATGTATGTATGATTTTTGTTACAATATAGGGTTTAGGTGGATTGGCTTGAGTAAGTGAAATAGGAGGTTTGATTGAACTGATGGATGCCCACAATAAGTAAAGGTTGAGCCCTCTATGCACATACCTGTAATGGGCTGTGGGCCCAGGCCCAGCCATGTGAACAGTACCCGCAGGTACTGTAGCAATGCAGCAGATTAGAGTTCAAGTTTGTTAATGGATAGAGTCCTAGAATCGTAATGGATTCGGTCAGTTATTTAGTTAGGTCTTGTAGGCTCTATAAATAGGATTGTATTGATCAAGTAATGAATGAAGAAGAAGAAAGAAGTCTAATCTCTTATCCCAATGTTCGTCACCCTCACTTAAGTCTACTTCTCATCCTGAGCAGCCGACGCTGCTCGGCTATCCTCCTGGCGGTGTTTATCCCGTCATGGGTTCAACCCATGACAATACCCAAAAAACAGTAAGAGGTATTTTGTGGATGGTTACTGTTATTGTTTATATGTGTGCTCAATGCAACTAGACAAGTTGGTAGGTTTATTAATGGCTTGATGCATAATCTATTTTGATGATTTTGCATTTGTAGGTCTTTGCTACATTAGGGTGGAAACAATCAATTTGATAGAACTTGTGAGGAATCTGTGATAATTTTCCCTCTTAGAGTCTTAGTAGGTAATCTTAACTCTCAGTAGATGTGTAACTGATCAAGTCAGATGGGTTAATATATTGCTGGTTGGAGGGCTGATAGCTCAGTTGATTCAGACTGCTTTTTAGAGAATTTATGTGTTGAGTTTATTCAATGTGAACAGATGTGTTTTGCATATTTTTTATTGTTTTGGTATGATGGTCACGTAGTCACACTGTGTCATGAGTGATTATATTATTTGAATGGATTATGTTGTTTATGGTTCAAATTAGGATTGGTACTTGTGTTAACCAGTTCTGGATTTTTTGTGATCTCTCTGTGCAAACACCACTGGAATATATTTGATAAAAAACTTGATGCTCTTGCAAGATGGAATATCTGAAAATTGAAATATAATGATTGTGGATTAACATGTTTGGAGATCTTTTAGTCAATTTTTGTCTCTTTTATCTTTGTGGGCACACCTTGAGACTGTACCACTTTTGAGAATGTACATGCTAATCTAATATCTTTCTTTTTTCCTTTTCATGGATCTTTCTTCTAATCATTGAGCTTAATGTAGAAATTGTAGTTATTGATCAAGAGAATATACATCAAATGTAGATATACAGGCCCCCTCAAAGTGCTCATTTACACGATCTAGGTTTCTGCTGCACTTCTCTGGAAATACTGTATTGCTTCACTTCTACAGTCGTATGATGTATGCTTTTGTTCTTCTCTTTGTTGTGCCAGCAAGTTTGGAGAAGATACTTGGTCGTAAGAATTGTTTCAGAACAGCTCCATGAAGAGTGGGAAGTATTAATAAACCAGCCTGACTGCCCTGACATTAATCTAACAAACCAATGGATATCAAGCAAGATGCTTAGGCCATTTCTTTTCTTTATTACTCAACCATCAAGCTGGTACAAGGGACAAAAGAACAAGACTCTGAAGTCGATTTCAGCATGCTTCAAAATTATCTTGAATAGCATAAACTCAATGGGTATGCCTTTCTAATAATCAAATTTTTACCTTTACCATATTTGTGGCCAACTCCTTGAATATTCCTTTCCTGCAATCCTTTTTCTTTTGTTTTAAGGATTATAATATATTAGATTTTCAAGCCTTGTATGACAATGGTCCAGTTGGCTAGTTCTAGAACGGAATTATCAACTTAACAAAAAAACCCTATAATATAGATAAGACAAACAGGTGCGTGTTTTGTTATATGTACTTATACCGATTGGATGAAATAGCACAATATGAAAAATAAATGACAATAACTTTTGTCTTGGACTCCGGATTAACTGAGTTAGCCCAACTGATTAATCCCTAGTTGAGAATGTATGGATGTCATTGGCAAGATTACGTGCCGAGTCATTGTAATGGAACTGATATATTTCTTATCAACTTTACCAATCAGACAATTGCTCTCAGTGTTGATTTCACCTTAGTGTGATCTGGGGTGGAACACATCTTATTACAATTTTGAGCTTAAGGGGGTGTTTGGTTTGAGGGACTAAATTTTAGTCCCTGTCACATCAAATGTTTAGATACTATTTTAGAGTATTAAATGTAGACTATTTACAAAACCCATTCATAATCAGTGGATTATTTGTGAGACGAATTTAATGAGTCTAATTACACATGATTTGATAATGTGATGCTACAGTAAACATTTGCTACTCATGGATTAATTAGGCTTAATAAATTCGTCTCGCGAATTATCCTCCAATTCTACAATTGTTTTTATAATTAGTTTATTTTTAGTCGGTTAGTCCTTCAATTTGATGTCCAAACATCTGATGTGACATGGACTAAATTTTAGTTCATGGAACCAAACACCCCATAAGTTCTTGAATTTGAACTTAAAATGAATGCCAAACTTTGGTGGATAAGAAGTGCAAGGTTGGTATATGTAACCTTGGTTAATGGACATATGCATGCTGAGCTATGGAGAGAAGTTCCCCTGCATATTTGAAGATGATACAAATATTTCTTTTTGATCCAGAAAGGACAAGTCCCCTCCCATTTCCATTAGAGAAACATTTTAGAGGTTCTTACATCAACAGGGGTAACAAAAAAGACAAAAAACAAAACACAGCACCAATTAAGTGGCAACACGGGAACTGTCCTTCAATTTTTATTTGGTAGATGAGATTAAGCCCCAAAAGATTGAACTGGACTTTGGACAGGTAGTTTTCTTTTAACCATTACAAGAACAAGAACAGTGGCCTTTAATCCCAAGCAAGTTGGGGTAGGCTGGATATGAACCCAAGTCAAACAACATGAACCAAAAGGAAAAAAGGACAAACAAAGTACCTACTTAAAAGAAGAGACTGAAGAGTTATTTTCTAGTTCATAGTTGCATTTGGACAGCTACTTTCTGCAAACTCCTATCTAAAGCCACATCTTTGGATGCATTCTGAACCTTCAAGTATCTTTTAATTGCTTCCTCCACGAGTTTTGGCTGACCCTGTTTTCTTTAACCATTGCACCTTCCTTTTCAACTGACATGTATCTTTCCTCTGTAGATGCAAGCAAAAATTTCTGTTCCTTTGCTGTGGGTATGCCAGAAGAGAGGTCTGTTTGGCTTTATCAGGCGAAAAGGTTGATTTCACTGTGCTCATTCATTCTTGCCAGGTGTGACCATTCTTGCTGCAAGGATGTATACATGGTTGAAATTACTGCTATTGCTATGCGGCTGGCTGTGTCTTTAACTGACTGCAAAACATGGAAAATTTTAAAAACTGAGGATACAACAACTGCTTCTGCATCTGTGGAGAGTTTGATTGAATTTATTGGTGCAAACCAGAGTGGTACATATAGCTGTCTTAGGAGATATATATCATGTCTTGGCTCTCATGCTACCCTGGAGAAGAAAAATTCTTCAATTTCAGCAGATGACCACTTCCTTATTACTGCTAGTGCCATTACCATTGCATTACGCCCATTCCATTCTATGAGAGCAGGGAAGGGTGCTGATCTAAATGGCGCTTCAAAGCAATACTTTACATTTATACTCACAATTCCCAATCTTTGCAAACACCTGCCTCCTCTGTTGTTGCCTGCTATAAAGCACATCTCTATACTACAACCAGCTCTCAATATTTTACTGGTAAGATTTTGACATGGACAGGGTTGCTCTATTGCATTTTCTATGTTTTTGCATTTTTTCTGTGGAAACCTCTGCCAGGAGTCAGAGCATGAATGAATAAAGTCTTCTTCTGATGATGTGATAATTGTGCATTACAGTTGATCTACTAATTCTCCAAGTGATAATTAGTTTGTTAAAACCAGCATTTACCGGGTTGTTTTTGGTCATTGTACTACTCTGTATATTGATGTTCAACCGTAGGAAACTGATTGTAGCAACATTTTTGTTTGAAAAAAAGCTGGGCCATGTTCAGTGGTCAATTAACTAGCTATGGAGTTGTGCAAGATCATGAAGGCTTTACCATTATCATGTTACAGTTATTTCCAGGTCCTTAAGCCTAGAATTTCTATGAAGTCACACTACATCTTTTGGCATCTAGATGTAAAACAAGTTGATTCCATGGTATTTGCAAGAATTTCAGTGGACATTGGCATGCTTATTCTTATAGGGGTCAACAATTAGACTCAATGATTTTGATGATTTATTTTAGTGCTATTTTAAATATCGACATATTGTGAGTGTGAAACTGATCAAGGCATGGCAGGTGGTAGCAGATCTCCAAGGACAAAGTATTTGAAGAAATAGCTAAATTGGAAAAGTCAGAGATTTCTAGTGGGGGTTCTAGTACCATTCCGTACTGTGGTTGGGCTCTTGGAAATCTTGTAACTTTAGCTACAGAGCATGATGATGTGTCCCATTCAGGAAGCTTTATTCAAGGGCTAGACTGTTGCCTATATGTTGATGCAATTAACTGTGTTTCCCAAAGTTTACTAAAATATTTTGAGGAAAGCAAGGAAATGCTTAAGTGTTTTGGTGATAGCGCTGATACATCTTTTACCAAGGAAACTAATTCCAGTGACAGCTGCAGCAAAACACTGTTTATGGACCTTCTGAAGCCAATTTACCAGCAGTGGCACCTCAGGAAACTTTTGGTGTTGGCAAAGGAGGATGTAGTATACAGGAGGCAAAATAATCATGACCCAGTTAGACAGAGTCGTTTTCAGAGCCTAAAATTGCTAGATGTTGTATGCTTTTATTATCACATGCTCCGGATTTTTTCTTCATTGAATCCTTCTATTGGTTCATTGCCTATTCTCAACATGCTCTCATTCACCCCTGGATTTCTTGTTGATTTATGGGGAGCATTAGAAATATCAATTTTCGGACAAGATATCCACAAATTACCTGATTCTGAACATGATAAACACTCAGCTACAAGTAGTTTGGGTGAGCAAGTATCCTCCATGAGGCAAAGAAGGAATATCAAGGACGCATCAAACAAGTGGGCAAATGTGCTCCAGAAGATTACAGGAAAATCAGGTGATGCAGAGGACACCAATTTGATTGATAGTTCTTTAAATTCTGAGCAGTATAATGGTGAGGCATTAATTCTATGGGATATTGAAGCCATGAGACAAGGATCAGAGTGTATTGGAAAGGATTTAATGCAAATGTTGCATCTATTTTGTGCTACATATGGACACCTACTGCTTGTGCTAGATGATATTGAGTTTTATGAGAAGCAGGTAAGATTGGTTCACACCTGTCTCCCACTTCTCTCTGCCTCCATCTCTACATGCATCTTGGTGATATGTTTTGCCTTCTCTAAATTCACAGGTTCCTTTTACCCTAGAGCAGCAGAGGAAGATTGCTTCTGTACTCAATACATTTGTATACAACACTTTCATTCAGAATGGTGGAAGCAGCAGCAAGCCACTTATAGATATGACTGTGAGATGTCTTAATCTACTCTATGAAAGGGACAGCAGGCACAAGTTTTGTCCTGTTTCTCTGTGGTTGGCACCTGCTAGAAATGGACGAATCCCAATTGCAGCAGCTGCCAGAGCCCATGAAGCAGCATTTGCTACCTTGCCAGGAAATCAATTTTCTGGAATTCCTGTCCAAAGCTCTGTACTTACCACAATACCACATGTATATCCCTTCGAGGAAAGGTATTCAACTGTATTTGACTCTTGAAAAAAACCAAAATTGGAAACCTATTACTATATCATTTAGATATTTGATTATTGTCCCTTGTTGCTACTTTCATGCACCATTGTCTATCCAACAGGGATACTTGCACAACCTGCTTCCTGCAGAACATCAACTCGTTTCTCTTGCCATGAAAAATCTTGTGTTTCATACCACAGATTTGTTTTAATTATTATTTAATGAATGTTTACATGGCAATGCTACAACTGTTGGTTTAGGAAAGTTTGTTAAACACGTGTTTTTCCACTATCAATGCTTCATTTGACCAAAGATCTCATCCTGATATCATCACCTTGTCTAACATTTCAAACTTGAATTACTGTTACTAACATTTTCATTGGTGTATGTTCAATATTAGGTTAAATGTTTAGTCCTTTGAAGGACATTTTCCACTGTAGAAGGCTAGAAGCCCTTTTAGTGTCTTGTTTGCTTATATTCAGATTAGCACAGGGTCCAATGTCGTTTTTTGCCTGAGTCGTATTTTACTGGACACCACTTAATTTATTAAATATTTTCAAAGAGTCAAATCTCTGAAGATATATTCCTGTGTCTAAATCATGTTATTCCAGTGAACCACCAAATCACCAATGAGTGGGACACATTATTAATAGACAGCATTTTTCCCAGTAATGAAGTGGTACTCATTCTTAACATGGTTTAATGGCTTTTACTCAGAGTGCAGATGTTTAGAGAATTTATTGAGTTAGACAAAGCGTCAAGAAGAGTTACTGGAGAAGTATCTGGGCCAGGTCCAGGATCTATTGAGATAGTTATTCGTCGAGGTCACATTGTTGAAGATGGATATAGGCAATTGAATTGTCTTGGGTCAAAATTGAAATCTTGCATCCATGTGTCGTTTGTGAGTGAGTGTGGCCTTCCTGAAGCCGGTTTGGACTATGGTGGTCTATCAAAGGAGTTTTTGACTGATTTGTCTAAAGCTGCCTTTAGTCCAGAGTATGGATACTGAAAAAATTAGTATTTTAATATTTTATTTCTCCATTGGTGATTTTTAATTTGTTGACACTGTCATTTTTTTTCAAACCCTGCCAACAGATATGGGCTGTTTTCACAAGCATCAACATCTGATAGTAGCTTAATTCCAAGCAATTCTGCTAAACTGTTGGATAATGGCATCGATATGATCGAATTTCTTGGCCGAGTTGTCGGCAAAGCACTCTATGAAGGGATTCTGTTGGACTATTGCTTTTCACCAGTATTTGTGCAGAAACTTCTAGGGCGTTATAGTTTTCTGGATGAACTATCAACACTTGATTCTGAACTTTATAGAAGTTTAATGCAACTCAAGGTACTTTTTTTTCAATATGATATCCATTTTGTTGTAATCTTGTTTAACCAAGTTAGATAAAAACCACCTGGATAATTGCTTATGCTAATATGCTATTGAAAGAAGCAATCTTTTGAAGAGTATCTGTTTAATTTACGTGTCTGTATGTTAACATATCTTTTGAAGAGTGTCTTGGTATATTGAATATCAATCTCGAAACATTGTCCATTACTTAATGTTCAAGATAAGCGATCATTGTTGGCTCTATGCTTCTATAACTCAAATAGTCAATATTAAACATGGATTTAAACCTCAATAAGTCTATCATGGTCTTGTGTTGACTAATGCTTTACCGTACAAATGGGTTACACTTAGGTTTGAGACCATTAGAGCTTGGCCTTTATAGAGACCACATATGATATTTAGTTTGTGTAGCATTTACTTATGATCTTACGGGGATGTCATTTTTATGCCATCTTTTTTACACTAACTATATAGTACCTTTTTCATGTTATCTTTTTTCAAACAGCACTATGAAGGGGATGTCGAAGACTTATGTTTGGATTTTACTCTGACTGAAGAGTTGGGTGGTAAAAGAATTATCCATGAACTGAGGCCTGGTGGCAAAAATATATCAGTTACAAATGAAAATAAATTGCACTATGTTCATGCTATGGCAGACTACAAGCTCAACCGTCAGGTTTGTTACTTTGTTTGTTTTCTTTATGTTCTATTTTTTTTTGTTCTTTATCGATAGCCTCTTTGTAATATCATAATCTCTTGCAGATACTACCATTTGCAAATGCATTTTATAGAGGACTCAGTGATCTCATTTCACCATCTTGGCTGAGCTTGTTTAATGCAAATGAATTTAACCAGGTAAGTCTCTCCTCTTCATGGATACTGAAACTGACTTTTCCCTTTATAACTGACCCTACAAAGGAATTTAAATTATCTTAAGCTGGACCAGTAAAACATAGAAGTCACTAACTAGAAATTTGAAGATTTAAATGTTTGAAGTCTACATTACTCTCTCTGTTTCCAAATGTAAGTTGTTTTAGATTTATGCACAAGAATTAAGAAATCAACTCAATTGACTTTGTTGCTCCTCATTTATTTTGCACTGGAAAAGATGAGTGATTTATTTGTGAGGGTTAACATTTATTTGGCAAGGGCAAACACGGAAGAAAAGATGAAAATCTGCCTTGAAGTTCTAAAATGACTTACAATTATGAAAGAGTTGAGAATGCTAAAACAAATTACCTTTGGAATCGCAGTATTATATTGAAAATTTTGAAATTGAACTTCCTGGTCTAAATGTAAGAAAACTCCAAACTGAACAGGTGCCTGTGTTGATGCACATGAGCACTATATCACACTTGCAATAAAAACAAACTTTTTTCAGCAAAACCCCAATTATATATATATTGACAAGGCTAAAACATAGTCTGGCTATCAGCTATTAGCGCATTTGCTCTATGATGTGACTGTTTTTGAGTTCCAAAAATGAAACCGTGATTATCTGCACTTTCAGAAATACTGCTAATGTATGTATGATTGCCACATACAGCTACTTTCAGGTGGGTCACAGGATTTTGACATTGATGATCTGCGGAACAATACCAAGTATACTGGTGGCTATACTGAGTCAAGTCGAACTGTTAAACTCTTCTGGGAGGTATATACATATTCATCTGAACAGGATCATTTTTCCTTAATTCTATCTGAAACATCGATTACAAACTTATATGTAGGTAAAATTATACAAACTAACATGTGGATATATGAGTCAGATTTCAGCCCTTATTTGCCATTTTACATGTAACTTGATAACCAGGATAAATATATTTTCAGCTTGCTTGTCAAGATAATGCAAAATTGCAAATGCATGTCAGGTGTGGAAATTGTTTGGATCTTACCTTGATACTTTTAATTAATTTATTCTACTGTGTAGTGAGGATATATTCTCTCTATTTTGCCATTGCACTAGTAGTTTTGTCCTATGTAGTGGGAGGCAATTGGTTGCCGGATACATGTGTACTAGATGGAGATATGAATCTATTCCGTGCTCTGCCATAATTATCATTCTTGGCTGTTGGTGGTGTGTTTGTTTCTGTAAAGCAGGATCTCTAGGCTATTTTACTTATGGTACATGCATTTCCTCACCTATTTGTCGAATATGATGACCTTTTTTTGTTATTATATGAAGGCCATTTGATCTTACTGCTTCAGTATCCGTTGGCATGTGATGCCCACAATCAATTGATCTTTAGCTAAATAACTGTTTTTGTGATTTATAATAAACAAAGATAATATGCATCAAGGCTGAACTGGAATGGTCATAATAACATGTTGGGTATTGGAATGTGCAGGTTATCAAAGGATTTAAGCCAACAGAACGTTGCATGCTGCTGAAGTTTGTGACAAGCTGTTCCAGAGCGCCATTACTTGGATTCAAGTATTTGCAGCCTTCTTTCACAATTCATAAGGTTTGGTCAAGGAAACTGAGAAAGCTATTTTTTTGCACCTTGGTTGTTATATAGTCTGTGTGCCCATTTGATTGTTTCGTAGTGTTTATTATTTGATTTAGTAATGTTCTGTCATTTGCTTAGGTTCCATGTGATGTAACACTTTGGGCTTCAATTGGAGGCCAGGACGTGGATCGTCTTCCATCTGCTTCCACGTGCTACAACACACTCAAGGTGAAAACGTACCGCATCTCTTTTATCTCTGCACCCTGCTACGATTATATTTTTTTCTTATATGTTCCTCGCCTCATAGCCCCAATTTCTTGTAATTGCTTCTGATCGAGAATCGATCATAGTTTTCTCCAATCTCCATTTTTGGCATCGATCACAGTTTTCCGCGTTTTTTTCCCTGACCTATTCCGTTCATTTTGTTACCTTCCAGCTTCCAACGTACAAACGGTCAAGTACGCTGAGGAGCAAACTGCTGTACGCGATCAGCTCAAATACTGGGTTTGAACTCTCATAGAGGTATAAACATTTTTAACAGCGTCATGTTTTTCTGTGGATAGAGTATCAGAATTGGCCTAAGCACGTGAATTGAGTGCCGGAGCCTATATAATGCGCTTGTAAATTGATATTCTGCACCGCCGTAAATTACGTGCTTATTCTGAACAAACATTTTTAATATGCTACTTTGCGGCGCGCTGTTTGCGCTTCCACTCTGTAATTGGTGGTGCACTGAAGGAGCGTAGACGAAACTGTTCCTCAAACTGGTTATGGGCGGTGGCCAGATGATTTGTAATCGTTACTGGTTCAGTTTGGTGGTTACCAAGTCAACAGTATACCATTGGTATGGTATACTTTATTAAAAAAATAAAATTTACAATCATATCCAATATTTAATTAACGTTACGTGTATATCATGCTTTTGTAACAAAACTTTTCGAGATTTCTTACTGATGACGTCACCTTATATGTTATTTACACTATATGTTATTTACACGATCGAGAACTGTGTGTGAGAGTGTGAGAATTGATGTTACAACATCATCTTATTTTCTATTTTATCAATTGGATTATGAAACAAATTTTACCTTAATTCTAAAATATAAGACATATTTTAATGTTAACAATGAATTACTTTCACCATATATTTTCCTTCAAATTTTTCAATCTCAAATACTCTATGTATGTGCATATCTTTCAAAAAGAATAAGTCTACATAACCCCTTCATGTCATATCTTTCAAAAAGACTGAGTCTAAATTGATTATGTAAACTCTTATTAACCTAATAAATCATGTGTTTAATCTCCTAACCTTTTAAATACCATTTACTTAGGCCCTTGGTTCTTTTAGACTAAACTAAACTTTAGTCTCCGTTTATTTATTGGACTAAATTTTAGGCACTACCTGTTTTGTTCTAATG
This sequence comes from Zizania palustris, assembly GCA_019279435.1. Lineage (NCBI taxonomy): Eukaryota > Viridiplantae > Streptophyta > Magnoliopsida > Poales > Poaceae > Zizania > Zizania palustris. The sequence goes on along the minus strand of JAAALK010000286.1, from coordinate 48,408,233 downwards.
ACTAAAAAATATTAAATGAGTTGAATAAAGACCAAACTGCCTATAATAAATGACTGCAAATATGTTTTGTTCCATCCCGAGAGGTATTAATGAGGGGGTATTCTCTGTTATTAGTACTCTTTAGTCTCTTTTAGCAACCTGATGGTGACTAAAGGGCTAAAGTTTAGGGACTAAAGTTTAGTCCCTTGTAGTCACCATGTTTGGTATTTTGTACTGATGGAGCATTATGTTAGACAAGATTGCCACATTTATTATATTCGCCTACATAAAAACTAACAACAATGTACCATAAACTTTTCGTTCACTAAATTAGTACCTCGTTTATATTTTAGTTGTTACATAATTTGTACCAAACAACAATACATAGTAATTATTTATCCTAATCTGGTAGAGTATAAGATCTGTTACGTGTGAATGTTTTGTTTGTTGTTATTTATAGTTTTGCCGTTGAGAAATCAGAGTTTTACTGGAGGAACAAATCTGATACAATTTTGTTTCATACGGTACAATTTTGTTACAAATTTGTATCATATGGTACAACGTTTGTTCTAATGTCAGATTACATAATACTCATGCTATTTTTTTTATTTCATAAGGTCGTGACATTGCTGAAATCCTGTATGCAGATGAGGGCTAACGATTAGAGTGAGGGGTAATACACACCATGCATCAAACGTGAGCATTTGATCAGTTTTGTATTTTTGTTATGATTGTACTTAGGTTTTATATGAGATAAATATATATCATAGCCTAACAGGAGATTATTTTTCCGTCATTGTACATACATATTCATATGATACAAACATGTACCAGTTAGTATTTGTAATACCCTGATTTTCTAGAAATGAATAAAATGGAGAAAACAAAATTTTAAATAAATAAACTGAGTTTGAAAAATAAAATGATTGAAATAATGAAGAATTAAAAATCTCAAGAAAGGATTTAAATTTTGGTTTGGAAAATTTTTGTTAAAATTCTGCAAGTCAAGAATATATCCTAGGATTTTTCTATGATTTTTTAAGATTTTTATAACTAGCATAGTAATTACAAGTACCAATTTAAAAATTATTGAAATCAGTAATAAAATAAAATTTTCTTCGGCCAACCACTCGTCTTCTCTCTCCGATGCATGCCCACTTGTTGGCATCTTTTTCTCACTTTTCTTTGCGTCGTGGACACCAGCTGCCATCACGCCTAAGCACTTGCCGCCTGCTACCACTCTGCGTAGGAGTAGACGGAGAAGTATTTGGGGAGACGCTCATTATCTATACCGTTTTGATATTATTTCAACGGTATATCACGGGTAGTGTTCACTTTTGTAAATTAGTAGCCGAGGAGATGATCAAAAACCCCCAGGACTGATCCAGATATGGCGGTTTTGCAAACCTTGTCCTAGTATCAAGGCTAGGAGTTATGCTTCTATTAGCTTGCTTGTGCTATGCTTCTGTACAACATGGATCCCAAAAGTAGCAAAGAACAGAGTGACAAAACACATCAAATACGTACTAGCGATACAAACCAGCGCATGTACATGACACATCACACCGAGCAGTACATACACCACACCAAGCAAGTAGCAGCAGCAGCAGCACTGCAGCAGGTAGCAGGTAGCAGAGGAATTTAATAAGAACAGGGTTAACCAAAATGTTGCACAGCTACCACTGTCACCGGTAATTTCGTTAACCCTTTCAAGAAGCTAAACAAGAAGTTCACACAAATCCACATCTCAAAAGGTAATTTAAGCGAGAATCCGGCTCCTCCGTCGTGAGGAGACGGACGGACGGACGGATGGATTGGATGCATCGGATCGGACGGTCAGGAGATGAGCTGGAGGCCCTGGAGGAGGAGCGCGTCGGCGAGGACCTTGTTGGCGGCGTCCGTGGGGTGGAATCCGTCCCAGAAGACGTACCCCGTCGCGTTGGCGCACGTCCCCGGCGCCCCCTGGTTGCACAGCACCGACGTCTCGATCGTCCCCGTCCCGCAGCACGCCCTCCGAGACTCGAAGAACCCTAACCAACATAATTACATGCATCTTTCTTACGTTTTACTTGGACTAATATGGTACAGCATATAATACTTATAATTAATCTAATCTTAGTTTGTAATAAACTACCGCGCAATTTTGCATGTATATATGTAAAAAAGAAAGGAAATGTGAGGATATAATCGATAATCTTATTTAAATCTAAATCATTAGATAAAAATAACAAGCTGCATTTATAGCATGTTTAATTGCTAACCATCATTTGTCAATAAAAAATATCACACTTGTTTAAGGTGAGGCTTTCAAATTCTTTGCCACACTTTTACAAATTTAAGGAAATCTTGCCACACTTTTTTAAATCATTGACATGTGAGACTAAAGAAAATCTTGTCATATTTTGTGACAGTAACCAAACAATTGCCAATTTAGTAATCTAAGCAACGTTGTTTTTTTATGAAAAAAGTGAGATGATTAATCCGATCGATAGTCTTTTACTGGTGGTGGTGGTAAGTGAAGAGTGATCAGAATGTACCGGCGTTTGTGGGGTTGCTGACGAGGTCGAGGAGAGGGTTGTAGATGTCGAAGACGACGAGCTTGAGGTCAGAGTGCCGTCTCTTCACTGCGTCCGACGCGGCCTCCAGCTTCGTGTTGAAGATCCGCGAGTCGTTGTTCAGCCGCTCCACGCACCCGCCGCCGCCGCCGCCGCCGCCGAACAGGGCCACCGACGCCGGGAGGCAACCCATCGGCGGCAGCGACGTCACGCCGATCCGCCTCGCCCCCAGCCCGTACAGCCCCTGCATGCACGCCAAATCACCCATAAGTACCAGCAGGTCATTTCAATTACCAAATCCTTTTATAAGCCATTTCCATTATATTCAAACTATTTCTTAAATATATTTTCCCTTATTTTAAAACTTATAGTTATTTTTTACCTTTTGCTTAATCTTATCAAATATAAATGTTACCCGCTCCGTTTTAGAATATGAGTAATTCTAGCATTCAATCTAAACAAAGTTAGAATAACTTACAATTTGAAACGGAGCTAGTAACTTTTTAATAAATAAACAACTAACAGTTTCGACGCAGAAAAAATAAGTGACAACAAAACAAAGTAATTTGATTTGATTTCGTAATTCTCATTTAAGATTTAAAAACAGCTTAAACTGTTTATATAGATGAAGCACTCGGTAATTTGTCTTTTCACCGTGTTATTTATGGGTTTTGAACCTATTGCCATCAATTACTGTGAATTAAAAGAAATAATGGTTGTCCTACTCCGTCCTATGTGTGTGTCAGCTTGGTGTGGATTGCGTTTACTGCACTGCATGTGGTGCAGGGCAGCAACAGTTTTGTCAGCGTTTACAGGACCCATGCATGTGATGACACGTACGCAATAGAGATAGAGACGCTAGCCTATCCCGGATAATTTAACCATTTGACACTCTCTTCATGTGACAATTAATGGACCACATGTCAGTAATTTAGAGTAACAATTTTATTGTCACTCACATGTTAAGAGTGACAAATAATTAAATGTCCCTCATATCCCACCGTTTCTTATAGCGTCTTATTTTGCTATGTCACCAAAAAAATCATCTTTAAAAATTATCTTTTCAATCATGATTTCTTAACGTGGACCCGTATTATATTTTTGTATCTCTCATCTCTCTCCATCTCTTAACTAATCATTTTTATTTTTATCTTAAAGATTGTGAAGATATGATGCGTTAGTTTAGACATAGTGTCTTAGTTTTTTATCATCTTTCTTTATTAATTTGCTTGTCACATATTTTTTTCTTACATGACAATCTATTAAATGTATAAGACACTATCCTAATAGATGGGTTAGGATTGCCCTTAGCAAGAGAATCTTAATAGTTGACTAGTCTGAGTATCAAATCTAGAGAAATTAGTTATTTTTTAGTTTCTAAATTCTAACCCATTTTTAGATTTTGCGGTTACTGATTTCATAATTTAAATCCAGAATCTAAATTATGTGTTATTACGTGTTCCATTTTTAGATTCTAAAAGTAGCACCGGAAACAAATAGAAAACCAGGTTCAGCTGCGAGTATACATTGATCACTGAAAACGGTGGCAACACCGGCCGGTGCAGTAATAAAGAGACACTAGCTCATTCAAGTCTTGAATCCTTCGTCCGCTCTAACGCCACCCACATGTATGGTCAGGTCAGATCAGATCAGACCAGTGAATGGCAGTGGAGGCGCCCAGCTCCAAGCTAGCTAGGTTTAACTGCTCACTTCATAACTAAACTGGTTAGCTACCATTGGTAATTGATGATCCTAGGAACCCTGTATGCATGCTAGCTAGCTTGATGCACGTTCATATTGGCACAGCTAGCCTGATGCTGCTGGATCGGAGGTCATATTTTAGCATGGAAATAGATTTCCATGATGCATTTACATGGGAGAAGAGAGAACTGATGTCGATCTCTCTGTGTATGAGCAAATATGTTGCAGCTAAGCTAGCTCCAGAGCCAGAGCGATGGCCCAGATCAGATGTCTAGTTAGGATCTGCTCAAATATGGACAATTAATGGCTATATATATATATATATATATATATATATATATATATATACATACAAAGAAAATGTATACGAATGTATGTATTGATGCTGCAACAACGGTCGTACACTCGTGCGTGCGTACTGCGAAGAATGGCAGGCTGTTTTTGTATTGGAGGATTAATAGGACGGAGATGAGATGAGATGAGATGAATGCATTGCATGCTGGTAGTGGTCGAGCAGCTAGCATATTCATGGCTACTATACGGTCCTACCCATAGAACTTTTAATTCATCCATCGATCGATATGATCCATTCATTACTGCACTTCTGCAGGCTCTTCAATTCCCTGTCCGTTCAAGATCGATCTTTACTGTGCACTACAACTAGCTAGGTAATATTAATTATTAGTTATTAGCTGCATGCGTTTGCAATTTTATTTAAGTGTTACTGTAGTTGTCTTCTCTCTTTTACCATTCGATATAGCTTTCACATCCTCCGATTGTTATTTATCCGAGATGATCAAAGAGAGAATAACAGTTACGAAATGTCAAAAGAGCGTTATTTTTTCTTATTTAAGCGGTAGAAAAAGCCATTTAATTCTCCGAACCTATCGATGAAATTACAAAAAAAAAAATTGTTCCGTTTCAAAATATGAGCGAAATTTGGCAAAAAATTAGCCATGTTTGTTTAAGCTTTAGCTTTCTAAGTTTTTCAGAAAACTGACTTTTGACATTTGCGTGGATTTTCGAAAGCTAGCTTTTTGAAAGCTAATACCGTTTGACAACCTAACTTTTGAAAAAGCTCACATTTCATTATTTCTAGGTTTTTCATGTAATCATAGTTTCTGTGGATTTTAGCTTTCGAAAAAACTTGTTTGAGCTTTCAACTTTTCATTATGGAAATCTACTGAAAACCCAAACAAACATGACCGTAGATTAATGGATAATTTCACCACGTCTAACGGCAACTAATTTTTTATGCAGTAAAAGAGAAAATAATTCTGTAATTAATTCGCACTTATGGATGTGTATATCATATCCGAGAGGCCGAGACCGATTCTTTTTTATTATAAAAAATAATTTACGCTTATTAATTTGCACTTAATTGACATGGTGGCATACGTGGACGAATGTTGTGAAGGTGAAACAGAGTACACTACGTACTACGGTAAGTAAGGATTTGCATGGTAAGCTTCCATTGATTAATTAATTAATGAGTGCTTAATTAGGAGTTACTAGAGGTAATTAATTAGTTGGGTAATTGCGTACGTACCTCGACGAAGGTGGTGAAGGGCTGCATGAGGAGGTCGGCGAACTGGTCGGGCGTGTAGGCGGCGACCAGCATGGGGTTCACGTAGTAGTTCTGCACGTAGTCGCTGGTGCCGGCGCTCACCACGTAGATGGACTCCGACGTCAGCTTCTTCCCCCCGCCGCCGGCCACCGCCTCCACCTTCGCCTGGTACTCCCTGAAGTAGTCCAGCTGCCGGCTCAGCGGGATGGCGCTCTGCATAATACACATTTTGGTCCAGCTCGCTCGTCAGTGTGGTGATGAGCTGAGTGATTAATGGCGATGGATTGGAAGGGGAGATCGATGGCGACGGACGCACGTAGAGCGTGGCGGTGGCGTCGAGGTAGCCGGAGGCGCCGGAGGCGAAGTTGGCGCCGTGGAGGAGGGTCCGGTTGTCGCTCTGCGCTTCCTGCCCCAGGTACGCCGGCGGGTACGTGCTGAATCCGAGGTTCTCGACTGCGTTAACGGCAATGGCGATATGATATGATCTCTCTCACCCTCAGCTCGATCGAAGAAAATCAAACTGGAAATCATATATTCGAGGTTTGGCTGGGTTGGTAGATAGTATAAAGATATACCGGTGTAGTCGGTGGCGAGCTTGCCGTTGCAGAAGCGGCCGGTGGGGGCGTGGGTGGCCGGGAAGTCGCGGCCGTACGGAGGGAAGTCGGCGCGCACCAGAGTCGGCAGCCGGTTGTTGTTCCCGGCGTCCACCACCGAGTCGCCGAAGATCATCACCCCCGGCACCAGCGCCTGCCCCGCCACAGACGACAGCAGCAGCAACAGCCCCAGCCACGCCGCCAGCACCGCTCGCGCGAGTCCCGCCGCCGCCGCGGTCATGATGCTAGCTAGCTACAGTACCTACCTAGCTAGCTACCTGCACTCTCTCCGGGCTCCGGCGATCGATCGAGCGAGAGCGAGAGATCGGTTTGGGAGAAAATTACCAGAGGCAGAGGCGTCTCCGGTTCAGTGTGTGACACTGTGGTAGCGTTTGTGTGTTTGGTCTCTGGTGTTGGAGCTGAGAGTGAGAAGTTATACTGTTATAGTTATTACTGCTACAACTGCTGCTGCTATAGCAAGCATGTGCACATTCAATGAGCTAGATTCAAGGACGACATTTTTTTTCCGAATATTTTTTTAAAAAAATTGTGTAGGTAAAAGTAGACATATCCGGTCGGCATACCACCAACCAACCGATCATTAGAGTACCCAATGGTAACCAATGGTAATGTAAAGTTATGAACCAAGCAAGATGAACAAAAATACAAAATGTAAAATAATTTACTTTCCAATCTTCTTCACTCATTATTGCTTTCAAAGCAGATCTGTTGGATTAATGTCGTATGTCTGATCATATAAAATATTGTGCTTGATGAGTACAAAGCAAACATTCTTTCTTCACATGGCTTACAAAGGGGGTTTCAGTCGATCAAGCAGCTCCGAGTCTTCATCCTTTGGAAGATCTCGCGGTGACCTAAATGAAAGTGGTGACTCAAGCACTCTTAGGGGACTTCAAAGTACTTGTTAATTGTTGTCTTGTTAGGGTAAAAATATTTTCCTCTAACAACAACTAAATTGGGAGGTCTTGGGATTCATGATTTAGACAAAATGGTGTGTTCCCTCCGTCTACGTTGGCTTTGGTTTAAATGGTGTTGCCCACATAAACCTTGGGTTGGCTTACTTTCGTCATGCGATGAATGGGACAAGGATCTCTTTGTGGCGTCAACCAAAGTAACAATTGAAAATGGCATGAAGCCAAGCCAAGCCCTAAATCATATTGCACCAAACCTCTATAAGCACTATAGGAGAAAGAATGGGTTAGTTAAAAATGCTCTAGTTGATGAAAAATAGATTGCTGACATAAATCATTATCTTACGGTTGTCTAATCTAAGAATTCATCGTCCTATATAGGTTCAAATGTGTTTTTCATGTTACAGGTATTATCGGGAATATGATCCAGGGCTACTTCCCAAGTGGTCTTAAGTAGACCACACAACGGTTGTAATTCTCCATATGGTCAACATATGGGGTCTAAATGTTCGTGAGTGCCATACTCAAGAAGAGGGTCCCTGACCACCAACATTTAGGAGGTTGCCATCAAGAGCCAAAACCAACATTAATATCATAAATCCCATAGTCAATTAGAGCGGTTATCTATAGAGTTGTTGCCCACGTACTGATCAGTTTACAATCATTAGTAGGGATAATTAATCATGATTTGTAACCCCTAATCCCTCCCTTATAAAGCGATTAGGGGAGTCATGAAAAGGGTTGGATCAAAGATCTTTGAGATCACATCGGATTATTCTTAAATCATGCACACACAGGAGTAGGGTTATTATCCTTCGGGAGGACTGAACCTGTCTAAAAGCCTCTATCTCTATCTCATTTCTCGATATAACCATTGAATCGTAGCACAACTCCTCGTTATCCTAACCAAATCCTTGTACAGGTATCCCTGTAGACATATATATATATATATATATATATATATATATGAGACTAACATTTTCTCTTAAGTATTGTTCATTTTAGTCTCATTCATTTGAAAATATGAAGATCATGACGATATGCATATGTTATCATATTCATATTCTTGTTGCATGCCTTCGACATACATTTTATGATAAACTTTTCCTTATGCTTAACTTGAATATGTTCATATAGGTTCTTCACATATATACAAAAGCACATATTTAGAGGAGTTATTATTATGTGTTGAATGTGCATATTATTAATTCATGTTCTCCTATTACTTCATCTATACTCTTGCATATTGTTTTCTTAGATATATTTTGTATGCACATATTCAGGGGAGTACAAACCATGTTTAGTTATATTTCCACTTGATCCATATTTTTCGTATACATTCTATTGAGAATCTTAATTTAAATTAGAATTTAGATGTGAAAACTTGTGTTGATTCCAAGATTTGGTTAAGCCCATGCCCACTAAGAATATTGCATGGTCAATAGAAGTCAAGGAGGTCCGGTCAAAAAAAGTCAAGGAAGCTCGTCCATACTGTTACAAGATGATCGAACGCAAGAAGATCCGATGGATATAAGGTGCATAAGAGAATATAAAGATTATCTAGAATCAGTTATGATAGAGTACTTGGACGGCAAGTCTCCGGACTATAAATATGTATCCCTAGTTAGCTTAGAAAAATATATCTATGTCAACCAACGACTCGACGCATCACCACCCTTGGTCTCCAAGGTTTATTCTGGCGGGGTTTGGCACTCAGAGCTAGGCTGCATCGCTTCGATCTTCGGCGAAGAGGTGAGTCCTGCCACCCTCGATGTTCGTACCAATTAGATCAGTATCCTCATGGCTGCATCAATTTAGTTTGATCTATTGACGTGAGCCTTAAAATAGTACGGTTGCCAGTTGTTCTCAGTGTATTATCTAGGTCTAAAGATGCATCAATTCAGTTTGATCTCTTAGATTGATGTGATCTAGGTGTGATAGTTTGAGGCTTCATTGGTTAAGTCCGACATCTCTTGCTATTATATCTCTTTCATGCTATATACCGTTCATCTAAATAAAGCATGTCTGATTCTTTGATATATTATTAAGATCATTGTGACTATCTAATGTCTCTGTTAGGTCCGATCTAGTTATTGTGATTATTTTCATGATATAGACTTGCTATCTGGCACATTTTATTTATTTCCGTCGGAGTACAAGCCGATGGGTTATCTTCGATTCCACGATACATCTTATAAGTCATCGGAAAGGCATCCATCGACCTGCGTGGTTCTCTATTCATCTTATCGGCTGATGGCAAGCTGCCCGATCGCTTCATCTCAGGTCATCGGCTTATGGCCGATCGGGATGGTATTCCACGAATATTTAATCCTCATCATGGTCATCGGCTCGATAGCCGATAGGTCATGCTACTAATGTCATACTTTCTGTTCTCTTATCTGTTGCAGGGTCAAATTGATGGCACGCCTTGAACCCTTTCTGTAAGAATGTAGGATCTGCATTGGAGTAAGCATATCTCCAGCCAGTGTGTCAAAAGTGTGAGCAAAAAATGCACCAACAACTTGACACTTGTGGTGTTAATATATACTCACCAATGTCTTCATATATTTTTTATGTGACAGTTGGTCAACAAGTGGATGTTTGTGGGGGAAATTACTCCATTTCCAGAACTTAAAGGTTAACCCTTTGAAGGCTGAGAGGACTCCGAAGCTTGCGGACTGTTGTTCGAAGCATGCGTCGCCACGACCGGAGGGTGCTACGGTGCGAAGCCTGGAGAACCCTCCGAAGGGAAGATGGGGGCCCACACTCATTCGGACCCCTTGAGCTATTATCCATTACGGAGGCTCGAGCTAGTCCTAAAGCACAAACTTCCAGTTTGTCCGTTCTTGATTACAGAGAACCTGTTGGCGTAACATTTGCGCCAACAATGTTGATAACCAAACTTTTCGACTAATGGATTTCCTCAAAGTTGTGTAAAGGAATAGGTCCATTTGTAAGGAGAATATTAGATGGCATCTTGCATTAATGGTCATCGATTTAAAGCCATCATCATGGGTTGATGAGAATAGAGGTTGATTAAGAACATCTCCAAGAGATGTCTTAAATTTTATTCCCTAATATGTGATATAAGGATCATTCTATTTATGTTATTCCCTAAAAACTAATTTGATGCACAACAGTTTCCCTATAATTTAGAATCCCTATTTTTTAAATGAGGAATGAGAAGTTAATCCTGAATTAAGGATAGATAACAAGAAATTTAGGGAATAGTTTAGGATAGGGATTTGTTTAGGGTGTTATTGGAGTATAATTTTTCATCAAAATTTTAAATTTTAAATTTAAGAATCTATATAAGAGCTCTCTTGGAGATGCTCTAAGGTTTCAACGTGAAGATCGTTTGGTCGAATGATCACATGAATTGATCCTAAGTTGGATAAGTGCAAGGCAAAGGTACAATGCAGCTAAGGATATGTTTCTTAGTCTTTTACCAGTCTTAATGTTTGGAGTAAAGACCAGATTGATAGATAGGTGCCACACTATTTTAGGGGTCATTGACTAGTAGTTTGATTTGAACCGTGTGCAAATCGCTCAATCTCAATGCATCATCTTTTTCACTAAGCATGTACATTTAGGTTTTGTATAGCTTGAGTAAGATATCCGGGTAGAATCTTGACCCTTTTGGTACTCAATTATAGTCTTTAGCATGCATGTGATGAAATTTGCTTAGAGGTATTTCATGCATTGCTTGTCCACCTGTGATTATCATCGGAGTCGGTTTTGTGGACAAAGAGAGAGGTTTACATATCAAGGGGAATGTCCAAACTTGTGTCGAGAGTTCTCTCAAGTCTCAAATAGAGTGGAAAGTGGATATGTGCAGTTGGAATGAGTTTCCCTTTGTGCTCATGTCCGGTATAATGTGTTGATACTTTGAGCCTTTTATCTCAGATAAAAGTTGGATTTCTTTGATGGAAATCATATGTATTGTGTATCCCTTAAAATTATGTTTCCATAGAGTTCAAGATCGTCAATTTCGACACTCTAATCAAAAGTTATCATTGTTTTATTGAGTGTTGGTCGTGTTGTTTTTTTACCTGTGGTCTGACCGAGGTACACGGGTTGGTCAGACCAACTTGACATGGTTGGTCTGACCGCCATAAGTGCCCGAAAGCCCCAAGGGCTACTGTTTCGACTATTAGATCGAGGGGGACATGTGTTTTGACTATTAAATCGAGGGGGACATGTGTTTTCGACTATTAGATCGAGGGGGACGATCTAACCGACATGGGAGTATGGTTTGACCGACGTGGGGGTCTAGTCTGACCAGGCTATGTTGGGCAGTCTGATCGCATGGGTGGGCGGTCCGACCAATCATTCTAGTTTTTCCTTCAGGAAATTTTCAAAGACAAAATTACCGCTATCAGTCTGACCGAACTGATGGCCAGTCTGACCGGGTAGGTCCGGTTCGACCAAGCCAACATGATCGGTCACACCGGGTGCCCCCGCTACATCAGCCAACTTCTATTTTTCTAGTCGTTGGTAAGAGGGTCGATCGGTACCGACCCTAGATGGGCGGTCAGATTTACAGTGCGCGGAGACCACACCAACTTTGCCTAACGACTAGTTTTTTGGTGTGGGATATATAAGGGCATGAGTTGGGTTGGTTTTGTTGTTGCTCCTGGTTGTATTGAAGGCATACATGTGAGGGCAAACCCTAGTGAGCATATTGTGCATTATTTGCTCTAGCGAAGCCGCTCCTCTCCTCTAGTGCGTGATTTGCAACTAAAGTGCATTAGTTGCATATAGAGAGTTGTAGAGGAAAGATTCTAGTGCTTGTTCATGATATTGAGCCTTTAGCACTTGGTGAGAGTCAAGTGAATCTTGGCTTATTACTTTTGATGTTTGCCGGCACCTAGACGACATTGTGGCGGTTGTGGATTAGTGATCTCTCCGAGAAGATTGTGGAAGAGATTCAATATTTGTGAGTGGCTTGGTATTCGCCACCTTAAGAATGGAGGAAAAACAACCCTAGTGATTTAGTCTTGAGAGCATCACTTTCGGTGTCGGCTCTATATTGAGATCATTCCTCATCACGGGAATCTGGTGGCTTAGTGAAGGGACTGGTCAAGTGACACTTGCCTCAACGGTGACATAGGAAGCCGACAAGCTTCTGAACAATGGATGAAAAATTTTGTGTTCTCATTTGTGGTTTACATATTATATTCATTTACATACTTTCAATCTACATTTTATAGAATTATTTTGAATGTTTGTTACCCTAAGCTTGCAAACCTCAATATAGGCCTAACTTTTGTACACTTAGTGGAGACTAGTTGTTTTAGGCCTTGATTGTGTAAAACTAATTTATTTTAGCTTCCACATATAGTATTCGGTTTAGCCAAAAAAATTTAAAAGTCGTCTATTCACCCCTCTAGTTGGCCTCCTTGATCCTACAACAGTGCGAGCTCAACACATGCTGTCTAATTTGTTGGTTCTATCATATCTGAATCAGCAAATTTGACATGGAAAGCTTAGGCTCCCTCGAAATGCAAGATTTTCACTTGGCTTCTTCTACAGAATAGACTTTAAACTTTGGATCGCATTTAGCTTTGCGGATGACCTAACAACTATTTCTATTAATTTTGCCTTCGGAATTTGAAAACAACCGGAACCATTTGACCTAGGCTCCCTTTGGAAATAATCATAGGACTATGGAGTCAACGGTCCTTAAATGACATAGTGTCGGCACTAATAAGTTCCATGGTGAGGCTAAGAAAGAAGCAAAATTGTCTTTTATTTTAATTGCTTGGGAACTCTGGAAAGAGAGAAATATGCATACTTTTCAGGGCATTGAATCCACTTCGGTGCAGTGACTCTAGTTGACCGCATTACGGATGGACTATGAATGTGGCACGTAGAAAGAGTGAAGCATCTTAAAAGTATTTTGACACAGCTATGTCTCGAGGTTGTTTGTTCTTCTTCTTTTGTAGTGTTTCATTCTTCCCTTTTTCTGCTTTCTTGTCCCTTTTCTGTTTTTTTTTTAACTTCGGTTCCCATGGCTTCTTCTTAGAACTTGTAACATGTAACTTTGTGCCTCTCTAATTAATACACCGTGTCAGTTTGGCTTAAAAAAAGAAGTTAAAGGTCCACATAAGGTAGTTGCTGTAGGTAGAATGAATTGTAGGGAGTTGTTTAGGCCTTTCTACTATGCAACTGCGAAAAACCTAGCATGAACAATATGTTATCGGTTGGTGAAGTACAATTTCTTAACTATATTAAAGTGTCTAGTTTTCCGTATCATCTGTGTGCTCCCGTTGTGCGCCTCCCCTCCCTTAAAAAACCGTGCCCCGTGCAAAACCGCGTGCAGCGCTCGCGCGCGCAGCGCCCGCCACTGCATGCGGCCATGCAGTGACGAACTACATGTGTTTGAAATAGGAAAAAAGAAAAATAAAAAAAGACAAAAAAATAAAAGAAAAGAAAAAATATTTTTGCATTTCAAACTTTTAATTTAATTTTAGTATTTTGCACGGATGTACAAATTTTATGTAAAAACCTAGGATTTCTGAAAAATATGCAGAAACATGAATTTTGTGCAAAGACCCTGTTACAAAATAAGCTTTGTTGCAAACACATGCATCTGACTAGTATTTTAGAATAAAGGGTATTTCTTTGTCTCATCTTAATCTTGATTTTGTTGATACGCAGAGATGGTGTTAGCGAGGGACGGTTTAACAATATTTCTACTGTGCAACTCGATGCAAACCTAGCAGGAACATATTTTATTGGTCGGTGAAGTGTAGTTTATTTTCGAAAAAAAAAGAAATTTCTTTCTGTCGGCTTTAATCCTAATTTTGTTGGTACGCAGAGAAGGTGTTAGGGAGGGACACTGTCGCCAAGAGTTGCTTTATGAAATGCATGGATGCAATTTGCAAGGTCGTTACAAATCTATCTTTTTTTTTGTCGAAGTAAATCGGTAGGAGAATAGTATAAAAGGAGAGAACAGAGAATACAAGGAGACCAGGGAAAAAGGATTAAAAAAAACAAAGAGCGAGCCAACTCAACAGGTGATCTTTTCAGTCTTTTTTTAATCCAATTGTTTTTCGATGCGTTGACGGCCATTAATAGAAATGAGGTTGCTCATCTACCAAAGGCAAGACAGTGAACATAGATTATATAGATTTACGTCACTTTAAAGTGAGTAGTAATACTATGCATACGTCACATTCTTGTGTTTACATCGTATAATTTGAGTCAATCCTTGCCGTTGATTAAGACTATTTAAAATAAATAATTAAAATTATAAAAAGGTTAATCGGCTGTAAGCTGTCGGAGCACAATATCTAGCTACAAGATTTTAGGGTGCGTTTGGTTCTGCCGTGAGCTGTGAAAAAGCTGTTGTAAGCTGCCTACTGTGAAAAAACTGTCATGAGTTGTCTGCTGTAGAAAAGTTAAAAGTCGTTTGGTTGAAGTTGTCGTGAAAAAAATATTATGAGCTGATTGTTTTTTATAACTTACATAATTTTCATCATTATAATATTCTATACATGTATATAAATAGAAAACATTCAACATTGATGCAACCAAATAACTAGAAAATATATTAGATAAATAAAAAAGTGCATAGTTCATCTCATAAATTAACCGACAACCACATGTTATCTCATGAAATTGTGTAATACAATACAAACCATAATAATATTAGATCAATTAAGACACCTTGAATTCATGCTATTTAATCTGTATTAAAAATCAAAAAAGCAGAAAAGCAGGGTCCAAGCTTCTTTCAAATTTGTACTAGAAAAAAATTGTTTTTTCACAGCAGAAGCAGTTTTGGTAAACCCGTTTGATTCAGCTCCTATTTTTTCACACCAGAAACAATTTTTAAAAGCAGAACCAAACGCACCCTTGATCTAGGCCCCGTCAAGCTTTCCATCTAGTCAAGTCAGGATTCTGAAATTTTCTTATCTACCTATAATCTCACTGTATCGCGGGTTCATATAATTTATGATCTTCGAAACTAAATACAACTGCGGAAATTAAATTTCAACATTAATTTATTTGTCATATCTTTTGTTGCGTGGTTCTGATGTAAAGTCTTTTTTCCTGTGTTCCTAGGATTGTGCCCCTGCAAGCTCCCAGTGCCCGGCACAACATGGAAGATCTGATCAGGGTTCATCTTCCTCAGCTCCGCGACGACGCCAGCGGCGCATCAACGTCCGGCCGGCCAGGCAACCTCCCCGAGTCAACGAGTTCGCTCTACTGCTCAAGGGCTGATCATTTTGCAAAAAACTGGCAATTGTACTCCTGCGGTCACATATTTTTTTCGTTAGACCGATAAATTATCTATCAAATTTTATTGAAATTGAGAAAATAGTATATAAGTTAGGTATTTTTCTTCGTTTTCGTTTCTGATCCGAACACGTAAGTCATTCTACCGTTTCGTAAATTATAAATTATACTAATCAGATGTCTGCGTTTTACAACAGAACCTTATTTTGCAAAAGGGTTTTTGCGCAAAATTCATGTTTTTACATGATTTTTTAGAAATCTTAGTGTTTTTACACAAAATTTGTACGTCCGTGCAAAATACAAAAATTAAATTAAAAGACTGAAATACAAAATTATATTTTTCTTTTTGTTTTTTTCTTTTTCTTTTTTTCCTACTTCAAATGCAGTAGTTGCTGCATGGGGCCATGCAGGGGCGCGCGCTACGCGCGGGCGAGCGCTGCGCGCGAGCACATGGGGCAGGCGCTGCAGGCGGTTTTGCACGGGGCATGGTTTTTTAAAGGACGGGGAGGGCGCGCTTGACGGGACCGCGGGACGGAGGCGCGCCGGGGAGGGCGCGCTTGACTGGACAGCGGGACGGAGGCGCGCGCGACAAGAGCGGACGGATGATACATAAAACTGGACGCTTTAATATAATTCAGATATTCTAGTATTTTTCTTCAGGAGGACTAGATTATTCTGAGAGCTGGTAATCTGTTGCATCCGGTGTACGCAACGCCCTTGTCATTGTTCGGTAATCCAATCAGTACAAGACTAGTAGTGATCAGCGTCGGCTACACGGCAGCAGTGTGAAACATGCATTCTAAGATCGAGAAAATACGCATGCGTGGCTAGCTGCTGTACCTTTGGGTCAGATACTCGGATTAGTCAAATCTGCAAACTACTCTCATGACCACTCGTATTTCTTTCGGCCGATCGAGCTAGCAACGCAGCCAAGTAATAGTAGTAGTGTACTCTTCTTGTACAAGTGTGAGGTACATCATATACCACATGTATATCTTTTAAATCTAGAGTTCTTAAATCAGGCTAATTTTTGGTAGTAGATTTTAATTTGCTTTAGCTTTGTAGCGTAAAGGTGTGTTTGGTTGAGCAGTAGATTCTGAAAAAACTGTTGTGAGCTGTAAAAAATATGAGAAATTGATTTATGTTTTGATAGCTCGTGATGTTTGGTTACATTATAAATATACAGTTTTGCATGTAAATTATTATAATCATGAAATTTTATAATGTTTATATTAAAACTATATATTTTTGAATTATACTAAAATGATATATTTTACTAAAATTTCATCTTCTTAAATTTTACATGAACGTGCATGTTATAATACTATTATGAATATTTTTTGTTTAAAGTTGAATAGAGAAGATGTAAAAGTTAGGGTTCCTAGCTTTCAGTACAAAAAAGTTGTGGTTTTTGAAAAACTGATTGGCTCCTGGAGCTTCTAATTTTCTAATCAAAAAGCTGATTAGAAAAGCTTAATCAAACACGGTCTAAGTTCAGTTTTTTTCTAGAATTTTTCTGCCCATACCATGATGTACTCCATTATTGGGAGGCAAGCGGTTGACTCGGAGAGTTTGAGTATACCGTATATATGGCGTATACAGTTGAGACTTTAGAGTTTAAAAGTTTAGTTCAGATTGAGAGTTCAGTTTTGTTCGATAGTCCATGGAAGTCGCAAGATTCAAAAAGCGAGCACGCGTGAGTAGTCAGTCAGAAAGAAAGAGACGCCGGAGATGACCGGCTGATCGACGAGGGAATAATGGAGATTAGTATATATATTATATGATCTTGAAAGTTAGCGGCAGTCGGCAGTCAGCGAAGCTGACGTTGTAATTTTAGAAAAAACTGATTTTGTTTTGGATTTCGCCACCATCTTTTGAGTTGGAGTGTAGCTTCAGAAACTGATTTTGTTTCGAATTTCTGCCAACATTGAGTTTGAGTGTGGTTTTAGAAAAGACCAGAAAAAAGTTTTAGTACCCGAATTTGTTGTGAGCATGTCTATTTTTAAGTGTTTTTATATATAAATAAAAGAGTTATCTCTTCATTTGTATGCTGATAAATCTGAGCAATAAAAAAGTTTGATTTTTCCCTATATATTGTGGGTTTGTTTAGGAGAGCTTCTGGCGGCTGCAGCTAGCCAGCTACTTCTAGAATCTGAACCTGAAACAAAAGATTCAGGTTCTAGCACAGATTACGAGAATCAATAGCTACAGAATATAAAAGTAAATTAGAATACAGAAACTGAAAAATATCAATTTCTCTAAATTCTTATCAGCTAGATACTTAATTCCAAACAGGCCCTATATATACTACTGTGGCAATCGTTCTTTGGAGGGTAGCAGAGTTCCTCAACAAAAAAAACAGTGCTAAATAGAATTTTAATTCTAGTTCTTTAATTTTATTCCGGTGGATTTTATTTTTTATTCTCTTAATACCTTTCGCAATATTATTTTTTCTTATAGGTTTGTGCACGAAGTGTGGCTATTTTCTCTCCTCTGCAAAATGCTTAGAAACGACTTATCTATTATTATTGTGTTGTACATATTCTCTCGTTAGAGCTCTTTTAAAACATAGAAATTTTACAGTATTTTTGTAGAAATTAATGAAATTAACTCATTTAAAAAATATTTAAAATGATACTCCATTTCTTTGAAAATACATGTAGTGAGCTATTTTCCCCGGTGAGATCTCACAGCCACAGCAATTTGCATGGCCACGATTTAGCATTGAAACAAAGTTGTCAAATGGATGCGCCAATAATGTCCTCTAAGAATAAGATTGCAAATAAAACTAACTGTTCATGCTTAGAATTTTGGCAACTTTCTTCTTTGCACTACCAAAGAAAAGTGTATCATTAATGCTAGGAATTTCATTTTCACAAACAGCTAGTATTGTACCGGTGTTAACGTTACAAAATTTTTGATGCATTATGTTATTGTATATATATATATATATATATATACACACACACACCATATGTATAGAATAGTTATTCTACACCGACCACGGGAGTACTACTTTCAACAATAGATTTTCTCAATAAAATAATAATTGAGTGCTATTTTTTCTCAGTATTAGATTTTTCAGTAGAGTATTTGTGTGTGTATGTATGTATATATATAAATAATATTCTACACCACGTGTGTAGAATAGCATTGTGAGTTCTTTGCACATTATCATGTGCATATTTAATAAATAATATAATTTCTTTACAAAAATATAATTTGCACCCAAATCCAAACACCACCAAAAAGTAGTATTTTTTCTATCTGACCTGATAAACTCAATACCCACTAAAAATAGTAAAGTTAACAGCTAAATTTATAATAATATCATTACTCTAAAATTGTCTAGCTACTAATAGTATCGTACCCATGCTACACAATGTTGAAAATTAAAAAATAATTATATTAGCAACACTTCGCATGTGTCGTCTTCTTTTCCGGGAACTCGCCTTGAAATTTCAGCTCATGCGTAAAGGCGGCGATGGCGATACGGTAGTCGAGAATCCGATCGGAGTAGCGACCAACGATGAGAGGGGACGGTGGACCCAACAGAGTTGACAGCGTCGACGAATGCGGCTACTAGCGATAAGAGTGGGTGGCACCGGAGCAAGAACACATGGCACAAGCTCGGGTTCGTCAGGCTAAAGCTAGAATTGGTTGCGGAATTTGGTTTATGGAAGATAGTGGACGAGTAAAAAAATAATTGATGCGTATGGGTAAATAACGCATTGACGTCAAATACACCTACGAACGACTTGCCGGTCTTCGGAGATCGTTATCCATGTGACAAATTTTCCGCTGTTTTTCCCGTGAATTTGGTCATCTTTATTTTATTCGGTGCAATTCGATCTAGAAGTTTTACAATCGTGGCACATCCAAAGAAAATCCGATGGTCTTGGAATTGACTAGCCGATCAACCAAACCCATTTAGGCGGTACACGTTGTATTCAGATTTACTCCTTCATTTTATAATTAAGTTGATTTTTTAGCTGTAATAAAATGTAAATAAAAATATATTAATATATACAATATCTTTTGATATTATTATTATATAATTGATTAAAATTATTGAAGTTTGATTTATAAAAAATTAAGCTGAAGTGTATAGTTTAGAGTTTCGAAATCAAAGTGTATCTTAGGCTCTATTTGGATTAGGGTTGCTTATTTTTAGGGACTAAACTTTAATCTCATTTAGTCCCTAAAATCCCAAACAACATTGCTTATGTGGACTAAAATTTAGTCCCTAAAGTTTAGTCCATTAGTCCCTTAAAAGTTGCTTATAGGGACTAAGGCCTTGTTTGGCAACACGGTTTTTGAAAACTATAGTATACTACGTCCATGACAATACCACAATTTATAATACCACATTTTTGGAATACCACAGTATGAGATACATATAGGTGTTTGGAAGCAAAGTTTGTTTGCATCATGTTTGATTCAAAATATTACAACCTAGTGTTCACAAATTAAAACCATGGTTTGTGTATCAATCGGCCAATCAGAAACAAAAATAACCACCTAATCAGGAACTCCAACAAAAAAAATTGACAAGAACCATACAAGAGCTCAAGCTACAACCTGAGGAAGAAGAAGACCGGATCTACAACCTTGAGCGGCCGAGGGCGGGCAGTGCGGGAGGCGTTGGCGAGGGCGGGCGATGCGGCGGGGCTGGCGAGGGCGGGCGGTGCGGGAGGTGCTGGCAAGGGCGGGAGATGCGGCGGCGCTGGCGAGGACGGTGCAGGAGGCGCGGGCGGTGCGGCGGCGCCGGCGAGGGCGGTGCGGGAGGCGCTTGTGGGCGGTGCGGGAGGCAGAGGGCGGAAAGAGGAGGCGGCAGCGCGTGGCGAAGCAGAAGTCGGAACAGAGCCCTAGCGCGTGTGCGGGATGGTTTACAGAGAAAAACTTTGCTCCATACCAAAGTTTTTAATACTGTAGATCTAGTACTATATTTCTAATACTACAGTTTATTTTACAAATATTTTAGATTGAGTTGACAAACACCTTTCATGATATAATATTGCAGTATTGCTCAATACTGTAGTATTACTTCCAAAACTCCAAAAAACTTTGTTCCCAAATAGGGTCTAAAAGTATCATGCACAATCTATCCTCATTTATGAACTCAACATTAAATGATGTTTAGTTCCTATATCTAAACAAGAGAACTAAATTTAATCCATACAAAAATAAGCAAATTTTAGTCCTAAAAATAATAAGGAAATCCCACCAGACATGGCTTTAATTTTCTCTAGTACAGCATATGTAGGCTTCTGATTAGTTAACGTTGTGATACTAACTCAGTCTGTCACACAATGTAAATTATTTGATTCTTCTAGTTAAATTTTTTAGATTTTGACCAATTCTATAAAACTGCGTAACAACGGTTACAATATCAAATTAATTGTATCAAATCAATTATTATATATATATATATAAAAACTTGGTTAAAGTTGAATATGATTATATTATAAAATACGGAGTTCTTAGATTTGTGTGCACAATCTACTAGTTTTATCTCACTTTGATAATTTTGCACAAAGAAGCATAAACCGTAAGTAAGCCCGTAAATTTTGGGATCGGTTCTGTTTCAAAACTGGAATTTTCAAAAGTCCATATAGATAATTGGTGCTTACGAGCAAAATTAAGAGGATTAGATCGAGGAATCATATCGCGAGAATCTTCTTTTTAAATTTGATTAATTAGTTGCCCGCCTCTCGAGTTAATCAGTCTGTTCAAATCGGCGAGCTCGATCACCCTGCATTCTCTCACTGTCAGTACCACTCAGTAGCTCGTAGCTACTAGCTAGATATATAGCTCAGCTCGCTACAAATAGCAACGGCGAGCACGCGGCCTCGTACCACCCAGGTGGAAGAAGAAGAAGAGGACGAGCGTGATGGCGTTCGGCGGCGGCGGCTCCGGCGGCGGTGGCGTGAAGGTGGCGATGCGGTTCGCGGAGCACGTGGTGCGCGGGAGGTGGTTCATGTTCTTCGCGTCGATCCTGATCATGGCGGCGGCAGGGGGCACGTACATCTTCGCTATCTACTCCAAGGCGATCAAGACGTCGCTGGGATACGACCAGAAGACGCTCAACACGCTGAGCTTCTTCAAGGACGTCGGGGCCAACGTCGGCATCCTGCCGGGTCTCATAAACGAGGTCACGCCGCCGTGGGTCGTGCTGGCCTGCGGCGCCGGGATGAACCTCGTAGGCTACCTCATGATCTACCTTTCCGTGTCTGGCCGCACGGCGAGGCCGCCGGTGTGGCTCATGTGCGTCTACATCGCCGTGGGAGCCAACTCGCAGTCGTTCGCCAACACCGGCGCGCTAGTCACTGCAGTCAAGAACTTCCCCGACGACCGCGGCGTCGTGCTCGGCCTGCTCAAGGGGTTCGTCGGCCTCAGCGGCGCCATCTTCACGCAGCTCTACCGCGCCATCTACGGCGTCGGCGACGACGGAGCATCGCTGGTGCTGCTCATGGCATGGCTCCCCGCCGCCATATCGCTGGTCTTTATCCCCACCATCCGCATCATGCCGCGGAACGCCGCCGTCGACGGAACCGGGCCGGCGCGGAAGCGGGAGCGCAAGGCCTTCTTCTACTTCCTATACGCCTCCATCGTCCTCGCTGTCTACCTCCTCGTCATGAACGTCGTCGAGCTGGAGGTGCTCGGCTTCCCAAAGCCGGCGTACTATGTCACGGCCACCGTGCTCCTCCTCCTCATCTTCTTCCCCCCAGGGTTCACAATTTCGGCGAAATTTCGCTGAAATTCCCGAAATTTCTTGTTTATCGGTGAGGTCCGAAAAAAATTGTACCGCTCAAAAATTTCAGTTGAATTCATTTTTTCATGCCCAGAACGCATTAAATAAGTCAAATTTTCGTCCCCAACCTATCCAAGTAAGATATTGCCCAACAAAACTCTAAATCTAGCCAAAAATCTCCTTTCATTGTCTATAGATATTAGGATTTTAAATTTATACATGATATTTGAGACGGTTTAGACTAATATTTCATATTTGGACACTTAGTGAAATAGGTATACCAATTGGTTATTATAACATGTGATATGTTGTTATTTTTATATTTAATTGTGATGTATATGAAATATAGATAGTTTTAATAAAAATCATGTCAAATGTTTTAAATTTATTTTGAATTTGTTTGAATTTGAACCGAAATTTCCGAAATTTCCGAAATTCCTTGTTTATCGGCTAGCGCCGAAATTTTTTCAATTCCGGAACTGTGAACCCTGCTTCCCCCTCGTCATCGTCGTCAAGCAAGAGCTCAGAACCTACCTGCAGCCGCCTCCGCCGCCGCCGACCTCCACCGTGACAGTCTTCACGGTCGACGAGAAGCCAACTGAGGCCGACAATAACGCTGCCGCAGCGTCGCCGTCGTGCCTGCAGGACGTGTTCAGGCCGCCGGCGAGGGGCGACGACTACACCATCCTGCAGGCGCTGTTCAGCGTGGACATGCTGGTGCTGTTCGTGGCCACCATTTGCGGCGTCGGCGGCACGCTGACGGCGATCGACAACCTGAACCAGATCGGCCAGTCGCTGGGCTACCCGCAGCGGAGCATCACCACGTTCGTCTCGCTGGTGAGCATCTGGAACTACGCCGGCCGCGTGGTCGCTGGCTTCGCCTCCGAGTACGTGCTCGCCCGGTACAAGGTGCCACGGCCGCTGGCGCTGACGGCGGTGCTCTTCCTCGCCTGCGCCGGCCACCTCCTGATCGCGTTCGGCGTCAACAACGGCCTATACGCGGCGTCGGTGATCCTGGGCTTCTGCTTCGGGGCGCAGTGGCCACTGCTGTTCGCCATCATCTCCGAGGTGTTCGGTCTCAAATACTACTCGACGCTCTACAACTTCGGCGCGGTGGCGAGCCCCGTCGGCTCGTACATCCTCAGCGTGCGGGTCACCGGCCACCTCTACGACCGGGAGGCGGAGCGGCAGCTGGGCGGCGCGCCGAGGAAGAGCAGGGACCTGACGTGCATCGGGGTGCGGTGTTTCAGGGTCTCGTTCCTGATCATCGCCGCCGTCACGCTGCTCGGCGCCGCCGTGTCGCTGCTGCTCGCGTGGAGGACGAGGAAATTCTACCGGAGCGACATCTACGGCAAGTTCAGAGAGGTCGCCATGGCAGGCAACAGCGGACAACAAGTTAAGCACGAAGCGAGCGGTAGTAACAACGACGGCGGCGGGACCAAGGATGGCGGCACCGGCGAGACCGGCGCCGCCGTCAATGGCAACAAGGTTTGAGCAAGATCAATCTACGGAGTCAAAACGATCGTGCCTAACAACGCCACGTGTCCATGTAGTCATAGTGCACAGTAGACTGTATGCATTTAATGCTGATACAGATAACAGCAGATCCAAAATTAAAATATATATGACCACAGTTATCAAATAGATTTTGTTCTACAATGTGGGAATTAAAGGTGCACAAGAAAAATTTAAGCCATTAAAAAAATTTTAAAACACTAATATTTATTATGTGAAAATAATATTAATAAATTTATTTCATAAAATACTAGAACACAATATGTTTTTAGGACACCGTATGTAAATTTAGAAACAAACACATTTTCCGTAAATCACGTGTTTGAGAGTTAGCCAACAAAAGGACACGTTCACGTGAGAGAGAGCATAACTATATATGGTTAAAGAAAAAGCGAATGAGATGAGATTATTCAGTTTTTGGTGGGAGGTGATGATTTTTTTGTTTGATTGGGTGGATATAATTATCTAATTTTGTGTTTGATTGTAAGTTATATAGATAAGTTGGCGGGAAAACATCGAAAACGACACGAGCCGACAAAGAGACATCGACAACGGCGTAGGCTAGCGTTGAGGCAGTAGTTTAGGCAGACGGAGAGGCTCGAGCGGGCAGGAAAGCAAGGCACCTGAGACTCAGGCAAGCGAGAAAGCAAGGCAGCACGAGTGGGCAGGGAGCTGCTGGTAGTGATACCATACTGTAAGGGAGCAAGACACTGTGTTTGTTGACAATTTGGGAAAGCATAACACTTTGTTCTTCCTAGTTAGGCCCTTGTACCTATCGATGAGCATAGGTGACTTTTCTGTAGTACTTTTTATGTTCTGATGTTATCTACTATGACTTACACTTATTTGGTACAGGAACAAGCGTAATCTGTTACTTGGTAGTGAGTCATGGTTTGCAAAGATGTAGTCATGGATCCAACAATGGCTAGGTGCACTTGAGGATGTGCATGACAAGGAGGCAGAGTACGATCCTACGACAAACTATGAGTACCTTAGATGGTACTCGATCCAGACTAGAGTTCGTCTCGTACGAGAATGGGCCAATGATCCTCCACCTTCTCTTTTAGTCACCCACGGACATCCTTCACACATAGCCTCATCGTGGCATGTAGGGGTAAGTACATGACAATCATCTATGTTGATTTGTACTAGTTGGTCTTTTATGATTATTGCTTTTGTGCAGTTCGATTATGTTTGGATGACACGAGGTCACCTTGTCGGCATTGTTGAACGATGGATTGGACATACTGAAATCGAGCGTGACCCGCTAGACTAGACCACGATACGGGAGGCCCTCGGATACCTCGACGTGGCTCTTGTCCGCATGTCTGTACGACCACCTCCTATAGTTGTACCTCAGCCCCCTCCTCCCGTTGGACATCGGCCTCATCCTACAGCTGCACCTCAATCTCTGTGGCGCCCAGAATTTAATAATTCCAGACTTTATTGAAATTCCAAGGAAAATCAATAATCACGGGATGTTCATAACACGACAACACGCATACGACAAGCATTCGTGGTTCGCAGACCACTTTATTACACAAGTGTTAATATAAAAAAACTAAGAAAATAATAATTTAGATGAACATCTCCTCTAGGATTGCGTTCTTGACTAGGTCGCTACTCTAGACCGTCCTCGTCATAGTACGTCGTCTCTGAAGTGGGTTTTCCAACAGGTATAAGTACAAAAGTACTCAACAAGCCACCAAGAAATGCAATGATAATGAAAGGTAATAACAAGGAAATGTACTGGTTTAAAGTGTGGAAAAGTACATTTTTATTTTGCAGCCTTTAATGTGAGTCAGATTTAATCATACATAATAATTAAATCATGGATGATGCAACATATTCTAACTCAAGGAGTACAGTCAGCCCTCTTCGCTCAACGGTCCTTACATGACCAATCAACATGCAACACTTCTCAAACATATGCTAATTGTGGGATGTCACGCAACCCGCCCTTAATTGTGGGCTCGGCTTTTCGAAAATATTTATACTCTGATCAGAGGTGTACCACTGTACCCACAAGACACTCATTATTGCACACTGTGGTGTGTCCAAATGACCCAAGTCACAGGAACTCATGCCAAAACCTTTAGCATTAGGCGTTCCAACCCAATGGTACACACTATAGGTTTCATCGGCGCGCCAGCACACTGGACCAACGTCACGCCCCCTTTTGCGCCACATGGTACAAGTCACCCGCAGGTGCTACTTTCCCCTCTCCACATAGTGCCTTGAGTTGGAACGTCACATACCTCTAGTTAAGACTTACCCACTAGACTTGTGGTTAGTACGGAAGTGTATCGCAACGGATCCCGTAGACCGGTCCTTATAGTGCCCTGGGTGCGACTAACCAATGCCCTCGCTTGCACCCAGAACCCACCATGCTAACACACTTAGCCAATTCCAATACCAACGGAATACCAGGGGTGAGAGAAATATAGAGATCATATATCAGAATCCAAGTATCTACGACTCATTTTTAATCTTATATCAGTTGTATCAATACATTGGACACTTCTAATATTAGTAAGTATTACGGTGACAAGGAATTTAGGCTCGATAGCATGGATTGGGTTTGCACATCTAGGTCAGGGATCTGATAAATATATTGTAGGGCATTTGATTGGACTAATGCAATTATAACCTATGGATTTTAGCAATATTTAATTAAAAATTGGGTCCAACATGCTCAAAAATGGGGTTGGTGACTTGCCTTGTTCTGCAAATGATGAAGGTGAAACCTCGGAAAAATACTCGGGCTCCTCGACGAGGGCGTATTCTTCTAGGTACGTAAAACGAGAAGGATAAAGAAATAAAACAATAGAATAAACACTACAATCATACAAATTTTATTGTCTAAACATGAAGATAATAAAGAGATAAACGTTTTGAAATTTGAATGGCCAAATTTAGAGTTAATTCAAAGAAGTTATGAATTTTTAAAGTTTAAAACAATTTCTAGGACTTTATTTTAATTCCAATTAAAACCATATAAAAGTTTAGTATAAACATATGAATTTTATTGGATGAGCATGAAGGGAATAAAAAGATAAATTTTCTAAAATTTGAATGGCCAAATTTAGAGCTAATCTAAGGAAGTTATGAATTTTTAAAGTTTAAAACCATTTCTGGAATTTATTTTAAATCCTAATTCAGCCTCTAGTTCATGGTGAACTGGGTCCACGACACTGTGCTGTGAGCCGGTGGGTTTTAAATGAAAACGGATGGCTGTGATCACACGATACCCTTTCGATCAGATGGACGACTAGGATTAAATCCCGAAGCGATATAACCACAACCGTCCGATCGAGATCGTGCGGCCGTAACGAGATCCGGCACGACACAATGTTTTACCTTGTGCCGGCTATCTTCTCCGGCGACGGTCGAGAGTGGCGGTGACCCTAGCGGCGGCGGCGATGGCCTAAAGCCCTATCTAAGCACGGAAACAGAATAAAGGTAGTGAGGGGATCACGATGGTACCGGTGCAGCGACTGGGGGTCGACGGGGCGAGGCCGGTGATGAGCGAGGGCGACAAAGATATTTGGGTCCTCGTCGGTGATGGAGTTCCGATGGCGAGGAGTTCGTGCGGAGTGGGGGCCAAGGTCGGGGAGGCGACGATGGTCCTGAAGAGGGGGTCGACGACGATGAAGGAGAACTCCGGCGACGGCGAGCGGCGGCTGGAGGCAGGGCAGAGGAGCGGCGCAAAATTGGACAATGTGGCGCTCGTTTCTAGCGAGGGATGGCAAGTGAGTGGTGTGGCTGGATGCGGGGCCCTTTTATAGTGCATTGCCAGTGAGGGGAGGGGCGCCGTGAATGCCGAGAAAGGGAGTAACTCCAGCGAGGTTGATTACGGCGATTAAGTGGATTATTCGTGAGGGGATCCGAGGGGAAACGTGCGGGGAGATTATGGCGATTACCTCTCGAGAATTAATCAGAGCTTGGGTCCACGGCTGAGGCGAATCCAAGATGAGGGATTCAACCGAAGTTCTCGGGGCGACGACGACTTGAGGAAGACAAACCTGACAGGATGGGTCCACCGGTCAGTGAGCGTGCAGGGTAACAGTCGACACCGATAGGTGGGCCAGGGAGCTTTGCGTGGAGGGAGGGGAGGGGGATGACAGGTGGGCCAGGTGCTCGGGCGAGTGGCTGAGTGCGCTGACAATATATTTATAAATTTTATTTTTACCTTTAGAAATTTAAGTTGTTACAGTCTCCTCCTACAACTGCACCTCAGCCACCTCCGATAATGCCATCCCCTCTGATGCAGGCACCACCTTCATGGTATACGCCACACACACTATACATTTATGGTGTGAGCCCATTAGTGTATGGTATGGGCCCTACTTTTTTGGTGTGGGCCTATCATCGGCGACGGTCCTATCAACGGCAGGTCTATCGGGTTATGGAGCACATGTGACACCTAGTGAGTATTGTACTGTCTTACACTGATTTTCATTTTAATGTATGTTGTCTCTAATAATTTCTTATTTGTATAGCGTTGTATGAACATCAGTCTTGGCCTATCGACCACTCATATCAGAGTCTGTCTGCATCGATCGATGCCGCTACTGATTACCAGCAAGTGGCAACATGAGCATCTTCACGGATTACTTCACCAAGATCTTCGGGCCTTCGTAGCTTCACGGAGCGCCACCGCCTACTCAGCTTAAGGAGCAGCAACTTGCTAGACCAGCTAGGGTGCGTTGTTTACTAGATAGGCTTACATTTTCGGACCTGCCGCCGAGACGTACTAGGGGTAGGCGTTGTGGTTTGGTTTGTACCGTGTGGTTTGCGGATTTGTATAAAATAGTTTAGTTTTTATGTTCTTCGTCATCATGCACTTATTATTATTATTTCGCATGTCAAATACCGCTTGTATGCATCATTTTTCTACTGCATATACGTTATGACGATATATATCACTACAAAATTGTGATTATGTGTTACTCCGTGTACCTAGATGTCTTTTTCTTCTATTTCAACTAATCTTAGGGGGATCGAACATCTGATCGGAGTGTCACTATGACTTCAATGTCTAAAGTGTCACTATAGAGAACATTGTCAGGTAATGACCGCGATGTCAGGACAAGATGCCAGTAGAAGATACTTCATATGTCCCGGCATCAATGATGACTTTATGGTAAGAACATAAATATTAACTTAACATAGTTTGCTATTCCAGGATAATTCAAGGAAGTATCATTTCACCTAATGGATTGATGATTCAAGCCAAGGATTCGCTAGAGGGAATGTAAGACAAGCCAAGACTACAGAGGGGTACACAAGAAGGAAAGAAGAGCATCTACTTAAGATCAAGCATGCTAGTTCATATTGGATGACAAATCCTTTAAGAATTCCTAAGTGGGAGTAACGACCTACGTGCGCATGTAAGAGTCATTGTATTATACATACATCGCTTGGAGGCGACTCAAGGGGAAGAAGAGAATTTGTGTGCCCTAACCTATATGAGCACGTCGTGGTAAGTGATAACAAAAAGTGCCCTAACCTACTCGACTCTCAAAAATAGGAGGACTCTCAAAATAGGCCACCAAGCCCTTATCCCTAGGGCACTCTATCTCGGCTCTCATCTACGCCATGTGGGCACGCGCGTTTCCCGCTTGTTTAAATTTGAATATTTGTATTTACATTTTAATATTTAAATATGATAGACGATTATGTTCATGTTGTTTAGATGGTTATGTTTCTATATTTAAATTTGAATATGTGTATTTGTATTTAAAAAATTGAATATTTAAATATGATAGATGATTATGTTCCTATTTTTAATACGATAGACGATTTTGTTCATGTATTTAAATTTGAATATTTGTATTTGAATTTAAAAATTTGAATATTGAAATATGATAGATGATTATGTTCCTATTGTTTAATATGATAGATGATTATGTTGCTATATTTAAATTTGAATATTTGTATTTGAATTTAAAAATTGAATATTTAAATACGATAAATGATTTTGTTCCTATTGTTTAATACAATAGAATACGATAGATGATTACGTTCCTATATTTAAATTTAAATATTTAAATATAGTCATTAATTATTAAATAATAAATAATTTATTATGTACTATGATTTTATCAAATACACATGTATAGTGTATGAATGAAAGGTGAAAATTAAAAATAAGGATTCTATTTTAAGAGTCATTGCTGAAGTGAAACGCAGAAAACAGCTCTCTTAAAAATAGAGAAAATAGAGGGAACTTCAAATCAAAAGTATGGACTTTGATTCGAGGCTGTTGGAGTTGCTCTATTGGTCTGTTTGAGAGCCCAAAATAACTAAAATTTCGGCCCATACCTAAAAAATGATATGTGATTTTGGGCTTCAAACAGACCCTAATGGGCCTGTAAAATCAACGGCCCGGCGGCCCACCGCGCCGCTCGCAATCCGAGCCGGAAAAAGGATAGCTGTCGCTCGCGTCGTGTGCCCTTTCCTTTTTCTTTCTACCCCCTCGCTGTTGCCGCTTACGATTTCCCCAGCGAAACCCTAGTCTCCCTGAGTCCGCGAGAGCGGAAGCCGGGGGAGAGAGAGAGAGAGAGAGGAGGAGGAGGTGGGGGGAATGGCGGGGAAGGAGGAGGGGCGGATCTTCGTGGGAGGCCTTTCGTTCCACACCGACGAGCGCAAGCTCGCCGACGCGTTCCGCCGCTTCGGCAAGGTCGTCGACGCCCAGGTACAACACCGACCATCCGCCCGAGCTGTGGCTATGTATTATCTTTTTTTTTTTGGTTTGTTTTGGTGGCTTCCGCTGCTAGATCTTGTGGGTGCTACCGGCCACCTCGAGTATTGTTCCTTCAGCTTTGATTTTAGTTCGTTTCTGTGGTTCAAACGAAGGATTTCGGTAGGTTTCTGTAGTGTAGAGAGGAGGTGGATCTGCTCTTGTTTCTGAATATGATTGGCATGCGATTCATCTCTCTCCCTCTCTCGCTGTGGGTAGGCTATTTATGGATCTAAAATCTGATGCAGAGACCAATAACTAAAATGAGTTAAATTATCTATCGAGGTAACAAAACTATGTGCTTTTCATAAACAAATCAATTATTTCAGCTTTTCAAGCACAGTACACGTGTTAGGAGATATAGATAGTAGAATATCCTTTGACTAGTAGAATTTCTTGTCTCTTAGGAGATGAAATTATATTTGTAGAACGAATATTTGTATGGAGTACTCATTAATCCTTTGTTTGTGGTCACCTCAGGTCCTCAGATTTACTCACTGCTCTTGTTTTGTACCTCTCTTTTAGTCGACATCTGATTGTGAGCTCTCAGCCACTCTTAGCTTGATGAGGTCAAATGAGACGGAAAGTTTGTGGATTTGGATTGCACAGCATTCTGTTGATTGTTAAAGGAACGAGTTTGCAAAGAATATTTTTTAAGTGTGTTTTGTAAAAAAGCAGCTGTTACATGCACTTTGAGAAATAACTTGAGGTGGAAGTTGCTTTCCAGAGAGGACATGCTGATGATGTTCATACAGTTAGATGCCTGAAGTGAGCTGCTGAGTGCTGTGTCCCCTGAGACTTGATCACAGGGAACATTTGATTCATCCAACTGTTGGTTGTGCGGTGACATTTTTCGTTCAGTTTTGTGGTCTGATAGAAGACAAGGTTTCTGGTGCTACATCACAAGGAATACCTGCAGTGGTTCAGTAGCTTTTGTGATTCTTTGTGCATCAGGTGATTCTAGTATTCTGCTATGCAACACCGGAGTCTTTGTTGTCTGCAGATGGGAGTAGTTTTAAGTGGCTTCTCACTAATTCTATGGACATGAAAATCAGTTGACATCTAGCAGTCCACTGTTCTGGCATGAATGGGTGTGAACAGTCTTTGCCTCTTACATGTTAAACTTTTTTTTCTGAAAAGATAAAAAGCTATCGTGTGTAGTATTTAATCCTCACGTTTCTTTTCCAAGGTCCCATTGTGCCCTTACAATTAGTAATCTCCACTTATATTGTTTTGTTTTCCCTGTGTCATGTCATGCTTGCCTTGTCAATTCGGTAAATTGAACAGAACTTGTTGCTGGTTTGTGAAAACAGTATGACCTTCTGTTCTACAATCATGTATTGATTGAAAATAACCTTAATGTTACAGTTGTGACTAATAAAATCAATTTGTTTTATGTGTTTGTGTTTTAGTGATGTCATTTTTCTGTTGTTGACTGCTAACATATTTCTCACATTAAAATATTTCTCGCATTATCATTGCAGACTATAAATTTTGTGCCTAGTGTTAGTAATCTCTTTGGTGAGATGTGGTGTAGATGAATCCAGTTTTGTTTGTTAGCGCATTGGACACTGTAGTACTAGTGGACATTCGAAGGATAGCTGTTGAAGCAAACCTTTGATGTTAGCACTTAGCCCGACCAAGCCACACCTTTGATTCACTATGTTTATCAGATATTGATTTGTGCTGCGATGCTGCCTTCATCTGCTCCTTGTGTGATGTTGTAAGATTGTCTCATGGACATATGCACCAGACAAGCTTGACAGCACCTCAGACATTTCCCACCATGAGCCTGGGAGTATTATTGTTTTGCTGTGAACAGATAATCATCCTTTTATGCGGCAATTTACTCAACTTGGTAGGAAACCAGACATCAAATGTCTGCTTGGCTATGCTCAGTTGCTTTCATGAACAGTTTGACCTGCTCAGGGGGTTGATTTCATGGCCAGGAGGCTGTTGTGCCTTGAATTTTAGTTTGTTACAATTGTTTTAGTTGAAATGTGATGTTCAGTAGGAAACAAGATATCAGATGATTATGTGATTATGCTCAGACTCTATTCAGAGAAGTCTAATGAGTAGGGTTAAGTGAAATTCGTTGAAAAGGGGGTAAGAGTAAAAAAAGTCTGCTTGGCTATGCTCAGTTGCTTTTCTACTTTGGAGAATGGCCAGATGTTTTTTTATTATTGTACTGCTTGTCAGTGATACTGAGAGTTGCTGTCGTGGCAATATATCCAGTCTCAATGGTAGTTACAGCTATGGGCTTGTGTTACAGAAATTTGATTTATTATGTTGAGTAATTGATTTCTGGAATAACATTGTCTCAACACGGCAAACAAAGGTAATGGCTTTCTGTTGTCTGACAAAAATCCTGAATGGTTTTCATTTGATGGGTAATCTGTTTCACCGACAACAAACTTCATTACATTATGTCCTCAATTATTTATTTTGTTAGTAACCGCAGTTTCCTTTTTTGAGTTATGGCAAAGTGAAGGCATGCTCCTTTATTGCTGACCTAGCTTGTAGATGGCAAAGTGTTCTGTACTTTTCTGGGCCACATTGTCGAAGTACAAGTGTTCTATGTTGCGGTCTGTAGCGACTTACAACCTTTTCATAAGTTATATGATACACTAGTTTTGAATAAAAATAAACTATGACTTGAAATGCCACCATAGTTGTTATGGCGTCACCATATCGTCGCCATATCGCCGTGGCGGTTTTTTGCAATTCGCCACGCCATATCGCCGAAGGCTTATGGCGAGCGCCACAGTCGTGTGGCGTCGCTATGGCGCTGTGTGGCGTCCGCCACGGCCGTGGCGCCCGCCATATACAGCCGCCGCCGCCGCCACTGTCTGGGGCTCTGGGCGTGACGCGGCGCGGGTGCGGCGCGGCGAGGGCCGAGGGCGATGCGCTGCGCGGCGAGGGCGCGGTGAGGGGGCTCCACAGCGAGGGCGCGGCGAGGGGGGGAGGGGATTGTGTGGCGGCGGCTGGAGGGAATGGGAGGTGAGAGAGAGAAAGGGAGGGGTTGAGAAAATTAGGGTTAGGAAATGGGCTTTAGTTTAGACTGGGCTTTAAATGGGCTATTGGATCAAATTTATAAAACAGATTATTAAATGAACATTTATATATAATATTAGACATAATTTTATATATTTTATTGCAATTTTAATTATATATTTTTATTTTATAATATATATAAATTAACATTATTGCAACTTGATATGAAATTGCTATTTTTATAATACTATATTACTATTCTTATTTGCAATTTAGTACTTATATATTGATATATTTTTTAAAATCCTTAAATTCTATAAGCTATTTTTCTATATTGGTCGCCATGCCGATGTGTCTATGGCGACGCCACGCCGCGCGCCATAAGCGCTGTAAAGTTGTGAAGGTGCTAGGTCGCCGCGCATCGCCGCGTCGCCATAACAACTATGAATGCCACATCATCCTTTTGATACTGAATGCCAAATTATTTGCTGAAATTGTTTTTTTGCCCCTTGGTATATCGATATGGACTATGCTTATTTGTATATGCATTACTCTGCTGACTTGAGTTTAGTCTTCATTTGGTTTAATTTTGCCTTTTGTTCTGTGCATTCCAATATTGATGACCATTTCTTGTTGTAGATCATGCTGGAGAGGCACACCCAACGCCACCGTGGCTTTGGCTTCGTGACATTTTCTGATCCACAGGCAGTTGAAAGCGCTATCAAAGATATGCACTGCCAAGAGTTAGATGGCAGAACTATTTCAGTGAACAAGGCTGAGCCTAAGATGAATACAGATGACACTAGGTATGAAAGTGGCGGTGGACGAGGAGATTATCATGGTGGTAGAGGTGATGGACAACCCTCAGGCAACTGCTTTGAATGTGGTCGTTCTGGTCACTGGGCTCGTGATTGCCCTAATCCTGGTAGTGGTCGTTCTGCACGGTTCTCTTCCAAGTTCAGCAGTGGTGGCAGGGGAGACCGTTTTTCTGGATCAGATAGGTTTGGTGACCGTTACATGGATGATCGTTATGATGGTGGTCGTTACGCGTATCGTGAACCTATTGATGGTAGGGACAGGTATGGTGGAGGCCGTGATCGATATGCCAATGACCGATACCCATCTGGTGGTGATCGCTATGTCCCAGACAGATATGGAGGTGCAGATCGCTATCAACCTAATGGTTATGGTAAGGAGCGAGAAAGAAGCTACGAGAGAGATGGAGTGCGTGGTGGCAGCGGCTATGATAGGAGTGGCCCAAAAGGCGGTGGAGGCTATGACAGGGATGTCCCAAGGAGTGGTATGAGTAGTGCCTATGACAGGGATGGCCCGCGTGGTGGTGGTGGTGCTGACCATTACAGCAGTGGAGGCCCTGCTCGCTACGATGGAGGAAGCTACAGGGACAGACCTGGGCCGTATGACCGCCCTGGCAGAGGTGGACGCTACGATGATCGCTTCCAGTGAGCCTTTCACAGAATTAAGTTAATGTGTTTGCAGTTTAATGTTTACAGCTGTGCATGGCTGAATGTTTAGGGAGTGCTCTGGCATGGCACATTTATATCTGTTCTGTACTAGAACTACCAGTACTGGCACTGATGTTGCTTTCTGGTTAATTTTATCCAGCAGACCGTTTTCATGCTGAGTTGACTCCATTGCAAGTGGTTTGCCTACCTGATTTCTTCGTTATCAAATGCTTTCTATAGTTGGACATGTCTTTGATATTGGTGATTGAGCTTTTTTTTTGCAGATTGCGTTGTATCATCAATCTGATATGCAAATGGCCACTACAGAAACGGTGGTTAATTATGTTATGCTTCATCTTCCATCCAGAAATTGTTCTCCAGAAATTCACATTGGCTGAATTCTGGTTTTATTATCTGTTCAACAATGGCTGATGTGTTGCCTGCGTCGTTACTCGTTATAACACCAAATTTATTATCGTTTCTGGTTGTGGTATCATTTTTCTGTAAAAGTTGGCGCATATTATTATCAAATGGATCCTTGGATAAATAAAATTTGGGAAATACTGGCCTTACTCGTTGCCTGAGTACAATATATTATATATATTCCAAAATTTTCAATTCTGGGAAATATATGTTGCTGAAGTTATGGAAACTTGTTAAAAAGCTGCAATATATCTAATCAAGACGATGCGTGCAGTTCGTCCAATCGTTGCAAACATGTCCATCGCTATCTCCGTATCTCCAGTGCTGCTATTTGCATGACACTTATCCAAAAGTTCCCCATCTCTATCTCCTTTCTTCTTTTCAATTGATTCGGCAAAATCGTTACATGGTTTACTCCTCGAAATTTATCCTTTAATTAATCCGTTTAATTAATCCGTGAAAGCATGGTGACCCATAAATTTAATGCATGTACGTTGATTTATGTATTTGTACATACTATACGTAGGGACGTAAGTGGCTTAGTCACTCCACGCTAATTTATTTGCTTCACAATTTTGTACCAGATTTAAATTATCAACCAACAAATTTATATCCCTAATTATATATCACGAAAAATTAAAAAATTAAAAAACATCGTATAAATAGAGATGATCGAAGTTAAAAAGTTTTCGTTTATCGTAAGAATGAGTAATGGTGGAAGACTCATCACCGCTAATTTTTTTTAAGGTAGTATAAATATTTTCTTATTAATGAAAGATGCTCTAGTATTTGAATCTCGTCACTGATTTATTAACATTTTCTCTAAAGTAAAATATTTGTGAAACTGATAAGAGTTGATACTTAGATAGCATTTCATCATCTTTGGAGACATCATTGTTCCATTTTCCCAACTGGTGCCAAAATGGAACTATGTTCCTTCTTCCCCTGGTGGTACTGGTATCATCTCTTGTTCTAAACTGTTTTGGAGGTCCAAAGCTCCAAGCGATGGACAATTCATGATTTCACTTCGATTTTCATCAGCTAACCACACGCGGAATGCCATGTGTTGCGACAACAGTGAGGGTTGTTTGATTCTCGGCCATACTTTGTTACATCTAAGGTTAGACAAGTTTAACTAAATTGATAGTTATTTGGTTGTTGCTACAAACTGTGGCAAGATTCTTTTTGGTCTCACATGACAATGACTTAAAAAAGTGTGACAAAATTTTCTTAGACTTGTCAAAGTGTGACAAAGAATTTGATAATCTCACCTTAGACAAGTGTGACAATTTTTGTTAGCAAATGATGACTAGCAACCAAACATGCTCTAAGAACATCTCCAAAAGCCTCTCTATTTTTGACTCTCTATTTGTCCATTTAGCCAACTCTCCAAAAAGATTCCTCTCCAAATTTACTATACACTCCAACAGACTCTCTATTCTCAACTCTCTAAACAATTTATTCTACCTTTCAAAATCCCAAAATATTTCCAAAGATTTGATTTCTTTTTGAAATCCCAATTTTTAATCTTAGAAATACCCAAATTATAAAAATTTTAGATTTAGAAATTAAAAAATTATCTTCTATTTCTTTCTATTTTTTATTTTCTCTTCGTTCTTCTTCTTTCTTTCTTTTTTCCATTTTCCCTTCTAGTGTGGCGCAATGCTTTTTTCTTCTTGCATTGCGTAGTACTGTAGTACCACTGTTGGAGGATGTTTTTTGACTCGAATGGCCAAAATTTGACTTGGAGAGCTTGATACCCAAGCTTTTGGAGATGCTCTAAATAGCCATTAGCCTCACAAGATATTCTTTGTTGGACCGGTCAGATCAGATCAGGGAGTCTTGTACCTCTATCCTCTATCGTGCGGAATTTATGTAGCTCATTACATACAATGTCTACTGTTGTGACAGTGGCGGATCCAGAAAAAAATTGAGGGACTGACTGAACTATATGTCAACCACAAATAAGTTTATCCACTATTTTAAATAAATATTAAATATAATATAATAATTATAATGAAAATATTAAAATTG
Organism: Zizania palustris; assembly: GCA_019279435.1. Lineage (NCBI taxonomy): Eukaryota > Viridiplantae > Streptophyta > Magnoliopsida > Poales > Poaceae > Zizania > Zizania palustris. The sequence continues at coordinate 48,370,731 of JAAALK010000286.1, read as the reverse complement.
TATAAAAATTTATAAAGAAATATACAAAAATTATATAGTAAATACATATAAAATACACAAAAATATATAAAAATTACATAGAAAATATGCATGTGCCCAAGCTGGGGGGCGTCCCCCTTGCACCCTTGGATCCGCCACTGTGCTGTGAGTGCTCTAGTTTTGTTGGTCTATGATGTTATGCATCAAGATCGTATTCTCCCAATGACTTTCTTGCATAATTAGTTACATGGTTACATGATTGCATATCTACTACATTTTTATATTTATCTATAGATTAATAAATCTAGGGACACATAAACATCGTATATATCTAAATTCATTAATCTATATATAAACATATGAAATGATATAATGACTTACATTCAGAAATGGATATAGTATCGTTATTGTTGGTCTAGTTTAGTATTTATTAGATCAATTTTCACAGATCAATATCGGATGACCACCGAGATGATAAAAATCATGCTAGTCACTCTAGTTTTGTGAATCCGACAAAACTAGAGTGACTAGCATAGACCACGAGCTAGTTAGCAAATAGCGGACCATTTAGTACTTTTTAAATAAAGCACACTACACCTTTTTTCCAATGATAGTGGATGTTCGAATTTGAAGGATGTTTTAACGAAAAGAATTCAAATTTTATCAACTTTGTTTTGTCAAAAAATTCTGTCCCAAAAGGTTATGATATCTTATTGTCTAGTAAAAAAATCAAAGCATGATCTCCTAGCAAAGAAAAAAGTTGTTCAATTCAGTAGTCAAGTGTACATTAAGCCCCTGTTTTGACACCTTTAGCCATGTTATATCGGATGCTCATATACTAATTAGAAATCTGAGCTAATTATAAAACTAATTGTAGAACCTTAGGCTAATTCATGAAACAAATTTATTAAGTCTAATTAGGTCATGATTTGATAATATGGTGCTACAGTAGACATGTACTAATGATGAATTAATTATACTTAATAAATTTTTCTCTCGAATTAGTCTAACGATTTTACAATTAGTTGTGACAAGAGCTAAAAGTATTCAATCACCCCCTAAATTTCCTGATTATCACAAAGAAAGATGATAAAATATATGCCAAAAATAAATCAGAAAATCCCCGCTCCGCCTCTCCATTTCCTTCCTCTTCCCCCACCTCCCTCTCCTCCTCTCCCTCCACCTCTCCCCTCCTCTCCTCCCCCCAAATCACCAGCCGATTCGCCATGCCTCCTCCTCCCCACCTCCGCTCGCCGCCCCTGGCTGGCTGACCCCACCTCGCCGCTACCTCTCTGCCACGCGGGCCTCCGCGCCCATCTCAAATCCAAATCCCCAAATCCCACAAGGGAAGGGAAGGGGAGCGAATTGATCGGCCGATCGATCGATCCGCCGCCGTTGATCTCGCAGCCAGCCCGCCGCCGTTGATCTCGCCATGTTTAACAAGATCATCAAGCGCGGAGGCCGCAAGGGGCAGCGCGCCGACGGGACCGAGGCGGCGCAGCGCCCCGCCGCGCCGTCGTCCTCGTCGGGCGGAGCGGGGGTGCCGGCGCCTGTAACCGTCAACCACGCATCCCGCGCCTCGGCTCCGTCGCCGTCCTCGCCCACCTCGCCGCACGTCGCGCCCTCGTCCTTATCGGCGAACCCCGCGTCCCACCCCTCGCCGCCCCTCCTCGAGCCACTCCCGCTCCTCCGTGACGTCTCCGCCGCCGACCGCCCGGGACTCCTCCTCCGCAAGCTCCGCCTCGTCGCTGCCCTCTTCGACTTCTCCGACTCCCTTAAGCACCCCCGCGAGAAGGAGGCCAAACGCCAGGCCCTGCTCGAGCTCGTCGACTACGTCCAGGCGCCCTCCCCTGCGCCCAACGCCAACGCGCCCGTGCGCCTCCCGGAGAATGTCCAGGAGGCTCTTGTCGCGGCCATCTCCGCCAACATCTTCCGCCCACTGCCCCCGGCGCTGCATGAGTCGGCCGCAGCGATCGATCCTGGCGCCACCCCTGACGATGAGGAGGAGCCCTACCTTGACCCGTCCTGGCCGCACCTTCAGCTTGTCTATGAGCTCCTGCTCCGGTATATCGTCTCAACGGACACAGACACCAAGGTCGCCAAGCGGTATGTGGACCACGCCGTTGTTCTCCGCCTCCTGGACCTCTTTGACTCTGAGGATCCCCGCGAACGTGAATATCTCAAGACTGTGCTCCATCGTATCTATGGCAAGTTCATGGTCCATCGCCCATTCATCAGAAAGGCCATCAATAATGTGTTCTACCGGTTCATCTTTGAGACCGAGCGCCACAATGGTATTGGTGAGCTCCTCGAGATACTGGGAAGCATCATCAATGGCTTTGCCCTGCCAATGAAGGAGGAGCACAAGCTATTTCTCTCCCGTGCGCTCATCCCATTGCACAAGCCCAAGTCTGTTGCGATCTACCACCAGCAGCTGTCCTATTGCATTGTTCAGTTTGTCGAGAAGGACTACAAACTTGCTGACACTGTAATCAGGGGACTGCTCAAATATTGGCCCGTCACAAATTGCCAGAAGGAGGTGCTGTTTCTGGGTGAGCTTGAGGAAGTACTTGAGGCAACTCAGCCTGCTGAATTCCAGCGGTGCATGGTGCCACTGTTTAAGCAGATTGGGCGCTGCCTTAACAGTTCCCATTTTCAGGTATGTTTTTTTCCTTTTGGTACTTTTTAATTTCACATTTACTTACCGATAAGTATGTATTCACCACTCACCAGTATGCTCCCATAAATGTGATGGTTTAGGCTAATGTGTTTCTAAATATTTGGAGCATCCCTCTTTGTGGAAATGCATCACATAAATATAATTGGACATTTGGACATATTTGGGATAAGCATGCCAAATCAGAATTTATATGGAGTGAAAATACCTCATTAGAGGCATGTAGTATACTTACTTTTGGAACAGGCTTATCAGCATATAGTATAGTTAAAAGGAAAAGGAGTTTGTTTGTGTGTTTCACATGCTTCCTTTAAAATAAATTATCTGATAGCTCCTTATGTGAGAGTATTGTCTGGTTAGGTATGGAAAGGTTTTCTTTTTGTGACATGCATGTTCATGTTCTTCAAAAGCACACATGGATTGTAAGTATATTCAAGCAAGTTTTTTGTGAGAGTGGGGTAGTGTTTGTGTTTTTGGATAAAATGAAGGGTATGCAACCTACAGCTACAGTGGAATGCATATGGGTAGTGGGTAGTTGTAAAGCGAAGTACCATTTTTTGGATAAACGAGTTCATGCTACTGCTTGTGACGGAAAATGATAATTTCTATCCAGGTCTGCCAAACAGTCTCCAAGGCATGTCTTAGAAAGCTACTACCTCCATTCATTTTTACATGACGCCGTTGATTTTTATCTCAACATTTAACCATTCGTCTTATTCAAAAATCTTTTTGAAATATCATTTATTATGTTATAATTTGTTTTATTATTGAAGGTACTTCAAACATAACTTATATTTTTTCATATTTGCACAAAATTTTTGAAAAGACTAATGGTCAAATGTTGTGATAAAAGTCAACGGCATCATTTAAAAATGGATGGAGCTGGTTTTGATGTTCTCTGTACTTTTGGTATTAGCAAATTATTCACTACCATCATTTGATGACCATTTCTGTGTATACCACAACCATAAATGCAGAGTCTTGTTTATATTTATGATTTAAAACATTGCTCTGGAAATGGGCATTATCGGGTAAAAGAGCAGTTCCAAGTTTAGAATGGAAGACTGATCTATCAATCGTCCTTATTGCCTTATTATATATTCCTCTTACATACCTATTTTGTACTTTGTAGCCCTACTTTATCTTGTTACATAACTTTTTTGGGTTGTGCAACCCAATTCAAATCTTGCTTTACATGACATGCACAAATACAACTGCCCTTCAGTCATGAGTTAGTTGGTGATTTAAGCTCTTGGTAACCTTTCTTATTTAATGCTACAGTTGTTACTTGTTAATAACCTTCTTTTTTATTACTCACATAAAAATACTTATTTATATATATAGCAGTTCTTGTATGTGAGATATCCACTGGTATCCAAAAAGGCAGGATTAGGCGTCGCCTAGGCGGCCCGAAGGCGCTGGGCGCCACCCCAGTGCTTCATGACGGCCTGGGTGGGTCAACTACGGCTTGGGCGGTTGACCACGATGCCTAGGTGGCGTGGCGTAGCGGTGCCAAGGGTGCTGGCGGTCAGAAACACGGCCCAGTGGTGCAGGGGGAGGCTACGGGTGGTGCGTGCATGGGCGGCCCGGGTCCAGTCGTCGTTGTCGCCACCGGTGGCAGGCACAGTCGTAGGGAAGAGAAGGGGAGGGAAACGGCTGGCGCCTCGGATTTGGGAGGAGAAAGGGAAAAGGGAGTGGGAAAGGGTGCCTGGGAGACTAGGAGGATGCATCGAAACCAGACTGATGCCCGGGAGACTGGGAGGATGCATTGAAACCGTGTCTGGGAAATCAGTAAAACGAAGAAAACAATGGCAGACCTAGCGCTAGGCATCAGGTTGCTGCCTGACTAGTGTCTAGTGCCTAGGTGAACACTGGTGCCATTAGCTCAGTCACACTCATATGATTTAACTCTGGTACTGTATGATGAACTGTCGAATAACTAGAATTTGTGGTATGTGTGCTATACATGTTACTACATGCAAGTGCCTGCTCTGATAACAACCTGTTACACTTTGCTGTCTGTTTGTTGCATAACCAGGCTAGTTTGCTTGACATTTTTTCATTTTCTTGATTCACACCGTTACATTATGTCTTTGTTTGCAACTTTGCATCACAATTCACATATTTTACGTTGGAATCTGGTAACTTACATGTCCTCCTTTTTGTTGATTAGGACTTTAGGAGAATCACTGTGTTTAACTACTGGCTGTCCTGCTTTTGTAATGCAAGATCACTTCATTTCTCTAATATCTTCAGTTGGTCCTTGGATTTTTTGTCAGGTTGCTGAGAGGGCTTTGTTCTTGTGGAACAATGATCACATTGTAAGCTTAATTGCCCAAAACCGCAGTGTTATCTTTCCAATAATATTTGAAGCACTCGAGAGGAACATACAGAGCCACTGGAACCAAGCGGTTCATGGTCTAACTGCAAATGTGCGCAAGATGTTTTTGGACATGGACAGTGAACTATTTGAGGAGTGCCAGCAGCAGTACATAGAGAAGCAAGCAAGAGCCAAAGAGATGGCGGAGCAACGAGAGTCAGCATGGAGACAACTGGAAGCTGCTGCCGCCAAGGCTGCTGGAGATGACATGGTATTGGTCAACTAGGTAATATCCCTGTTCATTTCTTAGTGGTTGTGCCCCTAAGTTGTTTTTTAGTCTTGTAAGTTAAAACAGTATTCCTGCTGGCTATGCATTTTGTTTTGTTTAGCATTTCGATGAGATGCATTGCCACTTTTTGTGCTGCTGACTTTTTGTTTTAATTTGGCCATGGCAGTCCACAAAAAGATGGAATACATTTGATGTATCAAACTTTCAATTGATTAATTTCAAGTAAATCCTATCTGTACCAGAATCCATAAGAGTACTCCAGCGTCGCTTCAAAAGATGTTTATGCCTGCTCAGATGATTGGTGCTCACTATCTCACAAGCATTCATGTGCACCAGTCAACTTGGTATCAATGTTGGTTGTGGTGTGAACATCTCATCTTTGATGATGGCGTGGGATCGCAAGGTCAGTGTTCCTTGGATCTAGTGATGGTCTAAAAGTTCAAACACGATGATGCTAGCAAAGATCAATTCTTCGAGAGTTATCATGCCCACTGCCCACTGACGTCCTTCTATGGTACTGAGAACTCCTCTTCTTCAAGCGCCCCTCCCTTTTTTATCTACTTATGAAATAATCAAACCCCTGTATTAATCAATCCTTCATTGTTTGCCTAGTTCGCTGCCCACAATTGGGGAAATGCAAGTAGAAAACGACTGAGCTCTAGATGTAAGCTCTTCCTATTTTCTTTCTTTTTTATTTTTTGGAGTATTTTAATTCATCGTGTTGTATGGAAGTAATATCGCAAATGGAGATAAGCCCTTTAATTTAGTGTTTGGTTGTACTGCAGTAATAAAATGGCTCACCTGCAGGAGAGGCCGTTTTGTTGTTTTTTAGGCTTTAATTGATGATTGCCAGCCGAGTGCCCATGTAACTCGCGGTTGCTGGGCCGGTCGTGTTATGCGCTACCTGCATTTTTGCTTCTATTCCTGTCCCATGAAGTCAATTACATACTTGCCTCACATGTCAGTGACATTGTTGTCGCTTTTTGTCAGTGACATTTGTCGTCGCTGACATGTCAGTGACACTTTCCATTATCTGAACTTAAGGGGCAAGCTGTTACTCGTGAGCTGCAACGCTGCTAATTTTTTGAAATATTATCTATTTTTATGCAAAAAATAGGCATGATATTTCTTTTTCATAAATTTACAGTACATCTCTATCGTTATTTGATTATTTCAAATTTCAATATAGTATGTGATGACTACCGCCCTTTCAAACGGTGATAGGTTGTGTCCTATTTGAAGAGAGGGAAAAAACATTTGTAGCATAAATAGGAAAAAGTGTTATATTGAGTAAATAAAATATAGTCTTTAGCATAAATATGGTGCACATTACATGATAACAGTAGCAGACTGACTAGCTATGTGACCAAAGTTCAGCTATGAATGTATTTTATGGTGTTATATATATTTTCAATGTTCCACCTCTTTCTTTTACATGTATTCTACTATTGTTTCAGCCTTCATGATCCTTTAATTTCACCAGTGCAGTTAGGTGTTACTATGTCAACTTATTTAGTGAATGTGCACCTATTTAGATTATCATGGGAACAAAGAAATATATGAACAATTAAAACACACAACAAATTAAAATGTGTAAGACATACAATGACATTATCATCTACAAACACGTTTAGGCAGATGAAGTATATTTTTTTCTGAAGCTATCTACAACGAAAAATATTGTTAACTGCTATCGATCTTCATAATCGTATTTTGCAGTAATTATTTCGTTTGTTACAAACAAACCAATAATTCTAACTAAATACTTTCTGTATCTTATAAATTCTTTATTTTTTAAGAGAGTTAACAAATTAATGTCAGGAAAAAAATAGTGATAAGAATAAAATAACAAACAATCTCTTATTGATAAGAAAATATTATTAATAGAAAAGTAGTATTATGAGATAATAGATAAAAGGTAAGTAAGGAATACTCAAGGAATTTCAAGAAATTTTTTAAGGATGTCTCTGGTACAATATGAGATTCATCCTTGGTCCTAAGGATGTAATACTTCTAATTAATCACAACCATTAATTTCATACCACGTGATTCTACATACATACAAATAAAATCAGAAGAAACATAGGAAGATAATAGAACGTATTTAAATCTAAACCGTTAGATTAAAAACAATAAACGGTGCACAATCGTTTAGTTATACTTGAAGTTATCCTTCTTTAGTTCTTACGAAACGATGAGTAAGAAGGTAAAAACAAAATATTTTTAAACCGAATTAAAGAGCTAGAAATGAAATTCTCGTCTCAATGTAAAGGAGTCGGTTCCCATTTTAACCCCCCGTATTTTATGAGCAATAAGCTAGCTATTTATTTTGAGGTGTGATAGTACTAAGCTGCCAAAAAACTGTTCCGGTTAAAAACCGACACGCTAAACAAAGCATACAAATCATGCAAATATCCACATCATTTGTAAAAACAGCACATGAAGCCGAGTGCTCGCTCCCAAGTTGATCATAGTGCTAAAAATTTTCCAGAGCTTCACACTGGTTTCAAATCGAACACTGAGTATGTACAGAATGCCTGAGGCACAAGGCTTGCTCATGATGGCGCTGATTCAGCGCCATCATGAAGAGCGCAGCAGACGGTCGCTTTGTGATGCCCCTGGTAAACCCTGATGGCCTCTCCAGTTGACATTGTCCATAATCTCGCAGTACTATCAGAAGAAGCTGCAGGTCAAGAACAAGTTTGCTTTGGTTACTCGTGAAATGCAGCGACGGGGAATCATGGACAGCATGGGGGTGTCAGTGGATTATACCAGTTATCAAATAAGCACCATCTACTGAGAATACACAGTCCCAAACCCAACGTTGATGACCTGAGAAGTTTCAAGTTTGCTCGCAATATTTCAGGATCCCATCTAGAAATTCCAAAAGTTTCAATAGGAAAGGGGAGCCGATGCTCAGAAAATTACCTACTAAAGTTCTTTCCAATTTGAAGCCATCGACATTCCAAATCTTTACAGTGTGATCAGATGAGGCTGTTGCAAGATACCTACAAAGCATCAAAGCATATCAAATGAAATTCAGCTTCTCTTTTTGTAAAATGTCAGTGTCGCATTACTTGGATACAGTATTTTGAGCTGTCAATATGTATTTGGAACTTTAGAAGCCGAGTATTACTGACATTACTACATTCACAAATTGCATTATGCCAAATGAATGTCTAGGAAGCAGTGTTCATAACAAGAATACATTGGAAGCGACATGGACATGAAAAGTAGTCATTTAAGACCCCGGTATTACCTGTTGGGATCACAAAATTCTGGTGAAAGCAAGCACTTCAGAATGTAGCCATCATGAGCTTGCAACTTATGGAGAGGTTCAAAGCATGTGATTGTCTACATAAGAGATTCCATCAGCTTGGAAATCAAGAAATCACAAGCTTATGGTTAACAACAGGCAGTAAAACTCAAGACAATTTTTTTCATAATTCATTTTCCTTAAAGTACTCAGCAGGATTGACTGACCTGAGTACCCTTAAGCAAGCGCCAAACATAACATGTCCCACGGTTATTTGCCGCAACCACCATACTCCCATCCCACATGACTGTCAGGGATCTTACAGCAGTATCAACCTCTGGTACCTGGATAGATGGAACCAACTTGTCTTATTGCATTTTTTTCCCACGTTGTAGAACCTTGAAACTGAATTACTTACTACTCACCAACTCACAGCTGCATGAATTAGCAGCCAAATCCCACACACGTATGTTTCCATTTTGATCACCAGATATTAGCTCTTTCTGAAAGATTAGAGACAATGTTGGAATAAAATGAGGCAGAATGGAATGGACATATTATCAGGAAAGACAAATGTGGCAAAAAGAAGGAACAGTTATCCTACTGTACTATTTCATCCATTGCATCCAACAAGAAAGTTAACAACGTAACACGATAAGAGACTTAGTAATTCCATTCAAATGTCAGTAGTGATTTCTATGCCTATCGTCAATGGAGAATGATGCAGACTGAGAAAGTCAATGTCAGAACTCTGAAAGTCTGAAGTCAGTGATGACTGATGAAGGTTAGCCACCTGAATGTACAATTCAATGCCACCTTAGTCAAACTCAATTTGGATGCCACATGAATGTGAATATACAGAGAAAATGTAGATGTAACAATTGTGATAGCATATTTATAAGTGATCCAGCTAACCACATGAATGCACACGAATTTGAGATCCCCAGCTAACCAACAAGCTTATGTTGCAGTGTGTAAATCGGATGATGAAATTTGCAATCACTTAAGAAAGGGGGGTTTGATCATATGCCACTCCTTTATAGGGTGGCAAAGTGATGATTTTCCACCCATGTGTCTATGACAAGGCCCACATGTTATATACACAGGTGGAAATGATTAATTTTCCCAAAGACAAGAAAGAGTCTAACCTGATTTGGGTGCAGGACCACAGTGTTCACAGCAGCACGACTTTCATACTCTCGTTGACAAGTGGCAGTCCTGAAAACACATGTGCAAGATAATGAAGAACACGTCAAAGGCATAACATGCATCGAAGAGACAAATACTAGAAATTTAGAAATTAGTACATAACAACTAAGTATATGAACAATACTACTGTCTAGTTAGAACACATATATAACTATATAAGTGCTATGTTGTATATTTTTACATGGTGAGATTTTGATTTATCATAATCAGATAGAATTGAGGTGATGGAATCCATTATACATAATTTCTCAATGAGGGTATTTGCAAATTCAACCATCTGGTGCTCAAATCTCCATAAATCTAGTTCATCTAACCCACATCCAATGGACCATATAGTGAGTTTTGCAAAGCAGCACCTAGAGATTATTTGCAGCAGATCCTATGCCTAATTAGAATTTCTACTCAAGACAGTGTTTCCCAGGAACCATGGGTTAAAGAAAATAAACTGCAATCCAAGAACAATAGGCAATAATAAGTTGTAAACCCTCACCGCAAATCCCAGATTCTCACAGTACCATCCTCAGAACCGGAGTACATCCAGTTGCCATCACAATGGAATCCCACAGCCATCACATTACTAGTATGTGAGTCATAGCTAATGACCTGTTAAGTGTGTTGTAAATGAGTAAATCGTGTTTAAGTGAGCAAAAAGTGCATGTCTAGTCCAGACAGGTTCCTTCAGAATATATGTACATACCGGTTGAGGACTGTTTGAGTTTACATCAAAAAGCCTGATATGAGGATTGCCAGCAGCAGCTAAGAAACGCTTGTCTGGGGTTATCTCAAGGCGATTAACTTGCTGCAAGAAATAGGTTATCCAAAGGCACACGATATGTAAGATTGCCAGTAAAATATATAGCTACCAATAGACCAACCATTGGCCCATAATTTATAGTCACGTAGGACATTTATGGACATTGTATCATAGCCCATCCATGGAAAAGAAAAGGTTAAATTCTAAGCATCAAAAAAGAAATATGGAACAACAACATACAATCACCATGAACATAAATGCAGAAAGCATGTACATAACTATACCATTACTTTAAACAGTGCAAGAAAATGCATGAACACTTACAATGTTAACCCAATATTATGGAAACCACAGACATCTAACAAAAACTATATCTAGTAATGCAAGTGAAGGAAGCATAACCCTGAAAGAATAAAAAAATAATCATGCCATCACAATGTCTAGAAACCACAGATAGTTTCTGACTTCCTATAAAAGACAAGTGACCAATAAAGAAAGGTGAAGTTAGCAAACAGAAGGCATGCATTTACATTGTATAGTAAAACATTTAGCTACAATATTGAAGGACGAAGTAAAAAACTAGCTAATACAAGAGAAACCATGAAAAAAACTACACATCAAAAGTGTTAGCATATTCTGTTATGTAGGCTCTAAGGGGGTTCGGCCAGGACCCCTGTCCGGTCTATTGTATCCTTTGGCAAGGGGGTTTCTAGCACTAGTAATTCAGTTATAAAGTAGTTATCCCCTTGCCTCTATATATGTACCTAACCATGGCTCATCAATAATCATCCAAATTCCATTCTCCTTCATGGTATCAGGAGTCCGGGTTCCCCTCTTCCTCTCCACCTTCCGCTGCCCTCCCTGACCGGCACAGGGAATCCCTGTTCCTCCTGCTTTCGGCACAAGAACTGCTGTTCTTCCCTGCCTTCTGCTCAAGGAACCCCTCTTCTCCCCTCCCTTCGGCACAGGGAGATAGGGGGCTCGGTCAGGACAAGGAACCCTGTTCTTCTGCTTTCGGCACAGGCACTTCTGCTGCTCCTTGCTCGAGGCAAAGAACCCTGCTCCTCCCTGCCTTCGGCACAGGGAACCTTTCCTCCCTTCGGCTCAGGGTGTTAGGGAGGCAAAGAACCCTGTTCTTCCCTGCCTTCGGCACAGGGAACAACACCTCTCCCTCCCTCCCTTCGGCTGCCCTCCCTGCTCAGCATGGCCGGGTCTCCCCCCACCTCTGTCGTTGACCCTGCAGACCTCGTTCATCGCAACGACAACGACGAACCAAGGCGCCTCGCGGACACCCGCATGGCTGCCCGTGAGGCTGCCCTTGCAGAAGCCCAGGCAGCTGAAGAAGAAGCTGCTGCTGCCTCTTCCGATCGCGACGCTGCCACCGAACGCATCCGTGCTGCTCTAGCACGAGCAGCCAAAGCTCGGGCCGACGCTGCCGCTGCAGCTGACCCCATCGCGCCTCCTCCAGGGGACGGCCTGGACGTCTCCAACGCCATGGCCCTCCACGAAGCAGCCGCTATCCTCAACCTCCATGCTCAGGCGGTCTCCGTTCAGAACGCACGCAGCCTGGTTCCCATCACCCTTGACACAGCCGGCAACTACTCAAGATGGCGCGAACAATTCCTCCTCGCCGTCACAAAGTATTCGCTGCAAGATCACATCTTTAGCGACCACGCTACCTCGGCCCTGCCTGATTGGACGCGGATGAACGCCGTGGTGAAATCTTGGCTCTACAGCACGACTTCTTCTGATCTTGCTGAGGCCGTCATTGACCACCGCGCCACCGCCCGAGAAGCTTGGCTTGCCATCGAGGGTCACTTTCTTGGGAATCAAGAGACCCGCGCCCTACATCTTGACGCCAAGTTTCGTGCCTTCGCGCAAGGGGATCTTTCCATCACCGAGTACTGCAAGCGTTTCAAGAAGATGGCCGACGACCTTGGCGATCTTGGCGAACACGTGACCGACCGCACCTTGGTCCTCAATGTTATTCGCGGGCTCAACGAACGCTACAAGGACATCGGTGTTCACCTCCGGCGTGGGCGCCCCTTTCCCTCCTTTGCTGCTGTTCGAAATGAGCTTCTCCTTGAGGAGATAAATATGGTTCAGCACCCCGCTGCCCCCCCCACTGCCTTCGTCGCTGTCCCCTCTGCACCCCAGCAGTCTGCACCAATTGAAGGCAGCACACCTCGAACCGGCGCCCCAAAACAGAACAGGAAAAAGAAGCAGAAGGGTCGCAATTCCTCCGGTGGTCCTCCTGCCCCAGCCGGCAGCAGCCCCTCCCCCACAACCGGGCCCAACGGGACGTGGCCCTCCTTCTACAATCCGTGGACAGGGTCCATCCAGATGTGGCCCGGCCCACGGACTCCTCCCCTGGCCCAGCTTCCTCAAGGCCGAATGGGTCCCCAACAGCAGCAAGCAATGCTTGCATTCCAGGGGCCCCAACAGTTTTCACAGATGGCTCAACAAAATCCTCAACAACCGCATTTTTTTCCTCCCTACGGGACCCCTGCAGGACCTCTGTTGCAAGCCACAACAGCAAGCCTTGCCACCCTGGACCCCCCAAGCACCACAACAGCCCATGACAGGAGCTCCGACTTGGGACCAGAGCTCCCTCGCCTCCACTTTCAGCACCATGACTCTCACCCCTCCGGTGAATAACGACTGGTATTTTGATACTGGTGCCTCTTCCCACATGACATCCCATGACGGTACCCTCTCTCACTATTCGGTTCCACGGTATCCCTCCCCCACTTCTATTGTTGTCGGTAATGGTTCACTCCTCCCAGTCGCCGCGACCGGGACGACATATCTTGGCCACCTTACCTTAAATAATGTTCTTGTCTCACCACAACTCATTAAGAATCTTATTTCTGTTCGCCAATTTACTATTGATAATAATTGCTCTGTGGAATTTGACCCTTATGGTTGCTCTGTGAAGGATCTTCTCACGGGGACCGTGACCATCAGGTGCAATAGCTCCGGACCACTCTACCCTCTACAGGTTCCAGTGGCGCACTCTCTTGTTGCGGGCTCCACAACAGCTTCACTTTGGCACCGACGTCTTGGTCACCCTGGTCGCGAAACTCTTTCCAAACTTGTTTCGGCCATTCCGGCTTGTAATAAAGACTTGGATTCTATATGTCATGCGTGTCAGTTAGGACGACATGTTCGTCTTCCTTTTGGTACTTCAGTCTCTAGGGCGTCGAACAACTTTGCTCTTATTCATTGTGACTTGTGGACATCTCCTGTTGTTAGTGTCTCTGGTTACAAATATTACTTAGTTGTTCTTGACGACTGCTCACATTACTTGTGGACATTCCCCCTTCGGCTAAAGTCTGACACATTCATGACATTATCTAACTTTTTTGCCTATGTCTCTACCCAGTTCGGTGCTCGCATCCAGGCCGTCCAAACCGACAACGGACGGGAGTTTGACAACTCCACCGCTCGCACTTTCTTTACGACACATGGCATCCTCTTCCGCATGTCGTGCCCCTACACGTCGCCCCAGAACGGTAAGGCCGAACGGATCATTCGTACTACTAATGACGTTATCCGCTCTCTTTTGTTTCAGGCGAGCATGCCTCCTTCATATTGGGCTGAAGCGTTGCACACTGCGACCCTACTCCTCAACATCTTACCTACCAAGACCCTTGACTTCTCGACCCCGCACTTTGCCCTCCATGGTAGTGCGCCGTCCTACGAACATCTTCGGGTCTTCGGTTGTAAGTGTTACCCCAATCTCTCGGCCACTGCTCCCCATAAACTTTCACCCCGCTCCGCCCTTTGTATTTTTTTGGGATACTCTGCTCACCACAAGGGATATCGCTGCCTTGATCCTACCACCAATAGAATCATTATTTCTCGTCATGTCATCTTCGATGAAACTTCATTTCCCTTTGCTGAGCAACCCTCACTTCCTAATGCTACGGATTTCACCTTTTTAGATGAATTTTCTAACACGGCAGTCGCTCCCATAGGACTGCCAATTTTTTCTTCTACAGGTACATCTCCCACCATACCACTTTCGGCGCCACTGGTTCCACCAAGATATCACTCCCTACCTCGCGCGGGTGTTGTGCCACGCGCGGCCACGGGTCCCTCAACATCCTCTGTACCACGCGCTGCCCCGACCTCATCTTCAACGCCTACACCCGTACCATGCGCAGATGCCACGTCTCCTGCACTCCCACGTGCGGGACCGGCTCTGCGTGTCTACTCCAGGCGTCCCCGACCACCTGAACCTCCTCCTCCAGCGGCATCCACTACTTCCCCAGCACCGGTGCCGCTACCTCCTGGTGCTATTGCTGTTACCCCAACGGTGAACCATCATCGCATGACGACACGGGCCAAGGATGGGTTCCGAGTTCCATCCCTGTTCCATGCCGCACCACTATCTCCAATACCGAAGACCTTTCGTGGTGCCCTTGCCGATCCCAATTGGCGGGCTGCCATGGAAGAAGAACATGCTGCCCTCATCACAAACCAGACTTGGGATCTGGTTCCTCGCCCGCAGCATGCCAACATTGTCACCGGTAAATGGATATTCAAGCACAAGTTCCTCGCCAACGGTTCCTTGGAGCGTTACAAAGCACGTTGGGTCCTCCGCGGCTTCACTCAACGTCCAGGCATTGACTTTACAGAGACATTCAGCCCTGTTGTCAAGCCTGCCACAGTTCGCACCGTTCTCTCGTTGGCTATTTCCCGCAAGTGGCCTGTTCATCAGCTCGATGTCAAGAATGCTTTCCTCCACGGCACTCTGACAGAGACAGTGTTTGCAGCTCAGCCGTCTGGTTTTGAAGACCCCGTTCACCCAGACTTTGTTTGCCGCCTCAACAAATCTCTTTATGGGCTGAAGCAAGCCCCTCGTGCTTGGTACAGTCGCTTTGCCACGCACCTGGTCTCCCTTGGTTTCATAGAAGCCAAGTCAGATACTTCGCTGTTCATCTACCGTCGTGGCACTGATACAGCATATCTGCTTCTCTACGTGGATGACATTGTTCTCACCGCTTGCTCAGCACATCTCCTTCGGCAAATTATCTCAGCTCTTCAGCAAGAGTTTGCCATGAAGGATCTAGGTGAGCTCCACCATTTTCTGGGGATGCAGGTTCAGCGCAGTGATGATGGTATGATTCTCTCTCAGCGACAGTACATGCTTGATATCCTGGACCGAGCAGGCATGACAGAGTGCAAATCTTGCAATACGCCAGTCGACACTAACCCCAAAGTTTCTGCCGACTCTGGGACTCCAGTCGCCGATCCTTCAGATTACCGCAGCCTTGCTGGTGCCCTGCAGTATCTGACCTTTACGCGACCGGACATCTCTTATGCCGTACAGCAGGTCTGTCTCCACATGCATGATCCTCGAGAGGCTCACCTTGCTGCTCTCAAGCGCATTCTTCGGTATATTCGAGGTACTCTACATCTGGGTCTTCTTCTTCGGCCATCGACGCTGGATGACTTGGTGGTCTATACTGATGCTGACTGGGCAGGCTGTCCCGACACTCGCAAGTCCACTTCGGGCTACGCTGTGTTCCTTGGCGACAACCTGGTTTCTTGGTCATCTAAACGGCAGAACACCGTCTCCCGCTCCAGTGCTGAAGCAGAGTATCGCGCCGTGGCCAATGGCGTTGCTGAGGCTTCCTGGCTTCGCCAGCTTCTTCATGAGCTTCATACTCCGCTTCACCGCGCCACTCTTGTCTATTGCGACAACATTAGCGCGGTCTACATGTCCTCTAATCCAGTCCAGCATCAGCGAACGAAGCATATCGAGATCGATCTTCACTTCGTCCGTGAGAAGGTGGCCATGGGTGCCGTTCGGGTCCTTCATGTCCCCACGACATCTCAGTTCGCCGACGTCTTCACCAAAGGGCTGCCCTCTTCGGTGTTCACTGAATTTCGGTCCAGCCTGAATGTCCGTGGCTAAGCACCGACGTTCAGACTGCGGGGGCGTGTTAGCATATTCTGTTATGTAGGCTCTAAGGGGGTTCGGCCAGGACCCCTGTCCGGTCTATTGTATCCTTTGGCAAGGGGGTTTTCTAGCACTAGTAATTCAGTTATAAAGTAGTTATCCCCTTGCCTCTATATATGTACCTAACCATGGCTCATCAATAATCATCCAAATTCCATTCTCCTTCAAAAGAATGATTCATTCATAAGCATGTGGCAATACTCACAGAGTCTGGGTATTGAATAGTGCGGTAACAGCGACCACTCTTGGCTTCCCAAAATCTAATTGTGTGATCATAACTTGCAGTTGCTAGGATGACAGAAGGTTGAGCCATTTTACACCTCCAGCCTGCAAATTACCATGAAAATATGATCAAAATGGAAAATAATGTAGAAAAGTAACAGTGATATGACACAAACTGACATAATGGACTTTGCTCCCATCTAGGGATGAAAACAGAGCGGAAAATTTCCGTCCATTCTGGAAAAACGGAAACAGAGAGGGTTATCCAGAAACGGATACGGAATATCCCGAAGCGGAAACGGAAACAGATTTTTTTTAAGCGGAAACAGAAATGGAAACGGAACAATGATTTCCGACAAAACGGATACAGAAACAGAATATTCCGCATAAGAAAAACGGAAAGTTTCCGTTTTCACAGTTTTTCTACTACACTATATAGAATATTAGCTTTTACTTTTTCACATTATATAAAACTTTAAACTATATTCTATTCATAAAATATTAAACAATTTAATTTAAATTAATATATAATTATTTGCTAAAAACAAATAATATATATTCATTAAAACTAAATAAAACTTGTTTTTACTTTGTTATATGTATTTATCATTTATTAATATGTGTGCAAATTGAACCTATTTATTGGTTTATCATACTCTTTTCATATATTAAGGGTTTTTTATAATTCTGATAGATATTCGGTTCCGTATACGTATCCACTCCTTATTCGGTCCGTATTCATTTCTGGTGGTATCCGCTTTCGTATCCGTTTCCGGCATATCCGTATTCGTTTTTGTTTCCGCAAAAAAATACGGAAACGGATATGATAGCACTCATTTCCGTCAGTTTCCACTCTGTTTTCATCCCTACCCCCATCCTTCTTACAATCTAATTGTACAACTTTGATCAAACTTCACATGAATAGCTACAACAAAATCCCTTACAGGCTGACTAAAAAGGCATGTCACATAAATTTCTGTTAGCAACTTGAGGGTCCATTTCTACAGCCTTATAGCAACTAAAACAAGGCAGTGTTATCTGAGCTGCAATTTTCAGATTCCTTCATCAGAACACGATGAACATTGGTGGCTTCAGACAGAGGGAAGTGGCCTGTTTTAGTTTGTCGGAACACTCAACAGAGCCCTCACAAGGCATCACGCAACCCCCTATGTCTGGACCATTGCATTAGCAAGCAAGCTCCTATCCGATCCAATAACAGGTGCATATATGATATATGGTTTGGTTCTGCTCATAGCAAAAATTAGAAAGCGATATAACAATCACCAGCATATAGAGGGACTAAGGCAGGGGAAGCAGTAGCAGAGACAAGGTTTCACCAGACAGCGGACTCGCTGACTGGTAACGGACGTACAAGCTGGCGACTGTGGCTGTCGTAGGAAGAGGGGCTGCCGCGGGATCCGGCTGGGAGAAGGGGGCGACGGATTCTGCTGGGAGAAGAGGCTGCAGAGCAAGGAACCGGCCACTCCCCAAGCTGGAAACTTACACGCTAAAATACTACCGACACATACCCTCTACACCGCGGTCGGCATCACCAAGTACGGCGCAAATGCCAAATGGAAACTGCTCAGTTGATATTAGAACGTGAGCTCCATGATTGATGAAAACATGGTGAAAATGTGGCATAGTACCATTAGATAAACACACGCAAACTAATGGAGATTTTGATCAAGGCAACGAGAGATTGGGCAGTAGCCAACTAGGCACTAGGCTGGTAGATTACCGATTATAGAGTGGCGACGACGTCGACGGCCCGGGGCGGCTGAGAACTCTCATCGGCGCCCAGGGTAGCCGGGCATGGGCGTCAGGTCAGGCACTCCGGTGCGTGGCGGGCCAGCGGCTGGACGCCCAGGAGTTGCTCTGCCGCCGCGCTCCGGGGGACGCTCGAGGGGGTCGAAGCGGGGGCGTCGATCTGAGCCGGCGACCACCAGGCCAGAGAAGAAAGGCGGCGGCCGGGAGGTAGCCTGGAGTCTGCCGCGCGCCTGGAGCCTGCCGCGTGCGTCTGGGAATCGGGGCTACGGCGTAGCGGTGCGGCGGCGGCTGAGTGCGGTGCAGCGGCGCCGGGGTGCGGCGGGCGGCGGCGCGCACCTGAGCGGCGGCGCCTGAGAAAGGTGCCGGCGGCGTGGGGAAATTTCAGCTAGGGTAATGGATGGATTTGCATATATCATAAATGGGCAAAATGGTAAAAGGACGTCAAGATGCTGATTTGGCACGTAATTTGATACGTTTGGAATGCAAAAAGCTAAAAAATAGTTTTTTATATTAGGGCATGTACAAGACGGACGATTCAAAGTACAAGAAACAACAAAAAAACTGCATGGAATCATAAGCCCCTTAATCAAAAATGACCTTTGAAATTATGGGTTTTAGAATAACCTTCAAAGTAGTATAGTTCCGAGTATATTCACGAGAAGAGTTACTTGTTTATCTCTTTAGAAATTATTGTATATAATGTAATAGTCGGTTTAACATAAAGGATAATTATGTATTACCTTGTATATTACCTCTCTTTTACAATATTTTAGGGATCAAAGACCGAAAGTACTAATTAATATACAATATAGGTTATTATGCTGACTGAAACCTTGCATTTAGGGTCTGTTTGGTTCAGATTTTGAACCAACTTCCTGACTCAAAATCTGGAATCTGAACCAAACAATTCTTTTGGTCACTAAGCTTTCTAGAATATGTAGATTCTCGTAGTATAAATTTGAAAGCTAGTATAACCTACATTTCATAGGTTCTCAGTTCAACTTTGAATGAATATTATCTATTATGCTATTGAAACATATCAGTACATGTAAAATTTGAAAAGGTGAAATTTTAGTAAAATATATCATTTAAGTGTAATTTAAAAATATATAATTTTAATATAAACATTACAAAATTTCATGATTAGAATGATTTACGTGTAAAATTACATATCAATAATAATGTAACTAAACATCATGAACTATCAAAATATAAATCCACAACTATTTCAACCAAACAATTTTTTAATTTCTCTAAATCTCACGATAATTTTTCCACATCTCACCGCTTAGCTCGTAGCAGCCGATTCTTAAATTTGAGGGTTAATTTTTTCTGTGCCATTATGATTTTTATGGTTTGCCAAAATGTCATCATTGTGTCACTGACAAATGGGGACTGCACAGTCACTGACAGTGGCATTTAGGCAATTTCTAAAAAAAATTATAATGGAATGCGAGTCCATAAATTTGAACCTTACGCCACAGTCACCTTCGCCGAAAACTGGGCTTCATTCGATGGGCTTTCGTACGACGGCTTCGAAATGTTTCTACGTTTCCTTTTCTTTTCCGTTTTACACATTTTTTTGTAATCACATAATTGTAAATTGTAAATGCTATGCGGAAATACTTTTGGAGGGAAAATATTCGAATTTTATTTTGTGCGGAAATAGTTTCAAAGGATTACAATGATTATAAAAAGCAACATACTTTTAAAATTATATTCCTTCTGTTTCGTATTACTGGTATTACATGCTGTTAACTTTTTGAATATCAATAGTCTTTAATTTCAATCAAATTTCAAAAAAATATTAGCATCTATAACATCTAATAAAAATTATCTAACAACATATCTTATGGCTAATTTAATAAAACTATCTTGATATTTAGTTGTTGGTGTATTTTTATAAAATTGATCAAAAACTAATGAACGAATTTATATTAAAAAATTAAACACCTTAATTTATAACGGGAAGCAACCATTTAAATACATAATAAATTATTAAGTCCTTCTTCTCTATAGTACGAATCATTTTGTTTCGGAAATGAGACGGAAATAAATAATACATATCGATCATTTCATCTAATATCAAAACGGAATCGATAACTTCTATTTTTTCCATAAAAAATACTTTTTATTTTATAGTTAACACATATTTTTTCATACTTTAATTATATAATATAACTTTAAAAACTCTACTCGTATTTCAATTAATATATACGAGGAAAAAATAAGGTAATTTATTCTGTACCAATATAATTTTTACGGTTTATCAATATATCATCAGTTTATCAACAACAAATGTGTCACCATTTTCACTGTAAAACAATTCTTAAAAAAAAATAATGATACGAGTAATTTTCCAAAAAAAATATAGCACAAGTGGGCAAATCGCTTCTTGCCTCCGCTGCCGCCCACCAGCGCAGAACAACATACACCTTTCCCCCTCCCCTCCGCCTCCGGTTTCTGCGAGAACCTAGCGCCGCGCCGCGCCATGACGAGTTCATCCTCACCATCCCGCAAGGTACCAAACCCTAACCCTAATCCACTGCACGATTCCCCCCTCCCGGTCTCTCCGCCGTCCGAGGTCAGGCCCCGCTCGGGATCGGCCCAGCGCCAGCCCCGTTTGCGCGGCCGGGCCTCGGCGGCCCGATTCGGCGTCTCTCTTCTCTGGTGTTCGCTTAGCTGTTTTGCGTGGCGTGATGACGCGCAGGTGCTGAGCAAGATCGCGTGCAACCGGCTGCAGAAGGAGCTCGCGGAGTGGCAGGTCAGCCCCCCCTCTGGGTTCAAGCACAAGGTCATCGACAACCTCCAGAGGTGCCTGCCATGCTTGCTTCCTTTCGTCTTGATCAAATTGCTACCCTTTTTGCGTCCCACGTAAGTGTAGTGTTGGTCGCACATTCATAATAACCCAAGATCTCCTTAGTGCAATATTTACAAGTCGCCTAGTCGAACCTAGTCGCTATGGGACTGATTAGTCATCAACCAGGCTGATTAGTCAATCTAGTCAGTCCTAGGGTTCTAGCTGAAAAGAAGTACTCACCTGAGGAGGAGGAGCTCATCTTGAGTCTTGACGGCTGGATGGCTAGAGCAGGCGCCGAAACATGAGCGTTGTGGACGGCTGGGCCTAGAGCACGCGCGCTTTGGAGCGCCCGTTGGCTGCGGGAGCACCTGCGCGCTGGCCGCCGGAGCACGTGCACGCCACTAGAGCAGAAGCTAGCCGCCGGAGCTTCGATTGGAGTGTTGGTGGCGCAAGGGAAGAGACGAGACTGGCGGCACAAGGGAAGAGTGGAGTCTCTCACATGCTGGTTGGGAGTATTATAACCCTAACAGGCCACATTGGTAGCCCACTATGTTACCTTAAAGCCCAGCTGAGCAGGCCCACTAAAAAACAGAAATCAATCTGGTCGCTTTGGTTGCCCAACACACCTAATCGGACGACTAATCGAACAACCAGAAATATGGTCGGTCTGATCGCATTGAAGCTCCTAGTCGGATCAAGAGTACCGACCAGGCCGATTAATCGCGATTAATCATGATTAATCAGACGATTTGTAAACACTGCCTTCATGAGGCTTTGGGAGTGCATCTTTGAGACCCTTTATATGGAATGTTCGCAGTCTTTCATGTTCTTGTATTTCCAATTATTCTTTTCAAGGTATTTTTTCTTTGTGGTTTTTACACATTGAAAAGCATGAAAAATATATGGATTATGCCACAATAAAAGGTGGGTCATCGAGGTGGCTGGGGCTGCGGCCACGCTCTATGCTGGCGAGACATACCAATTGCAGGTGGACTTCCCTGAGCATTACCCCATGGAGGCTCCCCAAGTGAGATTTCTTCCTCTCTCTCTTGTTTTTTCTCAGTTTAGTTTTGAACTGTATGCATTCGATTCCAATGCTTTGGGTTTGATCAAATTTCTTTGTTGCAGGTCATATTTCTGCATCCAGCACCTATGCATCCACACATTTACAGCAATGGGCATATCTGTTTAGGTAAAATGGTTATGTGCGCCTATTGATACATAATTTTTGTTTCCATTCTTGGTACTTTCGCCTAATTCATTACCACAAGGAAGTCCTCAGCATAAGCTGATCGTGTTATTAATAACTTTTCGCTGGACCTGTTTTATAGTTTTAGCATTTCCACGAAATACGCCTTCTAGCCTGTTACCGAAAGCTGCCACCTTCAATGCCAAGCATAATATATTATATCACGTATTGTTGGTTCTAAGCAGTGTTCAAGAAGGTGTTATGCACTAAGCGCTAGTCGGGTGGTGCCTTGGTGCCTAGTGCCTAGAGGTGCCTATGCAGCACCTAGGTTCTGCTGGGCAGTAGGTGTAAGACAGCTGCTACTAGCCACAACAATCAACAATCCATAAGAATGGTCATGCATATATGGACTTGCTATCAGGTTTAGACCCAAATTCTGTGCTCATCATCATAATGAAGATCAACCACAAGAATGTGTTCACTGAATCACTATTCACTTGCTCATGGGATATAGTTCACTGTTCTGCTCGAACTCCCTGGTAGAGAGATGAAAATGAAGTAGAAAGTTTTCGTCTGTTCTGAAAAAAAACAGAAATATCCCTTTTCTCCTCCATGACTTTAACCCAAATTATTTTGATCTGTTGCTCTTGTGAGAAAATCCATGCAAATATGGTATTTGCAAACACAGTTTATGTAACAAGAACAAACAAATTCAATTCACATAAGGGCAGTGATGTCCAAATACAGCCGTGAGAAACACATTTGAACATGAATCAATTGATGGAGGCTTCCAGGAGCACAAATAAACAAACATGAACAGCTGTGAAAAACAGTAACAATTGAGTGTAGCAGATCTGGCGGTGAATAAAAAAATGGAAAACCACATCTGCAAAGAAACGGATCAGAGGCTGTTCCATGCAAATCACACATCCAGACCAGGCGATGGTGGCCCCTTCCAAGAAAGGAGGTGACAACTTGGATGGCAAGATCAAGGGGTTGCCAGGCTGTTCCCAAGCTCACCACCACTGCTCAGGCTCTATATTTGACTGAAGTCTCGTTCCTGAGCAGTCTTACTGATCAGCTGTTCCTGAGCATACTCCTTTTGTTTGAGTTTTAAGTGGATAGAAATACCTACCACTCAGTCAAGACAAGCCAACATCATTAGAAATGCTGCCTTGCGAGCAACACTTCTAACAAATTCTGATTAGATTTCATGAAAGAAAACAATGGGCATGCACGGAAGCTCAATAATGTATTGAAATATGCTTTCCATCCTCAACTGCAAATGTCGGGTATATCATATTCCAAGCGTAGGCTTTGGTGCATATAATCATATCTTTTGTACTGTGATAAAACTCAGCTTTTTTATGAGAATCTTATCGAATTTGGCATCTATATCTAATGGCACAAATGGTATTATTTGAACCTAACCAACAAGAAAATGGAAATCAAATGGATCAATCTAGTTACCTCAGACCTCAGTAGATGTATGTTTGTATTAGTACTGTAATATTTGTCCACCTACAGTTTTTATTTAGCAACTACATGATTATGAACGTGCCAAAATTCTGTAAAAATATCGGCTTACTGATGCTTAATTTGTCTACAGATATATTGTATGACTCCTGGTCACCGGCAATGACAGTTAGTTCTGTTTGTATCAGCATCTTGTCTATGTTGTCAAGCTCACCAGCCAAGGTTATAGAGCTCCTCTGGATCCTCTTCCCGTTCCAGTGACGATCATGCAGCTAACCATGTTATATATTTGTTGCAGCAACGCCCAGACGATAATGATCGCTATGTCAGGAACTGCCGCAATGGGAGGTCGCCGAAGGAGACCAGGTGGTGGTTTCATGATGACAAAGTGTGATCGGTTCCAACTGCCACTTCTTACTCACCAGCCTATCTTTGTACGGGTTCTTCCACGGGAGATGATTTAGGCATATTTTCAGCGATCAATTTGACCGCAAATTAACATGCCTTTGTGGTTTGTAAAAATGAACGCACACATGTATCGAATCCTCGACTCATTAATTACTATATATCTTTGTTATATAGAATAACTACATGTGTATCCCGTCTATTTACCCAAAACAGGGGCACCAAATACCCGAATCTGTTAGGAATATTTGATGATTTGCCACTCTTAAAAATGGGGTTCGATTATTTGTCATTTTAGCCTACTGTTATTCACTTAGATGGTCCGACGACATGTCATTTACACAAGTGGTAAATAATCAAAGTATATAAATTTTTTAGTGGCAAATCCTCGAATTTTCCAATCTGTTATGGTTCTTAGCCTAATTTGCTGTGTCGGTGGGCAGTTTTCTCAAGGCAATTGCACGTACGATGGTAACATGTACATTTGTTATTCAAATGCTTCTAAGTAATCTCCACTGTATATATGATAGCAAATTGTCGATTTTCTCTCTGAATTTTTGTTATAAAATCTCAACTAATGTGACCTGAGTAACCTCTCCACACCACGCTCCTGTAACCCATTCTCTGTTGCAGCATTCAGTTGCTATAAAAGACACGAGATGCTTCTTATTGTCTCTGTTACAATCAATCTTTAATAGAAAAGACAATAATTCAGTGAGGCCGACAATGCAGTCCGTGTAACAGCATGGACCGTGAAGCTGATAGATTATACGAACTGGCACTTTACAGGTGCAGCTTTCCTGATGTTCCCAACATATTTTTGGCAAATCATTTATGCGAGCCACAAGAGGAGTTTTTTTTTTGTTTTCTTGAGGCGATGAAAATGCCTCTTATTTGACAGACGAAGGTCATATAATTAGTTACGGAGATGGTGTCTAACTAACACCATCAGCATTTTTCTGTACGCTACATTTGATTGTTAGCTACACAAGACAATTTCCTCCACTCTTCCCCATCACCCTACTATATTATATACAAGGCCGAGGTATCCAAGACTCCGCACCTGAATAACTGCTTCATGGTTGGAAGGGCCAATATATCATCACTGAGCAATGAACGCTATTAACAAAGCCTCCATTCCAACATCCTGCCAGAAGTTGACAAAATCTTGCAGCTCCTGATGAGCATAGAATAGGAAGAATCAGAGAGACACCCTCGTCGCTTTCCTACTCGTGGAAATCCTCGTAAGATGAATCGGATGAATCACTTTGATATGGCGTTGTTTCGCGTGGACTGGATGGCACCGAATCTTGCAATGTCAAACCTGTGTTCTTCTGCCCTCTTGGACGGAACTTCCTTGTATGTTTCCGTAGGAGCTTCTTGGCCTTTGTAATGGTAAGCTGTCTAGCAAAAGGGTACTCGCCATCACTCTCACTCCATTCGTCATGGCATTCATTATCTCCCTCTCCCCGCATAGTCCGTAGCACAAATGCCTTTGCTTTACGGCGCTGTGAATTAAAAAGCCCTCTAATTGATGTGACAAATCTATCGCCTGCACCATCACCTGGCCTCTTCAGCCATGACATGGGAAACTGATCAGGTTTACCATGATGGTCACCGTCACTGTCACTGAAATTAAGTTCGTTTTCAGGAACAGCTCCATCATGTGTTTCCCTTTGATTGTGCGTCTTAAACTTTTTTCCCTGCTTAAAAAACCAGTCCATCAGTGACCATTGACATCAAATAATAAACTGGAGAATGTTTTTCGAAAATTGGTCGGTACTGCTATTGCTATTGTCCACTTATCCCAGAGTAACTTTTATCCATTGAACGATTGGAGTTCACACATAATATAAATATATAATCATATGATAATTGCTTACGTTGCAAGGAATTTCAAACAGCAAAACGATCAAGTAAAGCCAATATTCAGCATTATTATCTATCGATCACCCCTTGTACAAATTTGAGAAAGATGTTGAGGCTAGACACTAGCACAAAAGCCAGCACAGACAATTTCACAATGAGGGACAAAAGGCATTTGTTATATGAACAGGCCACATTATTGTGGAAGGCGGAGAATGTGATGCAATAACTAGTGCCATGGGACTTGAAATTTAACAATAATTATGATAGACATAGCTAAATCATATAAGAAATGCAGAAAAGTACAAAACATGGATGTGCAGCGGATTAGAGAATCAGACTCAAAACTTAGATCTCAAAGGCACCAAAAACATAGCAGAGACACTAATTAAAGGTCCCAAAAGCTAAGCTTGCTTTTGAACGTAAACAATGCATGAAGTGATGCATATGTCCGTGTACAATTTGCTGCAGCTGATCAATGTTATAGTACAGTTTTTATACCAATTAAAAGCCAAAGGAACGTTCAGTATACTTGCCTGCATTCCAGTCACCGACTTCAAGACACTCCAGATGATGTGTTTTTTGACTCTGGAGAATAGTCTCCTCCATGTACCAGTAAAATCGTCACGCTGGAAAGTATCCATAAGCAGCCTTAGGTCATTAATTGCAAGCCTTGATCCCTCGTATGTTACAATTAGTTCAACCTACAAAGTCAAGAAGTTGGAAGGTCATGTTAGTTGTTGAATAACATGTCCAGATGGAACAATACAACAATATATTACCTGACTAATCTTGATGTTATGAAATTCCAACAATTTCCGAGCTCTTGCTCTTTTTTCATCATTAGATTTCCCAACTTTCTTTTCATCATGTGATAAACGTCCAGATTTGATGAGTTTAGAATCTTTAGTTCTATTCTTCAACATCTCAACAGATGCAGTGTTCTCTGCCATAAGATTATTGGTATCCCCTTTCAAGGAAACATTCAAATTGACCAATGATACCACATCATTATTTGCGATACTGTCGACAGCACTTTCCTCCCAAGTCCTTTCAAATGAAGATGTTCGCCGTAACTCTGGATGCGAACCACATACCATATTAGCCTTTAGAGACTGCAATTTGGATATCTGCAAAAGTTGAAGCATTTAGCTAATCTGAACATATTCTTGCAAATACCAACACAACAATGCCTATGTTTACAATATATCTTCATGCATTTAACACAGTACAGATCCATCATCCATGGAATGTAGATCCTGATCTCTACCATATAAAAGAACCTAATAGTGGTGGCAGTGAATCTGTCTTCACACCACCACCTCAAGAATTGGTAGGATTTTCTGTGGGCATATATAGACCATTTGTTTGTTAAGGTGTTAAGGCTATTAGGCCCATATATCATCTAGGCCCATCTCATGGCTATATATGTACATCCACCCTAGTGGTGTGCTTATGCCTCCTCTAATCCAAATCTTGTCACATTGTTCACATGGCTTTTTGGAAATTCATGGATCCAAATTTATTTGTAACCATTTTATTTCTTAAACCCATTGCAATGCATGGGCATTGGGCTAGTTACTTATAAAAAGAGTCCTGGTCCATCATCCATGGAATGTAGCTCCTAATTACTTATAAAAAGAGGAGTTGGCAGTGAGGTTATGTTCTACAACCACCCCCAGTCTGTAGACATATGTTCTACAATCACCTGTGAATAGGGGTGGCTAACAAGCCAAATCGTCTTGTCTCAACTCAACTCATAAAAAGTCATTAAGTTAGCAAGCTAGCTCAGCTCGACTCATTAACATAACGAGTTGAAAGGGAACTCGATTCAACTCATTAAAAAATTCTAATTGACTCATTAAACTCATTAGACTTCTTATAACATAGTATATAGTTCGATTTTGCATACAGTAATAGACTAATAGTTTCAGCTTTCAGCTGAATATTGAGCTGCAACTATTCAGTATTCATATTTAACTATTTCAGGCTATAACTTTGATGTTTCTCCTAATAATAGAGGATCACAACCTTTTCATAGGTCCAATTGTAACACTAGAATCTATAGGGTTCATCAAGATTGAGAAAACAATAATTAACACTTGTCAAACAAAACATCTGAAATTTTAAGCCACATCACGAGCTAAGCGAGCAACTCATGAGTTAGCTCAAGCTTGGCTCATTATGCAAACGAGCTAAAGTTACAACTCGACTCGCTAGTCAAGCCAAGTTTTACACGAGACAAGTCAGCTCACAAGTTTCAAGTTTTTTCTTGTCCACCCCTACCTGTGAATTGTCACCCCCTTGCCAACTTGAGACATTTGTTGAAGTGGATAGGTTTGTGCCTGATTTCCCAGGAAGTTCATGCTCTCTCACAGAATAGCTGGTAGAAGCAGCCGCATCGGCAACTGTAGATATTCTTCTGGCTCTTCTTGCTCCAGTTGTTGTTGAAACTCTCCAAACTTCCTTCTCTCCCAACAAAAGCATATTAGAAATAAAGAATGTATCAAGACATATGTAGGGAATATGAGAGCATAATTTCTGGCTTACCTGACGCCTTTGTGAATCATCTTCCTCAGGAAAGAAATAATCCCACATCATTCTGTACATAATTTCAGGCAGATATATTTTCAGTGGGTGGATCTCAACCTGCAAAGGTTAAGAGTGAATAACAGTAAATGGCTAGTAAAGTCACAGTACAGAGATCATTTTAAATTGCCACTTTGCCCCACTTGGAAAGCAGGGATTTCACAGGAAACAGGAAAAATTCCTGCATTCCAAACAGGGCACAGGGCAGTAATTTAAAAATACTATAGAGCTTGTAACTATGTAATAACTGAAACCAACAATAATATTACTACAACCATCACTAATTACTCCTATCATAAAAAAGAAAACGTTAATGTGGCATGCATGCAATCGAACATTTTAAATGCCAAGCAAGAACATATAGACTTGGAAAACTAGCAGTATGAAAAGTTATATTTTTCTACACAAACAAAATATTAGGTTGCACATATGCATTGTAAAAAACTGATGATCAAAAGTTCCATTTCATAAGAGCCTACCAATGTCGAAAACGAGACTTTTTTTGTTATAGCAATATAGCATGTAAAAACAACTGTTTTTCAGAAAAAAATAAAAAAAAAACATAAATTTGAATGAAATGCATGACAATCAGCTACAATTTCTGACTTGTTTTAATTGGTTTACTAGGGTCTAAAATAATTAAATGAAATAATGAAGCCACAACTTGACCATCTATACTAAGGCAACCTTAAAGCACTCAAATGGAGAATTTCCATCCTTTGGAGCACCTTGCTTCGCGTCAACACGGAGCATGAGACCTCTGTAAATAGTTATTCAGTTAAAAACTCTCCAATGGAACCCAATTTCATAAAAGAAATCAATTTGCAACTAAAAGGAGCAAGTGAACAGAATGTGAGACATTCATAATCCTTACTTTTCAGGAGGTCCATTCCATGCAGACAACAATTCATCACATTTGGCATTGGCCATACAATTCCTCACAACAAAATATTTAGTGGTAAATCGAGAATTACCAATGTCTTTATAGTCCCGATCAAATTCATAAACCTGCAAAAATTAAAAGATCATTGTTGAACCACAATAGCAATTACTCAATTAAAAAACTCTAGATCACTAGGTGGAAACATGGTTCTAGAAGCACAATGCTATAACATCAGTCACGACAAAAAAATGGTAAACTCACAATAAACTTTTTTTGCATGTGCATTGAAGACGCACACGCGTGCACACACACACACACACACCTGTGAGTGCACCCCATCTCTTGAGCGTGTGTTAAAATGGGGTGCACTCACATGTGTGCACCCAATTTGAGGCCACTGTTAAATCCATGAACCTCACTAAATTCCGATGGAAGTGCACCTGCATGTGCATAATTGTTGGCACCAAGATTTGAACCTTGGTGGGTGGAGTCATGCACTCATGACTCCACCACCGCACCAATGGTGCTTCCATATTAATGCAAGAAGCAAACTAAAATGTTGAAGAACATACTACAAATGAACACACAGGAAAATGCAAGACAATTATTCCAGCAATGGTTGAGCATACCATATCAATGATCTCAGCTTCAGCAAATGTGTTCCCATCTGCAATCATGCTCCATACAACCTTGCTAATTTTCATAGAACGCATGGCACAGGAAGGAGTTTTGTTCTTTTCTTTCTCCATCAAGCGTAGTTGTGCAGCTTTCTGCAATGCTTTCCTTAATGCGGAAGATGCAGTTTTTCGAGACTTGTGGAGGTTTACAAGATCTCTCTTCAATCTTTCCACCTGATTATAGTATAATATCAATTGAACATTGTACTGAAACTATCCTACATTCAGTAATTATGTTTTATATCGAACAAGTGAAGCTCAATAGAATGGAAAAATATTACTAAAATTCAATCTGTTGATGCTAAGAGGGACAGATAATTGATTATAACAATCATAAATTGTTAAAAAATGTTTACATACATAGTTTGACAACATGTGTAAAACTAAAGCCACTCTTTATAAGCAGTAAATTACTTCTTTTATCCAAAATAATAGTGCTATAGGATGTGGTAGGATAAATCTACTAGGAATATTTGGTTTTATGCCACAAAGTTAAGTGGTGTTTACTATTTTACCACACTCCGTTTGTATGACAATTGGGCCCAGAGGCCACGTGTCATACATAGAGTATGGTAAAAATCAAATGTCACTTAACTTTATGGCATGAGAGCAAATCTCCCTAACTAGTATTATACAAAGTATCTATGTTGGTCACATGAAAATTACTACCTACAGTCATGAAAACATGTGGTTTTGAGCATACATCAAGTCAAACTTGCAGAACTTCGAGCATCAATATCTTTTTAAAATGTTAGATTGGATCCATGAAAATTGTGTGCGTAGATTTGTCTCAACAAATACTACCACGGTATTAGAGTTCATTGGGTTTTACAATTAATAGAAATTACTTGTCAACATTGCATTTTGGAGACCATATCAATGTACAAAACGACATGTGTTGATGACCAGATAGAATATAATTATACATGTTTTCAAAAGTACATATTATGTCATTTGTTATTATTATAACATTATAGATTTTATTAACATCACTTTGCAAATGGAAGCATAAATAGTTTACTGAATGTCGCGATTTAAAAAATATATTCGTTACAGGCTGTACAAAATGAAATGTTTACCAGTAAAGTTTTCCCACTGTTGACCATCCATAAACAACCATCCCTTTCATCAGAAAGGAAGTTGTTAGTATGATTATCACCCGTTCCCATGAGGGACCTTATATCATCAAGTAGTAGTTTCCTCTCCCTTTCCCTCTGCTCAAGGTTAATTTTTGCAAGTTCCACCTCTTCTACTCCATCAGGAACTACCTCATCAGCCTCTTCCTCAACATCTTCATCGTCTGATGGGTATTGGAGACTGTTTTTCCGAGGCCTATTCCAAGAAGATTAAATTAATGAGGATTAAGGATGAATTATAAGATACATCTTACTAGTTTAATAGGGGTCCCAGTGTAAATGAGTATGTGAGGCGTTAACAAAAAGGTAATGTAAGGACCACAAGAGAGAAATGATACCTTGCTGATTTGACCTATTACAAAACATTTTTTGAGCTATACATGACAACTGTCAACAATGAGCAGCTCCAAGTGCAGAAAATGTCTAATTTACGAGTATATTTTGTTAGATGCTTCTATCAACAAAAGAGTGAAAGACTAACATTTATTTGATTGAGGATCAACCCTCATGTAATAAAAGAAACAGCAATGTATCAAAATGAGTAAATTGTTTGCCAGATATCAAACTTTTTAGGGTGGTTCCGATTGGTCAACCAACCCATTTAAAGGGGTCACTATGCCCCTAAGAAAGACAATTGACAACTCATATATGACCATGGTTGTCACGGCGCCTCGGCGAAACCAGTCGCCAGGGGACCGACTGGACGCCTAGGCGACCAATCAGCTGTTGTTGCTGCTGTTGCTGCTGCCTGCCTGCTGTTGCCTGCTGCTGCTGCTGCCTGCTGCGGCGAGGGAGCAGGGGAGGGGGAGAGGATGAGAGAGGCACAGAGGAGAGAGGCGCCGCGGGGAGGGGTAGCAGAGGCGGCGGCGGCGCAACGGGAAGGGGTAGCAGAGGCGGCGGCGCGGCGCACGAGGAGGGGTAGCAAAGGCGGCGGCGCAAGGGGAAGGGGTAGCAGAGGCGGTGGCGCGGCGCACGGGGAGGGGTAGCAGAGGCGGCGGCCGGCGGCGCAAGGGGAGGGGTAGCAGAGGCGGCGGCCGGCGGCGCAAGGGGCAGAGACGCCTGGGCGACCGCCTAGTCGCCATGAGCGACACCTTGAACGGCCAAGCGAGCGCCTAACTCCACCAGGCGAGGCGAGCCAGCATGGCGCTCGGCGGGGACTACCTGGACGCCTAGTCGGCGCCTAGGCGTCGCCTGCGACGCCGTGACAACCATGTATATGACCCATATCATGGAGGGTAGTGTGGTGTGGGGACAAAGTGGGGAGCAATGATTTTTGCAGAGAATCCATCCAACAGTTTCATACATGTATGTAGCTTGCTCTAGTGCTCTACATCCCAGCTCCAATTCCCATTGCAGTCTTAAAGTACTCCCTGCGTTACCCTTCCCATCCTTAATCCCTAGCAACACGCAATGGCTGAAGAGTTCATATGGAGCAAGTCAAAGGAACAGATGAAAGATGAGATTCTATTGTGATATTTAAATGTAAATAATCATTATAGTTGATAGCACAAATTTGCAATGCTGTTGTGTCAAGCATGTCCCATGCCATTCTGGATTCTACATACCAGTGATATTAGTGATGCGTTTAAACATGATTGATGTTCCAAATATGCATTTTTGACATGTGCAAACCTGAACCACCCTCCAATAAGTGTTTGATCCACAGTGCAACTCTTGTATCAAAATTGACAAAAAAAATACACCTAGGAGTTGTATTACGAAGAACCATTTACATAAAGCAATTGGACTGCTTTATCAGAAAAGACCCCAGAGTTGGCGTTGTCACTCTATTTCATCATACAGTAGGCAGTAGTAATCCTCAAATAAACATAACTTCATAAAAAAGGAATTCATGAGCCTAAAAGGAATCTCACTTGGGAAGTCTTGCAAAAAGGAGATTGTTAAGCACGTCTAACATAACTTGAAACTGGCGTGAAGTCATTGTTGCAGTGATGTTTGGAGAATTAAAACGTAGCTCCTTTAATGGCTTAACCTGTACCATATAATATGATATTACTTAATCAGCAAGAGAATCATTTGATGCATTACTTTTGTAGATTTCAATCAATTAAAACTCCTAGGCATTGGGGTTGGCCCATATACTTGAACATGTCCCAGTAGCTTTACCTTCAAGTCTGCAGTTCCACCTTTGTGCCTGGTGTAACGAACGTACATCTCGCAAGGCATGAACACTCTCTCTAACAAGGCACCTGTGCGTTTTAGTTTCTCAGAGCTACCAAGAATCCGAGGAAGCCATTGCAGGCCAGCACCTGGGTCCACATCAGTTGGGGCAACATGAGCTTGAACATCTTGAAGAATCACTGAGTAATCAGCCCTTATCCAGGTCATTTCAGGCTGTGACTCAGGAATTTTTACACCGCTTGCTTCCAGTGCTTGCTCTAGCATTTCTTTTCCAAAATGAACGACTGAGTGAAATGAACGAGACAACACACGCCCACTGGCTGCAGCAAGTAGAAACCTACCCTGGTTCATACAGCAAATAGCTTTAGTTCTAAAGTCATATACTTGTTTATTTGTAGCAACAAAATCATCATCCACAAAGCCTATTGCATAAACATCAATTTCACAAGTCATTTTCCCATTCCCACACTAAAGGAAGCAATATAAAGGACAAACAAGGTGCATATGCATGCACAGACAACGAGGACCAAAAAATACTGTGCAGCATAAACAACAAAAGTGACATCAAAGCAGTGATATTGTTTGATTTTCTGTTTTCAGAAATTACTGATTACTGAATCAGTTAACACTTCTTTTTTACTTTTTAAAGAAAATAAGCACAGTAAATTTGAAACATAAATAAAGAGCAAAACGCTGAGCAAGATTGCTAAATGACAATGTAAGCATTGTTTATAAGGCATGTATATAGCCAGATTAATGTTTTTGCCCTCGTGGTTTGAGAGGGCACAAGAGGATGAGGCCAAAGATTAGACCATGGCAGTGGGACAGTGGCAACAACTTGTGCCAGCAACAGAGAATGCAGCAATGACAGGGGCAGCAGTTCAAGTTTTTTTGGTGTGCGTGCGTGTGTGTGTGGGGGGGGGGGGGGGGGGGGGGGGATGAGATGAAGGTATCAATGCCTGTGCGCCATTGTCAAAATTTCTAAAAGGAACATTTCACTCCTTTATGGCAACTGTCATTAATCAAAATAGATGTCATCAAGGCATCAACATGGCGGCACCAGCAGGGGACACCAAGGGCAGTCGCCCAAGACCCCAAGCTAGGTGACCACCACCGCTGTCCTCCCTGCTCCAAATCAGGGGGAAAAGCACTCCGCCTCTCCTCCACCAGGTACCTCCATATCTCCTCCGCCTTCGCCCTGCTCTTCTTCTGCCTATGCCCTACTCTGCTCTTCGTCCTCCATGGCACTGCTCTGCTGGGCTATGCTCTTCTTCCTCCTCTTCACCATCTGCTCTTCCTCCTCTGCTTGTTCTTCCTCCAGGTTCCATCCCCTCTGCCTTGTCTCTTCTTCCTCTGCTCTGCAGTGTGGCAGCTGGCTATGATAGAACCAGAGAATGGAACTAGGTCACATGAGTGGATGGTGTTTTGACATGTCCAAGACGGCCGGGCTATTGGGCTTTCAGGATGTGTAGATAGTATGGGCTAAATGAGGAGTGGCCCGTCTCTCATCGTTAATTCTCTCTGTAATTTATGTGTTGCAAGTACTGATTTGGCTAAATTGTGCTATCACCTTGTCCAGGCACTCAGGCAGGCACCTTGTTGGTTGTCACCATGGTGTCCTAGCACCCCTAGATCGCCTGGCTCACCTTGTTGCCATGACAAAATAGATCATAATAATGGTGATTGATTTCAGTGCCATTTAAGCAGTCTAAGCTCCTTTACAATTTCACAGAGCTAATTTCCTCTCCGATGATACCCAACACTCAAAACAGTAATTTAGTGCGGATATTTTACTTCTATACCAACTATTGGCCTATTCTAGTTGCAGCAGAAAACAGTAATAGCGACACTGAACTACAGGAAGCAACCAATAGGCAATAAGAGTTTGCAATCAAGTGATCAACAGTTCTGAAAGGTACAAACAAGAAAATATTGGATGGAGATACGTATTGAGCCATGAAATTATACTGCATTCAATAGTGTAGAGAGAATTTGTACTAAATTGATGCCACTAGACCCCCTATACTTCAACATCACCTTGGTAGTTCCCAAAACCCAAGTATTCATGATTCAATAGTTGAGTTACTAGGAGTGTTAAACATTACAAAGTTTGCTGTTAGTAAGACAAACTTCTCCAGGGCTCCATTCCCCTGTCTCACTAATTTCTGCTTTCAAGACTTCAAGTTATTCTCATAAAAATCCACTGCGACTTCAGCAAAGTTTATCATTAAAACACCTATAATGCCTATTTGAGAAAAAAAAGATTGATACAAGCCGGTATGTATTTAAAATTGTAATTTGCATTGCTACTCATATTTGGGGAATCCCATCATCTAATGTGAATAATAAATATAAACAAAGCACATGCCACACAAGATTGCAGATGGGGTATTTACTATTAAGAGATAGTGGATTAAGTGGAAGGAAACAATGTAGAATCACCACGAATTAGCTAAAATTGTGGCACTCATTCACTCAAAAACTCTCAACAAAACACATGATATTACTCATCATCACTAGCTACACAACAGAACAATTTACAATAGAAAATCACCAAATGAGAACTAAAAAGCAACACATTTGACATTTCTTCAGAGTCAGTGAGTCACTTACATTGGCTTCTTCAGAATGTAGGTTAAATTGGGGTTTAATAACATTAACCATGTATTGGAGATTCCCTCCCTTATCGGAATCATCAAAAATGTCATGTTTCACTGCAACATTATGAGACATATTTGAATTGAATCCGAAGGTGGTAAAAATATGTAACAAGTAATAATAACTTCAATAGCTTTTAGTTTTAAATAGCTCTAAGTGGTAAGTGCACAAATAATATAAGTTCGGCCTGTAATTTTTGGTTAAAACATGAATACTAATGAAAAGATAAGCATACCGGCAATATCTGATGAACGATTGGCTTTATTACATAATGGGGATGTAGAGCCCACAGCCTCAACATGTTGCACGGAAGGAGAGCCAACATGGGTAGAAGAGGTAGCATCTTGAGTTAGTTTAGAACCCTCAGTAGTCTGCCTTTCCTCAATCATTTTTCTTTGGGCATATTGCCGTGAAGGAGAGGGTTTTGGAGGTTCAAATGCTTTGGAAATTCCTCCAACCCATGACCAAACCGCATCCCGGTTCTCAATAGTCCATAAAAGCCTAAGGCCATAGACAAATACCCGCTGACAATTGTCTGCTAGCACCACATTGAAACCATCATCATCATCGCTAGGTTCAGAAAGAGTGTGGTCACTTTCACTGCCATTCTCAAACTCTGATCTAACATATGTTATCTCAAGATTCCTACCAGCATCCTGCCATTCCATAAGTCTTGCAGGATCTGCCTTAGGAGCTTGTTTTCTTATTGTGAAATAATCAGAAGACAAAAGGAAGCCATCTTCATGTTTATCCTGGAAATTTCCCATGTTGCCTCTATCATTAACAACTTTTCCCAACTGGGTAGTAGTCTTTAAGTTGGATATATTTTCAGCTGAAGGCAGGTTAATATCTCGTATGAGATGAACTTCTGGTCTGTAAAGGTCAAGACCACAGTAAACAAGATCCAGAGATTCACGCTTACAATCAAATGTGTATTTTTGTTTACCTCGACTGTAACAGAACTCATGCTTCAAACTTGACATTTTAAAAGTCAAGCCACTAGCAGGATCATCCTCAGTTAAGGTTGAATGTCTTATGCAACAGGGAGTAGCATCAACACGGAAAAAGAACTCAATCAAAACTTTATCCAATGAAAGATTACCAGATCTAGAAGCTCGAGGAATTTTATAGCGAGGCCATCTAGAAAATGAGCGCAGTTTGTGAGGAGGGCTGTAATTTAAGCTCCACCATTTGAAAACCCAAGCAAGATCATGAGCTCCCAGGTTCATGGTTGGGAATTCAACATCATCCATTTTGGAACAATTGTCAGGCATAAATCCGCATAGCATTGAACTGTTTCCATAACTGGAAGACGATGCATCATTATCGTACTGTACTTGCAAAGGTCTAAGGGAGAAGTTCCATCTAAGGGAGAGATAAGTGGATCGAAATGGATCATAAACTTTCTTCCTTGGTTCACCTTCAATGGGGAGTGCATGCAAATAGTGATTCAATGGATTGCCAGATTCACACTGCCAATCAATAACCACATTAAGGGAGAATAAAGGAGCATAAATAAAAGGTCTAGGTACACCGGATGGAACTTTTAAGCTGCAATTCTTCATCATACTTGTTAAGCTACTGATATACATCTTGAATTCCTTTGCAGAAATATCTACATGCCCATCAGTTTGCTGGATCTCCATGTATTCAGAAACAATTTGGAGTCTATCCACCTTCTCATAAGGATTTGTTGTTGCCAGGAACTTCCACATGGTCTCATTGAAGTACAAAATTATCTTTCCATGGATGTAGTATCTCATGTCATCCCACCATGGCAAGCTGCGCTCCTTTTTTGGTGGTTGATTTGTTGGGCCAGAACTTTTTCCTCTGGTGCTAAGATTAACCCTCCGTAGGGCTATTTGAAACGCATAACTTATGTCAGCAAAGGATGGCTCGTAACCAACACCAAAGGAAATCTCCCCTCTCTGGAAATAAATAGGTAAATTAGAGTACATTTTCATTGCTGGTGTCGTACCACTAGCAGAACGTAGCATCGTGACCTTGTGCCATCTTCCAATATATACATCTTGCTGTATTTGGGGTTGAAAACATGTTGCCTGCAAACCGGCAAAGGGAGAAATTCAATGAACATAAGAAACTTGCACCCAAATATGTAGCAGCAATTAATTAAGTATAACTGAATTACTAAATTGTCCAACAAATACTTCATTTCAGCATGTATTTGCAGAGCTCAAACTGCTAGCAGTGGGCTTGGTTTGTCTTTGTTAGTTCACCCCACCTAGCCAACCCAACCATAAAACCCAGGTGTTATAGTGAGAGAGGTGGGGACTTTTATCCATAGTCCAACATTCCCCTTACGGCGTGCGAGCCCGGCGTAGCCCGCAGCAGGTTCTAGAGCCCGGTGTAGCCCGCAACAGGTCTCAGCACACGAA
Source organism: Zizania palustris (assembly GCA_019279435.1). Classification (NCBI taxonomy): domain Eukaryota; kingdom Viridiplantae; phylum Streptophyta; class Magnoliopsida; order Poales; family Poaceae; genus Zizania; species Zizania palustris. The sequence continues at coordinate 48,332,067 of JAAALK010000286.1, read as the reverse complement.
AGAGGCGCAGGGAAAATCGCGCAGCGGAAATGCGTGGCCAGGGTGGTTCGAACCCAGGAGGACCTTGGCTCTGATACCATGTTAGTTCTCCCCACCTAACCAACCCAACCATAAAACCCAAGTGTTATAGTGAGAGAGGTGGGGGCTTTTATCCATAGTCCAACAGTCTTCATATATAAAAAAAGCAGAAATGCAGTTATATCATGATGTTCATCTAAATAAGTGCCTTAGAAGCATATGGAAAAAAACAGGACTGGAGCAGCAGCCGGACTGGAAAAGAACAGAACCAGAGCCTGATCTGGTTCAGTTTGCAAAAAAAAAAAGACCAGAGGAGGAAAAAAAACAGCAGGAATATCGGCAACAAATAATATTTTGTGCTTCATGTAACTCCTAGGGTTGAACCTGCAACCTCCAACTCATTCCACACATCCATCACCACTAGACCAACTGCCTCCTTGTTGATATATTAAGAAATGATGCTATTTAGCTCTGATAATGCAAAATTTAGGCTTGTAAACCACCTATTTTAAGATAAAAACTATTACAATATAAATTATTTGGACCAGCCAGTTCACCGATTGGACCACGGTTAAACGAGAGAACTGTGAACTGAGGGTCCAACTAGTTCACCATCTGGTTCAGGCTTTTAAACTATGCTTAAAAGGAAAGAAACTAATGTGGCTCAATATCAGTGCCATACAGTTTAATCACTTGACTCACAGAGAAAACCAAAGGTAATACTAAAATAAAATAATCAATGTTATCCATGTCCACAAATTTTAGATACAATAGTTCATAAAACAGAAGACAACTGCCACCTGCCAATTGATGTCCATAGTAAAAGGCTTCAAAACAGATAAAATAGAAACAAAGAAACAACAGGTATGCAGATCATCAAATCTATATCATAGTTCAAAATCCTTCTGGTAACCAGCAAGTTACAGGAAAGCCAAGGAGGCACCCATATTAACAGACAACTGCTTTCAAATTTCAAATTTGGAAAAAATATATTTACTTTAAATTTCCATTCTGACTAGTAACCATCCTTGACCAGACAAGAAATGATTTTCAACTGGAATTTGCAATTCAGTTTGTGTTAGTAAAATGGTCAGGCTTTTCACAACTAGTCTTGTGGTGAATTCCATGTGCACCTCACCAAACTAATGATCCATAGGAGGGAACCAGCCGATATTATAAAAAACCAACCCACAACTGTGAAATTGTATCTAGTTTTTACAACCAGGGACCAACCACCCAACACCAGCACCAGACTACAATTGTAAGAACTACTATATGTGATTGTAAAAGCATGTTTTTACAAGTAATCAACATAGAGCATACCAACACCATCACCAACTCTTCTTTTTAAGGAATAAGGAGTAGATAATTTTAGATTTAAGGATGTTTTTTCATTTTTCTATGCTTAGACCTTCTAGTATATTTATTTGAGTTATGCCCCAATGCATGGGAACTATGCTAGTAATATGTTGTCATGGTTTGGATCCATGATCGACGGCTACTAGGGATGAGAGAGAGACTTAGATTGGGGAGAAGAACACTGGGACGAGAGATTAGACTAATTATTTCTTCATTGATCATTGATTCATTAATTGTTGCTTAATACCGCCCTATTTATAGAGCCTACAAGACTTTATCTCTTTAACTAACTCTAATCTAATCTACTATTTTAAAGAATAACTAATCTAATCTTAACTGCTACAGTACCCACGTGGTACTGTTCACACTGCAGTACCCGCACAGTACTGTTGGGGTTGGGCCTGTGTCAGGAATCATCTAGAGCATGATTAGTAGATAGCATGATTAGTAGATAATTAGTGGGATTAGTGAGAAGCTTGATAACCAAGTAAGCCATGACTATATAAGTAGGGGATACACAATGTATGAGGAGAACAAGAAGGAATAGAATCAGAATTTCGTTTTGCTTTCCCCTTTCCTTGTTTTATCTTCCTCTGTGTAACATCCAGGTCACATTCCACTCCGGCGAGACATCGTTGCCGGTGAGGTTCGTGACAATTGGTATCAGAGCTATTTCGGGCAGACGCGCAACAACTGGTTGGTAAAATTTCTACCACTGGTTCGATTCTGTGTTAGAATCGGTAAATCCTTTTCGCTAGGTTCAACCAATCAAGGAGCTGTTGGGCTGGTAAAGCAATGGCGATGGGAGAAAAGGTGTTGGCAGCCATAGCAGCACTAACAAGGAAGGTCGAAATTATGATCTCAAAATTGGAGGATACAACTTCTCTCAATGTTGTCGACCACCGCAAGCTTCTCCATGACGACGAACCTATGGCCCTTCCCGAGGAGGACGCCCCCAACCTCGGCTCCCACGACACCACCAACTCCACCGTGGACGGTGCCGTCGACGCCGACTCCTCCGTGGTCTGCGCCGTCGTCGCCGCGGACGTCGTCGCCGCTCCACGTTGTTCACTGCGTCGGCTTCGTCGCCCGCAATCGTCGACGCGCCTCGCTGCTCCAGGTCTGCGCCACCGACCACCACGGCATGTGTGCCTCTGCCAAGGCATCCGACTACGACGAACGCTCCGACGACGTCGACCGCCAGATACGCCCCACTGCCGGTCCACTGTCAGCCTCTGCTGGTCTCCGCGTCGTCCTATACATCGTCGTCCGCACCGCGGCCCGCGTCGTGGCCCTCCACAAGCACCGCCACCGGCACACGCGCGAAGTGATCGAGCCATGCCCTCCCGGCCGTCAGTTGCTCCAGATCCACGACGCCTGCTCCGGATCCGTGGTGCTGCCACCGGACGCATGCCCAAGGAGCCAGATCTGCACCACCGCTGCCACGCTGGCCGTCTGCTCCATGGCCCGCGTCGCCGTCCTCCACGCGCCCCTCCGCCTCATCGTCGTTGTCGCCCGTCGTGCCGCGTCATCCTCAGTACCGCACCACGGCGCTCACGGGGCCACGTCGCACCACTCCACTCGCAGGTCCGCGCCCCTGCGCGTAGCTCACAGCGCCATGCCACGGTGACCCACCTGACGACGTCTCTAGCCGTTGCAGCACCCATGCAGATGAAGCAACAAGGCAGACCGCCGCCGTGGCCACCTCCTCGATCCTTCTTGAATGGGTGTACTCTTACAAAAGGGGTGATGGATCAAACGGATGCAGGAATGGAAGTACTTGGTCCCTTCCGAAGGTACTGCAGAGTTTGGGGTCCACTTTGTATTAGCTTGGATCTGCACAAATGCAAGCAGCTTGTGTTGGAGGCATTTGATAATCCGGTGATCGAGACATATTCAGGGAAAGGGAGAAGGTGCAACAACAATGATCATGGAAATTCTTCTGTGAATTGTGTAAATGGCATTCCAGGCATTGGCAAGATTGAGCTTGTGTTGGAGTTTGCATATCGGTACTCATTGAGGTGCAAGATAGTGTTCTGGATTGGAAGTGTTGTCAGATTCTGGAGACAGAATATACTGCATTATCATGCCTACCCAATCATGGACGAGCTGAGGCATAATTGGAATTGGTGGTCTTCAGTCCAAGGAATGTTTCATGATGATAACCACAAAAGCTTCAGTGAGTTTCAGCTGAAGGCAACTCCTGGTGGTCCACGCAGTACAACGAATTCTAGAGAACATCCAATGCATTTCCTAGATTTTTGTTCAGTGGCGATTGATGGTACAAATCAGAATTTGTGGATGAGGGCCAAATCAGAAGGGTCATTGAAGGGAATGCCTGCTTCTTCAGATAATTCTACAAAGAATTCAAGCAAAGTGCAGTTTCCTATTAGTGACCAAACTTTCAGATACAGGTCAGGAAGGCATCACGGTTTGTTCAGCAATAAGGGATCAAATGCATCTGGAGCACATGCCATTTTGTCACGCACATTTGAAGGCAGAAGACTACAGCTTGAATATGGCCAGCCAATTTGGTTGATTCTAAGGTTGTCGGATAACTATGTTGTGTGAATGGGTGAAGTAAAACTGTTGTCTTCTTTTGGGGATAGAAATCAGGTTGACATGATGCTTTATGCTGATGAAATTACACAAGTTCTGCAGGATCGCTTCAGTGTTCATGAGAACCCACTTCTGTTTATCCTATATGGAAGGAATACAGATCTTGTTTCAATTCAGACTGAGCTCAAGAGACAAACGAGACCAGGAATGAAGGAATATCAATTAGAAGATGTGATGTTAAAAGACATTGAAGGGTTCCTTGGAATTCCTGAGGCTATAGGAATTTTCTATATTTTTGTGTGTTGCCATATACGCTGGGACAAGAGGGATTGCCAGCTAACCAGTGAACACGGCATATGGCAAGGTGGGGAAGTCAAGGTTATTTGTGTCGTCATAGCAAGTAGTGTGGGACTAGATAAGTCTGATGTGTGTTTTCTTATCTACAACACCATATCCTCAGTAGGAAACTACTATCAGGCATCAGAGAGAGCAACAAGAATCAATCTGAGCAATGCAGATAACTTCAAAAGCAAAGCTTTAAGGCTGCGAAAGAAGTTCTAGGAAATTTACCGGTGCCTCGAGTCAAAGAAGCTTCATGGGAAGACGTACATGGCTTGAGGGCAAGCCATATTTTAAGGAGGGGAGAATGTCAGGAATCATCTAGAGCATGATTAGTAGATAGCATGATTAGTAGATAATTAGTGGGATTAGTGAGAAGCTTGATAACCAAGTAAGCCATGACTATATAAGTAGGGGATACACAATGTATGAGGAGAACAAGAAGGAATAGAATCAGAATTTCGTTTTGCTTTCCCCTTTCCTTGGTTTATCTTCCTCTGTGTAACATCCAGGTCACATTCCACTCCGGCGAGACATCGTTGCCGGTGAGGTTCGTGACAGCCTGGGCCTGGCAGCCCTGGCCCACAGCTTATGACTGTTGGACTATGGATAAAAGCCCCCACCTCTCCCACTATAACGCCTAGGTTTTATGGTTAGGTTGGCTAGGTGGGGTGAGCCTAACATGGTATCAGAGCCAAGGTCCTGGGTTCGAATCCCCCTGGCCACGCATTTCCGCATTTCCGCTGCGTGATTTCCCCTGCGCCTATCTAGTGTGCTGAGACCTGTTACGGGCTACGCCGGGCCTCTAGAACCTGCTGCGGGCTACGCCGGGCTCGCACGCCGTAGGGGGAATGTTGGACTATGGATAAAAGCCCCCACCTCTCCCACTATAACGCCTAGGTTTTATGGTTGGATTGGCTAGGTGGGGTGAGCCTAACAATGACATATGTAGTATCTGAATAGCAGTCAAATGGAGGGTAACATCTCATGCATGGGAACTATGTTAGTAATATGTAGTATCTGAATAACAGTCAAATGGAGTGTAACATCTCATGCATGGGAACTATGCTAGTAATATGTAGTATCTGAAATTCTGAATAGCAGTCAAATGGAGTGTAACATCTCACATTCCATCACCACAAGTTTTATGGTCTGTTACTTACAGTTATCTTGTGAGCTATACGTGATCAGACATAAAAGGAATAAGGATGAATGTTTCAATAATACAACTTTAGGTATACTTATAACCAGGCACAAGAATTCTAGTACTGGACTGCCTACTGTTGCCTATGTCACTGCTGCAAGGAGGAGCTCCAATAATCACATGAAGCCGCAGAACAGATATGTATAATTATGAGTGTTAACTGTTAAGTGAAGGAATATAAACCAATATCTAGTAAGTAGTAAGTGCTGACTTGGTTATCTTAGGGTGATGCCATAGGCTAATAGTTAGTACCATCCTAGCTCCAGTAGTTGTCTGTGTTACACTGCCAGTTACCATAGGTTTTTCAAACATGCATACTCATATTCTTATCAAAGTACTGGCATAGAAAGGAAACAAAATGGCATCACAATTCACAAGAAACAGAGATAGATAACAAGCTATAAGCAGGCATGCACAACTTGGGATAAATATGCCCAACAGAAAAGAATGGATTGATGAGCCTGACCTGCTGAGCAAGCACAACACAGCCTTGACATTGCCCACTGGTTGCAGAAAATAGAGGAGAAGTGTAATCTCTTAATTGTATGACCAAGGACCCTGCAAGCACAGCAATATCACTCCCATATAGTCGGGAGAATGGTATGTCTTTCTCCTGACAAACAGGATCAAGCCCCTTTATAAATTCAATCATTGCTACCTCTCCACCATCTATCCTGGTCAAAGTAACATCAAGTTCAGAAGCAGAAAGTGAAAGAAGTGAAGCTCTTCGTGAACTTGGTTTGAATCCAGCTTGAAAACCCTCTGAACATGCTCCTGACCCTTCTGCACATACCATTTTCTGACAAGCTGTGTAATAAGATTGAAATGCTTGCTTATGGATTTCATCCCGCAACTTTTGAAGAGCTGTTGTGTCATGCATGTCAACCTCAATACCATCGTAGAGAAATTTCCCCTTGGAGCTACAATGGTTAGGATCTACACTTCCTGATATAGCCTCATCAAGAAATTTCAATCTAACTCTCAATTCACAGATTTTGTTCCTCATCAGATGGTAATGTTCATCAAGCCAACCTTGTATGGGTTCCTCCTCTACTTCTGCTGTAAGTTTACGTAACACAAACTTTACAGATCCAAAGTTGGTGGCCCCAAACTTAACCTTTTTTCGGTTTTCTTTGCCATCAGGAGACAACATATTTTTCTTGGCAGTAGAGATAAGCTTTAGGGCACGAGCCATATCTTCAACAGCATCCTCTATGGCACGCAATGGCAATCTATATGGCATGCAGATATGGACATCTAACCCTTGAACAACCCAATCTCTTTTGGATGATGCATCAACCTTTGCATTAAGCAAACTAGTGGTGCCAAAAGGAATGCAGGAGATTTGTATGCGTGTGCTCTTCATAACTCTGGCACCATTAAGACTCAGAGAAAGGCCCTCAGACAGTACGCCTATTTTAATATTTTCAGTAAAGATAGATTGTACATGTATGTTTGCTTCAACACCATCTGCAAGCTCAGCGGATACTCTTAAAACCTCTACATCGACAGCAAAAATTGACCCTCTTTTGTCAGACTTCTGAGGTTTTACTGAACCAGTAGATATTCTGCCAACTTCATTCTCACTGGTATTGCCAACTTCAGCATTGATTGGCATCTCAGAGTTGTGGACCTTGTTATGATGTACGAAATACTTGAAACGGATGAAGGTCTCGAGTAGTGCTAAATGAGCATCAGGTTCCCATCTGATATTGATGTCTGTTGCCCTAAAGAGGGAACAAGTAGCAACATCAGGAAGGCCACCAGATCGGTGAACAATTTTAGCATTCTGCATATCTAGTAAAGTCACTTTGACACCAGAGCTAATATCCTCCTCATAGATTGCCTTCACTCGTTCCAGCTCAGTTTCTGTTGACTTTTTCTCCTTGTTTATACTCACAGAGAGATGAGAGATAACTAAAGATGTAGAGAATATCAAGTTGCAAGACCTGCCTGGTAGTTCTGAAGTTATACTTGCCAAACGAGGTGTGCCATCAGCAGAGACACTAACAATTACTTGACCACCTTGAGAGCCATAGTTCACACGCTTTGGATCAGCAATAGGCATATTTACTACATTTGCATCACCACAGTAAGTAATCGAGAATTTCTGTATGTTCAATTTCAAAATTTCCACACCTTTAATTCTCCTTTTCTCTTTATGCTCCAATCTCTTTTCTTTGGACCTTCCACGAGAGGATGTTAGACTCGTAAATAGTGTCCTAAAGGACATCAAATTGAGCACAAGAGATTCCAGATGTTTAAAACCAAATTTTACACATATGCCACTGATATCAATGGAAAATACAAGTGCAAGTCTGCTAGTTTCAGCCACATCTTGGATCTCAGCCCCCCTGTATCCCCAATCAAGACTTACCCGAGCAATGTGCATTAGAGAACCAGAGTAAGTGTCAACACCAAATATGTTTTCCTTTAAAAATTCTCTATATTCATCTTCCATGTGCACTTGCAATTCACCAAGCTCTGTGTGTATCTGAATACCCTTAGTTGCAATGTTATTTGCATATAGATGAGATGATTGGGAACAGGCCTGGGAAATGAAAGAAATGAAACAAATCAAAAAGAAGAAAATGTTGGCATCCATCGGTTAAAGTGTTAAAGCATTTGTAGACAGTAAGCTTAATAAATGATAAACAACAAATTATCTAAGCAATTGAGCTTAGAGGAATATATAACCTATTGTGCAAATATAAGAGCCATTAAAACAGAAAGTAAAAGATAAAAAAGAACTGGTAAGTAAATTGTATATGTGATTATGCTCATGGCCCATAATGAGAGCTTGGCTATAATACCAATACTTAGCCAGCATACACACACACAGAGCTTATTCATACATGGCAGACCTCTAGCGAAAGTATTTACAGCACATAAAAGCACTAAAAATAAGCCTACAAACTACTGAACACCAGCAGCGTTCAGTGCCAAAATCCCTATAAAAAGAAATGCTGCTTGTAAACAACAAAAGTCATATCCAAAAGAATGTATGTTGGATCATGTCAACTCCAACATGCTATCACTGGAAAGCAGAGCAGGTCTATTCTTGTGTTGAATGGAGAAAACTTACATGGTACAAAACCAAACCATTAAGATTGTAAAGCATGACAGACATTTCAGGAGCAGAGAGAGTACAAGTCCACATAATTGGCTTGATCTCCTTTGTTTGAGAAATTCCTTGATGAGAGTTCTCCTTTGAAAGCTTCATTCCTTTGTTTTTCAAAGAACGAAGGCGCAGCCATGGCATCAATCTGCTCAACATAAGATTACATTGTGTACCACCAAGCTTGGCATCAATCTCAGCTCTGATTGGAAGAAATGGCTGAAAGAAACAAATATTTTATAGCTATTGAAGACAAAGACATCTGCGAAATTATCAACCGACATAAGTATAGGATTCTTACATCCACAGGAATATCCAAAGAAGCTCCAGCTGCAACTTTAAGCACTTCCAACAGAGAAATAGAGCCTTCTCTCACCAACTGAAAGGTAAAAAAGTAAAAAGTTCCAAATGAAGATTTGAAAATGATAAGTATAGCATGGGTATTAGATAAAGTAATAAGAGATTTACATGAATTTCACTGAGATCAATTTGAACATCAAAGTGAGGAGTAGCTTCCTCTAAATCGTCTTGTGGCAGGGACTTGGCACTAGTAAAGTGGATCCCCATAATATTGTTATCAACACTAAGTCCTTCACCCAGGTGTGTGAACTTCACATCAAGCTTCGGCACACTGAAGCTAATCTTCCAAAGAACAAACACAATTTTTAGCAAAACTTTTCAGGCAGAGACAACAACATAGTTAGAATTTAGAAAAACAGCAAAAGGGGATACAGAAATATAATTTCCAATGGCTTAAAGGATAGTCCATTCAATGATTTCAACTATGAAAAGAGGAATTGTAAATTTTAGTTTCACATGTTGGAGAACATCAGAAATAAACAAAATTGTCACAAATTCATCAGTCATAGCCAATGATACACTGACCCAACACATGTTGCCAAAAAAATAATAAGCTTGAGAGTTAAGGCTTGAGAATCTCCAGCTGTCCAGCATAATGTTCACATGCGCTTCCAAAACATCAGCAAGACATGCACACCAAGCATGTCACCAAGAGCACTTCATTTTTATAAGAGGTTTTGAGTGGATTTTTCAGAACTAAAGAATAGAATAGAATTTGACAAACTACGGTTTGTAAAACTGCAGTTTTTGTTGCACCAACATCAGTTTTATGTAAAATGATACGCATTCAGAATTTGAAACCATGGCATTCTCTAGAAAGTGTAGAAGTGCTATGTATCCAACAGGTCCCATCTATACGATTAGGACTGCAGAAATCATCTTTCCTTCACCTGATGACATATTGTTTTCTTATTATTTTCATTTTTCCAAGAAGAAACATTCTGCTAAATGCGAATATTAAGCACTGAAAATAGTCTCTTTAAAAGACCGAAATATTAGTTTGGCAACGATGTGTATGTTTTAGAAAGAAAAGCAAATATATGATACGACTTAAGACTACAGGTGGACTTCCAGGTGCCATCTAACAAAACCACAGGTTGCAAGCACAAATCAAAATTATTGCAGCAAATTAACTAAAGTCTGCACACAGGTTGAAGATTATATCCGCACTTCAAACTTTCAGTGTAACAAACCTTATCTGGAAATGCAAGGATCTGTTTCTTCAATGATGGTAGAATGGATTTGCTTTTTGATGACATATTCATTGCTGAAGCACCCAGGACAGGACCTCCAGTATTCTCAGAACCACTATTGCCCTCTGGTATTGTATGTTTCTTGTAAAAGAGTCTTTCATCAATGTTGGCAGTAATATCCCCACATTTCACTTCAAGGTTAACAATTTTGACACCCCTCTCCCTGACAAACACTAACAATTTGTAACTACTAAATACAGACAAAAGATAAATAATGTTGAAGCATTAAATACATTAACTGTACATAAAAATTCTTGGGAGATTGGAAAGCTAATTTGAATCTCCCTTCCAGAATATCTAGGTCAGATAGAAATCTCTAGGTGCTTTGAACAAACTGGTAACATCATTTGTTATTCAATTCTGAATTTGCAAGCTAAAGATCTCGAAGGCACAAGGTGAACCCAAATATATCAGTTACCAGAAACAAAAGGACTTACTTTTCATGGCCAAAGTCACAAGTAATGAACAAATCTTCACAAACAAATGGAGCTAGAACTTTCTCTGAATTAACTGGAGATATTTGATCAGACGGGAAAGCATCGAGATTATTACAGTTGCCAAGTGGATCAGCAGCCAACCCCACATCTCCAAAGTGTACATTCAAAGGTACAAGATGTAACTTGACACCAAGAATATGATTAGGTCCAGCAATTTTAAATGTGTCCACATTCAACTCTTTAATGTCAACAACACCTTTTGGTACCTACATTATTGATGTAAAATAAAAATAATCATAAGTAACAGCATGGACCAGTGCACACTGCACACCTAAGGAAATGCAACATTTCAGCTGTGCAACGCTTCCAGTGGGAAAAAGTATCCAGCATTACAGTTGGATTATGCCTACTGCTGATATGCTTTTCAGGATAAGAAATTTACATATAGAGGACAGATCACCAGAAGACTGACAATTAAACAGATAATTGCTAATGCTACATGCTAAAATGGTGACACATGCATATGAATCTGACTAGCATCTCAAAGCTCCACAAAACTTCTTAAACCATTACTTCTTTTTTTGGCAATTACATGTTTTTGCTACAGATCAAGAGAAGAATCTTGCACTAAAACAACATAGAAGTACATGTATCGAGAGCCACAGTAAAAACCCTAAAAGTAGTAAAGGAATACAACAACCATTTGAACTTTTGGACCCCACATTTCAGGCCTTGAAAAGGTAGCCCAATACCTTTCTCACTCCATGTCGCTCCTGCTTTCATGCAATCTCAATTCTTGCTCACATCTCCCAACTACTTCTCCCTTAGGCATCCACAACTATCAAATTAAACATCCAACATTCAATGTCCAATGCAATCAATACACAATATTTTGGGGGGTCCAATTTTAAAAGGTCCAAACTCACGCCACTCATTGAAAAACAGATAATTTGCCAGCATGCTTCATTTATCCAAGTGACTCCAGACATCTTTAAGCATCAAGCATGCTTGCAGTTCTTCCTTTTCCAAGCTTACCAGCCTTGCACCATTTTCCTCCTAGGAATTAACCCCATGAGTCCATGACCCTCTACGTTCCTCTTAGGAGATTCTACGAACATATGCCTATTCATGTCAGCCTAACAAGGTTATTCAAAGCAAATACCATATGGCCCACCAAGGGGTCAGTAATTATGAAGCACTGATACTCCTCCAAATCAACTATATATATCAAAGAAATACTGGGTTATATTCTACTTAAATCAAGAAGTTAAAAATGAAGAATGCTTCTCCAGTACTCTGAGATATGGTCCTGATAAATCAAGGCCCTATAATTAGGGCTGGCAACGAGCCGAGCCAGGCTTGGCTCGGTCGATCCACCTCTTTAGCGAGCCGAGCCAAGCTCGGCTCGGACAGCTTAGTGAGCCAAAATTATGGCTCGGCTCGGTAGTATCACTATCCACTTGTCTTTTTCAATCTCTTTCAATGGATTGTAATCTTGTAACTTAGAAAGTGGTATCGTGGGGTACTCATTTCTCTCATAAAATCAAGCTGCAGCGCCAAGTGTAGTGACAGTGGTCGGCAGGGGTAGTGGGCTAGGGACCGCTAGTCATTGAGGGCATCAGTGGCGCCAACCGTCAGGAGGGGAGAGATGTGTTCGGTGTCCGGTGTTCACAGCTCAGTGCTCACACAATGACGCAAATACGCGATTTGATGTTGTCCACTGCCCACGAATCTACGATTTTATGCGCTAGATAGAGGGACGGATTCACTCCATGTGCTGGTGACCGAGCCAACGAGCTGGCTCGCGAGCCGGCTCGGCTCGATGGCACAACGAGCCGAGCCAGGCTCGGCTCGGCCGAGCCCGAGCTGGCTCGCGAGCCCCAAGCCAAACTGCCATCCCTACCTATAATGGCCCATAGCCCTCACCCAACCATATGTCCATGTCCTTTTAGGGCCTCTACAGAGCATGGGCACTTCCCGCTCAAAAGTTCATGCACGTGAGAGACAAAAAACAGACAGCAACAACTTAACAAGTCACATCTGCCAACAGGGAAGACAACTAATGGAAGTCCAGCATTAACGGCAGCTAGCACTGCTCTAGATCCCAGATTCCCAGTATGGATCCCCTTTCTTTTATTTCAATCCTTTCTTCAATATACAATACCCATCAGGACACAACTTTCAGAATTGACCAACAGTCCAACACATAATGTAATTCATTCAAAATTTTGAACAAAGATAAGCAATTTGAGGTATTTTTACCGTCTAATCTTGCTCATGTTACTTTCTCAAGAAAATCTAAGCACTTTAAGCATGTCAGTATGGCACATTTAGAAAGAAGAGAACTTGCATCTGAAGGCAAATCAAAATTTTGGATGATAAGAAATTATCGAGACAAAGTGTTACCTTGATAAGCAGATCTGTCACAGATATTGACAAAAGTCTAGCCATGCTTGAAGTTACCAACCATTTCCCTTTTCCTGTGGAGCGAGACTTTCCTGACTTGCTTAATTTTTTTCCTTGTGAGGATGATCTTGTTACAATTTCAAGATCATTTATGAGCAACTGCAGCTTTGGATCTTTGGATATGAAGCCAAAACTTAGTTTGACCAATGACTTGCGGAAACTTAGTTTTATTTCACCAATTGAAATAGACTCAAGAGAACCCTGAGAATAATAAGAATAGTGTGAAGGGTGCACATAAATTGCCAAGAAGGAATACATTTTCAGAGGAAAATAAACAATGGGAGAAAATATAATTTTGGTTCCCCAGTGCTTTATAGAAATCCAAAAGCACCCGCAACTCCAAAAACATTAACTTTGAGTCTTTGCATCCCCCAACTTTGCTAACAAGTCCAAGATTGGCATGATAAATGGTTTTTTGAGTGTTGTGGCCACCACATATTTTGCCATGCTATCAGTCTGACTCCAAATGTCAGCTTTTCTCCTACTCCTCTTGTTAGGACCAGCCTCCACTATGGAAGGCGCCGGCCCTAGAGAGGCCCACCTAGGGGCTAGATTTAACTAGTTATTCTGTTTTCAGATTAGATTAATTCTGTTTTTCAGATTAGATTGTATTAGGATTATAAATACCCCTTAAGGGCTATGGAATAAAGGAAGCCTAGCAACGTAATTGTTGCCAGGGTTTCCCCCTAATTTCTCCCCCTGCTCTCACGCACGCCATGTCCCTCACGGCGCCGATACGCCGTCGGCGCCCTGGCTGCCAACAATCCCCCCAATCATCCCTACAATCTTCGCCCTAGGAAGACAAGTCCTACCACCTCTCCTCTGTCATCCCATAGCGTTCAAATTGACTGCAACACATGTCTGGTATCATGGCAAGATTGATGATTGCATCCACATCACCAAAAACAAGCCATAAAACCAGCAATGAACAGGTTTGCAGAACTTTTAATAGTTGGGAGCAGTAAAGTCAATGGTTTTACAGCTGATGGTGAAATTTTTTGAATCTGCAAATATTTGAGGGGCCAATGATGGACCTTTTCCTAAACAAAATGCAATAGTTAAAAACAATTTAAAGGATTTTAAGTTTTATGCACATCAATATTTCATAAATAAAAAAGTTGATCCGTTTTTCCATCTCCACTTGAAGTAGGCAAAGAATTTGGCATACAAAACAAATAAACAGCATTTCTTTCCAGCTATTTTGTATCAGAAGGTATGCAACTTAAGGAGTTAAGTGTCTCACACAATAGAACCACAATGCAAGAAAAGTATTTTCCTATACTACAACAAATATATATATATAAGGTGTAAAAGACATCAAAGCTTATAAATCCAAGCCATTTGGCAGCATTAGATAAAAGACAAACCTTAGTGAATTTTATTGTTACATCGCGCAAGCAATTGAACCCAGCAACTCGAAACCCAACAGAAGCACGTAGTACACGGCTCAAGAACCAAGCTAACAATCGTGCAGCAAATCTGAAAAGAATGCAAATACAGATCAATATTGAGTGGACACTTCATTGAATATTTTTTGGTAAAAAAACAACAAAAGACGGAAGTAAATGTGATAGGACTTCTGGATTTTATTGGAATAGCTCTATCTTAGGAATAGGACACTCCAGTAACATATTTCTTTACTTTCTAAATGCTTAGTGTGAGATTGGAGCCAAAATTAGATCTTGTCATTATGCTGGAATGAGATCCTGAACTTCCAACAAGTCATTGGCCACTACAACAGAATTCAAAGTCATGAAACTAAACTTTGTTCAGCCAGTCAAAGCAATAGAATTTAGTATCTGCAGTTGTGCTCGTGTTGCCTATATTATTGGATTTCTTTATGCAGCCCCTACCAAACTATACAAGGTAGTATTCTTATGAAGACAACGCTCAGCCAGTCATTCAGAAATATTTCTTTCATGGAGAAGCAAGTGATCTGACTTTTTGTAAATAACCACTGACAGTGGCACAGTGCATTAAATTTTGAAATTTGAATATACCAGTATAATTCACTGAACAACATACAGAAAGCAAGAAGGCTAGGCTATTGCGGTGCAAAGCAGCCAGCAGTCCGGCACCATGACTGCAATTGTTACTCGATTATCACAAATAATAATACACAAAATTTACCATGATACCATCCATTAAACAGCACAAGTAATTACTCCCTCGGATCCAGAATATAAGTTGTTTTAGTCTTCTAGACCTTTCTCAAAATATAGGTCATCCTATAACTCCATGGCACTTTTGGCTCTTTTCTGCCTCCTTTGCCCTTGTTAAATAAGTTCTACAGCCTTCGTGCATAAATGACTCAATCTTTTCCAATGTGGGTATAGATGAAGAGCAACAATGTCCTTTATCTACTTTCTTAATTCTTGTTTACAAGTCTAAAACGACTTATATTTTGTATCAGAGGAAGTATTAGGCATACCAGAACATCTTACCACTACTGAATACCAACATTTGACTAATCGTTGTAAACCACAATAAGTTTGCAGTTGAACATGTCCAAATGGAACAACTAAATCAGAGCTTTTAACAAGCATGATGAAAGCAAATTGCACAGATCATTAATTATTACTAGTACTAGCTATTTCACCATGTGATTCAACCAACTGGCTGCAACACACAGAAACTCAGATTGTGCCTAGCTGGAAAACATAACTCCACTTGAAGTAGTTTCAACGCACGAAAGCACAAAAGCACTTCGGCAGACTCTTGTTGCAAGTGAGCAGCAGCGCAGGTAGTACAGTTGAACCGATTAAGCATTCCACCTGTGCTTTGGACTTACCGATAAAAGCTCAGTATGACGACACGAAAACCACCACGCACTGTGATCCGACTAATCAGCACATGTTGCTCAAAACGAATAGCGAAGTTGGAGGACATGAACCAAACAAGCCGTTGAACACCAAAACCCACAAACTTAACCACCACAAAAAAAAAAACGACGAACGTCTCACGGCTAACCCAACCTCTCACCAGACTCTACTTCTGCGGCTGCTTCCGCTAGTCGAATAGCAGTAGTATTAACTCCAGAAGCTCAATTTACCGCCACAAAACTGAAAATCCCACCACCGGTAGGCAGCCGCTGCACTAAGCAACCGTGGCATCGTAAACACACGAACCAAAATGGCGATCCCTAGGCCCCTAATTCCCCAACTCCAAAATGCCGGCAGCTCCGCGGGATCCCATCACACCCCTACCAGAATTCCAGCGCGGAGATGAGAAACGGCTTACGTGAAGACGACCCAACCGACGACGGAAACGGCGAGGAAGACCGATAAGAACTTGACCGGCGAGGACGCCATCGCCACCCCACCCCCACCCCCACCCCCCTCCCTTCCAAGGCAGGGAGGCCACACCCGCCGCCGCCGGATCCGCGTCAGGCCGCCCGGATCCGGGCCAGCGCCATGCCCCCGCCGACGCGACCGACGGGATCGGGGAGCCCTCCCTCCCTCCTTGCCTCGGCGCGGAGGAAGGGCGCTCGCTGCCGCTTGCTGGCCGCCTTGGGGAATGCGTCAGAGGTGGAGGAAGAGAGCCAAGTAGGGTACTAGCGCCGTCTGCTGTGGCGTGGCGATGGACTGATGGCTTTGGGCTTTTCGCTTCCAGACTTTTCCAAGGGGTTATTAGCTTCCATGCCACCGTTATTCCGCAGTACGCCAAATATGCCACTGAAATTTCGCTATTAGCCAAGAAGCCATTATTTTTTGCTTCCAGATGCTGCTGTGCCATTTTATACATCTTCTGGCACTACGGGCCCACCTGCAGAGCTACCACATTTCGTATTGACCTCTTTGCCCTCACTAACAGTTACGTTATCCTCTCTCCCCTCTCCCGCACCAAAAATTCCCCACCAAATTAACCGACGCATCCCCTCTCTTCTCCCTCCTGCGACGAACCCTAGCCCTAGAAATGGCGATGCGGGTTGAATCAAGCCATTCGATGGGCAGCCGGAGCAGTAATCCAGACCCTCTAGGTGAGCATCTTCCTCTGATTGATTGCCCGCAGTGTCGTATTCCCGTCGTTAAGCTTCGAAGCAGGAGGGTGGACACATTTAACCGGGTTTTTTACAAGTGTCCCAATAATTTTCAGGTATGAACTCTTGTGCTGTTGGATTTGGGTATTTCAGTGCTGTTTTTATAAGCTTTTCAACTCATTTTTGTTGTTTTGTGCATAGAACGATGATACCTGTGGGTATTTTTGGTGGCACTCTGACTATGTGAACCTGTTGCGGGTGAAGCAGCAGAAGAAGAGTTTTTTCGGTGGTGAACAAGAGTGGAAAGAAGTCAGTAGAATCTCTGAGGAGAGGGAAGATTTGAGAAAACTTAGCCTGGAAATTTCTGAAGTTAGGCAGCAGATAGAGGAGTTAAAGCAGCAACTTTTCTTAGGGAAAAATGTAATTTTGCTTGCTTTAGCTGTAGGTGTCATGTTTGGTATTTTAGTTTGTATCAGTTTGGGAAGCTAATAATGTTGATTCAAGTTTGAGTCAGTTCAGGAGAAATGTAATTTTGCTGCTGGAAGTGAATCTGTGAGCAAGTAATGTACCTTGAAGCTGGGAAGTGAATCAATTTAGTTGATGCATTTCTGAAGTAATGTTCATTCTTTTGATGTGTCACTGCAATTTTGTTTAGAAATTTGTGAAGTTTATTTCATATTAAACTCTGGCATGGAAGTTCAATATGATACATTTTCTCCCACAAACTGCACACATCTGAAACTGCAGACATCACAACAACACATATGATACCATACTGCATACATCTAGAAACCATACTGCATACATCTGGAAACCATACTGCATACATCTGGAAACCATACTGCATACATCTGGAAAATTGACACAACTGCAGTGCACACAAACAGACATTTCAGATAGATGGTTCACATACATCTCACATAGTTCATACACATTTCACACAGTTCACACATAGTTTCACATAGTTCACACATAGGTCACACAGATCACACATAGTTAGGCATAGTTCACACATTTCACACATTTCACATAGTTCACACATAGTTTCACATAGTTTCACATTTCACAAACAAGGTAAACTTCAGAGATTCAGCCAAGAACTAAGAGTCCTGGCAACAGGGGGACCACCTTCTGGTGCTGGTCTTTTCTTCCTCTTTGATGCAAGTTTCTTCTGTGGAGTCCTTCTTTTGGTCTGTGCTGGGGCAAGTGGTGGTGCTGCTGCTGAAGTAGAAGCATCTCTATCATCGTATCCTGGAACCTCATCCTTCCTCCTACAAAGTTGACAGAAATCATAGTTGAGATTCCACAAAGTTGACCCAAAACACAGTTGACAGAAATAAAGAGATATTACCTTTTTCTTGGTGGTTCTGCTAATTTGCAAGTCTTTGCAAAGTGGCCAAAACCCTTACACCTGGAGCAAGTAACCTTTTTTTTGTTAGCATTTTCAAGAACTCCTCTGATTCTTGTGACCTTAGGCCTGCCTGGTGCCCTTTTCTGTATTGGAGGGCAAACTTTGTCTCCATAATCAACTTGAGGCCACTGGGATCTGTCTGGAATAGGCAATATTGCTGCACTATATGCTGCTCTGAACTTTGCCACTGAGTAGTACTCATGCACAAAGGAAGCAATATCAAGCCCTCTGTTAGAGCAGATCCAAGCCAGTGCATGCTTGCAAGGTTTACCAGTTAATTGCCATATTCAGAACACAGCTTCTCCCTAGCTTCCTTTGCTCCCTTACTTGGGTTGGCTTTCAACCAGTCAGTCAGTCTGTCTGCCACCCAACTTTTACTTGCCATCTTGCCTTCCACTAGCTTCACTGTTGGACAAGTGTGTTCAGCAGGTAGCACTTTAATCTGCAAGTAACAATACCTGAATTAAAACTACAAACATATTTAAGCTAACAAACATAATTAAATAAATCCTAACATTTACCTTAATTGTAGTGCTTCCAGCAAGTCTAGAAGCATGGATCCTCCATGGGCAGGTGCTATGAGCACACCTGGCAATGAACCTTGATGGATCTGTTTTAATGTTTGCAAACTCAAATCCTACCACAACTGCGTGGTGTCTAATGGCTTTCCTAAATGCCTTGATGTCAGGAAATAGAGCTCCCTTCACAATTGATGGATTCTCAGGGTCATGTTGGATATTAGGGGCTTCAGGATCTGCATCATCGATCTCTGGTTCAGTATGACCACAGGATGGGCCATCCTGTGGGCATTGTTCAGCATGATCACTAGGTCTAGGCTGTTCATCTACTCCAGGATGTGGGTCAGTGGGTACTGATAAGTATATGAACTCATCATCAATCCCCACATATTCCTCCACAGGATCAAATATGTCAGGAAAAGGTGCCTCACTAGGTGGGTTTTTACCCACAGGTGCCTCACTAGGTGCATTGTTTGGTGCCTCAGTAGATGCATTGTTAGGTGCCTCAGTAGATGCATTGTGGGGTGCCTCAGTAGATGCATTGTTAGGTGGATCACTAGGTGCAGGCACAACTAAAATGGGAAATAATGAATCAATTTCAAGCTCTATATCTGGTCTGTCAAAAACTCCAACAACTATTTCACACCTCATCTCTGTTTTGTATGTTTCAATTAGTTCACTCATGTGTTGCTCACTAAGAACCTTTACATCTTCACCCATTTTTTTGTCGAAAACCCAACATTGACAATATTCAGCGCTTGACAATTTCAGTTCCTTTCTTAGACTAGATGTAAGCATATCTAGTGTAATGCTGCCTAGTTCCATCTCCCATTTGAAGACTTTGTTGACAGCAACAGTTTTTCTACCGGTTGAATCAGTTCGGACGATAGCCGGGCATTTAATCTCTAACCCGAACAGTCCGTTCCTAAATGATTTACCAAAGCAATAAATTACATGCATACATACAATAATTCATTCAAAAAACAACATTTTACCCTCTCATGGATTAAGTAAGCAGTGATTAAAACAATTGAAAAGCATATTAAAGACCACTAAAATAGCTACTGCAGTGCTATGAAACCCTAACTTTACTGCATTTTCAGTGAATAGAACGGGAGGTCAAGAACAACAATGACTCACATTGCCCACATCGACCACAACATTTCAAAGGGTACCCCATTTCAAAGCATGCATCTTCTTCTAGGGTACCCCTTCTTCTAACCCTAACCACTATTCGGGAAGGGTACCCATTGGGGAATGCTGCTCCTGTGCGCGCGCCGATGGGGACAGGGACTACAGAGGGGAGGAGGGGAAGTGGCCGCGCACCTGGACTCGTCGATCTCCGGCGCCGGCGCGTGGCAAACCATCGTCGGAAGCTAGGGTTCGTCGCAGGAGAAGTGAGTCGCGGGAGGGAGAAGAGAGGGGATGCGTGGGGATGCGTCGGTTAATTTGGTGGGGGATTTTTGGTGCGGGAGAGGGGAGAGAGGATAACGTAACTGTTAGTGAGGGCAAAGAGGTCAATACGAAATGTGGTAGCTCTGCAGGTGGGCCCGTAGTGCCAGAAGATGTATAAAATGGCACAGCAGCATCTGGAAGCAAAAAATAATGGCTTCTTGGCTAATAGCGAAATTTCAGTGGCATATTTGGCGTACTGCGGAATAACGGTGGCATGGAAGCTAATAACCCCTTTTCCAAGACGAAGCGACGGGGTCCAACTGTCCAAGCGAGCCAGCGCTGGAATCCGTCTTTTTTTCAGCGAGATCGAATCAATCACAAATATTTTTTATAAAAAATAGTTTAGATCCGGTAAAACTCTTATAGTAATTTTAAGAGAATTAGGGCATGTTTCGATCAAGGGGCTAAAGCAAAGTGACAAAAAAAGGGGCTAAAATTTTAGTCACTCCTTGCTTGGATTCAAGGGCTAAAGCATTTATTGCAGTGTACAATGACTGAAATGCATTCATTTATTACTCTTGTTTTTCATGCATGCATGCATGGTGAGGGTATGGATGGAAAAAGGGTATTTTAGCCCCTCTTTGGGGGCTAAAGGGCTAAAACATTTTAGCCTCTTTTTAGTCCTGGTGTTTGGATTTTTAGCTCCAAAAGGGGCTAAATTTTAGTCTCTTTTGCTTTAGCCCTTGAATCCAAACACCCTCTTAGTTTAGTTACTCGAAAAAATCTCTAAATCTCAACTATTATAGAGCGTGAGAATAATCTCTAAATCTCTACTATTATAAAGCATGAAAATAGTTCGTGTATTCCGTCTATGTTTCCCCCGCTCGCTCTAACCGTCTCCCCGCGCGCCCCGCCCACCTTTCTCGCCAGCCTCCCCGCGCGATTGTTCCCCTGCTGCCAATGTCCTAATTCCCATTGGAACAGCAGATTACACTTGGTTTTCTTTGGTACCAATTCACCAGACGCAACAAAGTGGTGAAGGTAAGACATCCTTAATTGAAACAAAGAGAGATGTTAAATACAGACAAAGGCGCAAGGCCGTTCAATCTGAACTTGAATTTCCAAATATTATTCTTCTATTAACCCAATCATTACAAGATCAGCCACCTCTATTTATAGGGATATAGAGGGGGTGTGGTCAAGATAAGAAAGAGTCTCGATCTAATACAAAATAGACATCCTGATTTAATATGGAGTCCTACTCTAACTAAGAATCCTACTTTAATACGAAGTCCTACATTAATATGAAATTCTAATTTAATTAGACTCTTATTCTGATTTCGAAATTTAACTAATTTAATTAGATATAAACCAACCCATTAATTGAGTTCAGCCATATTTATGGACATGCATGCCCTCATGTCCTCATCATCCTCCTCCCCTTGAAAAAGTATCGTCCTCGACGCTCAAGGTTATGGCGTCAAGTCAACAATATTGAAACTTAGCTCACCAAGTAAACCTAGCAATCTGATACCAAGAAGAGAAAGAAAATTATACTTTTTTGTATTTCAGTTCTTTAATTTTTGTATTTCATGCAGAAGTACAAATTTTTTGTAAAAACTCTTAGATTTCTGAAAAATCACGTAGAAACTAAGAATTTTGCACAAAGGCTCTTATATTTCTAAAAAATCACGCAAACTATGACATTTGCGTATAGGCAGTTAGATTCACTGAAAATTATAGAAATATCATTTTCTTGTATATGTTTATTATTTCTTACATCTCGTTCTACGGAAAAATAGCTATCGAATCTCAATTTATAATTTGTTTTGGATAGTAATATATCACATTGTCATCGTAACAATAAAATAAACCATGTTGCAATGAACACCTTTTGTTATCACGAAACAGTATGATTGTTAGTTGAGTTGGACTGGTTTGCACTTGAAAAGCCCCCCACATGTAATTGAGTTCGGAATTTTGGTTTTAAACCTTTTTTAGAAAAAAATCGTTTGTCAATTCTCAATTCTCGGTGTATTTATGAATTTTTCAGTATTTATATTATATTAATGATATGAATGCAGAATGATTTAATATATGATTCGCTAAATTTTGATAAGTCGATGATAATTCACTTCTTGATAATAATAAGTATGCAAGATTATTGTTTGGAACGGATAACTCTCTTGTAAAATATCTAAAGTCGATTTTTTTATTCTTTAAGTGCGATAGTTTTTTTAGCGATCAAAATTCTTGACTGCAATTGTCATATAATATTTTGTGAAAGTGCCAAAAAAATAAAAAATCAAAGAGTTTCCTATTCAATAACTTTATAACAACTTAAGATAATTGAGAAATATGTAAATGATTGATTTTGATTATTACTTAACTACAAATTTTATTTAGCAAATAGTCCATTTTTACTTTAAGCATAGTTTGTCTCTCAAAGAGGCCCTCAAAACAACCTCGATGAAAATTGTGTCATATGCTCAGGCTTGATTAAATGTTTTTGAAAATACCACTTGTAGGTTGACGATAAGTCCATGATATAATACAGATCATAGTGCTTTTCTGCCTATTGGAAGTTTTATGGGTGTTTCATGATATTAATTATATCACTATGACATGGTACCAACTCGTTTCCAAGACGGATGAAACGAAATGAAACGCTGATTGAGAGCCAAAACGTTTCATCAGAGAGAGGATATTTCATGAGAGCTAGTTACATTTAATTACACCGGTTAGCTTAGGAAATAGTGAAATGAAACTCTCTAATGAGAAAGGGTATTTCATTCAGTTATAAAGTTGATGTGAACTTTTAGAAAACAGTGTTATGAAACTCACCACTATAAATAGACTAATACCAACCGTAAATATAATGTGCACAAGTTTTCACAAAAAAAATCAGCAAGCTCCATGATTTACCATCTTTGAATTACCGTGACCGCCTCCTTTAAAAGAAAAAATAAAGAATCTTATAAAAATCATATAAAATTTCTGTATTTTTAAACAGTGTAACAAAAAAAAGAGAGACTCGCATTTATGGGTGCGTGTGTGTAGTACGGCAGGGGTCTGTCCATTGCAATCTTTAATGCGAAAATAGAAAAAAAATACTCTTCATGCCACGTGGGCACACGTGTCGCGTCCAGGCATGCCGCATGCTGCCCATCCGGCTCTGTGTAAGCCCAAGATAACCACGAACGCCCATGGGCCTGATCGTGCAAGGCCCGTCCACGCAAGCCAGCTTCATCAATTATATATTTTTTATTTTTATTATATACACGAGCTCCGAATTCTGAAATCCACACTAAAGTTAGAGTTGAGCACTTGAAGCTGGCTAGATCCTGCTCTATCACTCCAGTTCATTTTTTTAAAGCGCTCTCAACGGGATTCACTAAAATATTTGGTTGGACTCTAACTTGGTAGAATTAAGAAACTGGAGCGGAATTCACGTCAAACGCACATGTACACTAGAGTCTAAATGAGACTTTCTTTGAAAGTTGACGCGAGATTGACCGAGTTTTTGCATGCGTTTTCTCTCGACATACGTCTCTCCTTCCTTCTCAGTAACCAGACAATTCAGGATTTCGGGGTATATTTTGTTAGAGGAGAAGGTTGCTGTGATCATGGATTTAGGATGGACAATTTATGTTAGTTGTTCGATTGGATAGATGGAAGGAGCTGATTTTTTTTTGGTTTTGTAAAACTTGGATCAAATAAGTAAATTTAGCGGGTTAAACTTGTCTACAATATATTTTTAACTAAGATATACTTGTATAATTTCTAATATTGCTCCGTGACACAAACTGATATTGATTTGCTTTTTTTTTCTGATCTATGTTTACAACCGATACCAGAGTCTCAATCAATCCTAGCCTTGACTCCAACCAGTAAATGATGGTGTAGTATCAAATAATGCTTTTAATTAGTAGTAGTAGTAAGATGCCCGTGCTTCGCAACGGAACCTTATTCTTAATCACAATTCTATTTAAAACATGATATTTATTCAAATACATTTAATAATATTACAATGAAAAGAAACAATGATTATTCTTTTCCAAAGCAAAACATAAATAAAGATTCAATTATCATCAACAAAAATATAAGAGCGTCTTTCTCACTTCCTACAATGTCTAATGTCTCAACCAGAAGCAAAAATTGGTACATTTAGACCACAATAATACTCTTTTATACACACTTCAACAAGATGTAATGTGATTATGTATTTGCGTTGTGTCTTGTACCTGGCTCATCCGGGGTCTCCTGGATGCCGAATTCGAATGCAAGCTGCTGCAGCTTGTATCATGTGGAACATTTCAGCTTCATTGAAGTTCTTATCCAGCCTGGGGTCAACCAGAAGCTCCCCAGCATTGCCTGTCTCGAGTGCTTGTGAGAGCAATGGCCTAGCGTGCAAGTAGACTGTAAGTTACACAAAAATCCCTTTTATAAACTGATTTACGACAGAATTTTATCAGAAGATGTTATCAGGGCCCATTCTTTATAGCTAATGGACATTGGGTTATTCATGAAACATTTCTAAAAGTACGATTCTACAAAACAATTCTTCATCGTCATTATTGCTTAGTTAACTTTTTTGAAGCTATTTTTAACTCTATAATATTTAATATTTAATTGATTATATGTTAATTTATTGGCTAATGAGCTTATCAACTCATTGTAATACACCATCTATGGTCCACACTGTAAATTAGCATGCTTCTCAATCACTGAACTATACAGATTTTCTTCTAAAAACATCCCAGAAAAATGGGAATTATACATTATTAGAATATTTGAAATTATTCTAGTCCACTGTTTTAAATGGTGATAAACTTACATTTTCGTTTGTTATCATTTGATTACACATGGGTCGAAAATCTCACTAAGAGCCTATTTGAAAACCCCAAATCTCGGCCCATTTCCTATGGATGAACTGAAATTTTAGTTTAAAATCCCGGCCCATCCCAGGGAATGAGCCGAGATTTGAAATTCCCAAATAGGCCCTGAGCATACTAAGTTTCAAGTTATTGATATAGCTTACCCACTCGACAAGGCTCTCATCACTCACTGGTTTTGATGCATCAACATGCTTTCTACCCGTAACGAGCTCTAAGAGAACAACACCAAAAGAGAATACATCAGATCTTTTGGTCACCTTGCCACTCAAAGCATACTCCGGAGCTAGATACCTACATAAGGTACGTTTGGCAGGGCTTCAGCTCTAGCTTCTTTGTCATGTGGAGTTGAAGCCAAGCCAAACACTTTTCTTGAGGAGTAGATTTCACTGAGAGCACTCCAGAAAAATAAACTGGGGTGGTAGAGCAGAGTCAACCAGCCTCAAATGCTCCACTCCAGCTTCAGTATGGATTTCGGAATCCGAAGCTCTACCAATCAACTCATAATAAATATTCATCGGATTATACGGAGATGCAAGTTGTTGTCTTGTATATTCAAAGAGGTAGTCTAGTCAGTAATTTACTTACCCAAAAGTTCCCATCACCCGTGTAGTTACATGCGTGGCAGCATCCATAGGTAGCCAAAATCGGCAACCTAACACATGAATAGCATCCAATTAGTAACAATGATCATACTACAATGAATCTCCCAATTTACGTAAACAACATTGTTACCAGTGCTTCAAAATTATTGTCCAATATAATGTTGGAGAATTTTATATCTCAGTGGATTATTCACGGATGACCTGCCAAGGAAAAAAGAAGTAATGAATATGAAGTGCTAATGTTTTTCACACTAATAAAGGTAAAGAACGATGAGGAACATTATAATCTTCATGAAGATATATTATCCCTCTAGCTAACCCTCCATCTTTTACTAGCCATTGCGACCACTTATCCAATGCTATTTTTCACATCAACCATGATAACCACAATATCCTACATTAATTCGGCAATGGAGAAAAGGAAACAAGATAAGTAAAATGGAGGGAGAGGAAAGGAAATCACTCACATCAGGAAACAATTCGTCGTGGAGAGTGGACGCTCTAAAGAACGATCATCAGGTTCATCATCTCGAGTTCCTCCAAATCGCAACCATCCCAAAAGCATGAACCCAAACACAAAGAAAGCCACCTCTAGAAAAAACATGGATCGCCAAAGTGCATACCAAACCTTGGATCCGCCTTCCTCGGTCCCTCTCCCTCCTCGCATACACTATAAATGTGAACCCTAGCAGGCCCGGCCCTGAGGGGGGCCAGAGGTGCGACCGCCCCGGGCCCCCAAATATATGTATATATACATGTACAAAAAAGATATAGTAAAAAAAATAAACTAGTATAAAAAATTATAAAAAACATTTCATGGTGTAATGGTTAAGTTAATTCCACTTAAATATGAGGTTTTAAGTTCAATCCCTAATAGTTTTGAATAATTCAAGGATTTTTTTTCCTTTTGTTATTTGTTCAATTAGAAAAATTAATTATGGTACAAATTTAACAATTATTTATGCAATTAGAAAAATATTTCTACCGACTTGCATATATAGAGAGATTTTGACGTGATATACCTAATGGCAAAATCTTAGGTCTACCAATATATATATTGTATATGTATGTACATATATATGGTACACCCCTTCCTTTCTTAGACTCGCACAGGTCGACGTCTCGATGATATCTTGTTTTAAGATAATTTAATATGCACGCATTATTCTATATGAATATTTTTTGATGTATTTTAATTGTATATCATTTAAATTTCATATATATATATACATGTTATGTTAGCAATATTCGTATAATATGCATGTAATTTGTATGGTCTCAGTTATTAGTTTCTGGCATATATATGATAATCCATTCTATGATTATTGTGCATTGTTTCCATGAATCAATATGTTACCTCTAGCGTATAATAGACCCGACGGGTACAGGGGAGCCCGATCTTTCGATGAGAGATGGAGGATGTGGTGAATTTGGTGGAGGCCGACGTTGGCTGCCCGACTACCACAACCAAGATGGTGTGGCGCCTTGAGCGACAGGTACACCGTCTCCTGATAACTACGATTTGGGGGTGGAGATCGACGTTGTGCTACCCGACTACAACAACCACAAGGATGCTGCGCCTTAGCGATAGTTACACCGACTCCGGTTGTTGCTGCTCTTGCCGTGCCAAGAACAGCCTTGAACCTGCAAGCAATCGAAGAACAAGCAAGAACAAGATGACAAGCAAACACTCACGGATGTGATAGAAGTTGGAGTTTTGATTCAAGTAATCGGGCGGTCTAGCCGACACGCGCGTTACAAGGAAGTAGCAGCAGCTATCTTACATCAAAACAAAACCCGAGTTCTTTTGTGGCTACCACTTGCTTTTAAAGGGAAAACTAGAAACTCAGGATGGAGTCCCGATCGTTCTTCGGCAGTTTCTGGACGTTTCATCTGTCCTCTGCCATTGATTCTTGATCCGTTGGAAAGCAGACGAAGAGACCTTTCCAACAAGTATTTATTTGCATTAAACAACCTTGGGAGTTGAAAGATATGCTCCATTTAATCTTGGATTTCTGCAGTTACAAGAGTCCCTTCGGGTGCACGAATATTTATTGCATTGTTGCCTTCTCCACTCCTAGCTGGTTCAGTTCCTAAGCACTTAAGGATAATAAAGTCATCACAAGACTTTAATAGTACCCCATTGGAAAAATAATTAACTTGAACAGCTAGGAACGAGTTCACCAGATAATTAAGTTCACGTGCACGGGCGCGTGTCATTGGTCCTTGCTTAGGTGTAAGCGGTGAAGTGTTGGCTGCTGTTGTGGTTGTATCAATGGCAGCGATGTCCTCATCATCCTCCCCTTCTTGCAACAGAGTCGTCCTCGACTCGAACGTGTCCTCCTCACGCAAGTATGGTTTCAAATCTGCAATGTTAAAAGAGGGACTAACCCCGAAGTCTGCAGGCAACTCAATTTTATATGCATTATCATTTATTTTTTGAAGCACTTTGAAGGGTCCAGCAGCTCGTGGTAGTAATTTAGACTTTCTTAAATCCGGAAATCTATCCTTTCTCAAATGAACCCAAACTAAATCACCAGGTTCAAAAGTAACATGCTTTCTACCCTTGCTACCGGCTTGTTGATACTTAACATTCATGGCCTCAATGTTTGCTTTAGTTTGTTCATGCATCTTAAGAATCAGTTCAGCACGGCGAGAAGCATCAAAATTCAATTTTTCTGATGGTGGAATGGCCATAAGATCAATGGGAGCACGAGGGACAAAACCATACACAATCTCAAAAGGGCATAATTTAGTAGTCGAACGCAGCGAACGATTGTAAGCAAATTCAATATGAGGCAAACATTCTTCCCACAATTTGATATTATGTTTCAGAACAGCCCTAAGCATGGTAGATAAACTACGGTTTACAACTTCTGTTTGTCCATTAGTTTGAGGATGACAAGTAGTAGAAAAGAGTAATTTAGTTCCCAATTTAGCCCATAAGGTTTTCCAAAATGACTAAGAAATTTGGCATCCCGATCTGACACAATAGTATTGGTACCCCATGCAAACGAACAACTTCACGAAAGAACAAATCAGCAATATGGGTAGCATCATCAGTTTTGTGACATGGTATGAAGTGTGCCATTTTAGAAAACCTGTCCACAACAACAAAAATACTATCCCTCCCCTTCTTTGTTCTAGGCAGTCCTAAAACAAAGTCCATAGAAATATCCTCCCATGGAGTACTAGGAACAGGGAGAGGCATGTACAAACCATGTGGATTAAGACGGGACTTAGCTTTTTGACAGGTGGTGCAGCGAGCAACAAACCGCTCCACATCCCTTCTCATCTTTGGCCAATATAAATGGCTTGCTAGGATGTCTTCTGTCTTCTTCACACCAAAGTGCCCCATCAACCCACCGCCATGTGCTTCCTGCAATAGTAACAGACGCACAGAACTAGCTGGAATGCATAATTTGTTAGCCCGAAACACGAAGCCATCAGTGAGAACAAACTTGTTCCATGTTCTTCCTTCTTTACATTGCAGCAACACATCTTTGAAATCATCATCAAAAGCATATTGTTCTTTAATTGTTTCCAAGCCAAAGATCTTAAAATCAAGTTGGGATAACATAGTATAACGGCGAGACAAGGCATCTGCAATGACATTATCTTTTCCTTTCTTATGTTTGATGACATAAGGAAAGGACTCAATAAATTCTACCCACTTGGCATGCCGACGGTTCAGATTGGTTTGGCTCCTAATGTGCTTCAAAGATTCATGATCAGAATGTATAACAAATTCTTTAGGCCATAAATAATGTTGCCATGTTTCCAAAGTTCGAACTAGAGCATATAATTCTTTATCATAAGTGGAATAGTTCAAACTAGGCCCATTCAGTTTCTCACTAAAATAAGCAATAGGCTTTCCTTCTTGCAACAAGACACCTCCCAACCCAATACCACTAGCATCACATTCTAACTCAAAAGTCTTATTGAAATCTGGTAATTGGAGAAGGGGTGTATGAGTTAACCTATCCTTCAAAGTGTTAAATGCAACCTCTTGCGCCTTCCCCCAGGTGAACGGAGCACCCTTCTTTGTAAGCTCGTGCAGTGGGCCTGCTATGGTGCTGAAGTCCTTCACAAATCGGCGATAGAATCCAGCAAGCCCGAGAAAGCTTCGGACTTGCGTGACCGTGGTAGGAACCGGCCAACTGTGTATTGCCTCCCCCTTGGCTTGATCAACTTCAATTCCCTGTGGTGTCACAACATAGCCAAGAAAAGAGACTCTATCTGTGCAAAAGGTGCACTTGTCAATGTTACCAAATAAGCGTGCATTGCGTAAAGCATTAAAAACAGCACGTAAATGTTCAAGATGTTCTTCTAGAGATGTGCTATAGATCAAGATGTCATCAAAGTAAACTACCACAAATCTCCCAATGAAAGCACGTAAAACTTCATTCATTAATCTCATGAAAGTGCTAGGTGCATTAGTGAGGCCAAAAGGCATGACCAACCACTCATACAAACCAAACTTGGTTTTAAACGCTGTTTTCCATTCATCTCCTAGCTTCATGCGAATTTGGTGGTATCCACTACGCAAATCAATTTTAGAGAAAATCATCGAGCCACTAAGTTCATCAAGCATATCATCTAACCTAGGGATAGGATGACGATATCTGATGGTAATGTTATTAATTGTTCGGCAATCTACACACATGCGCCATGATCCATCTTTCTTTGGAACCAACAGAACAGGAACAGAGCAAGGACTAAGGGACTCACGCACATAACCTTTGTCGAGTAATTCCTGAACTTGTCGCTGAATCTCCTTGGTCTCTTCCGGGTTGGTCCTGTATGGCGCTCGATTTGGCAAGGAAGCCCCAGGGATGAGGTCAATCTGATGCTCAATACCTCTGATTGGTGGTAGCCCGTGTGGCACTTCTTGTGGGAACACATCAGCATATTCCTGCAAAAGATTAGTGACAGTAGGAGGCAAAGTAGATGGTATGTCGTGAAGTGAGAACAAAGCTTCTTTGCAAACAAACACATAGCAGATCATGGCGTCGTCATTTAATTCAAGTAAATCAGATTTTGAAGCAAGGAAACAAGCACTTTTCAATTTTATGTCATTTTTTCCAACATGAGCAAATTTAGATTTGTCATTCGTAGGTTGAACCGATCCGTTCACAACACCACTGTCATTTTGAGCAGATTTCTTGTTTTTCTCCTTGCAAGCTCTAGCAACTTCATCCCTCAAAATAGCATCGGGGGACATAGGGTGCAAAACAAGCTTCTTCTCATTATGCATGAAAGAATATTGATTTGATTTACCATGATGCAATGTATCCTTATCAAATTGCCAAGGTCTACCAAATAACATAGAGCAAGCTTGCATAGGTACCACATCACAATCAATGTAATCATGGTATGAACCAATTGTAAATTCCACTCGGACCAAACGTGTTACCTTAAGCTTACCACTATCATTGAACCATTGGATGTAGTAGGGATGTGGGTGTGGAAGTGTTTTCATCCCAAGTTTTGCTACCATGGTGGCACTCGCCAAGTTGTTGCAGCTTCCTTCATCAATAATAATGCGACACGATCGTTCCAAAACTACACAATTTTTCGGAACAGATTGTGTCGCTGGTTCTGTTCAGCTTGAATCATTTGTGCACTCAAGATACGCCTTACAACAAGACTCTCGTAGTGTTCAGCATGTTCAGCCCCAATGTGTTCTTCATCATCATTATTATTTCCTGCATCTTGGGCAGCAAGCATGGCATATGTTTCATCATCTAAATCACTAGCTGATGAATACTCACCATTTTCTCGTACGATCAGCACACGCTTGCTTGGACAGTCCCTTTGTATGTGCCCAAATCCTTTGCATCGGAGACATTGGATGTCCTTCATTCTCCCGGTGGAAGCGACGGAAGAAGAAGTGTTGGCTGCAGCTTGGGTGGATCCTTTTGCTGTCTCGGTAGTACGGACAGGTGCTGATTTTGATGTAGTTGTGGACTGCCGATTGGAAGCATCTCTCTGAAAATCATGTTTAGGGCCAGCGGCACTTGTGCGGGGCTGCCACGATGTAGTCCGTCCTGCAGGAGTGTTATTTATTTTGTGGCGTCCCTGCACTTTCCTTTCAGCCTTACAAGCAAGATGAAATAATCGAGTGACATTAGTGTACTCCTTGTAAGCCAATATATCCTGAATTTCTCTAGTTAAACCACCCATGAATCGAGCCATCGCAACCTCTTCATTTTCAACTAGACCACATCTCATCATGCCTATTTGTAGTTCCTGATAGTACTCCTCAACCGATTTGTTGCCTTGCCTAAGCTGTTGTAATTTATGCAACAAGTCTCGAGCATGATAGGAAGGAACAAAACGACTACGCATGATTCTTTTTAAAGCATTCCAAGTTTGTGGTACAATAGCTGGATTTTTAGTTTGATACTCATGCCACCAAACAGAAGCAAAGTCAGTGAATTCACTAGTGGCAGCTCTAACCTTTTTATCATCAGGAAATTCATGGCATGCAAATTTTTGATCTACCGACAGCTCCCAAGTCAGATATGCATCCGGATCATATTTCCCATCAAAAGATGGTATGGAGAATTTAATCCTGCGTAGGGAATCATCGTTGTCACGTACCTCACGTCGTGGAGCTCGGCCAACCATACCTTGATAGTGGCGACGTGGTTGCCGTCGAGACCTGAAAGATCCATTATCAAGCTCGGTATCCGCTGAATACTCTAGGTCGTCATATCTTGCAGCGCTAGCAATGGAGGTATGGCCGTCATCATCACGGTGTTCCAACTCTCCGAGCCCAGCTTGTTCCATCCTCTCTAATCGCACATTGATTGCTGCAAGAGAGGTGTTAATAGCCCCAGCTGTTCTCTCTAATGTGGTCAGCTGGTTGTTGGCAAGAATCTGCGCCGCCTCTAATTGACCAATGCGCTCATTGGTGACTTGAACATCCTCATTGAGGGCTTCTGTGTGTAACCTTAGTTGGCGTTCGAAATGTTGAATGATGCCCCTCGTACGCGGTGAATGTGGAAGCGTCTCACTCGCATCAGCTGACATGGTTAGTACAAAAGAAGTACAAAGCAAGCAGATTAAACCTAGCCGAAACTGCCACTGTCTCCCACCGATCGGACAAAAGATCGGACAAGAGTTCGGACAAGCAACTAACAGGACCACTTCTCCTCTTTTTTTTGTTTTTTTTTTCTTTTTTTTTTCTTTTTTTTTGACCTGTGCCTTGTTTCTTGCTGATCTGTGCGGCTTTTGTTTTGCACTTGCCTTTTTCTCTCCTTGTAACTTCAGCTAGAGAATGAAAATGGAAATAGAACAAGGTGCACGAACTCAAAACTCTAGCGGTAAAAACTTAGGACCAGCAACTTGACACAAAGAAGTAACCGTGAATTCAACAAGCCGAGAGCTAAGTAGCAAAGCAAAGGCACAAAATGTTTTTTGGGATTTTCAGATCGACTTATCTTTGGGCAAAAGTGGACTGTAGGAAAAATAAAGCAAAGGAGAAGGAGATCTCTCACCGATCAACCTGAAATTTGATACCACTTAATAGACCCGACGGGTACAGGGGAGCCCGATCTTTCGATGAGAGATGGAGGATGTGGTGAATTTGGTGGAGGCCGACGTTGGCTGCCGACTACCACAACCAAGATGGTGTGGCGCCTTGAGCGACAGGTACACCGTCTCCTGATAACTACGATTTGGGGGTGGAGATCGACGTTGTGCTACCCGACTACAACAACCACAAGGATGCTGCGCCTTAGCGATAGTTACACCGACTCCGGTTGTTGCTGCTCTTGCCGTGCCAAGAACAGCCTTGAACCTGCAAGCAATCGAAGAACAAGCAAGAACAAGATGACAAGCAAACACTCACGGATGTGATAGAAGTTGGAGTTTTGATTCAAGTAATCGGGCGGTCTAGCCGACACGCGCGTTACAAGGAAGTAGCAGCAGCTATCTTACATCAAAACAAAACCCGAGTTCTTTTGTGGCTACCACTTGCTTTTAAAGGAAAAACTAGAAACTCAGGATGGAGTCCCGAGCGTTCTTCGGCAGTTTCTAGACGTTTCATCTGTCCTCTGCCATTGATTCTTGATCCGTTGGAAAGCAGACGAAGAGACCTTTCCAACAAGTATTTATTTGCATTAAACAACCTTGGGAGTTGAAAGATATGCTCCATTTAATCTTGGATTTCTGCAGTTACAAGAGTCCCTTCGGGTGCACGAATATTTATTGCATTGTTGTCTTCTCCACTCCTAGCTGGTTCAGTTCCTAAGCACTTAAGGATAATAAAGTCATCACAAGACTTTAATAGTACCCCATTGGAAAAATAATTAACTTGAACAGCTAGGAACGAGTTCACCAGATAATTAAGTTCACGTGCACGGGCGCGTGTCATTGGTCCTTGCTTAGGTGTAAGCGGTGAAGTGTTGGCTGCTGTTGTGGTTGTATCAATGGCAGCGATGTCCTCATCAGCGTATATATGCAATACAACTGTGGTTGAATCGATCTATTACGTAATTATTCAAAATATCTTACACTTTCATATTAAAATATCATATTATTATATATACAAATGCTATTCTACACCACGGGTGTAGAATGCTATTCTACACCGACGTGAAATGGAGGGGTTGGGATTGGGTGGGGGGTGGGCACGATTGGAATGATCGGTGTAGAATAGCATTCTACATCCATAGTGTAGAATAGCGTTCCCGTTATTATATATAAAAGTACATAAATTTTAAATTGGCCTCGACCCCAAAATCTCAAGACTGGTCTGAACCTAGATTCGAGCAACGCACCTCGCGTAACGCACCAGAGATGTCTTGCCTTGGTGGCCGCCTCGTCGAGCTCGCAGCGGGGCCTCAGGGAGATGAAGTCGAGCCTGGGCCGGGGACAGAGGTGAATTCCTTATTGGGGCTCTGGAGCAGGAGGGGCCCAGGTCGCGCGCCATCGATGGACCGGCTCGCCGTATCCGGCGGCATGTCGACCTTCAGGGGGAGGACGTCGTCGTCCTCTGCCGCCTCCAGTTCTTGAAGCTGAGCGACCTCTCAACGAACGCCATGGGTGATGCGGGTGGAGGGCGAAGTGGGTGCGTGCGCCAATTGCGCTGCGCGCAGTGAGGGAGCGAGGAGGAGCGGGAATAAAGGGAGGAGGCTACTACGTACTAGCGGTTGTGCATGGAGGCGGTAGGCGACGATTGCGCGCAGAGGGAAGGCAACGATCAAGTGGAGAGAGAGTGAGGGGGTGCAGCTATTGCCTCGCAAGCACGGTCACGGGTGGTGAGCTATCACGGGCAGGGGAAGTAAAGGCGGAGCTAGCGTGAGGTGGCCATGCCGGCCGCGTGGGA
The DNA here is from genome assembly GCA_019279435.1 of Zizania palustris. Classification (NCBI taxonomy): domain Eukaryota; kingdom Viridiplantae; phylum Streptophyta; class Magnoliopsida; order Poales; family Poaceae; genus Zizania; species Zizania palustris. The sequence goes on along the minus strand of JAAALK010000286.1, from coordinate 48,296,814 downwards.
GGGGCGGCCACGACCGATGGCGCGGGTACTTGCGGTAGGCGATGGCATGGGAACTTCGGGCTCAAGCATGCCACGTGGGAGGGGTGGCCACAGTGGGTGTCGAGGATGCTCTGGCTAGGGTTGCAAGCACCCGCGCGAGGAAGCTAGACGATGGGGGAGGGAGTTGTGACCACGACCGACGGCGTGAGAGGGAGTTGTGTGGGCGGCCGGCGACGCAGGAGGGAACTGCACAAGAAACAGGCGAATGGGGCCGAAACACGCGGCCCAAAATGCGCTACGCGTGGTGAGCGAAGTGCAGGACGAAATTGTGTCTTATAGTAGTAGAGACTTTAGACCTATTTAAACTCCTCTTCTGTTCTTCCGCATCTCGCCCACTCACTATTATAGCCAACCAAATAGATCATACTCACACTGAATGGAGTAATTTCACCATCCTGATTTGAACACCGACACATTTACCTTGGCACTATCATTATGCATTAGGCAAAGAGCAGCAGATTTTTTTTATCCAGTAGAATTGGAACAGCTGATAAAATGGTTGTTCGCTCACCGCATTTAGCACTATCACCTTCGAGTTTATTTTTAATTTCACTGCTGATAACCAGATCAGAATTTCTCCTTGAAACCAAATGATCATAAATTTCCTCATGCTGTGAAACCTTCTGATGCACACTACTATCAGGATCCGCATCATTCCAACAACCATCCACATTTATGGTGGTACCGTGTTTTGTACTTGCATGAACAAAATCGTCCATACCTGGACCTGGTACTAGCATAGGTCAAGGGGAAAATGGCAATCATTTAACTATGTAAAATCCAAATGGTTTAGGGTTCAGCTGTACTGCTGTAACTGCACATCTGCAAATGGTCCAGGCAAACTGATGCAACCATCCAATTCGATCACAGTTTCACAGCGCATAGCAGACACACATGTTAAGGTAACATGGCATCATCACCAGTTCATTACTACAACATCCAACCCATTATGAAGTAGCACAGACCATTTGAACTACAATTCTGCAGGGGCAAACTGCAAAGTCTAGTTGCAGCACAAAGCCTTTCTTTTTTTTAGTAGCTTTGCAGTTTAGCCCTCTCCAACCTGACGCTTCCAGGAGTCCTCCACAATAAGCTCATCTACACCCCAGTCTTCATAGCTATTAGAACAGAGAAAACAAAAGTTAGGCTACAAAATCAGGACAAATGTGTGGCTTTTAGTTGAAATCTCACCTTCCATCAGACAAGTACCGCCTGATGGTGAATGGGATTTTGCGTGCTCTCAATTCATTCATGGCAATCTAATTTGCAAGGTTAGCAGGGCAGGTTATTTCAAAACTTGAATAAAATTAACTGATGGTAACATTTTCTGACAGAATGAAATAAGTGATCTAGAAAGCATTTACAAAAGTGTTAGTAACTCCAGCAGTAACCCTCAAATTAGGCCCTACTTTTGATTTAAGAGCTCCCCGTATTTTTGAGAGGACTATTTTTTTGATTCAACTCCAGCAATGAGTCTCAAAACAAAACCCCTATTTTCATTTTCTACCATTTCCTCACAAACTATAAACATGTATTTAACAAAAACACAATACATAATAAATTGTTTATTGTTTAATAATGAATGACTATATTTAAAATTTTAAATATAAATACAAATATTCAAATTTAAATATAGGACATCTATTGTATTAAAATATTCAAAATTTTAAATATAAATACAATATTCGAATTTAAATATAGAAACATAATCATCTATCATATTTAAATATTCCAATTTTAAATGCAAATACAAATATTCAAATTTAAATATATGAGCATAATCATCTATCGTATTTAAATATTCAAATTTAAATATAGGAACATAATCATCTATGTATTTAAATGTTAAAATTTAAATATTCAAAATTTGCAATGTAAATACAAATATTCAAATTTTTAAATGCAAATACAAATATTCAAATTTAAATATAGGAACATAATCATCTATTGTATTTAAATATTCAAATTTTTAAATGTAAATACAAATATTCAAATTTATATATAGGAACATAATCATCTATTGTATTTAAATATTCAAATTTTTAAATGCAAATACAAATATTCAAATTTAAATATAGGAACATAATAATCTATTGTATTTAAATATTCAAATTTTTAAATCTAAATACAAATATTCAAATTTAAATATAGGAACATAATCATCTATCGTATTTAAATATTCAAATTTTTAATGCAAATACAAATATTCAAATTTAAATAAGTGAGAAGTCTGCGAGCATGGCAACAACGTGCAGGAGCGCACACGCTCACGTGGCACGGATGAGAGCCGAGATAAGGGTCCCCTAAGGATGAGGGTCTGGTGGTCCAGTGGCCTCTTTTGAGAGCCGAGTAGGAATCCTATTAGACCTTAATTTTTCTCGCTCTCTCAAAAATAAGTTTGAGGGCTTGAATAGGGGCTCTGCTGGAGTTGTTCTTATTGGCATTCATCTTAATACTACTCATAATAGTTCAGTATCATGCTTAAAAACATTCAGGCTCAACCAATGAAAGAAGCTTAACAAGGAAATCTACTCAAGGAAAAAACTAAATATATTCCTCGCAAAAAAGAAGCTTAACAAGGAAATCTACCCAAGGAAAGCCTTTTAAGATACCCCTGACATTTTTTAAAAACATGTCAAACTTCTACATGACATGGAGGGACTAATATGCAAACCTAGAAAATTTGAAGATCAATAAACAATATGTGTCAAGGGCCTCAGGCCCCTGGGTAGCCGGACCTAGGCTGCGTAGTTCGTAGCCGCGGTCCGTTGTCTCCGGCGAGGTTTTACCCCTCAGCCGTAGGTTTTCTTGGAAGAGTAGGGAAAGGGAAATAGATTGATATTGAACTTGCTTGATTACATCTGACCCTGACTATGGCTTATATAGCCACCCAAAAGACTCCCATGCGGGCTAATCCCCTATTTTATAGCAACCAATTAACTAATCTCAACTAATTATTCAAATCTCAACTAATTATTCAAATCTCAACTAATTATTCAAATCTCAACTAATTATTCAAATCCCAACTAATTATCCAAATCTCCTGGCGCCGGCCCTTCGGCTGCCCTGCGCACGTCGCGGGCCCGCCGACGCCTGCTGTAGGTGCGGCCCCACATGACATCTCTCCCCCCCTCGAGATCCAGCTCGTCCTCGAGCTGAAAGTCGGGGTACTTGTCGCGGAAGGAGTCCAAATCTTCCATGTCGCCGATGCCGCGGTCTGGCCCTTCCAGTGGACAAGCACTTGACGGACGCCTCTAGCCATACGGGCGCGCACCACCTGTTCTGGTGCCGGGTCCACCGCACCATGATGGATGTTGGGCAGAGGTGGCGGAGCTGCTGGCGGTTCGCCCACCCATTTCTTCAATAGGCCAACATGAAAGACGTCATGGAGCTTGGCGCGAGGAGGGAGCTCAAGACGAACAGCAACTTCGTTGATGAGTTCTTTGACGCGGTAGGGTCCGAAGAACCGCGGTTGAAGCTTGCCCTTGACCGCCGGCGACAGAGAGGCAACTGGGCGGTGTCGAAGGCGGAAGCAAGTACCCAGTCGCCCACTATGTAGGAGACTTGGCGGTGATTTATGTCGTAGTGGTGCTTTTGGACAGCTTGTGCTTGTTCCAGTCTGAACCGTACATCAGCCAAGAATTCTTCTCGTTCTTCCATCGTCTTGGCCACTGCTGCCACGCGAGTGTCGCCTGGTTCATAGGACCGGATGGACGGAGGATCCCGCCCATAGACCACTCGGAAGGGTGTCTCACGGAGGGACGACTGGTAGGCAGTGTTGTATGTGTACTCCGCCCACGGTAACCAACGGAGCCATTGGCGGGGACGATCACCTGTAAAACAGCGGAGGTACATGGTGATAACACGATTAGCAGCTTCCGTCTGGCCGTCGGACTGCGGATGAAAAGCCGATGTCATGTTCATCTTGGTGCCCAGAAGGCGCATCAGTTCCTTCCAGAACGTTGAAGTGAATACGGGGTCCCGATCGGAGACCATGGACTGCGGCACCCCATGGAGACGTACAATGTCGGTGAAGAACGCCTGGGCCACGGATTCCGCGGAATACGGATGGGCGAGTGGGATGAAGTGGCAATATTTGCTGAAGCGGTCCACCACCGTGAGGATGACTGATTTGCCTCGGACTCGTGGTAGCGCCTCCACGAAATCAAGGCTAATGTCCGCCCAGACAGCTGTCGGAACGGGGAGCGGAAGGAGAAGTCCCGCCGGGTGTAGGTGCTCTGATTTGTACCTTTGGCATGTGGCGCAGCCGCGCACAAAGTCTTGAACGATGCGGCGCATGTCGGGGAAGTGAAAGTCTCGTCGGAGACGGTGTAAGGTGCGTTGCACCCCTTCATGGCCGTCCTCATGGACCGCTGCCAACAGCTCTTGCAAGAGTGGAGATGCCGGTGGTACGTACAGCCTCCCGTCATAGGTCACCAAGTCGTCGATGAGAGCCCACGGTGTAGCCCGTGACCCCCTTGCCAACTCCTCATGGAGGGCGACCAGCGCTGGTTCGGTGGCCTGAATGTTTCGGAGACGTGTGATGAAGTCGAAGCGCGGTCCCGAGACGGCCCTAACCGTGCTGCTTGTGGCTTCCTCTTCTGTGTCGCGGCGGGAGAGGGCATCCGCCACTGTGTTGAGGGCCCCGGGCTTGTATTCGACGGCGAAATCGAAGCCTAGGAGCTTGCCGACCCAATGATGCTGTGGAATTGTGGCGAGGCGCTGATCAAGCAGAAATTTAAGGCTGTAGTGGTCTGTCCGCACCGTGAAACGCCGTCCCCAAAGATACGGCCGCCAATGTCGAATGGCGTGCACAAGGCCGATGAGTTCTCGCTCGTACGCCGCGAGGGAGCAATGACGTGGTGCCACCGGTCGGCTGAAGTAGGCGATGGGGTGCTTGTCTTGGATCAGCACTGCTCCGAAACCGTATGTCGACGCGTCGCACTCGACGATGAATGGCCGGGCGAAATCCGGTAGCGCCAAGACCGGTGCCGATGTAACCGCGGCTTTGAGGGCCTGAAAAGCTGTAGCCGCCTCGTCGTTCCAGGAGAACCCGTCCTTCTTGAGCAGCGCCGTTAGTGGAGCCGCAATGGAGCCGTAGTCTTGGACAAATTTGCGGTAGTAGCCCGCGAGGCCTAGGAATCCCCGCACTGCGCGAGCCGAACGGGGTTGTGGCCAGTCGCAGACCGCTTGTACCTTAGCGGAGTCCATGGCGACGCCCACGTCGGAGATGACATGTCCTAGGTAGGCAATGGAACGTTCACCAAAAGCGCATTTGGAGCGTTTGACGAAGAGCCGGTGCTGTTGTAGTATCGTGAAGATGGCCGAAGGTGGCGTAGGTGATCAGCCCACGATGAACTGTAAATCAGAATGTCGTCAAAGAATACCAAGACGAAACGACGCAGAAAAGGTCGTAGTATGTCGTTCATCAGCGCTTGGAATGTTGCCGGGGCGTTGCACAAGCCAAATGGCATGACCAGGAACTCGTACAGGCCGTCATGTGTTCGGAACGCCGTCTTGGCGATGTCGTCGGCGCGCATGCGGACCTGATGATAGCCTGAGCGAAGATCGAGCTTGGTGAAGAATTTGGCACCGTGGAGCTCATCCAGCAACTCGTCGACGACCGGGATAGGAAAAGCGTCTTTGACGGTGATGGCGTTGAGGGCGCGATAGTCGACGCAGAACCGCCATGATCCGTCAGGTTTCTTGACGAGGAGGACCGGCGAGGAGAACGCCGAAGAACTTGGCCGGATGAGCCCTTGTTCCAGCATTGCGGCGCACTGGCTCTCCAGCTCGTCCTTGTGTCGTGCCGGGTAGCGATAGGGACGTACCGCGACCGGTGGCACGCCCGGGAGTAGCGTGATGCCATGATCCCGAGATCGGTGCGGCGGTAGGCCGTGAGGTTCGGCGAAGATGTCGGCGAAAGAAGCGAGCAGTTCATCCAGTAGAGTTGGCGTGGCCGAGATGGTGTGGACGGAGGACGTCGTGGTACTAGGCACTCCCTGCCAACAGATGGACTTGCCATGCCACTTGAAGGTCATGCTTCGTCCGCGAAAATCCCAAAGAATAGGGCCCAGCTTCGCCAGCCACTGGGTTCCCAAAACTATGTCGTAACCTGCAAGAGGCATAACAAACAGATCGTCGTGGAAACTGTCGCCGTGAATAGTGACCGCCGCTTGACGTATGACCCCCACGCACGCCACCCGCTCGCCATTTGCCACCGTAGCTGTGAGGCGGGGCCGGTGTTGGATGGGCAGGCCGGATCGCTGCGCCGCGGACTCGGAGATGAAATTGTGGGTAGACCCGGAGTCCAGGAGCGCGATGAAGGGGTTGTCGGCGAGTTTTACGTCGATCTGCATGGTGTCGGTGAACCGGACTCCCGCGATGGCATGCAGGGAGAAGGTAGGCGACTCCTCCGCCAGTTCATCCCCTATTGCCTCTTCGTCGTCGTCTTCCATGGCGCAGTCCAGGAGGAACAGCCGCTTACATACGCGGTTGTGCCCCCGGCCAAATTTCTCATCGCAGTTGTAGCATAGTCCGAGGCGGCGGCGCTCCTCTTGTTCTGCCAGGGTCAGTCGCTTGACCGGACGGCCCTCCACGGTGACCGTAGATGTGTCGGCCTTGGGTACTGGCGGTGCCGGTGGCGCTGGACGTGAGGTAGGAGCAGGCAGGAGGCCACGGCCGGCTGGGCGGGGTTGCGCCGTGGTGTACTGTTCTCGCAGCTCTAGTTGCCGTGCCAGGCTCATGGCAGCCGCGAGGGACTGCGGATTGAGGATCCGCACGTCGAAGCTGAGTGGTGGCTGAAGACCTCCTGTGAACAGCTGCACTCGTTGCTCCTCGTTGAGAGGTCCGGCGCGAGCCAGGAGCGCCTGAAAACGGTCCTGGTACTCCGCGACGGTGGAAGTGCGGCGGCATTCCGCGAGCTCGTATAGGGGAGCGGCACGCAGGGGCGGCCCGTAGCGCAGGTTGAGCAGTTCTTTGAACCGGTGCCACGGCGGGGTCCCCTTCGTCCCTCTGGACTTGCATGTACCACAGTTGCGCCCCATCTTCAAGGTTGTATGACGCCATCCACACCTTTTCCTCCTCCATGATGCGCTGCTGATGAAAGTATGATTCGCAGCGATTGATGAAGATGAGGGGGTCGGACTTGCCGTCGTAACGGGGAAAATCCAACTTTTGAACCGTGGCGGCCGATCGCTGTGGTGTTCGCCGGTTCCCGGGCGAGGCCCGTTGGAAGCGGAGGACGTGTGGTCGGAAGCCAGGGCCTGGATCGCCGCTGCATTGGCCTCGACGGCGGTTTGCAGGGACCGCATGTTGGCCGCGAGCATCTCCAAGGTGGTCCTGAGGTCGTCACCCATGGTGTTGGTGGCTGGCGGCGGTGGAGAGGAAGATCGCGCGGATGAGGATCGCCGGGATCGTGATACCAGGTTGTCAAGGGCCTCAGGCCCCTGGGTAGCCGGACCTAGGCTGCGTAGTTCGTAGCCGCGGTCCGTTGTCTCCGGCGAGGTTTTACCCCTCAGCCGTAGGTTTTCTTGGAAGAGTAGGGAAAGGGAAATAGATTGATATTGAACTTGCTTGATTACATCTGACCCTGACTATGGCTTATATAGCCACCCAAAAGACTCCCATGCGGGCTAATCCCCTATTTTATAGCAACCAATTAACTAATCTCAACTAATTATTCAAATCTCAACTAATTATTCAAATCTCAACTAATTATTCAAATCTCAACTAATTATTCAAATCCCAACTAATTATCCAAATCTCCTGGCGCCGGCCCTTCGGCTGCCCTGCGCACGTCGCGGGCCCGCCGACGCCTGCTGTAGGTGCGGCCCCACATGACAATATGGGAGCCAATTTTTTCTGGTGGCTGACTTCACCTTCTGTCATGCTGCCTGGGTAATGGAAACCCAATGTCTATACACAATTTACATTCAACTATCAAATACATGTACTTAATTGGATTATAGATTAAACCATTAACATCATTTATTAGTTGGCCGCCAGGTACATACCTAAACAAAAAAAATACACGGTTCATGGTTAATTAATAGTATTCAGGAGATCCATCTCCACTTCAGAAACAAATGTTTGTTGCAAAATACTATTAAAGTTTTAATTGAAGTAAAGCATGGCAAGTGAAACTGACAAAATCATTTATTTGAACGTCTCAATTAAATGTATAGTTCAAAAGTTAGAATTTACCTCAAGAGGATCAGTTTCGCCCTCAAGCTCAACCATAACTGAAGCATTCATGCTATAAAATAAAAGTAAGTGTCATTACATCGAGTATACATATTAGCTGTTGTATAGGCACAATCTATGCAATGTAATTTATAGAACAAACCTTATCTGCAATGCCCGTGTACCCAGGATGCGTGCACGGTCATATTTTGTCATATACTTTGACATTTTGCGTGCGTGCTGAGTCTTTTCCTGATCCTTTTCTTCACCCTATGCTCCTACAATATCATCAGGGGCATCCTCATTGTTGTTCTCAAGTTCCTCTTCAGCCCCTTCCTGTTTAACAGAAGTACATCAGCTTTTCCATTAACAAATCACATCAGCACATAAGAATAGTAATGCCTGTACCTCAATCTCAGGTTCTGGGGGCTCATCCTCATATCTGCAGAAAAAAAGGCAAAAGGACTTTTTATTCCTAAATTCATATCCAACAAAATAATACTTTAAAATGACATACCACAATCAGCGCTTGAGCAATCAAATACTTCGCTCATACCAACATTAATGAATATTCTTTCAGTTGTGTAATTACAATCATAGTCTTTTTCCCCAGGAAACCCCATTTTGAACATTGCCTTCCTGACTTTTTGCCATTATAAGCATTCCTGCAATTCCGAGACAGATGAAGTTGCTCATGATGGATAGCATGAAATTATCACACCTTGGTTTGGGCTGTCTCTACTTCAACCCTATCACATGCTCGACCAACTAAGGTGTGATCAGAATAGTAGCCCTCACGCTTACTATTAGTCTGGAAATTTTACATGTAAGATTGGTGCCTTGCTTTATCTATCTCTGAGAAATGAACACTTGGAAAATTAACTTTGGTTAGCAGGTGACGGTCTTCTTGGTAATGTTTATTCTGGGTGCTACTCCCCTGGTTAGACGAAAGAAGCTCCCCAAGTCTTACTGCTGCACGCATATGTCCATCTCCTTTTGCATGCTCACAAACACGATCAAGGTGCATGCTCCTTTTGCCAGTCCTAGATTAAGAAACAAACTTTTCAATAAGAAAAAACATGTAAAAAATGCATGCTGCCATTGAACCATCTTGAAGAGCACAAAAAGATATACCGCTGATAACTTATCAGAACATGACCAGGTGAAAGGTTAAGGCGTTAAGCTTGCCCCATTTTGATGAATGGTGAAGATATGCACGACTAAGATCACGGTATCCACCATTCTTGCTTCTGAAGGGATTCTATTGTAGATTCTTCATAAACAATGTTGCCCTCCTGAATACCATAAATATTAACTTGATCAGACTCATGAACTATGGCCAGTGTATTTCGCAATTGTTGGCACTTGGCAAATGTTTTCCAAGTATTTCTCCTCTTGGATGCAAACAAATTTCAATCATACTGCTGATAGAACTATACTTTTGATGGATTATAGGAAAGAATGATTATAAGAGAAATCCAGTTAATTCATGGTTGATAAAAGTGTTACCTTTCTGCTGAGATGGCATCCTCAGTTGAAAGAATTTTATGAACATAGTACTAGAGGCACAGGGCAAATCATGGACATGAGTGAACCTTTCTAAACCTCAAAGAACTCTGATTTAGGACTGAAAAGGTCAGTGCATCTGGTTTTATTCCCTTATCTATCATTTCTTGTAAAAGATCTTCAGCCTTTGCTATTTCTCCCTGGCTACAATATCCATTTATAAGAGCTGTGTAGGCATAAGCATCAGGAGTAAGTCCTTTCTGCAACATCTCATCAAATAGTTCCCGAGCTTCCACTAGAAATTCTGCTTTGCATTTTCCATCAATCAGTACTGTGTAGCAGGGTACATCTGGTTCAACATGCATGTCTTTCATAGAGCATAGCAACTTGTTATGATTTGCTCTAAGAAGAAAGGTCCTCCTCTCTTTAGCAATGCCCTGCCAGCCTTGCTGAAGGGTCTCCTTTAGGTGACCATCCAATAGTACTGTATATGCAATCACATCAGGCTTAATCCCTAAATTTATCATTTGAACAAATAAGTCACAAGCTTCTTGCAGCCGACCAACCTTGCAGTAACCATTCATCAGAATAGTGTAGACAATAACATCAACAGAAAGTCCTCGCTGAACCATATCATGGAAACATATGTGAGCATTATCTACATCTCCTTTCTCACAGTAGGCTAATAAGAGATTGCTATATGAAATTACATCAGGCACCACATTATGTTCTAACATCATCCTACATACATTTGAAGCTCCCTGAACATTTCCAATACTACAAAGGTTATTTATCAACTTCGAACATGAAAAATGATCCACAAGATTTCCTTGTTGAGCAACCCTCACAAATAGTATGTAAGCATGATCAGTCAAGCCTGAATGCAAATAGCCACAAACCATTGCACTATAAAGCACTTCAATATTATCAATTCCTTTTTCTTCCACTATATTAAATAACAACTCCGCTTCACCAAGGTTGCCTCCTCTACAAAATCCATCAATTGCCAAACCGTAAGTGAGTGAATTAGGCTCTAAACCTTGTTCCGTCATATGGTCTATAAGGTCAAACACCTCCATAACAAGACCACTCTTGCAAAATCCATTGGCCAATATGTTATATGTAACTACATCAGGCTCTATATCGGCCTTCAGCATCTCCTCAAATACCTGCTGTGCATTCTGTATTTCTCCCTTCAAACAGTAACCATTGATTATGCATGTGTAATGTATTTTATCAGGGGTCAAACCTGAAGACTTCATTTCATTCAGTAGCTTAACTGCCTCAGTCATGTTCCCATCCTTGCAATAAGCATCCATGGCAATGTTATAAATTATCCCGTCAAGATGGAGCCCTGAATCTCTAAATTTCTTGAAATGTCCTGTAACTTCAGACGTCATGCCCAACTTCCGGAAGCATTGTAGAAGGTAACTCACAATGTGGCAATTTGTCTCAATACCATGGGATACCATGGTTTCATAATGATCCAATGCTTTCATTAGGTTGCCCATTTTGCAGTAACTCCGAATGAGATAGCTATAGCCATATACATCAGGGGTGGATCCTTGTCTGGCCTTGTTCTCCAAGAGTTTTTCTGCCTCCTCCAATCTCATTGCTTTGCATAGTCCATCCATTATCATGTTATAAGCCATAGCCTCAACTAAAACATTCCCCGTAGTTATCTCTTGCAGAATAGCATAAGCTAAATCATATTTTCCATAATCACAAAGACCAATCAGAAATGAAGAGTATCCACGTTTATCTGGTTTCACTCCCATTTCTATCATCTCGGCCCAAACTTGCAATGCTTCATCCACTTTCTTTGCTTGAAAAAGAGAACTAGTTACTATGTAAAACGTATGAACATCAGGATTTGGATGAAAGCGTTTCATTTCATCATAAGCTGTGAGAACCATCTCATATTCACCACTCTCAGTTATGAATTTGAGAAGCAGATTCCAAGCCCAAACCGATGGGATGACTCCAAGCCTGCAAATGTGAGTAACTAAACATAATGTAGCTTGTGCATCACAGCAAGTGATGGTTGCCTTGATTAAGCAATTGATTGCAAATGAAAGTGAATATGGAAATGCACATGTTGTTTTGAGGTGACCAATGAGCAGCAAGATTTCAGGAGCGCTGCCGTTAATAGTTGAAACAAGCTCAGAGAACAAGGAAATTAACATCTTTCTCTGGCCCGAGTGAGATAAAATTAGGATGATCTCTGAGTAGGTTGAAATGTCATGGTTAAACCCAATGCTCTCTGTATCTTTAAAGTAGGCAAATGCAATGGCAGGTCGTTTCTTTAGGCAATGGAGTGTATGTACAACACTAGCAGAGCACAAAGCACATGATCTTTTCCGAGGAAGTTCAGCAGGAGAGCAGTTCAATTTTTCATCATCACTAGAATAGTCTGATTGAACTTTGGCTGATGTTGCAAGTACAGAGAAGGGACAATAAGAGATTTCCAAGGGGAAAACTCTCAGGAGTCTGCACCATTCAGGAAGATATTTGGGTTGCCGGCACAGAATCATGGGAGATATGGAAGCATGCAACTTTACATCGGACTGGTGATTGCCACCTACAGCCAGAAGGTACTAATCCATCAGATATTGAATACCTACTAATGATACAACCTTAAATCTAAGTAGCAATATGTGCAGATCATAATAATTAATTAATTAATTATAATTTATAAATTAGAAGAATGAAACAGTAGCGCGGCACCACGATCGGAGAATTGGGGGTCCAAGAGGAGGCAACAACCTTGTCGGAGAGGAGGCGGGGACCGCTCACCTGGTTGAGGCTCTCCTCGGCGGCCTTGCGCTCCCCAGGGAAGTGGCTGCGCCGGCGAGACGCGGGGGCGGGCGCCCGGACACCGGAGACCAAAACACTAGCTAGCGGTAGGGCTCGGGCGCGCGGCCGCCGCGAGTGGCTCGGCGGTGGAGATGGGTGGTGTAGGGCCCGGGCGCGCGGCCGCCTCGAGAGGCTCGGCGGTGGAGATGGGTGGCGTAGGGCCCGGGCGCGCGGCCGCCGCGAGAGGCTCGGCGGTGGAGATGGGTGGCGAGGTGGTCGCGTAGCGAGAAGGGGGCGGGGCGGGCTTAACTCTAGGGTTTAGTCCGAGGAGAGCGAGGGCGATTTTTTTTAATAATATATTAAAAAAATCAAATGTGGTACTCAATTTTTAGAATTCGCAGAACTACGCTCCGGCTGATAGACGGCTGATAGACTGCTGAATCAATGTTAGAAAAATCAGTGATCGGTAACTGATCGGCCGACCACTGAGTAGGGATTAATCGGTTAATCGGGGATTAAATGAATTAATCGGTCGATCAATTAATCGGTTGACTAAATATTTAAATAATATATTATAGTGTTCATATTTAATATTTCTAGGAGAATAGTCACTAGGCATTTGACACCTGTCTAATTCTATCCACTCATCTTTTCTTTGTTTTTCACCACAACGCCCTAATCACAGGCACAAATGTCGTGTATACGTTTTCTTTCTTTTTCACAGCACGCCATCCCTCATTCCCTCTGTCTCTCTCGGGACCCTTCTCTCTCAAACCTGTGGCGCTCGGGCGAGAGGGGAGCCGGCGGCGCGTGCTCGGGCGGAAGGGGAGCCGGCGACGCGCGTTCGCGCGGGGACGACGACGGGATGGCTAGGCGGCGGACGGCGGACGGCGGGGCGGCGGGCACTGCTCGGTGTCGAGATCTGGCCTGTGGCGCTCGCGTGGGAGGGGAACCGGGCGATGACGGCGCTTGCTGCGGGGACGACGGCGGGATGGCTAGGCGGCGGACGGCGGGGCGGCGGGCACTGCTCGGCGTCCAGATCTGGCCTGTGGCGCTCGCGCGGGAGGGGAGCCGGGCGACGACGGCGCTTGCGCGGGGACGACGACGGGATGGCTTGGCGGCGAACGGCGGGGCGGCGGGCACTGCTCGGCGTCAGCTCCCCAGGCCGGACCGATTAATCGGTTGGCACCGATTAATCGGGTGACCACCGATTAATCGGTTTGACCGACCGATTAATCGGTCCACCGATTTCTGGCCGATTTCAGCGAAAATTAACTGGACCATGGCCGATCACCGATTAATCGGCCGATTAATCGGCCGATTAATCGGCTGATCGGCCGATTTTTTTAACACTGCTGAATATGGCCACGTAATGCCACATTCAGCAATTTTCTTGTTCTTTGAAGTATCACACTAGGATCATCAGTGGCGAAGCTAGATAAAAACTAAGAAGGGTGCACCACTTTAAGCGATATATCATATGGGGCTCAAGGTGTGCACAAAAAGTAAAAATTTGCTAATAATAACTAAAATGTGTAGCCGAGTTCCTGGGACCCCCTCTAGCCCATTGGGCTCCGCCCCTAGGATCATAATGTGTTAGAGAAGACTTACTGTCTTTATAGCCAAAACAGCTCAAGATCTTATCTACATAATGAGATTGCGAAAGTGTAATCTCATTCTAATCTTTATTTAGTCTGATGTTGAGAATAACACCAGCTTCTCACAAATCTTTCATATCAAAACTCATAGAAAAGACTTGACCTCATTGACCACATTAATATTTATGCCAAAAATCAATATGGCATCGACATACAATCATAATATAACTCCTTCACTCCTATCATGTCGATAATATACACATATATCAGTCTCATTTATGACAGCCCACAGAAGTTAAAGTTTCGTTGAACTTCTTATGCCATTACTTAGGTGCCTGTTTCAGGTCATACAAAGACTTTAATAATTTACACAACTTGCTCTCTTGATCATTCACTAGTAACCCATCAAGTTGATCCATGTAGATATCCTCATCCAACTCTCCATCTAGGAAAGTTGTCTTTACATTCATTTTATGAATGAAAATACCATATAAGGTCATCAGGGAAAGTAATGATCTTATTGTGGTCAGTCTAGCGACAAGTGAATAAGTATCGAAAAAAATCTTCGCCTTCTTTTTGTGTGTAACCTTTGGTCACAAGTCGTGCCTTGTACTTCTCAACAGTACCATCATACCTAAGTTTCTTCTTGAACACTCACTTACAACCCACAGTTTTGCAACTATATGGTCGTTCGGTTAGTTCTCATGTGCCATTGGACAGAAATCGAGTCCATCTCATTATGGACAGCTTATTTCCAATCATCTGCATCTGAAGATGCATGTGCCTCGGTAATGGTCATAGGAGTGTCATCCACAAGGTACACAGTGAAATTATCACCAAATAATTTTACAACCATTTGCCTCTTACTCCTTCTAGGAGCTTCATTGTCATCGTCCTCAACGATTTCCTCAAACTGATCATGTTGATTCTTGTTAGGAACTCTATTTAGGATGTGACTCACAGTCAAACAGAGCCTCTCCCCACTGTGCCTTTGATAAACAAACAATATCTAACATAGCGTTAATCAAGTCGGTTAACGTGTGGTATTTCCTCTCGGCAACCTTGTTGGACTCGGGTGAATAGGGAGGCGTCCTCTCATGAATAATACCTTGTTCCTCACAGAGTTCATCAAATTTTTTGGGAAAATATTCACCACTCCGATTAGACCTTGCATATAGATGAGATGATTGGGAACAAGCCTGGGAAATGAAAGAAATGAATCAAATCAAAAATAAGAAAATGTTGGCATTCATCACTTAAAGTGTTAAAGCATTTGTAGATAGTAAGCTCAATATATAACCTATTGTGAAAACATAAGAGCCATTAAGACAAAAAGTAAAAGATAAAAAAATGGTAAGCAAATTGTATATCAAATTGTATATGTGATTATGCTCATGGCCCATAATGAGAGCTCAGCTACAATACCAATACTTAGACGACATAGACACACGCACAACTTATTCATACATGGCAAACCTCTAGCAAAAGCATTTACAGCACATACAAGCACTAAAAATAAGCCTACAAACTACTAAACACCAACAACTTTCAGTACCAAAATCCTTATAAAAAGAAATGTTGCTTGTAAACAACAAAAGTCATATCCAAAAGAATGCATGTTACTATGTTGGATGTTGGATCATGTCAACTCCAACATGATATCACTAGTAAGCAGAGCATGCCTATTGTTGTGTTGAATGGAGAAAACTTACATGGTACAAAACCAAACCATTAAGATTGTAAAGTATGATAGACATTTCAGGAGTAGAGAGAGTACAAGTCCACATAATTTGCTTGATCTCCTTTGTTTGAGAAATTCCTTGATGAGAGTTCTCCTTTGAACAAAACTCACACTAGAACCCAATTGATGGATGTCTTGCTGTAGTGACTATCGGAGCGCATTGCTCAGTACCTCACCGGTGAGCTCCCTCTTGCCCCTACTTCCTATAGCCCTCCCAGGCCCCTCCCCCACCCCCGCACGACGACTCCTAGGCTCCAGCTCGGCCCCGCCTCCCAGCCTCTGCTCTCTGCGGCTCTCCATCATCAGATCTAGCGTGTGTGGGTCTTCATCGCCCAAAGCCATCTCTGGCTGCCTCCTCCCTAGTTCTCCTGCTCCCTGTCAAGCCCTCAGCTCACCCTAGCTCTAAGTTCGTGCCTCAAGATAAAGCCAAGAGCGGTAAGTTCCTTGCCCCTCCTATCCCTCGCCATTACTCCTCAGCGGGTGCTTCGAGTTAATCAAGTCCGTTTGAGCTCACCGGTGCTCTGACTTTCGCTGCCCCCTCTGAATGGGCGAAAATGAAGGGTAAGAGATCCCGGAGGATCCGGTTCAGCAATCCTCGCCACCCTGTCACCTTTAATGGGTCACCTACCAGCTCCTCCCGTCATCAATTGCTCTTTGGTAGATGTTTCTGTTGCCTCTCCATGAGTCACCATGTGGTGGCATGTTGGGCCCCATTATTTGCTTCCGTTGCTCCCGCCCGGGGCACATTGCTAGGTTCTATGGTCCTTCCTCTCACCCACGCTCTCTTGCTCGGCCGCCCCGACCAAACTTCGTATGCTGCTCATCCTTCCCGCCCCTCCCACCTCCCCCAAGATGGACTTCGTTGTGGATCATGCACATCGACCGACAACATCCCTCGGGCTACTAAAGTCGACCCCCTGCAATGGACCACGTGGAAAGGCGTCTCTTTCACCACGCCATCTTCGCTGATGTGGTTGTCCACCGCCTGTGTTCTCAGTAGCGCTCATCAGGCGCTACCTCACTGATTACCTCCGTATCCAGTTGGACGTCGTGGAGGTGTTCTCTCACCTTGGGGGAAACTTCCTTGTCTTCTTCTCCATAGTGTAGGACCACTTGGCTGCCCTTTTTGAGAGTTGTCTTCCTCTCTGTGGTTTTGAGCTCAAGATCAGTCTGTGGTCTAGGTGGATAAATTGGATGTGTATGTTGTTTTCCACCTCCTCCTCACGGATCATCCTTAACGGGCAACTGGGCAAGAGCTTCCTGCATCACCGTGGTCTATGCCAAGGAGACCTGCTCTCCCCTTTGTTGTTCATCTTAGCGATTGACCCACTCTAGAAGATTCTTGAGTTGGCGATGGACGCATGATTTATGTGGACTCTCCCTCTAACCTGCATGGTTCCCCGTACTTCTCTCTACGTTGACGATGCTGCCATCTTCCTCTCGCCAAAGTGCCAAGACCTACTGACCTAGTAAACCCACGAGTCATTCTAGACTGCTTTATCAAGGCAACAAGACTCAACACCAACCTGGATAAGACATAAGTCTTCCCTATCCATTGTGATGGTTCGTCCATGTGCCCCCTTCAACATGCTTTCGACACAAAATGGGGAAGCTTCCCTTGCCACTACCTGGCCTTCCGCTTCACTATAGACGTTTTCACAGAATTGACTTCCAACCATTAATTGATAAGATTGGAGGTCATCTCAAAGGGTGGAAGGGGCAACTTCTTTCCTCACAGGGATATCTTACTTTGGTGCAATCAGTGCTTTCATCTATCCTTATCTTTCACTTCTCCGCTTTGCAGGCTCCAAAGTGGGTGCTTCAGCGAATTGACAAGCTCTGTAGGGCCTTTCGTTGGAAGGGAAAGGAAGAGGTGCATGGGGGGCACTACCTTGTTCGTTGGTCGATTGTGTGCTCTCCGAAGAACCTTGAAGGGCTAGCGTTCTTGACATTTATTGGTTTGGGCATGCCTTGAACCTTCGATGGCCTTGGAAGGTGGCAACGGATAATCGTCAAGCCTGGAGGGACATCACGGTGCCGATAGACTCCATCTATACAAACCTTTTTGACGCCTCAGTGGAGATCTCGGTTGACAAAGGAGATCAATTGAGCTTTTGGCGATCTCGGTGGTTAAATGGTTGTGCTCCGATGGACTTGGTTCCAAAATCTTTTCCGGCTTGCAAAGAGGAAAAATAGGATGGTGGAAGTTGAACTCCAAAACTCTAATTGACTTTGGATTCTGTGCTACCTAAATGATCCCTCCACAATGACTGAGCTCATCCATAGGCCCTGATCATCAATCAACATAGGGACCCCTTGGCCTTGGACCATTTTAGGTGGTGGTGAACTTCTCATGGAGATTATTCCGCGCGCTCTGCCTACCTCATCCAATTTGCTAGATCCACCCGACCCTCTTGGACTTCCCACGTTTGGCGTGCTCGAGCCAAAGGTAAATGCAGGATTTTTTGCTTGGTTGTCCATTCAAGGAAAAATCCTGACAGCCGACATCCTTGCCAAGCGTGGATGGCTCCGAAGTCAAAGTTGTATCCTCTGCGATCAGGAGGAGGAGACCACGCTTCATCTCCTCTTCAACTATGTGTTTGTCAGAGAAGTATGGCACATCATCTCCGTTTGGCAAGCATTACTAGTGTTTGCCATACCCATGTTAGCTCCATTGTTTCACACTGGAGGTCGATCTCCTCTTCCTTCCCATGATCTTTTCGGTGCAACCTCAACGGTATTTTTGTCTACGCTATATGGAACATTTGGAAGGAACGAAACCATCACATTTTCCAGGGAACAGCGGCCCAACTCTTCAGTCAAATTGAGAAAGATGTCACAATTTGTCATCGGCCTTTGTTGGGTGTTGTTTCTCCTTGAGTTAACCTTGATTTCTTCTTGAGTTCCCCTTGTGTTTTCTTCTCTTCTCAAAGGGTTGTATTTTCTTCACTTTCTGTTCTTTGGCGACCCTCCAGGCTCCAAGGCCCGGCGGCCTGTTACTTTCATCTACCTTTTTAATATAATTGCATATCTCCTGCTCCTTTAAAAAAGTTTTCCTTTGAAACCTTCTTTCCTTTGTTTTTCAAAGAACGAAGGCGCAACCATGACATCAATCTGCTCAACATAAGATTACATTGTGTACCACCAAGTTTGGCATCAATCTCAGCTCTGATTGGAAGAAAGGGCTGAAAGAAACAAATATTTTATAGCTATTGAAGACAAAGACATCTGCAAAATTATCAACCGACATAAGTATAGGATTCTTACATCCACAGGAATATCCCAAGAAGCTCCAGATGCAAATTTAAGCACTCCCAACAGAGAAATAGAGCCTCCTCTCACCGACCGAAAGGCAAAAAAAGTAAACAAAGTTCCAAATGAAGATTTGAAAATGATAAGTATAGCATCAGTATTAGATAAAGCAATAAGAGATTTACATGAATTTCACTGAAATCAATTTGAACATCAAAGTGAGGAGTAGCTTCCTCTAAATCGTCTTGTGGCAGGGACTTGGCACTAGTAAAGTCAATCCCCGTAATAATGTTATTAACACTAAGGTGCGTTTGGGAAGGCTCCAGCTCCAGCTTTTTATTCTGTAGTTTCAAATGCTCCACTCCAACTTTAGTATGAATTTTAGGTCCGAAGCTCTACTAAACAGACTCATGTCCTTCACCCCCAGGTGTGTTAACTTCACATTAAGCTTGGGCACACTTAAGCTAATCTTCCAAAGAACAAACACAATTTTTAGCAAACTTTTCAGGAAGAGACAACGACATAGTTAGAATTTAGAAAACAGCAAAAGGGGATACAAAAATATAATTTCCAATGGCTTAAAGGACAGTGTCCATCCAATGATCTCGAAGGCAAAGAGTTTCCTATTCAGCCACTTTATAACAACTTAAAACAATTGATAAATATGTAAATGATCGATTATGATCATTACTTGAGCTGACTAAAAAATTATTTAGCAAATAATCCATTTTTTACTTTAAGCATGGTTTGTCTCAAAGAGGCCCTCAACACAATCTGGCTGAAAATTTTGAGACAACCACGAACGTCCATGGGCCTGATCGTGCAAGGCCCATACATGCAAGCCAGCTTCATCAATTATATGTTTTTATTATATATTTATGTGTGATTGGATAGATTAAAAGAGCTGTTTTTTGTTATGTAAAACTTGGATCAAATAAGTAAATTTAGTGGGTCACACTTGTCTACGATATATTTTTTAACTAAGATATACTGTA
This sequence comes from Zizania palustris, assembly GCA_019279435.1. Lineage (NCBI taxonomy): Eukaryota > Viridiplantae > Streptophyta > Magnoliopsida > Poales > Poaceae > Zizania > Zizania palustris. Next base: position 48,276,703 of record JAAALK010000286.1, on the reverse strand, counting down.
TAATATCTTTCTTTTGTATATTTAATTGTAATTGATATAATGGTGTAATGGGATGACAAATTAAAAAGTGCTCTCTATCTCTTTCTCAGCTTTGCTTTTAAATCGATCCATTTTATAGTAGCAGATAATTTTTTTATTTGAAATAGACCATATGGGTCTGACCTTGTTTGAAGAACATGGGTGTGTCGGTATGTGAACAAGAAATTTCACAGAAGGTTACTCATTCTGATATTACTCCCGCAAGAAATTTTTTTAGGAGGTCACCTATCCTGATACCACGAGATTTGGTAGCCTCACATCCCTTTATTATTATTTTGTGGGGTCGATTACCGAAGGATCACGAGATTTGAGAATAATTCGCGCCTTGATGACTTTTTCTGGCGTTGCCTAGTGTGGCTGCAGATGATCCACGGAAGCCAGTTTCCTCTCGCGATCATCGAAGGGATACATCGATTAATGGAATTTTTCCTCCAAGCTGATGATTAAGAACCTAGCTCGTTTTGTGTATCGCGACAACGAGAGCTGTTATTTTTATTCTCTAAGGTGCCGTTTGGTTCAGAGACAAAGTGAGATAGGACGGTTCTGTCTTAGTTTTTTAGGATGAGATCATCTTATCTCGTGTTTAGTTGCGAGGGATAGAATGTTCTAGTTTTGTGTTTGGTTGGTGGGTTGAGAGAAATGAGACTCCACCCCGAAACCTGTGTCCCACACCGAAACACATTCGGTTTATTTCAAAATCTACGACACATCCCTAAATCCTTTGTCTCAAATATTCGGCCCGCCACATAACCTCTAGCCCTGTCCCGGAGGCTCCACGCACGAGGTGGGACGAGCTCGTCCCTCATTTTTTGGGGACAAGTTCGTCCCGAATATTGGAGAAATATTCCTTGATGGGACGACTTCGTCCCACCCGACTCCGAACCAAACACCGTAAAAATGGGACCATCCCGTCCCATCCCACTTAATCCCTTGAACCAAACGGCACCTAAAATCTCCGTCACGTAGGAATCTTCCTAATAAAATTTAATCTCTATCTGATGGACTCACAATATTATATTCTCTATATTTTACTTTTATATTATTAATAGATAGATCCTATTTATTAGATAGAGGGTGAGGATCACTTCCTAAGAGTAGGGAGGACGGAAAAATTTAGGAACACCTTATTTTTAGGAGTTTTTTAAGTATCTACTGGAGTTATTTTTTTTAGTTATAATCTTTAATATTTAGAGACGAGAGTTTAACATCAAGATGCTCTCAGTAACAACGGTGAAAAGAAAGAACATTTTTCCCTGAATTATTTTTAAATGCTTCTAGTTTTAATACTATTAGAAAGAATTATAGGAAAAATCACTTTATCACTGTGGCCATCACGTCTCCAGGTTGCTTACTTGGATCCGTTGGTAGAACAAGAAACGCCGTGTTATAGGAAAATTGCAGGCGCCATCCTCTTTTCATTACTTTGAGGAATTTTTTCAGTTTAAAATGTATCATAATTTTTAGTGTTAGTTTTAGTATTTTGGAAAAATAAAATTGACATAGGACCGTTACGACCATATATAGAAATTATTTTTCACGATATATATATATATATTTAACATAATTATCTATACAAATAAATATGTTTACATATATATAGTTAGACTAAGAGAGACCACATATGAAAATTGTTATTTTCATGGATGCTTTATTTAGGGGGTGCTTGGTTCCATTGACTAAAATTTAGTATGTGTCACATCAGATGTTTGAACATCAATTTGAAGCACTAAACATCAACTAATTATAAAAATAATTGCAGAATCATAGGATAATTCACGAGATGAATTTATTAATCCTAATTAATCAATAATTAGCAAATGTTTACTGCAGCACCACATTGTCAAATCATGTCGTAATTAGACTCGTTAGATTCGTCTCGCGAATAATCCACCGATTTAAAACCCTCTCAATACATAACCCTCTTTTGCACTTCCATGATTAAAAAACACTGAGGACCTGTTTGTTTCAGCTTCTAGCAGCTAGAGATTCTTAGTAGCTAGCTAGTCTGAGTAGCTGGTGTTTTCCAGCTTCTAGATTCTAGTTCATTTTCAGATTCTACAGTTATTGATTCTCACAATCTGAATCCAGAATCTAGACCGTTTGTTTCTGAATCAGATTTTAGAAGTATCTGCAACTATCAGAAGCTGAAACAAACATGTCCTAAATCCTACATAGCTTCGCTCTACCATCATTCATCTTCTTCGCCCTTCACTCTTTGACTCTTTCATCTAACATCACATTCGTGATCCCAAATCTTCTTGATCATCGTTGATTCTCTCTATTAAGCTCCACTATCACGTGTGTGCCTCCTTCAACCCTAATAGACAAATTTCAAGCATCACACGCCTCTAGGTGCCCTTCCCTCTATTGCCACTTTGTGCACAAATTAAAGTTTACCTATCTATAGGATACTCTATCTCATCTCATTTTTACTCCCTTTTGTTCATAGCACTGCACTAAAACAGTTTACTTGGCTCAATCCCTATAAAGATTAATAACTATATCGAGATGGGAGCAATGTATGTTGCTATGATCTAGTTTAATTTCTAATGGAGTGTTTGGTTTCATGGACTAAAATTTAGTCTGTGTCACATCAGATGCTCGAACATCAATTTGAAGCACTAAACGTGAACTAATTATAAAAATAATTACAGAATCAGAGGATAATTCGCGAGACGGATTTATTAAGCATAATTAAACCATAATTATAAAATGTTCACTGTAGCACCACATTGTCAAATCATGACGTAATTAGACTCATTAGATTCGTCTCGCAAATAATCCACCGATTATGGACGGGTTTTGTAAATAGTCTACATTTAATGCTTCAAAATAGTATCTAAATATTCAATGTGACGGCGACTAAAATTTAGTCTTCGTATCCAAACACCCCCTAACTCTATCTGTTTGGTAACGAATTGTACCTAAATTTACATATTATTGAAATAAAACATTGGTGATTGATTGACTATGCATGCAGAGCTACCTAAAAGCCAACTAACTGCAAAGTTGTGTCCCTTCAAATATTAGATATGAGACGTTGACCTTTGTAACAATGTGATTGTGAGACTTTGATGGGTATATACAAATGTGAATATGAGATGTCTATGGTATTTAATGTTTATTAATGTGAATAATGTATATAAAACTTTTGTTTAAACTACACTATTCATATTTGTTATACTATAAAATATTAAACCTAATTCTAAATTGTAATATTATGGCACGCAATGAATTAGATATGAGACTTTGACCTGTATACAAATATGATCGTGAGACTCTGATGGATATATAAATGTGAATATGTTATGCTTACGAGAGATGCTTAACGTTTATTAATGCGAATAATGTATATAAAACTTTTGTTCAAACCATTTTTATTTGTGAAAAGTTTGATATTTTTAAAGTAAAAACGAACATCCCTAGACCCCTACACGAGGCTACACACATACTCCTTTCGGTACAGAAAAATAAGTCGTTTTTTTATTTGTAGTAAGAGTTGCCTAAAACAAATTGTTTTGAATTTTATTCTGTATTTTAGACGTTTATACTTTTGAAGTAGTACTTTTTCTTTCTTATTTTCTGTATTATATTTACTAACCATATTATATTTAATAAATACAAATAAAAAACTAATTAATAATTGATTGATATGTAAAACGACTTAGGGGGTGTTTGGTTCTATGTACTAAAATAATCCGTGTCACATCAGATGTTTAGACATTAAATTGAAGTACTAAAAATAAACTAATTATAAAAACAATTGTAGAATCGGAGGATAATTCGCGGGACGAATCTATTAAGCCTAATTAATCAATGATTAGCAAATATTTACTGTAGCATCACATTCTCAAATCATGGCGTAATTAGGTTCGTTAAATTCGTCTCGCAAATAATCCACCGATTATAAATGAATTTTATAAATAGTCTACATTAAATATTTTAAAATAATATGTAAACATTCGATATAACATGTACTAAAATTTAATCGCTCGAACCAAATACCGCCTTATTTTTCTAACATGCAACTCTGCAAGTAAGGTAGGCAAAGCAGTAGCCCTACGTGCTAGCTAGTGCTGACCTCTTTTATTTCGTTCGCTCGCTCTCTTTTTCTGAAGGCTCGTCTCGTCACATGTGATGTCTCTACTCTGAAGCTAGCGTGCCATTCATGGACCATGCATGGTTGGGTCACTCCCTGTCGGTCCCAAGCAATATAATGTGTCAATGTGTCGGCATTGCTACGCTACTACTTGACAATTGCATGCATGCGCCGCTGCCCATCTTAACCAAATAAACCCAATTACTGCTAAGTGGTGAGTCCTTCATTTGTTGAGCACCACCGATAAATTGATAGGATATTAGAGCACCAAGAGATACTTTAAAAACCGAGTCCCTGTATTTTTTTAGATTGTGATTGTATATTTTATTGGGAAAATTGGATCCATGTCATTACAATTTTGTAACTTTGGAGAAATGTCATTACAATTCACGCATTTAGAGTCATGCCATTACAAATTCAGAGAACTCTGAACTATACCATTTCTAAATTTAGATAATTCTGAAATGTGCCATTACAATTTTAGAGAAATCCAAAAATATGCCATTAGATTTTGTGAGAGCTGCAATTTCGAAATGACATATATCTAAATAGATGAATTGTACTGGTAAAGTTCCAAAGAATAGTAATTGTAATGGCATATATCTAAAAACCCTATTTTATTCTCTATATGTATGTTTTTTTCCAACCGAATTTCTATATTGTACATTGGAAGGAGATATTGGTTCTCTACAAGTAAGCATTTATTACATTAATATCGAGAACACTTTATTTTAGAGAGCTAGAAAGAATATCTATTGAAACTATATATTTACATATAATCTCTAAATTATAGGGAAAGAAGTCTTTTAAAGACTCTCTTGGAGATGTTCTTAATTACTCCCAAGTTTGATATTTTAAGACTTTTGACTTTGTCCATATTTATTTATAGATCGATTGATAGTTTTAGTATCCATATGAAAACACTTATAATATGAAATGGACAGAGTAGGAGATTGTTTGTGCATTTTTATACGTGCTTACTAAGTCTCAAAATACATAAAAAAATTATGTTTGAGCATATGTATAAATAAAATCTATATTATTTTAAAACAAACTAGTTATGGTGAGCCTATCACCACCACCACTCCTTAATCCTTATAGTGAACCAAAAATTCTCTAACTTTAATTTCGCTCATTTCTATTTGTACGATATTTTTTTAACGTTGCAAACAAAATTCCTATTGTAAATCACGGACATTTAGCTACTATACAAAAAGACTATAGTACACTCTAGTGATAGATAAGTCTTAACTATATTAAAGCGGGGACTTACTCGTCCGTCCGCTCCCTGCGTAAAGCAGCGCGCGCAGCGCCTGGAAAAAACCGCCGCACGCCTTGGAAAAAGCCGCCTGGAAAAACTGCCGCGCGCCTGAAAAAGCCGCGCGCAGCGCACGGAAAAAGCGGCGCCAGGAAAAAAAGCAGCGCGCCGCGCTGCATGCATGCATGATGCATGTGCGCGGGAGAAACAAATGAGAAAAAAGAAAAAAAAGAAAAAAAGGAAGAAGAAGAAAAAGAGGAAAAAGAAAAAAGAAGAAAAAGAAAATAAAAATAAAAATGTATTTTATATTTTGGTCTTTTAATTTATGTATTTTGCGCGGATGTACGAATTTTGTGTAAAAACCCTTAGATTTCTGAAAAATCATAGAGAAACATAAATTTTCGCAAAAGTTCTATTACAGAATAACGTTCTGTTGCAAAGCACAGGCATCTGACTAGTATAAGTCAAAAAGACTATAATACACTCTAGTGATAGATAAGTATAAGTCCATTTATGAGTAGTTATATAGAGAGAGTAAGAAACAATAAATCCTATGATAATATGAATATTTTAGAGGTGGGCATGACATTGCTAAACTTGGGCATTTCGTTTTTATATATCCAAAATCTACAATCTAGACAGTAATAATACTTGTACCAAAGCTACTTTAAGATGATTTTGACGGAATGGAGTAGTATATAAATAAATTAATAGATATGTGCTTGTTGTTTGGGTGATAACCAATAACCATATTAAAAAAGACAAAAGCGTAGCCTCCCTTCAATTTGATGGCGATCCACTCGATTACTCAAGTGTAGAAATTAATTAACTTCGGCTCAGCTATCATATCCATTGCAAGATACGATATGATGTCGATATATATATATATATATACAAATGCTATTCTACACCACGGGTATAGAATGTTATTCTACACCGACGTGGAATGGAGGGGTTGATATTGGGTCGATATATATATATATATATACAAATGCTATCCTACACCACAGGTGTAGCATAACTATTCTACCGAGAAATCTACTACTGAGAAAAATAGTACTCAATTGCTATTTACTGAGAAAATTCACTACTGAAAGTAGTCGGTGTAGAAGAGCTATTCTACACACGTAGTGTAGAATAGCGCTATCGTGTGTATATATATACACACACTAATATAAAGTGTGGACTTCTTCCGTGGATTCCGTCCACGCCCCTCACCACTCCACATGCAGAAAGAAAACGTCTCATGCGCCCCAACCGCCCTGCATGCATGCAGGAAGAAAAGCACGAGAAAAAAAGAAGAAAAAATGCACTTTCGTATTTCAGTACTTTAATTTCGGTATCTTACGTAGAAGTATGAATTTTGCGTAAAACCCTTAGATTTATGAAAAATCACACAAAAACTAAGAATGTTGCACAATAGTCCTTGAATTTCTGAAAAATCACGCAAAATTATGAATTTTACGTATAAGCAGTTAGATTCACCGAAAATTTTCTTATCATCGTAGCAATAAAATAAGCTATGTTACAAAGCACAGACCCCTTACTAGAACCCTTACTAGTACGTATTTCATTATTTATTTAGTCGTGTACGTAAATCTGTTTGAGTATAGAAACCAATTCTGAATTAAGATCGTCGTCCATGTCCATGTAATTACACGAAAAGAAAGATGCCAGTTGAGTAAGATATATATATATCTGATAAAAGCCCGTTAAAATAAAGTAGATGCTCACTTGTGATTTGGTTTAAATATAATCCTTCAAAATCATTTCAGGATTCCTCGTTATTAAAGGGTTAGCTACATACTTAGCTAGTTGGAGAGGTACGGTAGTGTTGAAGCCCGGCCAGCTGATTTACTAATTACTAGGAACGGAGCTTCTTGATGTCTCCTCTAAAAATTACCTTGATAAATTTAATATTTATACCTACTAAATTAGAATGAATCAGTTTATAAATTCCAGGAAAAAGTCTGAATTACACCTTAAAATATCACTGAAGTTTAAATAATCCCTACAAAAATTTACCGTCTGAAAAACACCAACGGTATTAAAAAATAGTTCAACCTACAACTTTGAAGGGTGATTTTGCTGATGTGGCAAAACAGTGGGCGGTTTTGCTGACGTGGCACTGGTGACGTAGCAAATCAATGAAAAATATTTAGATTTTCAGAAAATAAAACAGAATTATTAAAAAATTTAGAAGTCAATTTTTAAATATTTTTTATTTGTTCAGGTGTTATTCAGACTTTTTCATTGATTTGACACATCACTAGTGCCACGTCAGCAAAACCGCCCACTGTTTCGCCACATCAGCAAAACACCCTTCAAAATTGTAGGTTGAGCTATTTTTCAATATCATGGGTGTTTTCAAACCCTAAAATTCTTTAGGGGTTATTCAAACTTCAGTAATAATTTAAGAGCGTAATTCAGACTTTTTTTCCTAAATTCTAATTTATATATCTCCACTTTTTAAACTAAGTTCACCCATGTACGTACCTTGAGGGATCCATGCATATTCATGGTGCCAAAAAGGAAGAAAAGCAAAGGCCTTTTGGAGCTGAGCTGAGCTCGAACAAATCGCATCGACGCGTCGGCACGGCAAGGGTGTCCACTACCACTTGTGCATGCAGAACCGGCGATGGATTCCTCTCCGCACAGCACGTCACGTCGAGGCCACCCAAAACTTCCGAGACGCAACCAACACGTACCACCGGGCACCGGGCGCCAGAAACGAAAAAAGTCGCTAAACACAACGCATGGTAGCTAGCCTAAGCCTACTGTGAGTGACAGGAGAATCAATTAGTTAATACTACTTTTATCGCTATCCATTTTCTTTACGATATATTTAATAAGTACGATGATATAAAAATAAAATATAGGAAATATGATATAAGATTATATTGGAGGGTAATAAAATCAAACGATTAAATTTCATTAGGAGGACTCAATATATATGAGATTTTATAGAACAAAATATTTCAATCTCCCGGAGATTCTCTAACTATGATTAGTCTATTTTTAATGTCAATTAATATTATGATACCAAAATTGGTGTTGACTAAGGGTAGTTAGTGTTGGCGTAAAAAATTACGCTATTAGGTTCAAATAGTCTAGAAGGGCTAGCTAAAGAAATAGATTAATTGCGGACTAGGTCAGACCTCCGAACAAGATAATAATCTTAGCCTAGTTCAAAGTGTGTTCTATTACGTGAATGAATGTTTTTATTACATATATTAGAAGGGAGGGGTATTTATAGGCAAAAATCTAACATGAAAATACTATCCTATCCTCTAATTACAATTGTCAATGAGGCACTGTAGAGTAAGATGTTAAAGACACGTGTGAATGCTCTGGTAAAACAATCGTTTTGTCCCGTTTTGCGGCGTCTGTTCGTAGCGGGCCCTCTGGAGGGCAATGAGGTGGCGGGCCATCGGGACACTTTTGGAGGCCCTGAATCCCTCTCTCTACGGTCAGGGCTAGTACCATGGGCTTCGAGCCTCCTCCCCTTCGAAGTGCCACATAGACATCAAAAGGTTTCAAACTTTGCATGTTTCGAAATCGTCTTCCGAATCGTAACAAAGCACAAGCAACTTGCATTGCTAGTATATGTATATATAAACTACTGCATGTGTAAGTACGTTAGTGTATACTTAGGTCAATCCCACTGATAGTGTAAATAAGTTTAACCAAAATGATAATAGTAAAATATTATGGAAGGGTATAGTAGTTGTCGAACAAAAAGTGAAAATCGGATCAATCTAATCGGGTTGCTGGAAATTAAACATGCCAGTATGAAAAATAAACTAAGCTTGGATCTGAAAAAAATAATATTTTATCCTTACAAATAAACCACAATTGCATTATACAGTAGTAGAGCACAGTGAAAATGAATAATAATCGTAACAAATCAAGCTCTTTCTCTCTCTATATATATATCAGCTAAATTACACCTGAGGAGAGAGGTGATCTTAGCATGCTAGCCTCCAACCCCACGCTAAAAAACATACGGATTAATAAATAGAGAATAGAGAAAATTACGTACCTATAATGAAAAATTATCGGTTTTCGTATATGTTACATAAAATTTGTTATTTCCATATATGTCTTCGCTTTATTTTTGGTTCATACATGTCAATGTTATCAATATCAACGTTAGTCAGTGATATTTTTTTTAAAAAAAAAATAGCAAAACTACTCTCAACGTATGACATAGGCCACGTGGATGGCCAAAGGATGCACAGGGAATCACACTATCGTCGCTGCTAAACACTCACCCAGTCCTTGCTGCTCAGAGTGAGTTTTTTTTACTATTTAGAAAAAAAACTAATATTAAAACTACTGACGACATTGATATATATAAACACGAAGCGAAACATTGATAAGCATTGATATATACAGGAACAACAATTTTTCAATAGCATATACTGAAAATCGGTAAAATTCCGGCGGTATATACGAAATTTTGTCTGAATAATAATATTTTATAGCTTTCCTTCGGTCACAAGTCAGGGCCGGCATATTTGTCCTTAGGTCGTAATTTAATTAGTCGTGATATTTCCAACTCCTAAGAAAAAAATTCTCCTCCTACGGATACCCATTAATTATCTTAACATTTTCAAAAGTACATCTTAGCAGGATCGAGCAGTACTGAAAAGAATTGTGAATCCTCAACTGGTCATCCATGCCTTTCATTAACTAATTTATTAATGGGTTTTTTTAGGTTAGTCATAATAAAACATGTAAGTATATATATATTGTCTATATGACCATTTCAAGATATATATTTACATTTATACCGGATGGCCAACAAGCAATATATGTGAAGCTGAAACGAAATTAGGCTCACAACTTTGGTTTATTTATAAGCTAGATTCAGTTAATTTAACAGTCTAAATAAACTGCTGTCTAAAAAAACTTATAAGAAGCTCGATATGTCTTGTTTTAAACTTCTTATAAAACCTGAGAAATATATATATGTGTAGCATGGTAAAAATACTACATTACCCTTCAACTTAGTTTATTGTATGTTTAATTTATAGTGTCATTATTTAGGACATATTTTGTCGATAGGTGAGGCGAAGATATAAACAAGTTAAAAGACTTAAAACAGAAATAGACTTATGACTTGTTTGGACAATAAGTTTTAGGGTGTGTTTGGTTGAGCCGTGGCAGTGAAAAAAAAGTTGTTGTGGGCTGTAGGATGTGGAAAAGCTACTATAGAATGTGAGGTGTGAAAAGCTAAAAAGTTGTTTGGTTGAAACGACTGTGGAGAAAGCTGTTTTGAGCTGTGAACTATGTAAAAAGTTAATTTATTAAATTGTGTATGATTGTATAAAATTTGAAATGTTAATTTATGAAGGTATGTATGGTTGTATGAAATTTGAAATGTCAATTTTATAAAATTTTGTATGGTTGCATGAAATTTGAAATGTCAATCTATGAATATTAGCATTATCAAAGATTCAAAAAGCAGAAGCCCGAAGCCCGAAGTTAGAAATCATGTTTGAAGGAGTTTTCATAGTTTCACTGCGCCAAAAGCTACTTTAAATTTTACTAAAAGCTGCTGGCTTGAAATAAACCCTTTAGTTCACTTTTGGCTTCCAAAAAGCAAAAGCTGGTCCCAAAAACCAAAACAAAGAAACCACCCTAACCTCTAGACAGCCTATAACTTTTTTTAAGTCCATAAGTTGTGTAGAGGTATCCTAACATATAAGGTTCCATTGGCACAAAACTAACTAGAACAACTGACTAATTTATAACATATAACTTTTGAAATTACCATCACCAAGTTGTGTGTAAACAGTACTGCTGTCAGCATCGACTAATTAAGCATGTGGTGCAAACATGAACAGTGGCATCACTTGCAACACAAGCAGGCTAACACAAAGTGCAAAAAGCTGGAGAACATTTTTAAGTGGGTGCAAATATGGTTACAAGAAAGAAAAGGGGCACCACTGGTTGGGTTGGAATGGGGGATAAAAAGGAGATCAACTTGTGTCTTTTAAAGTCCAGGACAACAACAAGCTGAGGAGTTTTAGGTCCACCAGCTGGTGGTTAAGTTGCTATAAGATTAATTGTAATTAAGGAATCATATGTCCACCCATTTCCATCCATCCCATCCTAACCAGAACAAACCACTCCCAAAGGAAAATTCCCAGCATCAAGCTCCATTTCAACAAGAAATAATTGGTATAGGTGTATGATTTCCCAAGAGGTCACCTATTCTTGAACTACTTCTCCGCTTGAACACAAGTTCTAATAAAATTTGATGTCAGCTAACTCATATCTCTTTCATGGTATAGGTGTATTGTGTATACATGTAAAGTATTGGGTCTTTTATGGGACACTTCTTACTAGCTAGTTTTGGTAAGAGCAACATCTGGCTACTAAATCTTTCAAAACTAATAAACTAAAGGGTTATTTTACAGTCCTTGAGGAGGTAACAGGAGATACCACATTTTTCAGTGTTAATTTTGGTACCTCTTGGTACCTCATGTGTCAAGAGGTACCAAAATTAACATTGAAAAATGTGTTACCCCCTGGTACCTCCTCAAGGACCGTAAAATTTCTCTAAACTAAATAATAATAGATGGTAATAATAAAATTTCTAAAAACATAAAAATAAATATAATAATTATAGGTAACTTATTATCTCGTAGTATAGGCTTGTTTAAATGCACCGTTGATTTTACTGTGACTATTTTATAGGTGCATTTAGACATGAATAATATATAGCACCATCCCTACGCAGCCATTCTATATAGAAAACAGTTTGACTTTCCATATATGCATGGAAGGTTAAACAGCTTGGTCAACAGCATGATGTGGCGTCAATGACTCGGGGTTTGATCTTTGAGGAGAGATCAGATCGAGATGGCAACATATATGGAATGCCATGGCCATGGCTTAACTAAAACACTCGCCGACAAGTGCATGCATGCTGCGCTTGATTGCTTGTTAATTACTGGAGTAATTTGCATTGTTAACTATGCTTTTGGGGCTAAATTAACTAAACCCTAGCTCAGCTCGTCGGCTGAGAGAGATGGAAGCATGTGGTAGCTACAGTGTACGTGTCACGTGTGATAAGGTCGATCTTTGCAAAAAAAAAAAAAAGAACGTGCAACTGTGCCCGTGCTATATATGCCAGTGAAAATACTAGGAGTACCACTACGGCACTACGGCACGGATTCACTTTGCACTTAGTGTGCCGGCCAGTGGAGTGAGGTAATTAATTAAATGAATTAACTGAAGTCTTGGAAAATGAGGTTCTAATTGTAACATCACTTAACCTATATTCTGGTGAAAATCTGCAGGCGCTGTCATGCTAGTCATTGTAAACATATGTACTCGTTTTAAAAAAAACATATATACACGCCCTATGTTCTATAATATAGCAATAAAAAGATCGGATTTGATATTTTATAATACAATAAATCTGTATAGTATTATTGTTTAGATTTATTATATTATAAAATATCAAATTTTGTCACGGGACATGGACAGGAGAGTAGAACGTTTGACTTTTTGCATTGTCCTCAATGCATAACTTTGATAATAATTTATATTAAATAATTTGACAATTTTTTAAAAATATTAGACCGTGAAAGCATTTTTGAAGACAAATCTATCCATGCCATTTTTATGCTTTCAAACTTAGTATTTTAAAAGTTATTAACCATCAAAGTTGTAAAATTTTGGCCATACTTTTATCAAAACATCATGGAGTATTTTTTACCCGAACAAGTAAAAAATACATAAAAGAATGAAAAACCAGTGAAAAACTACACATAGAAATCTAAAATTGAAAAACAATACCACATCTGTGCAAAACATATAAGTTTTAACTTATAACACGGTTTTTAACTTGATCAATGCATGTATCATAAATTGTTATCAAGATAACGATATAAAAAGTTTTTCAAATACTAATTTAATTATGTGACACGCATAACACTAAACCTAAATATTAATATTACCTTAATTATTAGTCAAAACTTATAAATGATTAACATGTCATATATATTATTATCAAGAATCACATTTTTTTCACTTTTAGGGGCACCGCTGTAGCCAGTGTGGTGGTCTATCCAAATGCACTTTTTCGTTTTGATTCCCCACTCATCACACTCAGATAGCCCTGCCCATGCGTCCACCTTTTTCGTAACGACACGTGCACCTCTCTCCGTGCATGCGCATGGATCCGTATATACCTCCACGCTCCGGCCGCGACGAGCCGACGACGGTGGCCGGAGCCCATAGAGACGACGGCGAGGTGCAGTGGTGGCTACCCACACCCCTTGATCCGGCGGCTACCTGATGAAGCTTGCGACGGTCAACTGTGGAGCCAGAATTTCGACACGTTTAGAATATCTCCATTGTAATTGATATCTAACTTACTATCCTTAAAAATAACAAGAATTATCTAAAATGTGTCTTCATTGTACTTGCTATTTGACTTGCTATTTTAGTGAGCTTGCTATTTCTCTCACAAGTTTTGTGAGAGAAATAGCAAGTACAATGGAGTGAGTAATAAAATAACAAGTCAATTAAAATAGGAAGGCTTGCTATTGCTATAAATAGCAAATCAAAAACAACAATTACAATGGAGATGCTCTTAGTTCTCAAAACAAAGCGGCGATGTAGAAAGAAAACTGCATCTTGCGAGCGGGGATGCGTCGTGCGCGAGATCGGGGCCGTGCGGGAGTTGTTGCATGTGACGATCTAAATAACTTCATTCTCTAAAATTTTAGGATTATAATAAAAAATCAACTCCAACAAATACTTTTAATGACTCTCAAAAACGAGGATTCCCTAAAATTAATTCTTTTGCTCTCTACTTGTAGACACAAACTCAATTTTAGAGATTCTCTATTGGAGAAAAATCTATTTAAAGTGATTTGCATCCCTAAAAAGAATCCCAAAATACTATATAGGGAGTCAAATTTTAGAGATACCATTGGAGATGCTCTAAGATGCCACGCTGAGTCCTAAAATTATTTAGGTCTAAACTTTATTTAAAATTTTGATAGTCTTTCCTATAATTCAGATATTCGTGATAGATAATGACATACTAACAACGACCACCACTTACAAACACATAAAAATAACTGTAATACGAATAACATGTATATCAGATGTCCAAATAAGCTAATTAAGTTACTTTATACATTTAAACAAAAAATATAAATTAAATATTGTGCAAAGTGATGTGTAGTTGAAGCTTCTACACGACTACACTCGGACCCCATGTTCTTATCGACGAGTACCTAAAAACATAAATGAAATGCAATCGTGAGTAAAGAATACTTAGTAGGTATAATATAGAACTAAACACAATTATGACTGCACATTCACACTAAATCAACCAGAGCATTTCTTTATTTTTCTCTAAATGTATGAAATCAAGAAAAAGTAGTTTCTATCCCATTCAATCACGAACATCTACAAGCAAGAGAAGCCAACACTCATTCATAAGATCCTGAATGAAAAGTTAAAAAAACATTCTATGACTACGCATGGAACATAAACTTTCATAATAAAGAATCAAAAACATGAATATTGAATGTGGGAATACCTATTTTAAACAATTTTAAGATAACATATCAATCACACATAATTAAATAATCGGATAGTTAAGGAGTTAAATGCAATGTATAAACACATCCATTCATCACAAATTTAGTTTGTCTTACACTTGTCTTAACCATAGCGATAACCTGAATTCTCGCATGTTTTGCCGGAAGACTCACCTAGATCATAGAACAATACTCATAAACTATATCGCATATGAGCTCCACTATTATTTAGTATAGAAACTCTAAAATCCTAAACATCGGACATCCTAAAGAAACACTAAAAAGTGGATTCTTCGTTATTTTAAACGTAACTTTTAAACCGCTAACTCAAACTTAATAAATAAGTACACATTGATCATCTAAAAAATAACCTACAACTTTTGTGTTACGCTACAGACTAATGGTGCATCCATTATCCCTAAATTAAAATAAAACAACGTGATGTCCTAGGTTTGGATCGGACAACAACAATGTTTTTGCAATAACTTCTAAACTATTTATCCAAATTAGGTGAAACTAGCACCGTTAGATAGATATCGACTACACCTATAACTTTTATCTAGACCTCAAGATCTGATTCCTAACAAATTAATACAAGTTTTGAAATTACGATTTTAGCCTACCTAGATTCTCAATTTTCTAAAATATTCCACAATCGATTCTAAATTCGTTCAAAATTCATACATCTAGGGACTATAAAGAGGTTATCCATGCGACGAGAAAATTCAATTTAAGAAGAATTTAGGTTTGTCCCAAAACCCCCAATTATTTCCCTATTCTATTCTTCTTCTTCTTCTTATTTTCCTTTTTCCTTTCCTTCTAATTTACTGAACAGAACGAGAGATGGAGCCGCCAGGTGGCGGACAGTGTGGCAAGCAGTGCAACAGGAGTTAGAGCTTGGACTTGGGCTAGATTTTTTTGAGTCGGCCCAAGGCACGGAGGTCCATCCCGTGCAAACCACGGCCCAATACGACCCACAATGGGTCGGGCTGGCACGACTCATACAAGGGTTGTACTTGGGCCTATGGTTTAGGCCTAGTGGGCGGCACGGGTATGACCCATAGAGTGGGCCATGCCTAGGCCGACCCAGCATGGAAAGGCCTATGGGCCGAGAAGGAAGAGTGGGGGGATCCCAGACTCAGAAGCTTTCCACGGTTCCACCGTCGGCCGCCGCCCGGTCACCATCGCCCATCACTGTCGCCACTACCGCAACTCAAACAAAAGAAAAATCCTGCATCATAATTCATAATCACAAGTTCACAAAATCGTAACTGGAACTCAAATCCCCGACACAAATCACAAGAAATCAAGAATCCCCCAACCGGAGAACCCCAACTAAATAAGAACTCTAATTTTCAAATCCCCAAACCTCAACCGAAATTGAAATCGACTAGATGCAAACAACCAAGCACACAAATCAATGACAGGTAAAATTGCCATCCCTAAGGGTGAGGCGGGGGTGCTGGCTAGGGCGACGAGCGGGCGTTGGTCGGGGTCGACGAGCAAAGCTACAGAGGGCATGGGGCGGCGAAGTGTTGGACTATCGATTCCTTAGGGCTTGTTCGGTTTGAAGGGGATTGAGGGGGATTGGAGGAAATTGAGAGGGATTAAATCCCATAATAACTTGTAAGTGATTTAATCCATCTCAATCCCCTTGGGGAGGGGATTAACCGAACAGTCCCTTAGTGGGATTGAGATCCTGGAGTAGAGAAAATAGGTAGGTTTTGATCGTTTGATTATTAATGTGATAGTTTGGTTGGCCTCATGTGTTTGGTTGGCCTCATGTGTAGTATGGGGCAGGGAGTGGAAGGGGATGAGGTTCAGCCTTAGCCCTAGGCCACACCTAAACAGTGGAGTTGATCCCATTACTATTTAAATTTTCTGAAAAAATCATGGGTACTATAAGGAAAAAAATTGGGTCTAGGGCTAAAGCCCCAAGCTACCCCATACCCAATTCCACCCCTAGTGATGGCGCCCTCCTACGAGGTAAGATCATCTGGTCGTCTTTGGTCACTCTGCTAGGCTGCCTTCATGCTTGATCACGACGGTGAGCCACCCGATGACCAGCCCCATTGATATGCTCTGCTCGGTGACCCATCAAGGTGCAAAGTCGTGCATTGGAGAGATTTGATAACTTGCTACCGCCGAAAATTGGTTTCGTTTTTTCTATCCTAACACATGTGCCTTTGATCTAAATGGTTCAACTTGCCATTACATTGGAATGACATCATAATCAAATAAGTCACGTTGAAAGTGAAAAATAATCATTTTTCATTGTGCGGGGTGGGCCGAATAGGGTGACTTGGTATTCAGATTAAAATACACTTCATTAATTACATATGTATTTTTTAAGTCTAACATCTATATTCTTATCTAGAAACCATTCAATAGAAAACTAAACTAAATATAAATAATTAAATAATATGCCTTTTTACTTTTCATTATCTCTATCACTAAAACGGATTGTCACACACCGAAGATGAGGAAGAAAGAGGAGGAAGAGCTACTCTATGCTGTATTTGCAAAACGGAACGGGACGAACACGGTGTTAAACATCTCCAATAGATTAGCCATCCGTTCTCCAAACCAAATTTTAGCTATAAATTTTAGGTGGTGTTTTGGCCAACACGCGGGAAATGCTCTTAGAAGATATGATAAAACTTTCGAGGGTATATTCGGTACTTTCGCATAAAAAAAGTTGGCCTAATGGCGCAGGGGAGAAGTGGTCCGTGGGGGGACCCGATCTAATGATGTATGACTACTGTCACACAGCCCCGTGGACCACACCAACAACGACTCCAAATTTCCGCTGCCGACAATTGCTCCGCGTACCAACTCTGTGCACACACGTTTTTGGTTAGTTGATGAGTTCCTTCAATGCAAATGCTTCGCTCCATCCAAAATAAAACATTTTAGGTTACTTTCTCCGGTATAGAAAAATAATTCGTTTTAGATTTTATCGAGACTTGTCTAAAAAAGTCGTTTTACATTTTATTCTTTATTTTGGGTTAATGGCGGCTCCAAAATTTTTTCGTGAGTGTTTCTATTTTATAATTCAAAATTTCATACGATTTTAAACATAAAATAGAATATTTTTTTAAAAAAATATGTCATAAATAAAAAATTGTATCTCATAGCTTCATAAATATACTAAAATCAATATTTATATGAGCTAATTTCTAATACTATAGGTCTAATGGGCCAGATTCTAAGGTGGTCCAGGGCCCACCTGGACCACCCCTTGGAGCCGCCACTGTTTTGGACGTTTATACCGCTGAAGTAGTACTATTTATTTCTCGTTTTCCATGCTATCTTTACAATAACATTGTATTTAATAAGGGCAAATAAGAAAAAATACATACTAATTAATAGCTATCTGTATCTGAAATCATCTCTAAAACGACTTATTTTTCTATATCGGAGGGAGTATTCTTTTTCGTTCTAGAATTTAGTGAGTTTTAGATTTCTTGTATGTATTAATAAGATGATTAAGAAGATCGTAGTATCGTTTTTAGGTTGAGTGGGTGTGGGATCTACAATGATTAGGTGTAATAATCAAGTCTATGGGTAGCGTGAATAATTTGAAAGTAAAAACTAACTTTTATAAGTGTAATGTTGCTAAATTTATGATAAAATTTGAATTCTAAAATGTGTTATATTTTGGAACTAGGGAAGTATAAAACTAGTAGTAGCATTTATTTACAACATGGTAAAAGAGGAAGAAAGAAAACCTCCAAAGTGTTTGAATTAGTTTTAAATTGAAATCGGAAATAATTAAAAATAACGCTATTACAACTTAATTTAAAACCGTGTGGCGTGCTCGTAGATTCATGGAGATAATTTTTCTTGCATTTATTTTTTTTCGAATGAATTATTGCATTCCAAACGAGCCTAGTTATATACTCAATCCAATTTCTTATATACAGCGTTTCAAATTTATATGTGTAAATTAATAAACCAACTAAAAAACTTTGTTGCCATCATTTATTTTGATTTGAAAAATATAAAATGTTCAGTTGCGGGGGAATATTATATATTTGAAAGAAAAGATGATATATATATAAGTTCAAAAACAAATTATATATATAAAAGTTGAGTTGTCCAACACGCACGTACACACATATATATTTATATTATTTTAAAAGAAGTTAGTGCTGGTGAGTCTGTCACCACTACCACATCTTCTCATAACAAAATAAAACTCTCGAGTTTCAGTTTTGCTCGTCTTTACATACATACATATTTATACTATTTAAAAAAAGTTAGTGCTAGTCTGTCACTACCACCGCTTCTTCCAATGACAAAGTAAAACCCTCGGTTTCAATTTTGCTCGTCTTTATTTACATAATGTTTTATAATATTTACATAATGTTTTATAATATGATAATTTTTTTCGTTACCATGCACATACACTCTGCTATTGTGTAGATACACACACATGCATATATGTATATATACATGTATATATATATGTATATGTATATATGAGCGTTATTCTACACCGACCACGGAGTACTACTTTCAGTAGTAAATTTTTTCAATAGAATAGTAAATAAATACTGTTTTTTTCTCATTAATTTCTTAGTAAAATAGTTATTCTACACGCGTGGTGTAGAATAACATATATATATATATGTATATATATACAAATGCTATCCTACACCACGGGTGTAGCATAACTATTCTACCGAGAAATTTACTACTGAGAAAAAAGTAGTACTCAATTGCTATTCTACTGAGAAAATCCACTACTGAAAGTAGTCGGTGTAGAATAGTTATTCTACACACGTAGTGTAGAATAGCGCTACCGTGTATATATATATATATATATATATATATATATATATATATATATATATATACATATAATTTTCGCGTGTGCGTGTGGAGGAGGTCCCCGTCCGTGTGAGGCTTCTCCATGCATGGGGAGTTTGATGTCACATGTGATAAATCCTGTGCCCATGTCTTTGTCTAGAAATGATTTGCATATCTCTGCGTTAGCTGGCGTAGCATCGGTAGAGCAAGCGCTCATTCAATGCGCTTGCACACTCACAGGACAGCTATGGGATTTACCAGCACCAAATCTATCTTAATTTCCTCCATTAAATACCAACGCCTACTAAAAATATTAGAGCGTGCATAACTCATTTAATAGGTGGTCTCTTTAAAGGTTTCTAGAGGGTTAACTAAAAAAATATAAGAAGAATCCATCTCTACACGATTTTACATACGCATTGTCTCTTAGCTGTATTTATAATTCAGGAGTTTAGGGTTGTACCATACAATTTTTTTTGTTATTTTTTGTATTTTAAAAACCGTTCTGCCATTTTAGAGTTATACATGCCCTTATTATTATTATTACGAACAATAATGTTTTCGAGGGGAGTAGGAATTTAGCTATAGGATGGGGAGAAACAAGTATGAAGTACCGCTAGATGTGATTCCTGCTGTACCATTGATTACACCATAGTTTTTGCAACCGGATATATATGCGTGCAAAGGTATGTACTTGTGAAAACATTAATATTATCATAACTTAAGCTAAAAAATTAAGCCGGTACACCGGAGACTTTTCTCCCTGTTCTCATCTGCAAAAAAAAAAAAAACCATCATCATAATTGGCGTTTAGACTTGGGGCCCCAGCACCTCGTTTTTCCGAGGAGGAACCGGACCGAGCACAATTTGTGCACACAATAAAAAAGTAATCGCTGCTCCGTTCCGTATTATAATTCCTCTCATATTTTAGTTAAACTTCTCTAACTTGGTCGCATCTTAAGGATATATATATATATATATATATATATATATACCCATGCATCAATGCATGGATTAAAATATATTAGTAATATTCAAATATATATAATCAAATCCAATTGCAAAATAATAGGAACCAAAAAATAAGCTAAAATTAGACAGCACATATTGCTAAGGGAGCTAAGAGCGTACCTGAGAGACGTGTTAAATTTTATTCCTAAAATTTGATATAGGGATCATCCTATTTTTGTTATTCCCTAAAAACTAATTTGATGCACAATAGTTTCCTTATAATTTAGAATCCCTATTTTTTAAATGAAGAAGGAGAAGTATCTAATTAGGATAGATAGCAAGAAATTTAGGGAATAGTTTAGGATAATGATTAATTTAGGGTGTTATTAGAGTCTAATGTTTCATCCGGAATATTAAATTTAAAATTTAAAAAACCTATATAAGAGCTCTTGGAGATGCTCTCGGGCCAAACAACGCCCACGTGGACGCTGGGCAGGGCGAGTAGTGGTCTTATATATGCGAGAGATTTTGAAGTGAGATGTGCGAAATGGTAAATTTATGATTCTAAGTAAAAAAATGTAGAATTGTAGATTGACCATCACCGTGAACTAATTTTCTTAAGAAGTAGAGATAAATATACTATTGATATATATTTTATAGAACATTTAATGAAACTAATTGGATGTAGTATATTTTTTTTGTAAATTTGGTTAAAATTAGGTAAATTTGACTTATACAAAAATCGAATAATATAAATATTAATTAATTAATACGCGTTATCGTGAAGGAAGAAGCAACTGGGAGTTGTGGTGGACACACCGCCGTGAGGGCAAATGTCTGTCCAAGTAGATTGAGACTCGGTTTGGTTTAGCTTTTTCAATGGTTGTAGAGTTAATCAGTTTTTTTTAAAAAAAAACAATAGTTTTTTAATACAAACTTCCGTAGCTTCTCGATTTAATTTTGAACGAAAATTACCTATCATACCATTACAATATTATAGTTCATGTAAAATTTAAAATGCAAAAATTTTAGTAAAATATACTATTTTATGGTAATTAAAAATATATAAATATTACAAAATTTCATGACTATAATAATTGACATACAAAAATGCATATTAATAATGCAACCAAACTTCACGAGCTATCATAAAATCACATCTATCATAACCAAGCAACTTCTCAATTTTTTTCAGAATTCATAATCATAGCCAAGCAAACGCACTCTTAAACCTCAAACCCCACCCAATAATCTGCTCACCCTCCTCGTCAATGATAAAATTAATGATAAAGATGAGGAAATTAAACAAAACAAAACTCTCTCTCTCGGAGGCCCCTCGCATTATTTTCCATATTTTGTATTGGTTGTTGGTGGCAGTAGTGGCTGGTGTTTCTTTTTTTATTCCGTTTTCTTTTGCATCAGGAGGAGGAGAGGAGGATTGCCTTTTCCTTTCTTTTCTTCTTTAAAATTGTTATCTTGGGATCTGATTTTGTCCCCATACTGGGAGGGAAGGAGGGAGAGGGATTGATTTTCTTCCTCCTCCTGCTTGCTGCTCAGACTCACCTCCCCAAGGTAGAAGACCAGCTTGGGAGTTGGGTCCTGTGACAGCAGCAGCAGCAGCAGCAGCAATCTCTCCTCCCTTGGTCTGCCTCCCATGAGGAGCACACCATCAGGTCTCCCTCAAATCTCTCCCTCAATATTTTATTACCCCATCTGCATCATTGGGCCTCTTGGTGTTGTTGGTTGCAGCAGTAACACAGAAATTCTTCTCTTTTTTTGGGGGGGGATGGTGCATATACCCAGGATATGTGATTCGTGGTTGCTGCTCTTCTTCTTGTTCTTCTCGCTCGCTTGCTTGCTTGCTTCTGGAATTGTGCTGTCTGATTTTGGTGGGTGCAACTAATCCTTTTTTCTGCTTCTCCCGTGCTGCTGTTATGAGCTCAATGATTGGTTGGCCTCTGTGAATTATGTGTGGTTTCGCTGCCTTTTCGAGCGTCTATGAACTGTGGGGTTTCTTGGTGTTTGGTTGACTTGGGGGATCTGTAATTATGGAAGCTCCATCTGAGGATTTTTGTGAATTGGAGACCTTGTGATGATGTTTGAGTTGGCTTCATGTAGAAACTCAAGGTACGGGGTTCCTGCAGTTCAGTTGGTGTGCTTTTTTACATCCTCAGTCTTCACCACGATTTCTTCCGGTCCCGTCTTTAAAATTCATGGCGATCTTTCTGAATTCTGGCTTTCATGGCGGTCTTGTCAGCTGAATCACCATTTGGTGGTGCTGGGAGAGGAGTTCTGAGTTCCAGGCCGCCTGTCCAGCTACCGGTAGGAGCTGGCTTTTGGGAGAGATGACAGAATTGGGCTTGATTGCTGTGGAGCCTTCTCTGATTTGTGCCTTGTTCCTGAATCTTTAATTTCCTTTCATGGCTGCAGCCTGCATGGAAGCCATGCTCTTAAAGCACTGCTCCTTTTTTTCTCTATTTCTATTGTGGGAGTGATTGCTGTTTGGATTGCGGCCTTATGTTCTTTCTGTGTAATGGATTCTGAGCTCTTCTCATCAGAGTTTAGGTTTGCCTCGTGTTCTATTGCGTACGTGTGACATCAAAATTCTGTCTTGGTCATTTCTGCTGGTTCCACCTCTTTCATATCGTTAGAAATCAGTGAAATTTCGATATGCAAACATGTAGCAAAGTAGCTTTTATCATCTGTTTGGTGATCTTTACTCTCTAGCTAGTCATCTCATGCCAGTTTTCTTGTCTTTCAGTGATTACAAAGCAGGGAGCCCTCCTCTTTGCGTCGCTGAGCTGATGAAGGAGGAGTTCTGAGAGTTTTCACACAGAGAAAGGAGCTCTGAGGACTCTTGTGCATGCTTCTGCCATCAGTTCAATCAATTGATCCAACAAGGTACTGCAGATAGCATTTCGTTCTTTTTTTCTTTTAGAAAACTGCAAGTATATTTCGATGAAATCGAAGGAATTTACAACCACATTCTCATCTTCTTGATTATCTTGATAAGGAAAGAGCAAAGGGCCAATAACCTAGCTAAACTCAGATGAAGGACCACCTGTAGACCTGTACCTTTTAGCCTGCAAACTGGCATCTTACCTTGTCACTTTATATTCTCTTGTTTCTTGAGCATAAACAGAGGTAACTGCTTCTCAAACTGTGGGTCTCTGAGGCTCTGAGCCTCACTCACTCGTGACTGGCCGGCCTTTGTGTATATCTTGTGTCCTTGCAAGAGTACACACATCACCAAACTTTATGTTTCCTCTAGCTTCTCCAATTAGCTCCCTATTGGTTTCCTATTTCTCCGTGCGTGTGCGCTCTAATGAGCTGCTTAAATTTGGTTCCCTATTTTCCATCAACTTATACTTACTCCAGTTCACAAAAAGAAAGTCGTTTTAAGGTTGTATTAAGAGTTGCTTAAAATAAATCGTTTTGTATTTTATTGTGTATGTTGGATAACTATACCTATGTTGTTTTACTACTTCTTTCTTTTTTCAATGCTATGTTTACTCTTACGTTATATATAATAGGAACAAACATATAAAGTACATATTAATTAATTAGCTCCAGAAATTAATCTTATCAACATCTTGTAATTAATGAATTTATTTTGCAACTGGAAAAGAGATAGAAGAGGGATAGGGAGTGAGCTTGGCTGGCTACATTTGAGGAGGGGAGAAGGTAAGAATAGCGAGCCAGATAGGATAGAGATAGATATGGATCTCATTGGAGATGCCATAATAAGAAAGATCTGGAGATTACATTGTGGTTTAATTTGTTCCCCTTTATGTGGGCATACCATAGACTGTCTCATAAATAGTTTCTTTCTCATTTAACATCTCTTTTGTTTACAGGCAAGTCAACCATAATTTTGGCTTGGTGAATTCTGCAGTTTCCATGCCTTTGCTGCAGTAATCTTTCTAAGCGAGTTGTAAAAGCTGTGACATGGCTACTTATTACTCGAGCCCTACCAATGAAAGAGACTCACAGGCTATGTACCCATCAGATCCAGGCAATTCATCATATCCTGTGCCATCAGCAATAGGAAACCTGCTCTATCCTGGCAATGGATCTCCTGGACCATACACGGAATTTAGTGGCATTATCCAGCACCAGCAGAATTTCATGGAGCTGCCTGGCCATCCAACTGCAATATCTCAAGATTCATCATCAAGGGAAGCTAACATGGTCAATATGTATAGTGAGCAACGCTCTTTTGGTCCTGCCAAAGACATGAGAAATGAGATGCTAATGCATTTGATGGATGGAGCACATAGTGCTGGTGCTGATATCATCCACAGTGAGAGCCATAACAGTGCACAGATTGAGTTTGGCCTGTTGAACAGCCACAATTCAATGAGTGTTGCACCAGCACCAGGCCAAGGGCTGTCTCTGAGCCTCAACACGCATATCCTGGCACCTTCATATCCATACTGGTCTGCAAAAACAGAGCTGTTGACGCCACACTCTTACCAGGGTGATGACAACAGGATGAAGAATACGCAATCCGAGGCCTCGCAGGCAATCCGAAACTCCAAGTATCTGAAAGCAGCACAAGAATTGCTTGATGAGGTAGTCAATGTTTGGAAGAGTATAAAGCAGAAATCACATAAAGATCAGGCCGAAGCAGGAAAAACAGATCATAAAGAAGCTGATGGGGGGTCGAAAAGTGAGGGGGTATCTTCCAACCCACAGGATTCTACCGCCAATGCTGCAGCTGAGCTTTCTGGAGCTGAGAAACAGGAGCTCCAGAATAAGATGGCAAAACTTCTGGCAATGTTGGATGAGGTGTGTGAATCTGTTGCTCTTCTATTTCTTTTAAAAAAAATCAAATTGAAGTATCCTAACGGTTTGCTTTTGCATGACTAAACGCTATGTCAGTAGTTTGCACAAGTGAATATGCATTGCCCTGCCTTTTGTTTTCTTCTTAGAAAAGTACTAGTAGTTGCTAACTGGAATCCTCACCAAATCAGTGTTACATATGACCTTAATATTTACTATTAACATGGATGGGTCATGATCCACAGTTTATTCAGAACTGTTGGCCTCTAACAAGAGCTTCATTAGTTGGGTTTCTTGCAAAAGTTAGAGAGATGGGTCAAAAGCCTCAAAGGGAACTAACTAGTCTAGGTGGGTCTAGCATTGCTAAAGAAAGCTTAGCTGCCTATAAACCAACATGTAAAAAGTCTTTATCTCATAAATGCTCAAGTTTTTAGTTTAAGACTCTACAAAATGTTAGAGAAAGGCACCTATCCTATTAAAAGTGGAGGGTTTTGTCAAAATACCACTCCAAACAATGGGTTTCGTCGGTTTTCCATTCAGATCTATTTTCATTGACTCAGGTGATTCTACATGTCAGTTTCAAAAGTGACATCATAATTAAAGTGCGCATCTTAAGAGTTAAGAGTGACAAATTGTCAATTTTTTCATTAAAAGTGTCAAGCGGCTACAAGAACTTAAAAATTCTTCATCAACAAGTCAGTCAAACTGACCTAACCCTGCTTTAATAAGATGAGCAGTAGGTTTATTGGCAAGCTAATGATATTATTATTGGGGCATAGACATGACATTTCTTTTAATTTTCAGGTGGACAGGAAGTACAAGCACTATTATCATCAAATGCAAATCGTAGTCTCATCTTTTGATATGGTTGCTGGGTCTGGAGCTGCCAAGCCTTATACTGCAGTTGCCCTTCAGACAATCTCAAAGCATTTCCGATGTCTGAAAGATGCTATCAACGATCAGATCAATGTGATCCGAAAGAAACTTGGAGAGGAGGAGGGTTCATCCGGGAAAGAGGGGAAATTGACTCGCCTTCGCTATATCGATCAGCAGCTAAGGCAACAGAGAGCTTTCCAGCAGTATGGTCTGCTACAGCAAAATGCTTGGAGGCCACAGAGGGGACTGCCTGAAAACTCGGTTTCAATTCTTCGTGCTTGGCTTTTTGAACACTTCCTTCACCCGTAAGTGTTTTTGTAATCACTTTTCTCCCATTTTTGCTTTTCTTGCCATGACAGTTGCTGCTGCTTTCTTAGGTATCCAAAAGACTCTGAAAAGCTAATGCTAGCCAGGCAAACTGGCTTAACAAGAAGTCAGGTATTTTTTTCGATCATACAAAGACAACTTGTCAGCTTATCATAATAACAATAGTTACCAATTACTAGTAGATAATTAAATGTTGGAATTACTAGTGCATCTCGCTGCAAAAATCTCTGCCATGTTATACAGGGCTACTGTTTATTAATTACTATAAATGCACATCAGGCTTTTGTCCAGAATAGGCCATCTGAAATTTATAAAACTTGGCTCTATCATTTCTGGAATCATACTATGCTATTGCTGGAACAACAGATGCTGATACTATGTTGGATATTTTTGGCTTTGAATGGGTACACATGATTTGTGAATGCTACCTGTCTGCAGCAAATCATTGGGACAGAACCAGTTTGCTTAACTCACAAATATTCTTGTTTGTCCTAGATCTCAAATTGGTTCATAAATGCCCGTGTCCGCCTGTGGAAACCGATGATCGAGGACATGTATAAAGAAGAGATTGGGGAGGGAGATTTCAACTCAAACTCCTCGTCCGACAACGTACCAAGAAGCAAGGACAAAATGGCATCATCTGAAGAAAAGGAAGATCTGAAAAGCTCCATGAGCCAGGCTTGTCTACCAAGCCAGCTAGGTGAATCAAAATCCAACATTGGGATGATGAGCCTTGGTGGAGCACCTGCCACAGCCAGCTTCCACAACCAAGCAAACCAGGACGACAGCTTCATGAACCTAATGCTCAAGGACCAAAGGCCGGGCGAAGCCCAAGGCAGCCTTCTTCATTCAGACGAGCACGCTCGGTTCATGGCTTACCATTTGTCAGGGCTCGGGAGATACGGGAGTAGCAACAACGTGTCATTGACACTAGGCTTACAGCATACAGAGAACAGGCTTTCAGCTACCCAACACTCATCAACAAGGCTTCGCCGGCTGTCGGAGAAGAAGATGAAATCTACAACTCCACTGCTTCTCTCGGTGTCGCTGCAGCTGCCTCTTCAGACTATGAATCGACCAGTCAGATCGATCAACGGCAACGGTTCGAACCGTCGCCTCTAATGCATGATTTTGTGGCCTAGATGCCCAAGATAGCATAACATGGAGGCAAGATTGCAGGGAGGGGGGAGCATTTGTAATTTGTAGTTCCAGAATAACATGCCTCAAAAGCATGGAAATTGTAGCTGTAGTTGCAATTGGGTACAGAAGAGGGGAGGGGGGTATAGCATGAAATGTAATATAAGTTTAGTTGGTGGGGGTTATATATAGTGGGTAAAGAATCCTGTAAAGATGGAATACATTATACATGTAAAAGATTGTGATTTAAGAACCATGCTGTAAAAAGAACAACACCTGTAATGACTGCTTATAATCCAGGTATATATTGTGCAGCATAAATGAACTGATTGCTGGGGAATCTCCAGCTTTCTGTTCTGCAATAAGTTGATGCTTCAGGCTTTATATAAGTCCTCTGGAGTAAAGCACCAGCTGCTGCCTGCTGCTATCCTTTTTATCTTGTGGAAATGGCTTTGTCAGGCCATGCATATTCTGTGTATGCCACATAGTCATTTCCATATCAGTTTTTTTAGAGAGATTTCCACAGCAGGTTTGATGGAGAGTGGCGCCCCAGTGAGTGGTCAGTCAGTGGTGCATTCTGTACTAGTAAATGCGCTCCTGTGGTTGTCATGTGGGCCAGGGAAGTTTGATGAGTTTGAAGGCTCACCAACCACTAGTCAATTATAGAGGAACTGGATGAGCTGGCTGGCTGTCAGCTGTGTGATTTGTCACGGATTCGGTTACCTCTGCTGCGGTTAGGGCCAATCTGATTCGTTAGGTTTGTACGAATTGGGTGGATTGAAACGCTTTCTCCGTCTTATTGGAAATTGGCAGATTGCGAAGTCTGAATTAATTGGGAAATCCGGCCAGATGCCCAGATGAATGAATGCTTTTCTGTTAGTATTTAGTCACTATTTGTTTAGTTCTACGGACTAAAAGTTATTAAATGAGTGAATAAATACCAAACTACCTCTAATAAATGACTACAAATACCTTTTGCCTCATCCCGAGAGGATATTAATGAGAGGTATTCTCTGTCATTAGTACCCTTTAATCCCCTTTTAGCAATCTTACGGTGACTAAATGGCTAAAGTTTAGGAATTAAAGTTTAGTCACTTTTAGTCACTATATTTTAGGGACTAAAAGAAACTAAACTTTAGTCCCTAAAGTTTACAAGGTGAAACCGGGCCTAAGAAGATTGCATTTTGGCATGTCCTTTTAATTGGTGTTTGCATGTATATTTCTTTTTATTTTTTTTCTTGTCTTCTCTATCTCTGACTTGCTGTGTCGGCAGAGCACCTTTGTGCAGTCTGTGCATGGGCACAGCTGGGGAAAAATGAACAACACAACTTGTTTATCCGATGGTTTAAATTGGCATCTATTTTACTTGATTTTTGACATTTCGATGGCTGAAAGCATCAGGGCATCAGGCTGCAGTCTAGTCCTCATCAATTTCCAAGCTATTGTATATGTTAGAGTTCTTTATTTTCAGTGGAACCGATACTATATATTTTTTTCAATAGAAAAAACTGATACTGTACAGTGTTGCTACCAGAGAGCATATAAAAAAACATTTGGAAGGTGATACGCGTGACCTGATAGGTCAAAAGTCGCCAATTCAAAGCTCAAATCAGGCCGGTTTGAACGGCACTGTAGAGATCACCTGAACAAAAAGGCACCACTGCCCCAGGAAACAAACAGCACCCTCCTCCTCCCTCTCTTAGGATCAGTCCAATCAATCACTGGACAACTCCTCTCAATGACACCTCCCAAAAACTGTATTTTGACCTCCACCTCCTATTCACCTCTCTCTAAGAACTGATCACCTGTTGATGTGTGACTGATGTATCTATCTATCCATTTATGTGTATGCCACGCTTTGTAAGTCTGTTACCCTTTGCATGCATGATGCAAGTACACACACAGGTAGTAAGTACTTTAGTAGATAGATACTGCAGAAAGACCAAAGTGCTTGCTGCTTTTGCTTGGTGCCATGCACGGGTCTCTCTGCATGTCATGTGTACTCCAAAGTCCAAACTCTCCAAGCATGAATCAGCTGGCTTTTAGCCAGCCAGCAACAGAAGATGCAGGCACCCAGAAAAGAATTTTTTTACATAATTTTTTTTAAAAAAATTCAAATCTGTATACTCATTTTAAAAAATTGCAGAAGTAGCATGCGGTCGGCACTTGAAATGTGACTTGATCTCCAGTCGGTACTTCAAGTGCCGACTGGGGTCACGTCAGCTCCAGTTGGCACTTCAAGCACCGACTAGATGCTGACCCCATATCAGATTTTGCCACAGTCAGCTACAATCGGCACTTGCCAACTGGAGCTGACGTGGCGCAGTCGGCACCAGTCGACTGTTGAAGTGCCGACTGAAGCTGACGTGACATCCAGTCGGCACTTCAAGTACCGACCGCATATTAGTTTTGTAAATTTTTCAAACGGGCATATATATTTGATTTTTTTTTAAAAAATATTATTTTAAAAAAAATCCCAAGAAAAAAGCCTCTGGGCTTTCCATACGTTAGGACAGCTACACAAAACAGTGTGCATTGCTTGCCCTTTCTTGAGATTCTAGTACAACACATGTAACCAGTCTTAAAAAACCACATTTACTAGCTTGATAATCATAGTATTAATCTACTATATGTGTTGCAACTTGCAAGGACATGGTAATTTGCCTCTCCCACACACACTAGTAGTGTGTGATGTGTCTCTCTCTGTGCAGTGGCGGAGCTAGAGAAAAATTGAAAGGGGTGCACCACTTTAAACGGTACACCATATTTAATTTAAGAGGGTGCACAAAGGGTAAAAAATTGCCAATATACACTAAATTTTTTTTACCCCCTTAGCTCTATTGAGCTCCGCCCCTGTCTCTGTGGGTGAATGCAGTTACAGATCGACTTACAGTAGTGTATGCCCTTGCAATTGCAGCTAGGCAGCACACAGGGAGCTAACTAGCAAGCATAGCACAATGCATATGCGGTCCCCAAGAAAAGCTACCCAGCAAAGGCAGACAGGTAGGAGAGGAGACATGATAGTACTCCTGAGCATGTAGCAGTAGTGTAGTAGCAGCAACTAGTATAGAAATGAGCTACTAGCAGTAAAGTTGCAAAGATGTTTCAATGCAAAGATGGTCCAAGGTGTACAGTGAAATGGCCAACCTAGCCAGCTACCTGAGTAGCAGTATGTATGCAGCACTATGGAGTGTTTACATATGTGCAGTGGTGAAGTCCTTTCTAGCTTGCCTCTTTTGTGGTACATATGCATGTAGTGTTGGCATAACCATTTGGTTCTCTCTACCTCTAGTTCTGTATTGCTACTGCCAGCAGTTAACTAAGACAAGAGGTATGCACCTTGTTTGCCTGTCAAATATGTGTGGTTAATCTCCTAATTCTGATCAGAGTATCAGACATCATTGTAATTATGCTTATTAAGCAATTGATTTTGTTGTCATTTTCAGTTTGGTAGATTGTTATCTTTGGTAATTTGCACTGAAAATAGTTTCAGGTCACTCACATTGCATTGTCACACTCTTAGGTAGTAAGTTGCTTGCAGCTGGTCGTTATCGATCTCAAGATCACGAGCTGAGCTAGCTGACATGGTGACCAACAAGCAGCTTTATTCTCAGCTATGTGGCGGCCACTGCCAGCTGCACCACAGCCCGGCGCTGGCCGGCGCGGCTTCTCCGGGCCGCCGGAGCCAGCCGTATGAGAAGATCACCGCCGGCGCCGAGAGCCATCAGCCCGACGGGTGGAGCTCGGGGGCAGCTGAAGGCATCGTCGGCAGCCGCTCGCACGGCTGCTGCTCGTGTGCCGTCTCGCCGGCGACGATGGTGTCGACGCTGCGCGGCTCCCGGTACCTGCTGCCGGTGCAGGAGCTGCTGAGCGAGGCGGTGTCCATGGGAGAGGTGGCCGTGGGCGACGGCGCCGCCGCGAGAGCGAGAGGCAACGACGAGGCGTTGAAAGTGGACGGACAGTTCGAGGTTGGCGATCACGCTCGGGAAGCGGCGAACTTCCCATACGACGGCAAGAACACCGGCGGCGGCGGCGTTCAAGCCAAGCTCCTCAGCCTTCTCAGCGAGGTCCGTACCACTCCCTCCTATCGGATAACCTTATCTGATCTCCTCCATGGAGTTGCTGCGAGTAACTAACCCATGGCGCTTCTCGCCGCTGAGCTGCCCGCAGCTGGAGAGCCGGCACGAGCACTACTTCGGTGAGCTGAGCCGGGTGGCGGCATCGTTCGAACCGGCGCTCGGGGGCGCCGGCGCGACGGCCGGGTACACGGCCCTTATGGCGCAGGCCATGTCGCGCCACTTTGGCAACCTGCGGCGCGCCATACTGCGCAAGCTCAGGCTCCACACCACCGCAGCGGCCAGAAGGTCGGCGTTGCTACGTTTGGCGCAGAACGGCCAGGTGGAGGTGGAGAACGAATGGAGCGACGGCGACGAGGATGATGATGATGAGATTGTTAACAGAGTGGTCCGGCGGACGAAGCATGCGGCGGCGGCGGAGCAGGCGTGGATGCCGCTCCGGGGATTGCCGGAGGACTCGGTGGCCGTGAGGCCGTCCTCCGGGCATGGCTTTTCGACCATTTCTTCCACCCGTAAGCGTTCAATATAATAATGTCACGTTTTTCCTTGAATTTTCTGACCTTATTTCAAAAATATATGTTATCTAAAAATCAAGAAAATGACCATTTCTAATACTCGTTCCGTTTACTTTTATAATATGTATTTTAACTCGAAACTAAACTTTGATCATTAATTTCTATTAAAATATATTCTTAATGTTTACAAAATTAGCATGAGATGAAAGCATTTTAAAGCATAAATCTATCGCTATGATCACTAATAGTTGGTCAAAATCTTCAAAATTTGACTTTTTGAATCAAAATACACCTTGTAAAACTGAGCGGAGTAATAAAAATGCTCAGTTTTTTTTTCCAAAAAGACAAGGCTTCCTTTGGTCACATCACACAAAATCTTTTAGGTCAATTTTTTCTTCTCTCGGGATTGAAAACGATAAATCAGTAGCAGAAAGCATATTTTTCACGATTTTTTTATATCTGAAGTCTGAAAAAAAATGTAATCTAGCTAACAGTTTTCATTTCAATATGCAGTTATCCGACTGACAACGAGAAGCTCATGCTGGCAGTGACCACTGGACTAAGCAGAATCCAAGTATATACTAATCAACTGTCATTATTAGTACTTCTGCTAATGTAAATAAACAAAAAAAACTATATATTTTCACGCAGATATCAAACTGGTTCATCGACGCGCGGGTGCGGCTGCGGAAGCCCATGGCGGAGGAGACATACAGCGACGAGTTCTCCGGTGACTCCGGCTCCGTCTCCGGCGGTGACGGCGCTTCGTCCTCTTAGTGTGAGTCCGATTTTAAGTTATCGGAAAAATTATTTTAAATCTGTGTATGTATTAAATTTATTCGTTTAAACTCTTAAATAAATATTATAAAACTTAAATTCATATATCTTATATTTGTCTGTTTCGAAACTATAAGCCTTTTTTCCCTCTGTTTTAACAGGAAGTGGACGGGCTTCTCACAATGAAACAGGGCAAGTGTTCTTACTCACCGACAAGTGCCCCTAGCACACTTTCAACAAAATGAGACCAGGGGATAATCTATGAAGCTTGCAAAATTTCTATTCAATCTTGATCATGCTTATGTAAACATTAGTAACATGATATGATCTACTTAAGAATATATCACCTTAATTTATAAAATATAGGAATTTATCCAACAATTTAGGGTTAATCGTTATCTATGCCACTGTTATCTTCGAAAACATAAAAAAAATGTTATTACTATTTCACTATTTACCTCCATATCATTATTATTCAGAGATACACTCTCACATACTATTTTATACACAATCAACGACTATGGCCTCACCCGCAAGTTCTAATATTTTGTATTGTCCACAATGCCCTTCCCCATGTGTTGTAATGTTCATCTTCCACCCCTCATTCGACACAGGCACACAGCCATGCCCCTAGGTTCTAACCCATGCTAACGTAGCTACGACCTATGCCATGCGCGTCACCACCGCTCCACTGGTGTTGGTGCTTGGGTGAGGATGGCATGCTTGAGGGCTGTGGTGGCTGGAGTCACTAAGGTTGGAGCTCGAGGGCGATGGCGGCATAGATACCCTAGTGGCCGTCGCTGCCGGTGCGCTTGAGCGGGCGACGCATAAGCAGGTTGTCATCGACGTCATTGGCCGACGCAACCATGGAGGAGGAGGAAGCCGAGTGGTACTTGCGCTTGAGCGTGGAGTTCTAGTGGTTCTTAATGGCGTTGTCAATCCGACGGCCAACCAACAAGGAGGCAAGCGATGGAGGCCCACTTGTTGTCGAACTTGGTGTGCGCGCGAATGATGGCATTGTCCTCCTCGGGCGTGAAAGGGTGGTGCTCCACATACGACGAGAGCTAGGGCATATTTGATTGCCAACTATCATTTGCCAATAAAAATTACCACACTTGTTTAATATGAGGCTATCAAATTATTTGTCATACTTTAACAAGTCTAAAAAAATCTTGTCACACTTTTTTATATCATTAACATGTGAAGAAAGAATTGGAGCCATGCCTCCTCTTTTTCCCCAAATCCTCGTCGTCATGCACTCATGCCACCGGGCCTGCTCGTCGTACCAACTAGGGGTGAAAACGGATCGGATACGGACGGATATCACTAATATCATATTCTTTTTCATATATTTTTTCGGATTCGAATTCGGATTCAGATAATCCGGATGCGGATACGGAGTCGGAAATCATCGAATACGAATGCGGAGCGGATACGAATCGAATACGAATACGGTTACGAATACTTACCGAATATCAATAATGTATTTATTTATTCACGATCGCAATATACAAATGACAAAGAATAGTTAACATCATATAAATCATCACGAACGGGGAGAGAGAGGTGACAGGAGTAGGAGAGACCGAGAGAGAGAAAGAAAAATTAGGGTTGATAGAGTTTTAGTCAAAGTTGACTATTTACTTATTTTTGGAGTGAGAGAGATAAAGTTTAATATTTGAAATTTGAAATATAAATGTTCGTTTAAAGTTGAATTTTTTTCTAATATCAAAATACGACATATATAATATCATAAAAAAATTTCACATTTTTATGCATAAGTTTGCTATTTTTAATTCATTATGTATGTTTCTTTGATTTATATTAAAATTTGTCAAATTTGAACTACAAGTGCATGAAATAATGAACCAAAAAATGTAAAAAAATCATATTCATGAATTTGAGTCTATTTTAAGTCAGTATCCCCTAAATTGAAAGATATTTTTTAAAAAAATTGTTACGACACTCGATGGACAACATAGAGCTTAATGAAATTTTAATTCTAAAAAATTCAAATCAGGTCTGAAAAATACGATACGTCTCATGGTATCATCATACGATACAAATATGCTGTGATAAAAATTTAAAATTATTTTGACAAAGTTTTCATGTACGATGTTAAGAAAGATGGAGATTTGAGAGTAATGAATTAGAATGTTAAGAAGGAATGTGTTAGGTTTAAAAGCAAATCAATAGTTAAATCTTCGTTTAAACTTGATTTTTTTTCTATGATCAAAATATATCATATCTAATCTTATAAAAAAATTTCACATTTTTATACATAAGTTTGCTATTTTTAATTCATTATGTATGTTTCTTTGATTTATATTGAAATTTGTCGAATTTGAACTACAAGTGCATGAAATAATGAACTAAAAATTCTAAAAAAATCATATTCATGAATTTGAGTCTATTTTAAGTCAGTATCCACTAAATTGAAAGATATTGTTTTAAAAAATTATTACGACACTCGATGGACAACGTAGAGCTTAATGATATTTTAATTCTAAAAAATTCAAATCAGGTCTGAAAAATACGATACATCTCATGGTATCATCATACGATACAAAGATGTTGTGATAAAAATTTAAAATTATTTTGACAAAGTTTGCATCTACGATGTTAAGAAAGATAGAGATTTGAGAGTAATGAGTTAGAATGTTAAGAAGAATGTGATAGGTTTAAAAGCAAATCAATAGTTAAATCTTTGTTTAAACTTGATTTTTTTTCTATGATTAAAATACAACATATCTAATATTATAAAAAAATTCACATTTTTATACATAAGTTTGCTATTTTTAATTCATTATGTATGTTTCTTTGATTTATATTGAAATTTATCAAATTTGAACTACAAGTGCATGAAATAATGAACTAAAAATTCTAGAAAAATCATATTCATGCATGTGAGTCTATTTTAAGTCAGTATCCCCTAAATTGAAAGATATTTTTTTTAAAAAATGTTACGACACTCGATGGACAACGTAGAGCTTAATGAAATTTTAATTCTAACAAATTCAAATCAAGTCAGAAAAATACGATACGTCTCATGGTATCATCATACGATACATAGATGATGTGATAAAAATTTAAAATTATTTTGACAAAATTTGCTATTTTTCATTAATTTATTG
The DNA here is from genome assembly GCA_019279435.1 of Zizania palustris. Lineage (NCBI taxonomy): Eukaryota > Viridiplantae > Streptophyta > Magnoliopsida > Poales > Poaceae > Zizania > Zizania palustris. The sequence continues at coordinate 48,240,339 of JAAALK010000286.1, read as the reverse complement.
TGTTTCTAAAATTTAAATTGAAAGAACTAAAAAAATATTTTTTATTTATTATAAAATTTTATCTGTTTAAATTTATAGAAAATTATCCCATTTTTAAAAATATATATTTTTTTAAAAAATATTCTTTATTTTTTAAAAAATGTTTTTTTAAAAAAAAATAAAGAAGATTTTTTATTTCAAACTCCTTGGGCGGTTGGGCCATGGCGCCATGGCAGTGGGCTTGCCAGCCCAATATGAAGGCCTATTTATGTGATGTGAGCCTGCAGTGTGGCAAGTGGGCCTATATTATTAATGGGCCGGATATCCGAATAAGAACTATCCGGATTATCCGAATCCGTATCCGAATCCGACGAATATCAGACATATCATATCCGTTTCCGTATCCGAAAAAAAATATCCGAATCCGTATCCGAAAAATCCGTATCCGAATAAAAAAAATCCGAATCCGAATCCGTTTTTCCGGATATGGTCGGAAACTATCCGAACCACTTTCACCCCTAGTACCAACATCACAATGGACAACGCGTCCCCTTCCAGCAAGCCAGCTGTCGTGCGGGTTTCATGTGGTTGAAACTTGAAAAGGAAAAAACTAGCACAAGCAGGCGTAGGCCGACGACACATGTGGGGGTAAAGCAGCATTGGTTAGGCGATGTGAAGGAAGAAGAAAAGCACTACAACTGAGTGGGTATACATCAAATGTGTATAAAATAGCCTGAAAGCAAGTATCTCACAATTCTAATGATATAGAAGCAAATAGTGAGATAACAATAATATTTATTGTGTTTTTGAAAATAACATTGAAATGGATGCAATTAACCAATCAATTTATCTAAAAATTATAGTGAAAAAGACCAAGCCATTTCTCCACACTACTGATCTATCTAAAATCTAAAATTATTAAAAACAGATTCTTTGTGGAACTGAGGAAATAGCATTTTCATGGCATGAAATAAATCCACACGAAAGGTCCAGAGAGGAAAAAAAGCTCCGAACAAGGTACCTACTCGAAACAAGTCACGAAACAACGTGACGTTGAAAACAAAGAGATCAACACCATTAAAGCACATGCCACCGTTATCACTTAAGCTTCCACCAAAAGAAAAAAACTTTCTCGCTGACATTAAGGTCCAAAAGAAACAGCAGAAACCGACAGGGGGGAGCATAAGCCCTAATCAACTGAGCCGTGACGGGTTCTAACAAATTCCTTCGTCATTTCATCAGCTGCCTCCCTGAAAATGTCAAGAAAGGTTGGTTTCAACCAGAGAAGGGAGGCAGAATCGGTTTTTAATTCTCAAATCATTATGTGCAAAAAAATAACTAACATATCGCGCTGCATACAAGCGCTAAAAGATTAATGGAGCATGTTTTGATTCATAAAACAGTGTCAGATGTCATTTAAGCAAAGCTGTGATGAAATAAATGAAAGTAAATAGGTAGATAGAATACCAAAATGCATTCTGCATATCATCATTTAAAGGATCCAGTTTCGAGCCATCCAAGAATGCAGTGCATGCTTGAGTGTAGTCCTATGTAAGATAAACATAGATAGGATTATTGACAGGTAAGTGATGCACATTGATATTGTAGTTTTTATAAGACTTAGCAAGTTGTACTTTAAATCTGACCTTCAGCCACATGAGGGCAGCTCCTTTCCGATAGTAACCTTCTGTCCACTCCGGCTTCAGCCTTATGCAAGCATTAGCATCTAGTAAAGCATCCTGCGCTCTACCACTTTTCAGATGGCAAAGGCTCCTGTTTGAAAACATTGTGGCATCTGCAGGATCCAGTTTGATTGCCTGCATCAAACCACAGTGATAAGCACACTATGATTCCAGAATTATTCTAGACAAATATAATAGTTCCGTAGAAATCACAGTTTGATCCATCCATGAGTTTGCCTCCCAACTCTTCTAAGCTCACCAACATGTGGGATTTCTTAATATCAACTGGGACCAACTGACATCTTACAATCCATTTAATAGTCAGCAAGCTAGAGGTACTGTCCCAACCACTCTCGTTAGGAACAGTTTCTGCACTTAACTCCTACTTCCTCAAAAAAATAAACTGGCAAAACCATTTCCACCTCGAAATGCATCTCCTTACATAATGGCAATGTCATCAGTTGTTGATACTGCCTTTTGTTGTCACAGCTTAGGCAGCAGAAGAGTGTGATAACAGAGTCCAAGCCTCCACAAGGTGGCCATCAACTGTGGTTTGCAGCGACTCAGACTTTTGTGTTGTGACTAGTGTAAGAGGGAGAAATTGGCTATTACATGACTCCAAACATTTGGCTTCTCTATATTAGGATTTCAAACATTTGCTTCTCTCAAATAGGACTCCAAACATTTTGACTAAGCTATAATAGGATTTTATTCATTTTTTAATCTCTTTTGTCATCTAAAAATACATGTATTTTTCATATTGCCGATCTTGCCCATCACGACGCATCATCTCCCAAAGACACGTCGCCGCGCGTCATGGATGCAGATCATCCGCCCGAAGGCCATGGATGCCCAGGAGGAGGGCAACCGGTCACCATCGACGCCAAGGGCACTGAAGGCTCGTCGTCCTCATGTGCCCTAGACATGGCAGCGGCGGCTCCTACCCCATCTTCTCCAAGAGGTGAGACATCAGGCTCGTCCTCGTGTCCATCTCGCAGTCCGCCGCGGCGTCCGCCCACTGATCGTCCTTGTCGGCCACAGCGGCGTCTGCCCACTGATCGACATCTGCTAGACCGGGGACTCCATCTCGCAGTCCACCGCGACCGGCACACTCAAGAATTTGTCCGCGGCACCGGAAATCCGGCAAGCACTGGCGGAAGAACGCATCGTGCACGTCATGATCAACCTGCTCGATTGCGGCGTTGTGCTCGGCTCCAAAGCGTGGCGATAGATGCATCTGCTAGATGCATATATACGTACTGGCAGCTGCTAGATGCATGTATCGACAGCGTTGTGGCGGATTCCGGGTGCTTGGCCACAAGCTCCTCGACGCGCGCGATCGCCTCGTCGTGGTGGTGGCCGCCGCGCTCCAGTCGCAGGGCCGCCTCAGCCTCCTTGCGCCACCGCCTCATCAACCGCTGAATGGATTGACCAGATTACTAAGGGACAAAATGAACAATATAAAAATACATGTATTTTTAGATGACAAAAGAGATTAAAAAAGGAATAAAATCCTATTATAGCTTAGTCAAAATGTTTGGAGTCCTATTTGAGAGAAGCAAACGTTTGAAGTCCTAATATAGAGAAGTCAAACGTTTGGAGTCCTATTTGAGAGAATTTCCCGTGTAGAGGTGGTTTCTCCCGTGTGCTTACCATCTTGTTTGTATTAGGACCTGGATTGTTGAAATTATCTGTAAACAACCTGTCCGTTCTTCCCTATGCAGGTGTGCACTGGGCCACGCTACACAGGATTACATTCACTGCAGAAAGTGTCCACACGATGAATGTGGTAGTGTCATCCAGGTATTTTATTTAATCTCACAATACAATTGCCTCATGACGATTTAAGTTTTTTGAAGGGCACATAGGGATCGACTAAATATAAATGTAACTGTTTAAATGCTAAGGCAATGTTTATATGTAATACTACTATATATAAGAACATACATCAGTACATCAGTATCAGGTCAAAATAGCCATTAGTGGTGGGTTCTAAACCACCACTTATTCGTCAAAACTAATAGTTCACAACTATTAATGACGGTTCTAGAACCGACGTTGATATGGCACTATTTTTAAGGAGTTCCGTGGTAGTATAAGTATGTTCTCATTTCACATCTTGCAAACGACAGTTATAACAATACAAGGAAAGTGTTATTTTTTTGTTCTCAAAAATTTATAAAATGACTCAAACAGCGTGAATTTGTAATTTGAAAGACGCTAGATGCTTATATGTTCTGTCCTCTGATAATGTCCACGAGTTGATCATGTATTAGCGCTATGAGACTAGCAGGGGTGGCAGACTTTCATAAGTCCAACAGGAAGATATGATTATATATGATGCACAATGATATACCTCAGTGTAGAATATGGTTGCACCAGCATAGTCCTTCGCCTCAACTGCTTTCCCACCACGCATTTTCAGCTCACATTTTTTATATTTATCACTTGCTTTCCCCTAAATCATTAAGAAACCATTAAGCCATGGTAAAAGAATAAATCACCAAAGCTGCAAACATGTAAACGGACAGAATGATAGGTGCCTTATTTCTCAGGCTAATACAACTACCAATGAGCTGAATCATGGTGATTAGAAAGGAAATACATATATGAAAACATAAAATATGTGACTTTGAAAAAAGTATTAAGAGTATAATAGAATTATAGAAATATAGTGCATACACCATTTAAACATACAAAGTTTAACCTTTTTCTCAATTGTCAATATGACCACATGTCATCAACATATAACCTAGCAAAGTTATTTTTCTGGCATCTTCATTTCCGGTTCAAGTGTTCAAAAAGTGCCAAGGAGAAAAGCAATCAAATAAAAAAGCACCGAATAGCAAGAGACAAGAGGTAATAACTCACATGGTTATTGGAACCTGCGCCAACCTCCAACAAGTATTCAACACATTCAGTTAAGCCCTTTCGAGTCGCTATCACTAATGGAGTATCAGGACTTGTGCATTCCAAATCAGCACTAAACTGCATAAAAATGTTACACGACATAAAAATATGCTGTGAATTAGCAGTTCATATAAAACAAAGGAATTTATATTTTTTCATGTGACGCTTAGCAATAAAGGACTAGTTTTGGTTTGCTACCCTACCAAAATCTTGGGACGCTAGCAAAACAGTCACTTCATCAAAGTAATTTGCTACCAAAATTTTGGTATTACCTACATATATGTCTCTTGTTGGCACCAAATCAAACCCAATTTTCAACTCTACCCTACCAAAATATTGGTAGGGCTTCAAAACCAAAACAGCCCAAAGATAAAAAGAGTCAACTGAGTATCAGACCTCGACAAGGAGCTTCACACACTTCAAACACTCAGATTCATTCAGTTGTTCAGGAGTGGCAGAAAGAACTGCGGCCAGAGGTGTACCTAAATTTGCTGAGACCTTGTTTGGCTGCATGTTTTGAAAAATAAAGTCACTTCCTATGTAAGTGCGTAGAATTAGCTAATGATAAAAGGAAAAGTCACTATGAAATCAGAAATATAAATGTATCTTCTGTATGAATTCCTGAAACAGTTAATAACACAATTTCTGCACAAGTTTTTTTTCGCTGGACCAGCAGAAGATGCCGGTCGAAATTTTATTAAGACAGAGGAAGGAAAACAATACAAGAAACCACGAATAAGATACCACTTTAGATCGGGCACTGGGATACAACAAGAAGGAAAAAACTCCTAATACAACTCAGCAAGAGATTACAACCCAGCAGAAACAGAGATCCTTTAAGGCAAATGCAGAAAACTGCAGCCCAGCAACACAATACGACCACAGATCTTCACAGGTGATTTCTCCTAGGACCTCTTTTGACTAGCTAGATTCAATGCTTAAGTTCTGGAAATTCATGCCTTCCCCACCAACCAGAGAGGCAGAGACCAGAACCCGGCAACCCAACATTTCTTGTCTTTGATATCGTTGGCTACCCTCCAACATCTACAAAAGTAATCCTCAAAGGCTAGATCTAAGATCCGCGGGTAAAAACACCAGCACCGTGTATCTAAAAATGGTGCAGTTAGGCCTAAATTATGCAAGAACTAAACTAAGAACGAAGACCAGAACATTAGGCTGTCGGGGGACAGGGGGTGCTGAACTATTTCAAAACTGGGACTTAACTCTTAACAAATGACATGGAAAAATGAAGTAAAACATTATTAAATTACTTGCATCTGCATGGTGCTCCAATAAAATCTGTACAACGCTAGACTTTCCATTAGAGGCAGAAACGTAAAGTGGTGTCCCTTCAAGAGAAGATGCATCAACAATAGCTCCTTTAGATAACAACAGTCGTGCTATTCCATCATGCCCTGTCAGGGAGAGGGAGAAAACCATGGAACAGTGTTATAGTGAAGAATAAAAGAATGTAGACATTCTTAATTGAGGAACTATTCATTCCAGAATTGATTTAACATGTTCAATGGAATGTAATAATGTGTAAGTTTCACAAGCGCTGCATTCTTGGTAGGTCATAAAAAACAGGAGCATATCATTCATGTGAGCATTGAGCAAAACTACCTAGAGCACAAATGGCGAGATTAAGTCAGAGAAAGGAGATATGTAGTTTTGACTTTTGTGCTGATTTGTTGATAACAGATTTGACTTCAGTATAGGTATTTTAGGGCAATTGTAAGGAAAGTTATGAATGTAATCATCAGTTGTAGTAAACAAAACTACCTTTTCTTGCGGCTTCGTGCAGAGGAGCAAAGCCTGTTTTATCTTTCTTATTCGGATCAGCACCTTTGTCAAGAAAATACTTCACAGCAATCTCTTGTCCTTCCAACACCGCACAAGACAAAGGTGTCACACCTACCAAGAGCGTTAAAAACAAGCAATTAAATTAGAGCATAGAAACTCCGGCAACATGGCACAGGTAATGTTGCAGCGTAAACACTCCGCTGATGAACACAAATTAGCAATTATAACTCCAAATATGCAAAGGAGAACTTCACGAAATACTTAATGCTTAGACAGTACTTCTTCGTTGTTGTAAACCAATGTTTACAAATTGTCTAGTCGAACATAGTCATCACGGTACCAACCAGAAAACTAATCGTGATTAGTTGATCCTTGTCGATTCATCTAATTATTCAATATATTTTAAGATATATACATAATATATATACACTATATAGTATATGATAATAAATTTTCAAACATAAACCAAATTTTTAGCCATTACTTATTAGCCCAAAAATAAAATTGAAAAACCTAAGCCCATTAACTAAACCCTAGCTTCACTCCTCAGTCCTCACAACTCCCCTCTTCCTCACAAGCCACGACCGCCACACAAACCTCACAAGCCGCTGTGCGCCACACATCCCCCTGTGCGCCGCACATCTCCCCTTGCATGCCGTCTCTCCTCACACTCCTGTCGACACCGCCTTCTCCTCACGCTCCTGTCGACGCCGCCTTCTCCTCCTCACGCTCCCACCAACGGCCCCTCCCACTTCAAGGCTTGTGGCTTGTGCGCCATAGTCAGGTCCCTCCTTCCATCACATGGTGAGGCTGGAGGCTGGCCCCTACCTTCCCGTCGCACACCGTCGGTTGCCCTTCTCTCCTAGTCACCAAAGTGCCACTAATCGGCCAACTAGTCACGTAGTTGGACGACCAGATTTCTAATCTCTTTGGTCACCTTGAAGTACCTAGTTAGATCGAGGAAAATGACCAGACCGATTAATCGTGATTAATTGGACGATTTGTAAACACTGTTATAAACATTTATAGATATTAATGAGATGCAATATTAAACATTGAAATCACACAAAAACACTATTGCACGTGCATATGGACAAGGATAATAGTATAGTTCACATTATTATTATAATATAATGCATCATTCCCAAATCCCAACCTCTTATAACCAAATTTATATGGCACATATATATGCTACATGAAGGGCGTTGAAAAAAGAGAGATTTGCTTTCATGCCACATATAAATTGGTGTGATTTGTTCTTTTGTCTCATATGAGTGTATGATATGTGGTCTCTGTGCCCAGTTGTTAAACACACGGGACGTGACAAAAAAATAAACACCACTCAACTTTGTGGCATAAGAACAAAAATTCCTTGAAAAAAGGTATTGTCCAGACTCTTGACACAAATTTACCAATCAGCAGCACATTTTATCAGAGAAAATAGTATAAAAATGAAGACGGAGGGAGAAATAAATCCATAATAGGGAGAATAATCAGCACTCCGGCACTTGCTCATCTGTTTCTTTGGTGATGTTTCATATTATCACCCTTATAAGCATTCCTGGAAGAATGCTGTAGACTACCTATGGCCCATCCCTAACAACAAAATTACTATATTAGCGCAGGAATGGAGCAGTTTCCCAGGGAAATGCTTGCAGAACTCCCTCAGAAAATCGTGCCAAGCAGGACATTATACTTCCCAAGTTTCTTTTCAAGAAACATTTTCCACCATTTAAACATTTTTAACCAAAAGGTGACTAGTCAGGAAACATCATTTATGAATCAATTTTAGTAACAAAGAACTTCATCACATATCAGTGTTGCATTTGCGTGCTAGTTCTGACAGAGTGATAGCAGCATATCATCACTACACAGTAGAGAACCATAAGGCACGAGAAATCAGAGCACCCAGTGTTGTAACTTGTAACTGTTGAACCATAAGTAAACTACCATTCCTATCAAAACTTTCATCACATACATCAGCTTCCATTACAATTGCATAGCCACAGAAGATATACTGATGGAAGCATGAAAGCATATTAAAACCTGACACCTGAGAAACCACATACCAGAATCACAACTAGTTTCAGTATTGACGTCAAACCCAAGCTCCTCCACCAAGTACTCGCAGATATCAATTTTCCCCAAGCTTGCTGCCCTATGCAGTGGACCAAATCCCTCCATCCTCACAGAGGCAAGCGATTCCCGAACATATTCATCCATGCTATCCACCAACTCTTCAGTACCGAATATTTCAAAAGAATCAAGTAAGGTGCAAATTTTGTACAAATTGTGAATTGTGATTGAAGTTCACGCAAGAGATTCCTTTTCTAAAGATCCACGCAAAAGATTTTGTATACAAAAAACAAGATCAAAATTCTCGAGAAATTGGGGAACAAGTACCTTCCAAAAACACATCCGAACACTTAAGGGTTAATGGCTTCTATGCCACCGTTATTTTCCCAACCGCCAAAAATATCATTACTATTCGTCTAATAGTCTATATGTCATTACAATTTTCCGATCGATTCCCATATGCCATTAGGCCCACTCGCAGGGTGTCTGATTTTTGGTATTGCCCATATTACCCTTCTTCTTCCCTCGGCCATCCCTATGAGTTCCGGTCGTCGCTGCATCCCCCTCCGCAACACCCATTGGCGGCATCAACTCTCCCGGCGCTGGCCAAGTTCGCGAGTGAGGAGCTGCGCGCTGCTGTGGGCAGAAGCAGTGATGGAGCTTCAGGGACGGCGGTGCGCGTGAGGCGCTTCAGGGACGAGGCGAGGGCGGAGCAGGAGGCGGTGCGGGCGTCGGCGGAGGGCCCTGGCCGGCAGCGAAGGCATGGGGAAGGGCGCGGGGGCCGGCGACGGAGCCAAGCTGACCGGATAGAGCTGAAGGGGCGCGGGGGCCGAGGGCTCGTGGCGGCGGCGGAGGGCCCCTGTCGACAACGGAGCCGTAAGGAGGGGCGCAGGGCTAACGGCGGAGCCAAGCTTGCCAGCGGCAGAGGGCCTTGGCGCGGTCTGAAGGGGCGGGAGGAGGAGAGGGGAGGAGGAAGATAGACAATGCAAAAGGGTAATATGGGCATTTGCGAAAAAACCATCTCTGCAGGTGGCCCCAATTGGCGTTTTGGAGTGAATCTGAATTAATAATGGCATATCGTCTATTCACGAAATTTTAATGGTATTTTTGACGAAACGGAGAATAACGGTGGCACAGAAACCATTAACCCCAACACTTAAAACAACAATAGAACGTTACAAAGAGAGAAGTACTAAGTAATCCCTAATAGTAATAATAAACAAAAAAACAAAGCCATTATATCTAAACTAGAATCAAATCAAAACAAAAATGGGCATGAAAACTCTTCACGCGTATTAAACACGCATAGACTCTTATCATCGCGCACGATCGCCCATACGGATCATAAAATGCGATCATGCAGAACGGATCAAACTACAAGCGAAAACGATGAGGCGAAAAACCATTGAATCTTTTTTTTTCCAGTAGCAGATAAGAGATCGGGGATCACATTCAAGATCAACATCTCCCACAAAACCGGAACACATTTTAAAAAAATAAATGTAAACACGGACATTTCGGGAGGAGGACGGGGGAATAGAACGGGGAATATCACCCTTGAGGCGGGCGACGTCGCCATTAGAACACGTCGCGATGAACTCTATCTGCGGTGACGTCCCGCCGATATCTACAACCACGAAGACCACCGTGCCGACCACCATTAGAAACCTCGGAGAGCGGAACTAACTCGCCGAAAAACAGAAAGACAAAACAATAAACAAAACGAGCGGTCGCTCCCCCACGTACTGACGGTGCCCTCGAACCCGAGGAGGGAGTCGCCGTTGACGATGGGCGCCGCCGCCACCTGCTGGACAATCTCCTCGCTTGCGCGTCCCCTTCCACGTCCCCTTCCACGGCTGTTGCCGTCTCCAGGGCCGCGGCTTCTGTTACCGCGGCCTCCTCTGCCGCGGCCGCGGGGCCTTCCCCTCGGCATGGATCACCACTCGGAGAATGGGATTTTTGTGTGTGTTGGGGGATGAGGCGGTGTCTGTGTCTTCCAGGTCGCGCGCCTCCTGCTTTTAATGGCAGCGGGAAGGCGGCGCGAGCTGAGGGTAGGAGAGAGAAGGGCGCAAGGGTGCGATCGGCTGACACGTGTAACTACGGACGGTTGTGATGGGGGAGGGGAGCAGGCTCGGGAGTGTGTTCCGCTACGCGGCACCCTGGCGAGTGGCGACTGGCGACTGGCGTAACCCGCACGGAAACCTGTTTGAACTTTAAACTCGACTGACACATCATACCTGTCGGCTTACGGGCTAACTAACAACTGGACAAAGGCATCATGTTTAGGGTTTGTTTTTGTTTGTTAAAACAGTAATTATGTTCATTCTCCGTGTATTAACTCTAACTGATATTTTAAACTGAATCCTGATCTATCTTAATGGAATGGATTGTAGTTCCGTTCATTTCCATTATACCTGCATTAGGGCGTGGCACTGCGACCAAAAAAACATAATTTCCATCATCCATCGGTGCAAAAATATGAATATATCGTTTTGTTTTCCCGTTGTAACTCGCGATATTGCTTTTTTTAGAATAATGATGCATTGAATAGTTGTGCAAAACCCAAATAGTTATATATGCTTTGATAAGTTGATGGAGTAATACATAGATTAAAGTTGAATTTTTTATTTTTTTAGGTACAAATCAAAATCGAATAGAGAAAAGTATATTACATCGAGATAAGTAAATCGGACTAATCGATTTTCCACTTAATTATAAACTAATATATATATATATATATATATAACTCTATTCCATGTGAGGCTATCTAAAATGGAATGTAAATACTTTGCAACTATGTATGTACTTCTAAAACATAGTTGCATTTCAGTATATTTGTACTCCCCTCATCCTAAAATACAACAATTTTTATCATTTAAATTTTGTCCCAAATATAACAACTTATGTAATTTTGTCCCATAAACCCTAAACTCCAAATCCACCATACTACCTTATGTAATACTCATGCTCATCAAGGACAAACACACATTCTAATTAAAAATAATTTTTCCTTTGGCTCATGGCCCAAGCATCTCATTCAGCTTTTTTCTATGGGAAATAGAGAAGATATATGGTTTTTTATCACTTATAGCTAGACTATATAGCCATATGGGTACCCATAAACTTATGGAAGCTCATGGATTATTCCAATGCATATGGCTAATTTTAGGAGCTTATGACCTCCTCTAAAGTCCATGTAGTGGATAATCTTATATATTTCTCTCATTTATATCTCCACCTCCCGGCCAATCCATTTCTGTTTTTGTCTTGGATGTTATAACAACACGGTGTCTTAGTTTAGATATAATTTCTTCATTTTATTATCTTTTTTCATTAATTTGTTTGCCACATCAATTTTTTTGTGCGAGAGATTATTAAATACTCGAGAGAATATCGTAGTGTTTAGACTGTCCTCATGCAAAGATGTTTTTTTACCTTTTTTTAAGTTTTGAAAAGCAACTCCATGCCTTGCATTGTTTCCTTTTTCTGCTTTGCATGAGATCATAAATATCTTCACTCTTGGGTTATTTAGATATTTTATTGTTTTATATCCTTAATATATCTTACAGTTTTGTTTGTTTTTTGTGGGTATAGCTAGCTAGATCTATCATATCATATAGTTTGTTTCGAAGGATGGATGCAAAATGGCTTCTACGCAACATAACGTAGGCATGTTTTTGAAGTGGAGCACTTGAAGTTGGTTAGGCTCTGCTCCACCACTTTAATTTTTTTTTTCGAAATATAAGAAAAAAATGTTTAGCTTAACTTACGATTAAAACTGGACCAATTTAGTTTTAAATGCCCAACTTTTTTAGGACCGAAATAGCTGAACATTGCGACCGAATGCCCACCAAACTGCTGGGTATAAAGTAAGTCCAAACAGTATTGAAGGTGACTCTTTCCGGCGCGTGATGCCCCTGAGCTCTTTTCGGGTTTTCTTTGGGCTGGTGGTTTTTACACGGGCTGAACCGAAAGCTTTTAGGGCATCTTCAATGCAATGACTAGGATGGTTTCTATAACATTAAATAGTAGTCCACATAAGCAAAAATCTGATGTGGCATGAGAGTTAATGAGGAAAGAGGAGAAAAGTTGAGGAAATGGTTTCTCATGCAAGAAATGGTTTCTATCACTAATACCAAGGATGAAGAAACCACTCTACATGCATTGGGAGATGGTAGTAGTTTCTATAGATGGGGCTCACTTGTTTATGATTGGGCAAAAGAGAGAAAAATAAATAGAAACAAGAAACCATGCATTGTGAGAGTAAGTTTCTATCACTAATTTCTTAGTGACATGACATGTATAGAAACTACTAGATAATTTCTTGGTTGAGAATGCTTTTATCGGCAAAGCCAAACCGAGCTGAGCTGAGCTGAGCCGAGTCAGCTTAACATGGAAGCTACTTCTACTACGTTAGCTGAGTGAGCCTTGTGCTCATCCGTCAATCACATATACGCATTTGGGCATTTAGCAATTTGCAAGTTGGGACTTTGGAACCCTCGCAATCTGATAACGAAGTAGCACACTACCACTGCCCCTCTCTCTCTCTCTCAAAGAAAAAGAAAAGCATTGCATGTTGTGCAAAGAAAACAGTGTGTTCTCTTTTTTCGCAAGAAATTAGTGTGCATCTTATCATCTTATCGTGCCGTTTGGTTTTTTAGTTTAAAAATTTAGTCTCATCATATTGGATATTTAGATATTATTTTAGAGTATTAAATATAGACTGTTTATAAAATTTATTCATAGTCGGTGAACTATTTACAAGACGAATCTAATAAGCCTAATCACGTCTTGATTTGATAATGTGACATTGCATTAAACATTGCTAATTATGGATTAATTAAGTTTAATAAATTCATCTCGTGAATAATGCTCCGGCAATTATTTTTATAATTAGTTCACGTTCGTTCAAATACAAATATCTGATATGATACAAACTAAACTTTAGTCCATGGAACCAAACACCTACTTAATATTGGTAAAGTTAAGTTAGCTGCTAGCAGGAGGGAACAATTTTAGCCACGAAAACGGGCCAAAATTCAGATTCTAAAGTTTGGATTCAAATTTTTCGTACGTACAGACGAATTAAACAGTTAGATACCACTCGGTTTGGTTTGAAATGATAGTAACCGTCTGCTTGTTTGGCGTTAGTAATTAGTTAGTTTTTGTCTAAAGCCGATAAGTTCTAAATAAATTTAGAAAATTAGAAAAAGTCCTAGAATATGCAACAAAATTCATAAAATTATGAAAAATATAAAACAATCTTTAAAATTTTACGAATGTAAAGGAAATTTATGATATATTGATAAAAAATAATTTTTTTTTGAAATTTACTATTTTTTATGAATTAAATGATAGAACATCGTAAATTTAATGTCGTTTTCGTGAAAAAGGCAAAGTTAGGCATACCCATTTTTAAACTAATATGGTTGATTTGCAAAACTATTCTAAATATATTTTTTTAAAAAATCACAAAAACTATTCACAAATCATAATAATTATATGTTTTTATAAAAAAAATTAAAAAAAACAAAATTTAAATTTAAATTCCAAATCAAACTAGATGTTTACTGAAACCTGTTCGCCGGTGTTGACGTAAAAGATTACACTAACATGTTTAAATAACCACGAAAAGTTATCTTGTGAGATGATTGTTTGCGGTCTCTGAATAGGATAATAGCCGAGGATAATTCGGAGTGTCTATTGATTATTTCTGAATTCGATGTCTATACCTCAGTAAAGAGAGGGTATTTATAGACAAAAATATATAAGGAAAAAATTATTTTACCTCTAGTTACAACCGTCATAGAGAACATTGTTCTTTGACATCCATAGGTCTAAAAAGGTAAAAAATCGTGTGAATATTTAGATAAAGCAGATGTTCAATCCGTCCTGACGACGCCCCTTCGGGAGGAAACTCTTAGAGGAGTTCTTCTTAATCGGAGCCTCGCTGGACCCTTCGGCCTATGATCCACCGGAAAAGCTCTCTTCAGTAGAGACTTGTCAATCGTCTGCGTTTCTAAAGAGTGAAGCTTCAGCCTCATTTACCTTTCGAACGAAGTACTTCAGTATTTATCACGTGGATCCCAACAGCCGGTTTAACCGGTTACCGACAGCCACTCGGCAGATCGAAGATCTGCAGCGTCCCAATCAACAAGCCGATCCAACGGTCGGCCTTCACGCTCGCGGCTTGTATTCTACAGGCCGCCGCCATCGTGGCCGGCACCGGCGACCGAGAGGACGACTCCGGCCATCTATCCGAAAAAAAACGGCGCAACCTTGGCCATAATTTCCCGGTGGTAAGACGGACAGACACGGCCGCTCTCCTTCCAAGCTCGCGGCGGCCGGCGAGCGCCGTTCGTTCCCCGCAGGTCAAGTCCAAGAAAAGAAGCAGAGAGAAAGAGAGAGAGAGAGAGACTAGAGAGAGAGATCGGGAAGGGATGAGATGAGATGTAGTGGAGATGCCACCGCGCGAGGAATCAAATCGGGAAAGGCAGCGGGCGAAGATAGAGCAGAGCAGAGCAGAGCAGAGCAGAGTGATGGCCTCCAAAAGTGCAGGCGTAACGGCCATCCGCCATCTGCACCGCCACCGCGCCACCTCGATCGGCCGCGCGTGGTAGGATTCCTCACCAACTCGACGACGGCGCAATCATGTGGTGGCCCACCCCGACGACACAGCGTCCGGATCAGATCAGCTTGACCCCCAAAAAAAACCATTTTTTTACCCTTTTAATCGCACTGTAGCCTAAAGCAATAACACTAACAACAATAGTAATACCAGTATTAGGTCATGTTTCACCTTTGGATTACAAAGTTGTATTATAATAATCGGGAAGAAGATAATGTAATTATGTAATTAGTATCCTTAAAATAAAGAGTTCATATAGATATTTGATTACAAAGATTTAAGTAAAAGATGAACATAAGTATTTTTTATGAAAGTATAATAGATATTTGATTACTATAATATGAGTTAAATATTGTAATAAGTTTACTGTAACCAATAAATTAGATTATTATAATTCTAAACTAAAATAAACATAGAATTACAATATTCAGGATAATAATATAAAAATGGAAAAGGTAGATAGATGTTAAATTAATAAAAAATATGTAATTGGATCAAATTTAGCTTTTTTCTAGAGGGAGAAATTCAGCTTGTTCAAGCTCTCGTGTAGCTGTGTGAATGAAATGCTCTTTAATTAAAACTAGACTTTGACGATTTAATCGGTTGTTTTGCTTGTAAAAAATAATTAATTTGATCTATTATAGTTGTGTAAGACTAATCGGCCCTGTTCTGAGTGTTTTGGCTCCCAATCCACGTGCGCCTCCTATTTTAAACTTCTATATAATTTATTTTTTAAAAAAATATACAAAACGTTATTCAAATGTTTTATAATCAATTTGATACTAATTTTTAAAAACTCTAAGACTAATTGGTCAAAAAGTCAGACCGGTCAATAGTTTGAGTCAATTTTGAACGCATGGAGCAAAAGCAAAGTTGCCATTTATTGTCAAGCCATGACAATTGGACAGGTTGTAACCAAAGGTTGCTTCTAAAATTGTAACCAAATTAAGGTAGTAATTGAATCAGAAACGGACTACATGTTTGCCAAATGCCGGTGAAAGCATCAGTAGCTATAGAATCCGTAAATGAACTAGAATATAGAAACAGAAAAACATCAGTTTTTCCATATTCTCATGAGATAAATAGGCAAACTATTTAGCTACTCAGACTAGCTAGCCACTAATAATATCTAATTACCAGAAGCTAAAACAAACGAACCCTAAATATCTAACTAACAAGTCTGAATAGCTAGGTTGTCTCGGTAAGAATCTAGATAAGTTGATGTTTTTAGCTTATGAATTTTATTTTATTTCTAGATTTTACAATATCTTATTCTCATAATTCAGATCTAAAACATGAACAGTTTATTTTGACAATGCTATTAAAAACTGAAACAAACATACATATACTAATTGTACCTAATAAAATATAAGTAAAAATAAGTAGAGCTCGGCACGGAAGCACAAAGATAAAAAAAAGCTCTTAAAAACAAAAGGGAATTAAAGGGGCGCCGTCGCATCAGTCGCATCAGTTAATCCGACAATCACTCTCCCTCTTCACGCTAAAAACGAGCTTTCACTGCAAATTAAGCCCAAGATTAGTGGGGAGCACAAAAGAATATAGGCTTTAACTAAACAAATAGCTTGTAATTTAAGTGTTAAAAATTGCCAAATTGAATGAAAACAACAAGAAAAAATGCACAATCAGCGTGATTAAAGATCGGTTACTGAAAGCATTTTCCTTGCCCTACTATGCTAGCAAGTAGCAACTGTGGATTATTTACACTGCTTAGCGAAACAGAGACAAAGCAAATTTGAAAAACCAACAGTGCAAGAGGCAAAATGATTTAAATTTAAAACTCGAGATTTGGAATTGAAAAACTGAAATCATCTCTGTTTATTCCTCAAAACAATATTTACACTTGGCATAAACATTCTGATGATCTATGAACATGTAAAGCAACAAAAGAACCAACACATGCTTCTCAACCAAGCAAAAAAAAAGCGAGCGCTCGATCGAGTTGACGATCACGAGCTCTCGATCCCGGCGGCCGGCCGGAGAAGGTCGTATTTTGACCAGACGGAGTCGAGCGGGCACGGCCGTCCGGCGTCGAGCCTGTCCCACGGCTTCCCCTTGCCGCTCCAGTGCAGCAGGCTCACCGGCCCGGCGTGCAGCCCGCGGCAGAGGCCGCGGTAGTTGTCCCCGCCGAGGCCGTGCTGGTTCCAGCGGTGGTTCACTGCGGTGATGCGACCGGCGAACACGAGCAGGAACGGCGGCAGCGAGCCCAGCTCGTAGATGCGCACCCTCTTCTGCAGCTCCATCCACTCCTCGATCTGCGCCGTGTAGCCGGCGCGCCGCCACCGCGCGAGGTCGAGCACCATGACACCCGTGTTGAAGTAGCACGCTCGCCGCCCCGCGAATGTCGCCGACAACGCCGGGCTCGCCCAGAACCCCGGCGTGAAGTAGGCGGTGAAGTTGGCGCCGCAGTACTCGGGCGCCGCGACCGCCGTCTCCCCCGGGAGCGGTGTCGCGGCCAGCGACGCGATGTCGTCGGCGAGGACGACGTCGGAGTCAAGGTACACGACGCGGCGCACGCAGGACGGCAGCGTGGAGGCGAGGTAGGACCGCGCGTAGTTGAGCGGGCGGTCGAGCGCGCCGCGGATGGAGGTAGAGATGAGCCCCGCGACGCGTGACTCGTCGAACGGGTATACCCGGAACGCCAGCGACGGGAACGACGCGCGGACGGTGTCCTTCAGCTCCTGCACAGCCGCCGAAGACGACGGCGAGGAGCCGGCAGCTGCCAGGAAGTGGAAGTGCACGGACTCCGGGCACGACGCGTGGCGCAGGACGGAGAGCACGGCGGCCATGGTGCCCCTCAGGTACGACTCGTCCAGCGTCATGGCCACGTGCACCGCCGCGTGCGGCGAGCACGCCGCGTCCGAGTCCGTCGCCGGCAGCGGCGGCGGGCACCGCGCCGCCGCCGAGTTTGTGAAGTGCGGAGCCTCCCTGTACTCCGCCATCGCCGCCACCACCACCGCGCACAGTACCAAGACGACGAGAGGAGCGCGCGACATCTTCGCTAGATCGGCCAAGCAAATGCTCGTGTGTGGTTGCGTTTGCGTGTGTGAGCGCCGCGCGCGCGGTTTATATATGGGCTCGGGGGCGCGTGGACGGGAGTGGTCAAACTGGGGTCAAAGGCTTGGATGGTTGAGAGTAAGACCAAGGAAAGCGTGTTCAGACTAGACGTGTGAGGAGTGAAGATAATGGCGCGTGATTAAGCAAGTGATTAAATTAATAGCACTCACTTAATTATGCCACAGCAAGTGTACGTAATCAACCGTGAAAGCTCTCAGGTGTGCCTTCATCACAAGCTATATCGAACGTGAGCTTCTAGATCTGCAAGTGCTTATGAGTATGTTTAGTTGACAGCCACAATTTATCACGCCACAAGTGTGATAGTGATAACTGTAGTCGTCACACTTTGTCACATTTTTTTAAGTTAAAAAAGGTGGCCAAAGTGTGGTGTTGTTTTTCCTCGCCTGGCAAATTATGGCTGCCAATCAAACAGACTTTATGTTAGCAGCTAGCAAAGGCACTACGACTTCTGCTCTCATCACCAAGATCAGATGGGCTTAACAACTAAAGAAAGTCATTATGTCTAGTTAATTAGGAGTGCCTATTATATATCTCAGTATGTTAGTTAACTAAATACCTTTTGCTACTACTCAAATTGTCACGCAATGAGAAATGCTCATACATCGATCCAATCCGGCACACATTTTTCACGTTCATGTCCAACAGGGAGGCTTCATACTTTCCTAGCAGTGTCGGTGCAGGGCAGCTGCTCAGGTGGGGCCCACCCGGACTTGTGGGTCCCGTAATAAAGACAATCGAGGAGCCAACCAATGTGTCGGTGCGCACAACATGAGATGCACGAAAAATCTATCCCATCTAACAAATGTCTTAAAGATTTTTCGATCAGTTTCGTTCAGATTTTTCGATCAGTTTCCTCACTCAAGCTGGAATCTGAAACAAGCGGTACTTTTGATTACCCGGCTTTTTCATAATCTGTAGATTCTCGTAGTATAAATTTGATAGCTTGTATAATTTAAATTTTATAGTTTCTTAGTTCAATTTTGAATGAATATTACATACCATGCTATTAAAACATATCAGTTTACGTAAAATTTGAAAAAGTGAAATTTTAGTCAAATATATCATTTTAGTGTAATTTAAAAATATATAATTTTAATATAAAAATTACAAAATTTCATGATTAGAATGATTTACATTTAAAATTACACATTAATAATGTAACTAAACATCATAAACTACTAAAATATAAATCCGCAACTATTTCAACCAAACAGTTTCTCAGTTTTTCTACCGCTCAACTCACGACATCTTTTCCACGGTTCACAGCTCACAACAACTTTTTTAGAATCTACGGCTCAACCAAACACACCCTAAAAATAATCCAAATGCTTTCATTGTAAGTCATTTTGATGTATGGACAAGCAAAATATTAAATTGGTTTTAAATCAACTATAAAATACTACTGTATATTAATAATGTATTTATTTGATATGATATATTTTTCTTTAAAATTATTTAATATTGGATAAATTTGACTAAAAAGTAAAAAAATAACACAAAATGAAACGAGCAATCTTACTTATATATACATATAATTTTAATTTTAAAGCATTCTGAGTATAAACTACTCGTCTACTCCATCTTCCATCTGTCTCAATATACAACCATTTTTATCCTAAACCCTAAACTTCTAGACTCAAAAGTGATTTCCCCCAAACTTTCCATAATACCCATATTTATCCGCCTACTGTATAATTGACAAGTTGTTTATTCACATATCATCTACTATCAATTAAATCCTAACTACTTATCAACTAATCTTAATTCTTAGTCATTGGATCACTCTTCACGCATCACCTTTTCCTGCATCTATTTTATATGATAATTATTAATATATGAAAACTGATATATTTTATATAGAAATCATTAATATATGAAATGTTGATTATATATATAATTTGATTAATTTTATATAGAAATAATAAATAAATGGGAAACATATGCATGTCATAATATTACTTTTAGAAACCTCGGAATGCCCTTACATACTCGCCTCCTTTCCTTCTCCGATTCCTCCATATAAAATCTGGAGTCAATGGCTGAATCTCGCCATCAATTTCAGTCATAACCTCACAAATACGAGCCTGCACCGTGCATTTTTGCTCTGTCATTGTCCGCCCTCATCGCTGGCAGTCACATACGTCCTTGTCTTCTACTCCGTCAAGTCCACTATCTCTAGCCACTGCTCCGATCGGATCTTTGATCACCAAATTGCCATTGCCGTCTTCACGCAAGAGCCGGAATTCCAAGGCGAATTCTCAAAAGAAGGAGAAGTATTGCTAATATAATTATTTTTTATTTTCAACATTACGTAGCACAAGTACGATACTAGTCAATATTACTTATTCCATTCATGATAGTTCCCACACCCTACCTATTTACAAACATTAATAAATGTTACTAATATCATTTTATCCCTTTCTTAATACTAGTGCCAAAATTTACAAATGGCTATATATCAAGACGGAACGAGTATAAACCAACAGGTAACATTAAATATTTAATATGACACCATTTATATACTCCCTCCGTTTTAAAATTACGCCGTTGACTTTTATCACATCATTTAATTATTTATTTTATTCAAAAATCTTGTGCAAATATGCAAAAATATAAGTTATGCTTGAATTACATTTAATAATAAAATAAATTATAACAAAATCAATGACATTTTAAAATATTTTTGAATAAAATAAATAATCAAATTGCGTGATAAAAGTCAATTACATCATTTTTTTAAAATGAGGTAGTATTATCTAATCTACACCCTGCATGGCTCTCCATGCCCTGAAATCCATTTATCCATTCAGCCTTTTGTATCTGCTGGCTCTACCTGAACTCAGTTCACACAAAGCGAATTAATTGGAGAATGAAGTTTAATTAACCTAATTGCATTGCAAATCTCGTGAGACCCTCCACCGACACAAAAAACAGCAGAGCTGCAACTGGAAAGGATGTGGTAATCAAGATGAAAGACAACACATTTGCATATTGCGACATGTTTGATAGAGCTTTAAATCTAATATGGATTTTTTTAAAAAAAGTATATACATCATACATCTGCCTTTTGTTAAGCAAATCTGAAGCTATGTCAAAAGAGCCTTAGGCCCTATTTGGGGAGCTGCAGATTCTCAGAATCAGCTAGTCCGAGTATCTAGCTGGCTGGTTGGAGTAGCTAGCTGTTGGGTGGGTGAGTTTTATTCAGTGACATAGTGGGTAAATAAAAATCTGCAGAATCTGAAAAAGTTAAGGTTAGCCAACTTATTAGCTACTAGGCTTGGAGAGACTAACTGCTTCTGCAGATTTTGAAAATCTGGGCTACCCGAGATGTTGTTTGGGGGAGCTTCTAGATACTAGAAGTATCTAGCCAGCCAAAAGCTCCCCAAACAAGGCCTTAATTATAGTGCCCCATACCAAGGAATTAGAAAATGAAATTTTTGCTTTTATGTCACAAAGTTGAGTGATGTTTATATTTTTGACATGTTTCGTGTGTTTTACAACTGAGCCTAAGGGCCACATGTCATACACTCATATAGGGCAAAAGAGTAAATTCCAACAACTTATGTGTGACATGAATGTAAATCTCCTTTAGAAAATGATGTGCAGTTAGAAATAAAACAGGGCAAGTAAAAAAAACTGAAGATCAGAACGATGGGCAAACATCATTTTCAGTTGTACCTCTTTGAATCTCAGTTACACAAAATATGGAGTCAAGATCTCTATTCAGTCTCCATCCTCAGTAAAAATTTTAAAAGAACTGCTAGTTACTGGAAAGTCAGACCACTGAAACAGTGGAAAAAACTAAATAAGTAATCAATCATGTGTTAGGACCGACCTGCCTCTCAAAGGTGCATGCCCAACTAGAGGGTTCAATTAACGGCTAGATTTATTCTTTTAAAACAGTTATATATAAAGATAAATTATTTTATTTATACTGATAGATTATTCGATTTATTTATAAAGATAGAGATCAAATTAGATTGTATTAGAACCCTTTAATGATGATGGAATAAAGAAAGCCTAGCAACAACATCGTTGTTGTCAGGTTTTCTCTTGCACCTGCCTCCTCTCTGTCGTGCGCCCACACGCCGCCGTCGCACTAGCAGCCGGCAGCACACCCCTCACTCCTACCATCTACGCCCTCACAAGATAAGCTCTACCGTATTGCTTTAGAATTTAGGACTCTCTTTCCTGGTGATGGTAAGATGTGAGCAAGTTGGCATTAGATTCTATCGGAACTCTGACATTAAAGAGTAGTACTAAGATAAATAACCTTCTTGCGAATTTTTAATCAAAGCTGAGTTATTACTCTAGAGAATTATCTTCAGTCGCATAGCTGCTCTCTTGCAGTTCAGATTGATTCAGCGAGTGCCAAGAACACAAACATTATGCTAAACTGAAGTCGTCCAATTAACAATCCCTAAAAGTCGTCGATAAAAGATGCTTCGTCTAAAACCGGTCGAGTTTGATGCGGCGCAAGGTCATAGCGTGCCGAATTTCTCTGCATCCACGCACTAATCAGCTTCCATCCATCCTACCTACCGTACGTACGTCGCAATCCCTGCAACTTGTCTCCCGTTGCTGTAACTTGCACAAAATCTAACACAACACATGCATGTCTCACGAGGAGCACGAGAGTTCAAACTTCAAAGCACGGTTAACAACGCATTTAGGGTGTCTTTGGTTCTGCTGTCAGCTATGAAAAGATTGTTATGAGTTGTCTGCTGTGAAAAAGCCGAAAGACGTTTGGTTGAAGTTGCTGTGAAAAAACTACTGTGAGTTGATTGTTTTTTTATAACTAACATATTTTTATCGTTATAATATTTAATACATATATATAAATAGAAAACAATTAATATGGATACAACTAAATAACTGAAAATATATATTAGATAAATAAAAAATATATAGTTCATCTCATAAAGTAATCGATAACCACGTAGCTATCTCATGAAAGTATGCAATGCAATACAAACCATAATAATATTAGATCAATAAAGACATCTTGAATTCATGCAATCTAATTTGTACTAAAAACAGAAAAGCAAAAAAGCAATGTCTAAGCCGCTTCCAAATTTTTACTAAAAAAAGCTGATTTTCATGAAAAAAGCAGGTTTCATAACCTGTTTGATTCAACTTCTATTTTTTTAATCAGTAGGTTCAATAAGCATCGTTTCGACTAATTTTTAGCCGACGGTTAACGGTAACCAGAGCACTATTACACCACGATAACCGTCGTGCCAGCGGTTTGGAAAGGGGAAGTATCCTGTGCACATCAGCTAGCTGTGCATATGGTGCACATGTGAGATCTCCACCTTCAATCTGTAATCCAACGGACAACAGTAGCTGGGGGTTATCGCAAAATGACAGAATGGGGGAGGTGGGAGGTGTTTTCTGCAAAATGATCTGATGGAGCTGTTGTCCGTTGGATTACAGATTAAAGGTGAAGATCTCACATGTGCACCATGTGCACGGCTAGCCGATGTGCACATGATACTTTCCGTTTGGAAAAACCTAGTCTAAAGATGGCTTTATTTGACGAGCTGGTCAAACTGGTAAACTTCCTGTCAACTGTTAGGCATCTGCTTCAGTTCAGCGTTTCGACCTGAGACGGCGCCCATTTGTTAATTCGAAGTCCGAGTCCGAGTGGTTTGCAGAACATTCAGTGGCCGCCAAAGCTGTTGTTTAGTCGTAAGGATGCAGCTAACCGAGAACGTCAACTAATTTCGGTTCATCAAGCACGATGCTAGCTGATGGAGCTGGCAAGAAAGCTAATCCTTTCCAAGTTCCAACCATCATCTCCTTTGCTTAAGCTCATATTTTATCCGTTTTGAAAATTTGATGACTCGCTCTCCGGCAGTCGCCGGATTGATTAGTCCTAGTCTTATCCTAGTAGACGCATACTGATGCTAGTCACGCAGCAAGAACAGAGCACGTCGTTCAGCGTTCCCACTCATTTTAGGTTTAAGCGCATGTATACCTTTAAAGTTGTCTTTAAGCTGAATATTTTGCAAAAAAACTCTATTTCACAGCAATAAATAATGAGAGATGTGCAAAAAACCCTATTTAGGTTCATGCTTTCATGCATATTTAAAGATTTATGAGTCATGGTTAAATTCAAATATAAAATATTTTATAGACAATTAAACAGATAGCTACTGTATATGAGTTGTACTTATTGACTATTTAGTGGTATGTATTCTTTTCTTTTCCTCTCCACTAACCTGGCAGGCAGAGGCAGCTAGCTAATAGTTGCCCAACCCACTTCACTGCACTTCCCCTTCCTCTCACGGTCACGTACCCGCCTTCCCTTTCCAGAGGAAGCTTCCCCTTCCCGTCGCGACGCGCAGCCGCGCCAACAGTAGCTTTCGTCGTCTCTCTCCGCTCAATCTGCCAGCGAGGTGTGGAGCAGCAGCAGCCAGCAGCTCGTCGGCGTGGCCACAAGTCACCAACTTGTAGCAGCCAGCAGCTTTCAATCTTTCGTGGCAGATGTGCGGCGAGTTTTACGGTCCCAATCCGGATGTGGATACTGTTCCATCGGGCTGTGGTGGTGGTTCCGTTTTGGGCATCGGCCAGATTGTCAACGCCCTTCACATCCAATGCATGGATGCGCACACTCTGCTCTTCTTTGTAGACTGGATTCGGCGCTAAAAAAATTATTTTTGCACCGAGGTCAAACTTGGCATACGATTGTGAAAACCTGAAATTTCCTACAAATGCGCGACCCGAACGATTCCAAGTGAGCCAAAGGACACTTTTTTCACAAGCACAAAACACATTCCTTTGTGAAAACATCCCATTTCCGCTCCTTTCAGAAACCATTTTATTTCCTAGCCACAGTAATTGCAGACAGAAACTTACCAGAAAGGAGTTTCAAGTTTGACATCTGAGACGCATATCCGGCTGTTATTATCTTGAGACTGTCCGTTGTTACAGATATTCCACTGACATCGGCACTCCATGGTGGATGTCACTACCCTCGCTTGCTAGTGTACAGTGACTCTCTTTGCACATTGTGCCCAAAAAGTTCCAACACCCAAGCCAAACTGGCTGTGACTGCATGCACTATCGTACACTCTATCCAAGCTATAGCCTATGTGATGGTGAAATGCTCGGAATCGACTCCAAATGCGCAGCCAACCGAACATCTCATGTTGTTGATAACTGGAGGAAAGCGGAATGTGAACTGAGGACATCACTGTGTGACCATCTCATATACAATTAAAGATCACAGTAATTTGCGAGCAAAAATATCCCAGAAGAGTTTAACAAGTCAGCTAGGGGCAACAATCCAAACTTCAAACTCGACACTGATCATATGTAAACTGTTGTTCTTTCTCTCAATATTCAACTGACATTTGCAATCCCGGATGTGTGAGACTGTGTGAGTGAATGGTAATAATTTGACAGCAGTCTACCCCTTCACAATAACTCCAAGAATAATATATCATGTCTTCTCAAGACTATAAGATGGAACACCGACTGTCTAAATGGATAAATTGGAAATTGGTGTAAACTCCCAGTAAGAGTTAAAGCAAGGGAAAATCTAAATTCTTACATGTATACAACACATGGAGATAACATAGCAATAATTGTACATAATATGAATCAAAGGAGTCAAAACTACGAAAAAGTTCATCCTAATTATGGTATATATAAATATGATGCTGTAAGAGGCAGATGCTTATCCTAAATCTACATAAGGCTATTCTATGAACAATTCATACAGATATGAAAAAAATAACTTATGCCACATTTGGCAGCAAGATAATGCCCAGTTGCCCACACCATGGTGCCACAGGGAAGTTCTGGCTATTGTTTTACCATCTTTTATCCCGAGGTGAATCTGTCAACAATCTTAAAATGCAAGAAGGCTTGCAATCACAAGAACTCCAACCATGACTAGCAGGGCCTTCAGGTAAATGTCTGCCTGCTGCTGTTGCCCAAGTGGTCCTTGTCGTTGGACGCCATGGGCATGCCCCATATGGCCACCATGGAATCCATGACCATGGCCATACCCATAGTGAAACCCAGCAGGCTGTGCATAGGGATTTGCATCTGGAAATCCATGCATTTGGAAGCTAAGCATAGGGAATAGGCCTCCAAACGCAGCTGAAAATGCATAATTCCCCCACCGTGCATTAGCCAATGGTACTCCAGCACCCATGAACCATGGATTGACATTGGGGTTGGCATTAGCGTTGGTAAAATTGTTGCTAGGATCAGCCTGTGGAGCTGTGGCAGGTCTCTGGCCAGTAGGGCGGTGAGGAATGTCAGCCTCAGGGACGTTCTTTGACCTTGGATCAACACGGTCCTTGCCACGTCCATAAAGAGGAACAAGCTTGTCCTCTTCAACAACAGCTTTGCACACTGGGCACTCTGGAGAGTGTGCGTGGACGTGCAGCCACCTGTAAATGCATGGCCAGCAGAAGAGGTGACCACAGAGAGTTACTATTGGCTCTTGTGGTGATTCAAAGCATATATTGCATTCAAAGCCCCCAGCTGATTCGGCATTGCTGCCACTGCCAGTAGATTCCCCAACATTGGCTGCCATCTTGCTGCTTCTTCAAAGTGCAAGAAGCTGCATTTGCCAAAGAAACAATAATCACCAATAGTGCTACAATTAGCTATGCCAAGCTGAGAAAAAAATTAGTAAATTACTAGCTACTACCCATAAGAACGAAGTTGCTATTACCAACAGTAAGAGGCCTTCCAAAAGGATCCAGTTTACGGGGAGCAGCAAGAATCTCATGATCTAGAAAAAAACATAAAAAGGTCTAAACCAACAAGACCACCACCAAGAAAGATTCCCCCCCAGTAGTTCTGATAACAGAGGACATTTGATTATCAGCAATCCTCCAAACAACCTCAATTTCGTTCACAATGATATGATCTTCTAGAAGAATACGATTGATGATTCACAACAATGGAATTAACAATCTAGCAGAAATAATTTAACAAATGCGACTATCTAGGAAAATCTCCCGAGATGAGGCATATAGCACACGCGAGAAGACGAAATTATCAATAAGATATATCTCCACCGTAGTCACGAGACCGTTAAAAAATCATGGAGGAAATTCCAACTCCCTCCGGAACTTTCACCGCAAAATGTCCCAATTCCGTACAAAACCAGTCTCCGATCTCACGGAGACGCGCGCGCGCATGAGCAATTAGCAAACAAATCGGTGTAAATAGACCTAACCACGACCGAATCGCACAGAACCCCTCGCGATCCGTCACCAGACCGAGCTCAAAACCAAATCGGCGGGTCCCCGCGCGAACCCCACGCAGCAGCAGCGGCAGCCGCCGAGTCGGCGACGAACCCTAATCTCCTGCCCCAGACCACGGCAGAACTCAATGAGAGGGGAAGCGCAATCACCTCCTCCCTGCGGGAGAGCGCGGGATCAGCGTGGCGCGGAGACGACGGAGGCGGCGGTGTCCGATCCGACGGCGAGACCACGGGGACGCGGGGGCGAGGAGAGGAGACGACGGGCCGTTGACCTGGAGACGCTCGTATAAAAAGTAAGGGAGGGGCGCGCGGGCCCCACCTGGAAGAATCTCGAATCCGGTCGCTTCTGCGGCGGTTCACCCCGTTTACCCCGCCTATTTCCAAAATAGTTGTAATATAAATCAAATCAGAATTCATAAGTACCGAGCCAATTTGGTATTTCCTAAATTTATTTATTTGTTTAGATTCATCAATCCATACATAAATTTGAAAAAAAATCAAAATGACTTGTATTCTAGAACGGAATTATAATTGTTAGCGTTTAAAGACTTAGTTGCATGTAAGTTCTCATATCAATTGTTAGCATTGCTAGGATTAGTTCTCATTTAACATCAGTCCTGTACTAGACTCGGTCTACATTCGAATGTTTATGCGACCTTATCTCTCACACAACGCCGACTTATATCAGTCTTGGTCCATGTTCAAATGCTTATATGTATCCAACACAACTTACAAGCAAAGAGGCCTCTCGCATTCTCAAAAACCAATACAGGAGGATGATGACTACTCTCTTATAATCTACTTGTAACCCTTCCTTGGGTGCATAGAACTAAAGTTGCTCGAAACGTAGCTCATCGGCCCAACAACCCGATAACCTAACAACATTATTATTGTATAAAAACTAGCTGGTTTTTGCAAAATTTGGAACAAAGTCTGATAATTTTTTTATCCTTTTACACGAAATTAACTACCCTTAATCCAACAACATATTTAGATTGCAGATTTATTAAAGCTAAATTTAATTAGTTAAAAATTCTAAATCTAGGACTATATTGAACGAGAATTAGAACACCACTCTAGCTTATTTGTCGCCAGGGTTAACAAAACCGATTGAGGGCCGGTTGCCGCGTAAGCCCAGACGGGTAGTTACCGGTCTGATTTGAGCAAGATTCAAAATTTGAATTTAAATTGGTTTGCCAAAACTGTAACCACGCTAGGGACTCGGTTACCACGGTACCATCTCGATAACCGGGGCTAATTATTTTTTCATTAAAATCTAAAAATAGTAAAATTACAAAAAATATTTTATGGATTAAATCGGAAACTTACGATGCCGTAAATTTTATAAATTATAATACAACAGAGCTAATTGGTAATTTAAATATTTTAAACTAATCATTAATAGCTCCATTGATTACAAGCGGCTTTGTATTCCTCATAGATTTTAGTTATAAGACACAAGATCTATAAAAATATTTGATTTATACTTCTTTCAGTTTTGTCCTATCTAAGATGCAATGACTTTGCTCGTCATTTTTCATATAACATAGAAGAAAAATTTCCCTGCGAGAATTCTTTTCTAGCTTGCCTGTATACGAATCATATACAAGTGAAGCGAAAATCAAATAACAACACGCGGAGAAAATTAAAAACTAAAATTATTTTTGTATTTTATATTTCGTTCATCGATCGTCTTGATGGTTTATAATTTCGTGAAATCGTAATATTTTAAAAACTAATTTCAACGTAAATAATCTTTAATTCACCAACTGTTTTTAAAATTTTTATTTGAAATTTGAATCGAAAACCGTGCTAAGCGTGTTTGTCGCATTTGTGGGTAGCACGCAACGGTATCATGCTAATCGATCAGATGCGAAAAATACTCGGGCGCCGTTTGGTAATCCGTGTTCGAATGTTTAGGTATCGTTTTGAGTATTAAATGTATTTTTTTAACAAAATTCATTTATAATTGGTGTATTATTTGCGAGACAAATTTGCCGAGTCTAATTAAGTCATAATTAAGTCATGATTTGACAATGTGATGCTATATTAAATATTTGTTAATCATAGATTAATTAGGTTTAATAGATTAGTCTCATGAATAATCCTCCGATTTTACAATTATTTTTATAATTAGTTCACGTTTAATCCTTAAAATTGATGTCTAAAACATCCGTAGAACCGAACACAACTTAGTTAAATTAAGCTACCAACAGAAGTTCTTTCGTTGACTTTATTAGATGACAGCAAAAAAGCTAGTGTGGTACCTTAAACAATGCGTTTTAAAGATTTTTTTAAGACCCAGGAGATTCATAAACGAGGGTAGAGTGTGAATGATATTTTTAGTCCTTATAAGCACATCAAAGTAACTTATAGACTAAATTTTAAGGACTAAATTTAGTCCTCGTAAATATAGTTGTTTGAAACTTTAGGAAATTTTAGTCCTTAAAATAAACAATGACTATCCAAACAAGTCCTAAATCAATCTACTTAGAGTCATAGTAAGAACACGAAAATGGAGGTGATGTCAACGTTTGGGAGAAGATTGTAGGTATTGCTTCGGTCAAAAAAGACTTTGCTTTTAGCGTTTCAATTTTGTTGTTAAAAGACTTTGTTTTTAATTTGCTACTTAATTTCTTTTTGTTAATCTAAAAAATATTTATTCAATGCCCCTTACATATCACTTTCTACATACTATTGTTTTCTTATTAATAAGAGATACTTTTGTTTATCTCAAAAGCAAAATATTTGTGGGATGAAGAGATTATAATTTTTGATGAGGGGGAGGAAGAAGTAAAAAGAGTGTGAAGAATGCAGTATATCGAGTGACGAACAAACCGGTAATTATTTAAATTTACGAAACAAACAACCTGTTTCACGCCAGTTTTTCAATGTTTTTTCGCTCGGTCCTTCCAATTTTGTCGAATATTCTTAAGTGTTTCGTACGGTTTCTCGGTTTTTTTGCCTGCAATTTATTTTCTTCACGTGGTATCCATTCTTTCTTTTTGTCAAATTTTTTCTTTTCCTTTACTTCTTTATGTTTCAGTATGATTTCTCAAATTTTATATTTATTGACTCGTATACTTTTAAGATAAGGTACATAGGGATGATCAGATGAAGCATTAGCTCTTTTAGTGCATAAGCATACCGTTTTTTAGCAAATAAAAAGAGAAATAATGCTCAGACGATGGAAGCTTTGAGCAGGTGTCGAGGAAATATGTGACACGATGAATTCTTGTAGAGAATTTTACAGTCCTTGAGGAGGAGGTAACACATTTTTTAGTGTTAATTTTGGTACCTCTTATACACTTAAGGTATAAAATGTACTAAAATTAACATTAAAAAATATGGTACCCCTGCTCCTCAAATACCGTAAAATTACTCATTCCTGCATGCCTTCCATTTCCAATGGCAGATCAGCAATGGAAACCCATTATATATTGCCATTTCTCCCCTGTATATATCTTGGCCACCACCTGCCTCTTCTATTGCCATTGCCAGGAGGTCCACATGGGCATAGCAAGACTTTTGTCAGGCTTTGCCACTGGCAAATGGCAATAACTCAATCTGGGATGTAAATTCAGAGGGGTGTGGTATGGCTCACAGCACAGTTAATGTACCCTCAAGTAGCCCATGTTACCGTCTAGTCTAACGTGTATCTTTCTATTTATAGTGACGTTGTATAGACAAGAACGCAATACGGCAACAATGCATCTCACAACAACTTATAAAATTTATTGCCAACTCTACCTTAAGGGGTGTTTGGTTGTCAGTACGAGGCCTAGCCAGGCTCACGTAATGTAAGATTCATTTGTTTGGTTGCCTGCACGAATCGTTCAGCCTAGCTGAAAAGGATTTAACTAATGATGTTGTTATTAAATGATAATAACAAAATAATTGCACATAATAAATACCATGATGACTCATTATTTATTAAATTTTATCTCACCACTGTATCCACACGCAAGCAACTAAACACCGTCTCACTTTGACCGAGCTAAATAGATACATATAACCAAACAGACATATATTTTATATATAAACTTGTCTGATTTGAACCTGGCTTACTGATAGGAGCTAGGCTAGACTCATACAGGCAACCAATCGCCCCCTAACAGGTGATGGCCGGGCTGGCTTGATAGCGGTCATTTGTCATGGATGACGTGGAAGATAAGCAAGCTTTAGGAGCGACACCCCAAAAGAGATTACTTGTACTGTCAAAATCTAGAGGTGGCGTGTGTTTCGCCCTAAAGTTTAGGAATAGCTAATGATGTATAGCTACAATATTACCTCTATTGGTTTGGTCGTTGTGGTGTTTTCAGGTGTATAAAAGGAGAGGACTTGGACCATCGGAGAGGATCTACAAGCATATTGAGTGTGCATGTCTTAGATGTTAGACCAAGTTGAATGAAGGGTTAAGTAAGAACTTGTAGACTACTCAAGAGGTATTCATTGTCTCCAAAGATTCAAATGTTACGTCTCTCAATAATTCAAATCTACCTACAAAATTGGTCCATTTAGATCCCCACTAATGGCGTTATTGATCTAGTTTTATAAAAATTTCAAAATTCAGCCTAGAATTGCAATTCTTAATAAAAACAATTATTTTTAAAAAATCTTCAAGCTTTTAGCGTGTGTGTTTGGCTCGAAAGACTAAGTGGGATGGGACGAACCCGTTTTCGATGGTGTTTGGTTGAGGGACAAAGGGAGATACTTTCATTCCTAAAAATTGAGCAGGCGGAGCTATCTCACTTTTGCTCTATCCACTCGAAACCTGCTGAGCAGTTGGGGTGTCGGGAAGCTTGAGGCGACTGTTGGGGCAAGTGGCTGTGACCGAAACAGACGGCGGCTCGAGGGATGAGGTGGCAGTTGGGGCAGACGACGGACAGGGCTCTGGTGGCTAGGGCCTAGTATAGCCTAGGGCAGGTAGCGACTGGGGTTTCGGCTAGGGCAGGCGATGGCGACTAGGGTAGACATGCGACAGCTCGAGGTTTGGGGCGGCGACGAAGGTAGACGGCGATGACTAGGGCCTAAGGTAGCGGCTAGCGACCAGGGCAAGCATGTGGCGGCGGTAGGCTTGAGGCAGACGTTTATCCGACAGCAGTGGGAGTCTCTTGTAGGATGATATGTGGGTCGTCTTAATAGTGTTGCTAATAACAGTATTTCAATTGACATCCATCTCTCTTCCTCAATCTCTCCAACCAAACAAAAAATTACGATGAACTTATCCCATTTTATATTGTTAAATTAAACATGAAATGTGACAGTTCCAACTTATAAAACTAGGACACAATAGCCCCATTCATCTAGTTCTACAACATAACACACGCTAACAGTCTTTGGTGAGAAACCAGAACTATTCATCAGGTCTGTTCCAACGAGAGTTCATACAATCGCATTAACATGTGTGCCCATGATTTCCAATTGTATGATCTTTTAAGTTTAAAAAAATTAAAGTTTAAATTCGGATTTTAAACTAAGCTACCTTATGGGCCATGGCAGACGACGCCTTCCCCGGCCGTTCGGTTCAGCTTCCACCCCCCAACATTGAGCCGTTTTCCCACGTGTTTCCTCCCCTTGCCAGTTGCTACCCGGTGAGCCGCCACACTTCGCCCCTCGCTGACTCTGACCGCTGCCGCCGCGAAAACCGCACGCGCGCGCGAGGCCGGCGGCCGCGCTACAAATACCCAGCCCCCGCTGGTGGCGCCATCATATCCCTGGTAGCGCGGCAGGGATCAGTCACAGCTGTTTCGATCGACCATGGACCATGGTGGCGAGAGGAGGAGCGGCTCCGGCCACGAGGCGACGCTGAGGACAGTGCAGAGGCCGGCGGTGAAGCCATGGCGCGGCGGCGGCTCCGGCGGCGGAGGTGGTACTGGTGGTGGTGCTACGGCTGCTATGCCGGCGCCGCCCAAGGTGTACCAGGTGGCTCCCAGGGACTTCCAGGAACTCGTGCAGAGGCTCACCGGCGCTGGGACGGCTCCGCCGGCCGCGCGGCAGGCGGCGGACGAGGTACCGCCAGCGCCGGCTTACGCGGTCGCGGAGCACGGGAAGAGCAGTGAGGACGCCGCCGCTGCGGAGATGTTCGACTACGCGCAGTGGTTCTCCGTGCCACTGCTCAGCCCGGCCTCCATGCCGACCTCCGGCTACGACGGACACCACCTCCACCACCATGCCAATGGTGCTTTGATATAGGGCTCGATCGATGTCAAGTTCTAGCCTTGTGAGTGCAAGATCGAGCTAAATTTCTAGTTTCGATCGCTTCTGTAACACTTTGGAATTCCATGAATAAAAACATGGAAATTAGTTTGAGGTCGCGAAAAAGAATAAATCTGGCTTTCGCTTTCAATTCAAACTCTCGTTTTCTCTTCACTTTGGCGTGTAATTATTCCCTGCTTATCTTGTTTGAGCTTCATCATTAGTTAGGTGGTTGCGATTAGCAAACTCAATTAAGGGGGTGTTTGGTTCCATCTTGCTAAACTTTAGACTAACAGGGACTAAACTTTAATCCACAT
This sequence comes from Zizania palustris, assembly GCA_019279435.1. NCBI lineage: Eukaryota > Viridiplantae > Streptophyta > Magnoliopsida > Poales > Poaceae > Zizania > Zizania palustris. Next base: position 48,206,418 of record JAAALK010000286.1, on the reverse strand, counting down.
GAGGTTGCTTAGGCTATTCACAATGATGAGTTTCATATCACTGTTTTCTAGAATGCCATATCAGCTTTACAACTGAATGAAATACTCTCTCTCAGTGGAGAATTTCATTTCACTATTTCCTAGGCTAAACAGTGTAATTAAATGCAACTAGCTCTCCTCTCTACGATGAAACGATTTAGCTATCAATGGTTGTTTCATTTCATTTCATCTGTCTTGGAAACGGGTTAACACCACTTCCTTCTTTTTCTTCATTAATTGAATGTCATTTAAGCAAAAAATCTAATGTGGCATGATAATTAATACCATGAAACACTCCATGAAATCCCATTGTGAAACCCCAGAAACCCCATGGTTTGCCTCTCATTAATACTCCTCGAGGTGGGAAAAAAACTATCTGTGGGCATTTATTAAGGGTAGTTTAGTCATTTTCACCCACTTTAATAACCTTTAGTCCCTATAACCAAACATGTTGGAACTAAAATTTAGTGAAGTGAATAAGGAGAGACTAAAGTTTAGTTTAGTCTAAAAAACCAAACATGGCCTAAATAAAGACATCAACGATTATTCTTCGTCGCCGTTGAACTTTCTATGTAGATGGCTGAATTTTTGCACGTGAGAATTCCTCTGCTCATCGATTCATTTCGCGTCCTCTTTTATTGTGTTGTCAATCATGAAAATCCCTTGGATTCTTCTGATTTCTGGAGACTACAGTGAGTCACCCCTAATGTAATGACCTAACATTTTAGGTCTTGTTTGATATCCTTAAATCTTGACCCAATTCACGTAGATAGAGTTGAGATTTAAGGGCTTCAAATAAGCTCTTACTGAGAGAGGGAATTTCCTTATGAAAAAGCTTAAATAATTATTCAATACTATTTAGTATTGGGACGTGACGCTACGGGAAACATATGGTTTGCCGAGTGCCATAAACACTCGGCGAAGGCTTTGCCGAGTGTTGCACTTGGCAAAGACATCATCGGTAAATAAGGGTTCGTTGAGTATTTTTTTGGGCACTCGGCGAACCCTTCACCGAGTGCCACACAAGACACACGGCGAACAAAACTAACTTCACGGTACACAAAGGAAGATGACGGTGGGTTCGCTGAGTGTCAAAACTTGACACTCGGCAAAGAAAAAAACTGAAAAAATAGAACACCAGTGCCACGACATTTCATCGAATGCCTAGTGGGCGCGGCACGGCGAGGGCGGGGTAGAGCGCGTCACCAAGGGGGGGCGGGGTAGAGCGCGACGTCGTGGGGACGGCGCACGGTGCGGCAGGACGGAGCGTGGCGCTACGGGGCAACCGGTTGGGTGAAGCGCGGGGCCGCCGACAGGGTGTAGTCGGGCGCGATGTTGTGGCGACGATGGCGGTGGCTTGGCGACGACGACCTCGGCGGCATGGCATCCCGCCAGCAGCCAGGTGGGAGGTGGGAGAACAAAAGAGAGTGGAGGGGTATTGAAAAAAGGTTAGTGAAAATTTTGAAAAATTTAGTGTCGGTTTTAAAAATTCGCGGGAAATATGTGCGGGAAGCGAAATTTTTGTTTGCCGAGTATTGCACTCGGCAAACACAAATAGTTTGCCTCAAATTTGGCACTCAGCAAATATTTTTTATTTTTGTTAAATTTGTTTTTCATTCTTTTCTTTAACAAAATTTATGAAATAATAGTGGGTAATACATAATGAAAACATAAATATGTTTTTTATAATTTATTTTATTATTTCATGCTCTTTTTGATTAGACTTCACATGTTTCAATTTAAATACTAGAAATATAATTAATGAATTAAAACAACTAGCAGATCTAGAAAAAATACCAAAAAATTTCATGGGATAAAATACATTGTATTTTGATTGCAAAAAACTTCAAGTTGGATCAAATATTTAATTATCAATTTGCTTTCAAACTTATCTCATTTCTTTTCCAAACCCTAATTCCCCCTCTCAAAATCTCCTATTTCTAAACACTCTATGTGATAATTTTATCGAAACATTTTTAATTTTTTTATCACAGAATATGCATATCATATCATAACATCATATCAAATATAATATTATTTTAGACTTCATTTGTTTTTTTAGAATTAAAAAACTATTAAGCTCCACGTCGTCGATCGAGTGTCGCAACCAATATTGTTCAATATTTCTTTCAATTCAATGGATAAGAACTAAAATTATACTCTAAAACATGAATATGATTTTTTGTTTATTATTTCATACACTTGCAGTTTAATTTTGACCTAATTTAACACGCTTAATGAAATAAAAATAGTAAACCAACATAAAAAATATCAAATTTTTGCATTAGATAAGCTATGTTATTTTTTAATTTAACAAAAAAAATTCAAGACCAAACAAATATCTAATCATCAAATTGATTTCAAACTTAACTCATTTGTTCACTAAAACATATTTACTCTTTGCATAATCTTGAGTTTCTTATTGTCATATATGACAAATTTCTCAAAACATTTTTAATTTTTATAACAGTATCTATGTATCATATCATAATACATGATAAGTCTCATGTTATTTGGACTTCATTTGATTTTTTTAGAATTAAAACTATTAATGTCTACGTTGCCGATAGAGTGTCGCAACCTACTTTTTTCAAAATTTATCTCAAATTAGAGTGTAATAACTCCAAATATACTAACAAAAATGAATATTATTTTTATATAATTTTTGGTTCATTATTTTAAGCACCTATTTCAATTTAAATCCTAAAAACATACTTAATGGATAAAAAATAGCAAACTAAACTAAAATAATATGAAATTTTTATAAGGGATAATATATGTTGTATTGTGAGTGCGGAAAAAATTTCAAGCTAAAACGAAATTGCAAACACCACATAGACTTGAAATATTTTTTCACACAAAATAAAAAAATATGTTTGCCGAGTGTCAGCAAACCAAGTGTCTTTGTCGAGTGTTTCCCGAAAAAAAAAATTGGCCGCAGAAGCACATCGTCGCAACGTCCGTTAGTATCAAATTTTGCCAAGTGTATTTTCAAAAAACACTCGGCAAAAAATTAGTTTGCCGAGTGCCCGAAATATTACACTCGGCAAAGACTTTGGCACTCGACGAATAATCGTTTTCAGGTAGTGTGATACTCCATTGTTTTAAATTAGTGGCTCAATGCAATTGTGGAAGCAAGATAAAAGTTTCATGTGAAAAATACTGAGAAATCAGAACCAAATTCCTCGGAACGGGATTAGAGGGCACCTACTTTCTAAGGAGATAATACTTTTAATTAATTTTAGCTTTTAATTTATATCATATAATTTTATATGCATGCATGTACGTAATGAAATATAAAGAGATAATATCTTATTTAAATGTAAGCCATTGATTAAAAAATATTGAACGGTTCACAATTATTTATTTGTTTCTTAAAATTCCTCACTTGTAATTTAAAGGTTTAAGTTGAAGAAAAACGTTAATGTACATTTACACATAGCTAGATCTCTTTATAGCGTACTTAGTAAAAAAACTGGTATTTAGTAAATGTTAGGAAAGAAACCTGACTTCCCTTTTTTAAAGATTACTTTGAGCTCGTTAAGAAAGAGATCCTTCGAGCATATCTTTAATTTGTGGCTAGGATAACAGATGCTTTCCTTTCCGCTTTTATTTTCTATGTTTAAGGAATAGGTTTCCTTTTAGATTTTTCTTTTAAGTTTAGTTTCTTCTATGTTTAGATTAGAATTTGCACTATAAATAAATAATTGTTTTAGACGTTTAGAATAATAAGAGAAGAACAATAAAATTGCGTTCGCCAATTTGTTTATGTGTATCTCTGTTTTCGTCGGTGGGCTCGGCTGACAGTAAAAACAAGATCACCCTGCAGCTAATTAGGTAATTATACAGCAGAAAGCATCATCTTAAACTTTTAACCGCCAGTATATAATAGAGTACATTGTCTGCATTACCATCACACATTCTACGTGTACTCATAGAAACAGTCTCGAGCCGGCCGCCGGCCGGCGCCGATCAAACTCGGCCTTCCGACGACGATCAGTAGGCGGTGCACTTGGTCGTCTTGCAGTCGATTGTACAGCCGCCGCCGCCGTAGCCCTTGCCGGAGCTGCTGTACGACGAGAAGCACTTCTTGGGGCACGTCACCTTCTTCTTGAAGCAGGGGCCCTTCTCGGAGCACACCACCGTGGGCACCACCACACCGCCGCGGGAGTAGCCGCCGTTGGGGCCACCGAACCCTCCGCCCCACCCGCCGCCCATCCTGGGCACGTTGAACCCGCGGCGTCGCCCATCCCGGGGATGCTACCGATGCCCAGGCTGGTCGGGAAGCCGCCGCCGGGATTGGTGGCCGGCGGCGCCACGGACGAGGTTCATGCCTCCCAATTGTTGCCCTCACATCGCCTTGCTGCCATGCTCATGCCTCCTATCGTCGCTGCCTAGCCACATCAGACATCTTGCCTTATTACTGTCTCCACCTAGCCTCACTCCATGCAACCATATATCTTCGTCTGGTCGTCATGACTCACCTTGTATTCATCTCTATCTAGTCGTGCCTTGTAGTCGTCTTTATTCGTCGTGCTCTCAAGTGGTGTTTAAATTTTTAGGGATTTCTATCAATTCTATGAAAGATAAGGACATGAAATTTGCTCCTGATGAAAAAGGGGAAATTGTGTATATACCATATGCATATAACAAACAATTCATATGATATACAGATGAATGACACGTGTCCCCTTTTTTTATCCAACGGTGCGGTGGCTAGCTAGCAACCAAATTTCAGCCTTCTGGTTCCAATGTTTGGTTCGGCTCGGCTCAGGTCGACTCGGTTGCAACCTATTGCTAGTGGCTGGCTGACTTATGCAGCCACACTGGGAGCAGTGGGAGCTCCATGACTGCATCCACGTGTTGACACCGAGATTTAGTAAAGCCCAAGACTCATCAAGAAAGGTGCGCACGCGGTCAACAATAGGTCAAAGAAAGTCAAACGAGTCCATCCACAACAACTCCATGATCGGATAGGGGAGCCAATGAAGATAAGAGTAATAGATGGTTACAGATTCATCCAAAATCGACTGGATAAGTTACTTGGACGACAAGTCTACAAATTATAAATATGTATCCCTTAGGTTAGATTAGATAACTCTTGTTCAATCAATCAATCGGCGCATCGCCACCTTTGAGCGCCAAGGTTATCCGACGGGACTCAGGCGCTCGAAGTTGGGCTGTATCATTTTGATCTCCGGCGAAGAGGTGAATCTTGCCACCCCGACGTCTGTGCCAACTAGGTTAGTACCCGCACGACTGAATAGGTTCAGTTCGATCTCTTGAGGAGAACGGTGAAACAACACGGTCGCTGGTTATTCTCAGTGTATTTGGCTAGGTCTATGGTTGCATCAGTGTATTTTTTCATGCTGTATACTATTCATTTAAATAAAGTTTTCCGATTCGTTGATATATTATTCATATCATCGTGACTAGCTACAGTCTTGGTTAGGTACGATCTAATTATTGTGATGATTTCCGTAATATAGATCTGTTATCTAGCATGTTTTATTTATTTATATCAAAGTACTAGCTAATAGGTTATCTTGAATTCATCTCCATATCATGTTCATCATCGAAGGGTGCACATCGGCCTATATGCCCGATCTATCTTTTCCATCGATCAATGGAGCGCTTGCTTGATTAGGCCAACTTGGGCTATCGGCCGTATGGTCGATCGACATGCTGACTTATGATTTTATCCTTTCTGCCACAATCATTGGCTTGCCAACCAATCGGCTATGCTACTAACCTTTATCTTTTTTGATCACTTATCAGTTGCAGGGTCAAACTGATTGGCACGCCCTAAACCCCTTCTCTAAGAACGTAGGACCTGCATTGGAATCAAGCATATCTCCTAGGCCACGCGTGTGTCAGTGTGTGACCAAAACGCATGCTAACACGGTTTTTAGCACGCCCGGTGAGACCATTTCCAACAACTCAGCCATGGCGGGCGAGCTCAACGAGGGAAATGTCATCCCAATCACCATGGACACTCTATCTGAAGAACATAGGACGGAGGTGCAACAACACGTGGAGGAATTCCGGAAGTCATGCCTGTAAGTCTATGGCATGAATCGGCTGGGTACGGTTTAGAGGGCCCCGCTTCCAACACTAGTGCTGACCATAGAGGGTGGTTAGCCAATGGAGAATTTTTAGGACAATCTTCAAGAAGTCGTCAATCGGGTGATACGCCAGTCGTTGGTTAGCCAATCAGGGACACCGACCAAGATCATTCAAGGACTGATCAAGAAGGCCATCGAGAGCATAGTGGTCCGTGAGGCACCGCAAGATCCGACGTACCTCCCAATGACCCATTAAGACTACTGCAGCACACTCGGTTGGCGTTACTACCGCAAGGGCCGATGAGGCTAGACTAGCCGAACTCTTCGCTCGGCTATGAAGGCGACAAGATGACCCAGCCATCGGCCCCCTCACGCGGTCCGCCCTAAGGCACACTAGGCAGGGCCGATAAGAATGCACAGGCATCGTTCTCGGCGTTCGATCCAAGAATTCTAGGGCAAGGGATGCCACAAGTGACGTACAACATCGCAACAGACCCCCTAACAGACCTCATGCCACCAAGGGGCACCCGATTTCATCCCTCCTAGATACCACCGGATGGTGTATTACAAAACAATGTCATACAACGATGCAGAGCAATACAGATACGATGCTGCTCAGTGGGATCAGTATCAACAGGCACCAATGCCTGCCCAATGTCCGTCGTCAGGTCAGTAGGAAGATGATTGGGTGAATCAGATCACAGAGCTCATCAAAGATCAATTTGAGTTGAAGCTCAAAGAGTAGACATCGGCTGACGAAGCGCTGAAGGTCCGGATTTTTTCGCTATCCCTGTCAAGATTGGCCTTCGCGTGATTTTTTTCGCTGCCGGCAGATTCCATCAGAAGATGGGCCGACCTAGAAAAGAAGTTTCACAAGTACTTCTTCGCCGGCATCCAGGAGATGAAACTGGCTGACTTGACGTCCGTGAAACAAAGTATGAATGAGTTGGTCCCAGATTATATACAGAGGTTCCGAGACGTGCAAAGCAGATGTTACAGTGTAAACCTAAGTGACAGTCAGTTGGTAGAACTGGCGTTTAAGAGACTCTTAACCCCCATCAAGTATGGTAAATTACTGTTTTATCTCCACCTTATACTTTTTGACGATTTTTCCCTCTATTAGTTGTACTGCTCCTCATCACGATACGGTAGAAATTAATATGATCTGCTAAATAAAAAAAGAATAGGATGCACTCTACTGTCCATAGATTGTACCGTAAAATCTTTATAAGTGGATGTTTAGTTTTATGGACTAAAATTTAATCTCTGTCGTATTGAAATTGGGACATCGATTTGAAAGACTAAATGAAACTAATTATAAAAATAATTATAGAACTGGAGGATGCGAGACAAATCTATTAAGCCTAATTAATTCATGATTAGCAAATATTTACTATAGCATCACATTGTCAAATTATAGCGTAATTAGGCTTATTAGATTTGTCTCGCGAATAATCCACCGATTATGAATAGTTTTTTTAAATAATCTACATTTAATTGTCCAAATAGAATATAAACATTCGATGTGATATGGACTAAAAAAAATAGTCCTCATAACCAAACACCCCCTAAATCAGTAGAGTAGAGAGAAATTAGTTATGAAATCCCAGATATCATCACTCCAATCATGTAAACAATTGGACAGAACGAGCAAGAACATGAAAATATAAGCTTGACAACGGCAATATATCTGCTTGCAAGTAAGAAACTGATAATTAATTGTGAACACAGCAAACAGAAACAAACAGCACCTTGCAGAGCACAAACAACCCATTCAAAACAGGCAAAGGCCCAAAGACAGAGAGAGCCACAGTAGCTGCAGCCAATCATGAACTTCCAGCACGATATGACCAGTTCTTATACACAAGATGTGATCTATGGATACATACATACATATATATATATATATATATATAGCTCAAACCAAACGGAGTCCATACCAACACATACAAACTCTATCATTACAACTTTGTCTCTCTAGCTCCGTGCATCTCTCCAGCTAGATCGAGCTGCAAGTAGACAGGGAGTTGCAGCTGTGCATACTATACACAGGCATGGGGTTTTTTTGGCCGCCTAAAGCACGGACGCCATGATAGAGAGCACCTTTCCCTCCGGGCAGCATCATGCCAGTCCAGCCCTAATCTGCATCCGTGACATTATTTATGTGTACGCACCCGGCCGGCCGGCCGATATGATGCCCAGGAACAGATGACTTAACGCTAGCTAGCCGCTCTCTTGTTAATTGTTATACGACCAAACCTAGCTAACTTTAATTAGTGGCCACCAGTTTGGATGCCGACATGCATTCATGCATACACCTTGGCATGTACAATGGTAGTTTTGAAACTGTCTATAAGCTGAACATTTTACAAAAAAAAAATCTCATTTCGCAGCAATAAATGATGAGAGAGATACAAGCCGTCTCTTGGTAAAGAGACAGCAAAAGCTCATGCTCCAATGCATATTTAAGGATCTATGAGTCATGGTTACATACAAACATTAAATATTTTGTAGACAATTAAACAGACAACTACTATCTATGGATTGTACTAGTTGACTATTTAGCTGTCTGTGTTGTAAATTTCAAAAATCTACAGATGAAGGCTGTCTATACCGTTGTATTAGGCAGATCGGAGGGGCCGCTTTTACATTATGTCTTGATCAGTTCTACGTACGGTCACTGACAGAGGCAGAGGCAGTTTTCATGAAGAGATCAGTATTGTACACCATGCATGCCTGGCACGTACTCATCTGTAAGCTCATATTTGTATCGAGAATTTATATGGTCATTGTGTTTTGTTCAGTAAGACGGATGGCGTATCTTTATAATCAATTATATTGATGTTATATACTTACCCGGTGGCAGTTTAAGAGATAACTAATTCCCCCGTTTTTAAATACCAAAATGCTTTACATTTATAAACGGAGTTAGCACTTATCAATTATCATATATTGTGGTAAATTTTATGCTAAACCAAAAATATCATGGATTATCTATTTATTTTGATCTAATGGCTAAGATTAAACATGGTAGATCGTCCTTGTTTTTTTGCATATATTTTTTTATTTTCCGCGCTAATTTTTCAATTTTGTAAACATATTTTTAAATTTTCTATTGCTCGACACCAAGTATTTTAACTATAATTATCGTAATAATAAAATAAATTTTGATCCTTATCATCGTAACAATAAAATAAATCTCAGGACACTTATTACTTCGTGCAGCTAGCGCCGCCTCTTTTTTTTTTCTTTTAAGGTGACACCTACAGTAGTGCGAATCAAAAGGTGGCGAAACGAGGTGCCTTTCTCAGTGCCCCTTACTGCCATCGCCATTGCAGCACCATCTTGGCATCTTGGCTCAGGCTCAGCTAGAGCTAGCTAGCTCGCCCATGCAAGGACTCGCGTCGCCGGCCGCCGTTCCGTCCCAGCGGTGCGCTCCCTTCTGCGGCCGCTCCGGCAGGAGCAGGGCGCCACGCACGAGCCGGCGCCCTCCTTCGGCGGCGGCCGCCGGGCAGCAGGGAGGTTGCGGTCGGCCGCTGGACCGCGTGGCCGGGTGGGTCGGCGGCGGCATCGCCGCGGCGTTCTTCGCCTCGCTGGAGCGGTGCTCGTGCGTCAACGTCCGCACGCACGACGAGCTCGACGACGAGCAGAGGGAGTCCGAGGCGCCGCTGATCATGTTCGACGACGGCAACGGCCGCGGCGCTGCAGGCGCCGTCGCCGGCGCCGACGTCTCCGGTGGGAGGAGGAGAGGAAGCGGGAGGAACGACAAGGGCAAGAGCAGTGGCGCCGGCGGCATGGGCTGTTATGGTGATTATTAGCGGTTATTTTTGCCTCGATGTTCTCGATGATCGTTAAGGTTGTGTGATTATATTTAAGCTATATATATATCTAATTTTTATCCATTTTTATTCTTGTATACCTATGATAATTTGTATTCAAGATTTCAAGCTAAGGTATCTTAAAGTTTAGCAACCATGAATTAAAGAATATTTGATAATTTATCACCTTAAAAAAGTAGTTTCAATTATTTATCGCTTTGGCCAACTTTCATAACACTCAGTTGACTCCACTTGCCATCCACACAATAGCAAATAATCAAACCGCACAAATTTAATTTTTTAGTAACAAATCCTCAAATCTCTCGCGAATTAAACGGTCCCTTTTTGTGTTCGAAATATTTTTGTTTTAAGTGATAAATTGTTCATACCGAAAAATGTAAAGTTCAGCTTGTTAATTTATAGCAGTCTCCTGCGGCATAATACATGTACATGTACAGTAGCTTGTTCAAAATCTACCGTATTGTATGATTAGTTTGGTTACTTTTTCTTTCTTTTTATAATTTGGGCAATGTGCAAACGCATCGTTAAAGCAGTGGCTCATTAGAATCATTAAAAACAGCTCGAGTTTGCTCTCCCCTCCTTGAGCCACGTCATGATTTTGTGAAAAACACCTCCGATTTTTAGGTAATTTGTTGGGATCCTGACGTTTTCCCCGGCGTGGCAGCTCCCACGAGCCGCCACGTCGCCCCAGGCGGCATCGTCTTATTTGCGAAAAGAACCTCATTTTTATAGATAATTGCGTGGAGGACCGGCACAGTTCTCTGTGTTGTCTTGCGTGTTTTGCATCTGCGTCCTCTCTTCCTGAGATATTATACACGAAGGAGAGAAAAAACGAAAAGTTGGAGTGCGCTCTGAAATTGAAAAATTCGGGGTGTTTTTCGTGAAACGTCCAGCCAAGGGTCCAAAGCCCCACGTGCCCAGTCCGCCATTCAGTCCCAGTCCTCGTCCCCGTCCCCTATCCCTCATCCCTAACCCTAGCCGCCACGCGCAGTACCTGCTCACACTCTCGCCCCTGCATTTCCTATAGATCTCCCCGAGTCCACGACCGCAGCCGTCACCGCCGTCGTCGCCGCCGCCCCACCACGGTGAGATCACGCCCTCCTCCCCTTTTCATCTCGTCCCTTCGCCCGCCGCTACGCTCCCTAGGGTTTTGGCCACCCGCCGACGTGCACTCTTCAAGTCCTCATCTAGGGTTTTGATGTCATGCTTGATGATCTGCGGCTCCATGACCTGACTCTCATACTTCTGGGTGGATGCAGGACGGTAACAATACCAACCTTGATGCGGCGATTGAGTCGCTCCTGAATGTGGAGAAGCAGATGAGGCTGGACGCTGATGTCGCCGGCACGAGGAAGGCCGCCATCGACATCGCCGAGCTCTGCTACAAGGCCGGCGCGTGGAAGACGCTCAATGATCGCATCATGCTCCTCTCCAAGAGGAGGGGGCAGCTTAAGCAGGTCAAGCTCTCGCGGTTTCTACTATGTTTGACCTTCGCTTAGTTCTAGCTGAATTACTAACCCTGATTTAGCTATTCAACTTATATGTTCAATGTTATACTGACCGTAGGCACATTCAAACTCCAAACTATCTCTGGAGCACATGTAATTGAGACTAGCATGGCATACCCACTGCCACTGTGTTGTCATTATGAACAATGATGATTTTATATTGGGACGAACTTATAGTCATTTTAAGTTTTGATTATCTTAGTTATTGATCATGCACATTAAAATTATCTATGCTCAAAGGAACATGGTGTCATATTTAGTTTGATGTGATGGGATGTGTGCTGTGATTTGTAACCTGTAAGGGATAATACAATAATATTTAGTAGGAAAGAAACACAGATTACTCCTTGCACTGACTATCACTATTGCTAAGCTGTGTCTTTGGCTGCGTCTCAAGTACAATTTCACCGTGTGCTGTATGCATTAAATATTTCACTCAAAAATTCACTTTGCATGCATTTTTCTCCAAAACAGCACAAAATTGTTTTACCATATCTAACACTTAACATTTATCTGAAATATTTACTTACAAATTATACGGTATCTTGTAAGCATGCAATACTACACTACTGTTAATTTAGTTTCTATGGTCATGTATAACTCTTCAAATTTTTTATTTGTACAGGCTATTACTGCCATGGTTAAGAAAGCAATGGAGTACATTGACTTGACACAGAGACACGTATTGAGCTAATCAAGACATTGAGCAGTGTATCTGCCGGAAAAGTGAGAACCATGGATACTCAAATATTTCTCTCCATAGGTATGTTGTTTATTCATATGTGTATTCTCACTGTTGTGCATCTAATAGATATATGTGGAGATAGAGAGAGCAAGATTGATCAAAAGACTTGCAAAAATAAAAGAGGAGCGGGGATAGATTGATGAGGCTGCTGATTTAATGCAAGAAGTTGTTGTAACCTCATGCTGCTCTGAATCAAGACATACAATTCCATCTATTATAATCACCCTAGCGTCATCTTCCTCTTATCTATGTAATATCTCGTTGATTAACAAGTTGATCTTCAGGTCGAAACATTTGGTTCTATGGCAAAGACAAAAAAATATCATTCATTCTGGAGTAGGTATGAAGTGTATTACGGTAATAGGGCTTTGAACTGCTACAAAGACCGATTCCTGGAATCTAACTATAATCATGGTCACAGGTCCGACTGTGCTTGGATCGTCAAGATTATGTATGGGGAAAGATTTTATCCAGGAAAATCAGTCCTAGGGTATTTGATGCATACCCATCAAAGGAAAAAAGAAAACAAATGAAGGTGACGGTATTGTTCAGGAAGTCCCGTCAGAGATACCTTCTCTCTTGGAACTGAAGTGCATCTACTATGAATTGATGATTTTGATGATTCGGTATGTGGTCCAGCTAAATGAAAATAATTCACCATGAATTCATGTATTTTCTGGTAATGTTGGGTTGTTGGCTCAAGTTTATGCTCCTCTGTTCAGCAAAAAATTGCTCTCGATACTGTTTTAAAATGTACGATTAAATATAGCTCACCAGTTAGAGGGAAATACTTTGAACTAATGGGGCTGTTATGGCAATATACATAAATTGTTCAGCATGAAAATACAACAATGATATAATAAATAAAGGTGATACCATAAATTGAGTTTTGATATTTCCTATATATTATACATCTCATTCTATCTTAGAATCACATAACCAGTATAGATTGCATGAAAATTCTGCCAAAATTTGTTGTTCGAATGTTATAGAAGAGAACTTACTGAAACATAGTTACATAAGGCGTCCATATCTATTTTTAATCATAGTTGTATAAAATGTACCGGGGTGTTTCGTGATTCCTTTATTTATAGTGAGGTGATGTTGTGATATCATATTTGACATTCTCTGTTAAAAAGAGTGACGATGAAGAGAAGCCATTATAGATCCTTTGTATATGTTATTATAAAGCAACAAATATCATGCTTGTGGGCAGAGTCCAGTAATTTATAATCTCTCCATTCCCAGCAAGTATATGACCATGATTTGTTCTCTGCTGATGATATCATGGTATCAACATATGAAAAGGTTGTTCCTTAGTGAAATCTCTCCAAATCTTTTTATTAGGTTGTGCATTGTATTTCAATGATCGGATGACTTTTTTTATTCAAATGAACAAAATATCAATTGTGAATATGTGTAGTCAACTTCTATGTCAAGAAGAAAATGTTGCAAGCTAATTGAATGCACTTCAATTTATTACTATAATAGTGTCGACCAAGCTTGAACCTTCAAAAGACTAAATCTGTTTACATTTACAAGAAAACACAATAGAAGTGTGTTGGCCAGAAAACATTAATGTACTAATGATTTTGATTTGACAGGTTCTTAGAAAGAACTAATATATTATTAATGTATTCTTTTGTTGATGGTTATCTTAATTGACTTGGATAAGATAGTATCAGAAAATTTAGTTACAAATATTATGTGAACCGTATTAAAAAGGAAAATGTCAATATAAAGTCATCAAAACTGATAGATCACAAGCGCGCGAAGTGCGCAGGACGTTCTAGTGGCAATTTATGATTACTAGCGTTGTGCGCCACATTTGTGAGCGTAGACAAAAAAGCCATGGAGAATGCATTAAAAAAGCTACAAACTTTATAAAAGAAAAAAAACTTAGAGAAAAATAATATCGGACATTAAGCAACATATTGAATTAATTAAACAATACAACTATACAAGCCAAAAGGTGTTTCAGCTAGGTCAAGTTAGCAGAAAATATGTGAGATAAGGTACACTAGTATTTTGACAAGTTTTAGAATATAATCACATAACATAATTTAATAACAGAGTAACATTCTGTGCCCAATCCATATAACAGGCAGATATGTAGAATCTCCAGAAAGCATAGAGCATGTTCAACATTGTTTTCTTCCATTGCATAATTTACAATAATCTAATTCACATGGTTTACGGACGAAAGCACATAATGATCTTGTAGGTAACCCCGTAGAGTTAAACTCTTGTGCAACGGCAACTGGTGATAACATCTTCTCTGAAACTGAACCATCTGTTGCACCAATATTCCTTGCCCCTTCAACAGTCTCTGCATTTTCAGATTCATTTGACTCAAAGGTATTTCAATATCCTTTGGATGATTTAACTTACACTTTGCGCCAATTTTGCATCTACTTGTTTTTTCATAGAACTGTACAGAAGCACAACTATAAAATGATTTTAAGTGTGATGCAAAATAAATAAGAAAAACAAAAAAGGTGCAATAGCTTCTAATCGAACAGACTGGCTCATAAGGCTCTTAGAAAGATTAAATCATCTGAAATTTAACAATAAATAACTTATATTAAGATGTGTTAAGTAAAATGGTTTCCTCAAATTTTTGTTCTAGTTGCGGCATCAGCATTAAGAAGAGGAAGTCACCATCACTTTTTAACTGCAAGTATCCAAAAGAAATTGATAATTACTCGTTATTATAGCATTCACATGATATTTTATACCATTCAAAGAACTATTGTAATCAGTCATAAGAATTGATAAAATGAAGCACTTTCGTATGGTATTAGAATCAAGACCAAATATGTTATCTCAGACAACAAGAGCAATAGACACTAACCACTTGTAGCCTCCAAAAAAAACTGAGTAGAGCTTTTTCATGCTCACTATCGAAGTCTTGATAGGTTCTCAATGGTCCAGGTAAATCTTGAGGTTGGTGGATCCTCGACTCGCCATGAAATTGCCTTTGTTGGCACCATAGAGTTGCACGTCATCATTTTGCAAAAAAAAAAACCTTCAGTTTCATGGCAATTTGTTAAGCATCATGACATTTTGAGTGGCATGGCTGCCAAATTTGTAAACATAATTAGTAGGAAGAAGAATATCAACAAACCAAATTTATATACCATTTAAAACATGTAACTGTTTGCGCTGATTAATAGATTTCACCAAACACAATAAGATGAAATAAAGTCTGAATACTCTAATAATTCAATCTGGGGCTTTGGTGATCATGCATATATATATATATATGTGTGTGTCTTCTAATTAAAGATCTTGATGGCATCTGTAAATTAATCTATGTCCTCAACATAAAGCATCCGGTGGAAACAAGCAAACATGCCTTTTTTACGGCTAACTTGCATGCATCCATTCAGAACTAAACACCGGCCGCTATAAATGACCGATGAAACAATTACTCAATTAGACACCTTGTATATAACCTATGGTTAGCTTAATGTTTAAAAAAGTCATAAGTTATAAGAAGCCAGAACTTATTGTCGTAATAAGTCATAAGCACATTCATAATGAGTAATCAGCATGGGCATAGTGAAAAGGAACTTCAAGCCTTCAAGGCAACATTATCAAGAACCACTGAAAACTTTTTGTATTCCCACGATGTATCTTGATTCATGTGATATTCTAGGACCAGCTGAAATCTTGAGGCTTTCAAATAAGCTGGCCAAACATACTCACATACTCAAGCATTACATAGAGGTGACAGCCTGATAGTCAGACATGATAATTTTCACTCTAAAACTACAAATCTAGAAGCAACACCAGCATTAGTGGAAGGAGAATTTGAGATAGTAATGTCCTTAGAAATTTCATATTCCGATCATAGGCCAGTGGCGTTAAAAGGTAAACATGCTTCTGAAACTTACTGCCCCTACCACTTTTTTTCCAGAATGTGATGTTGTATATTTCAATTAATTGTACCTGATGTTAATGTCAACCTTGTAACTTATTGTGCCCATCACATACCTGCGGATAAGGGACCCATGCTTCGAGGTGAAGCCACAACTGGCTTTGTCTAAGGAGTTCACCGACGGGAACCTGCCCACCGAGTTGGTCCAGTTGAATGCTGCTAGCGAGCATGCGTCGGGCCTGGAGGACAACCGCCGGCGTGACGCATCACAGTGAAGAGCTCGATGGCGGTGTCGACCGATGAGGAGGAAGCAAGGCTGCACATAAGGGTGTTGTAAATGAAGGCGAGGTGGGAGGAGACCGAGGATATGAATAGGAGGTGAATGGAGCGGATGGCGGTGGCATGGTGGAGGTCGCCGGCAGGGAAGACGACGACGAAGCAGAGGAGCTTACCAAGTGCTGCAATCGTGTTAGAGACCGTGAGGAGCTCCATTGGCGAGGAGGAGATATTGGAAGGGAGCTTCAAGGTAGGGACGGCAAGGCGGAGGCACGAAGAGCGAGTCGCGCTGATGGTGGTTGTAGCAGCGAAGAGGAGATGGAGCGGCGGCTAGGGTTAGGGGATGGGGGAGGGAGTGGCCGAATGGGGCTGGGGCTTCCAGCGGCCTGTACGTTTTCACAAAAGCCCCCACGTTTCTTATTTTTAGAGCGCACTCCGATTTCTCGAATTTCCTCTCCTTCACGTATAAATTAACAGGAAGCAAGGGCGTATACGAAAAAGGAGCAAGACAGCAAACCATACTGCGCTGGACCTTTACGCGATTAGAGATAAACATGAGGTCATTTTTGCAAAAATGGCAGCTTGGGAAGGGGAGCACGCGTCGGTCGGTGATAGGCCAACAGGAGTCAGAGCGCGGAGAGGCCTCGAATTCCCGCAGGCTTTAAGGATTGTAATTGAGCATAAGTCAAGTGTTTATTGCGATTCGATCTACCCACTTACACAAATATACTACTCTCCTGTTGCTCCGAATAAAAACTTTTAGTTAAAAATATTTGAAATATAATAATTTAGTATTTGTAAAAAAATAAATGATATGATTACTCGTTACTCACCCATCCGAGAAAAATAGTTTATTTCTTTTACTAGTTTTCTGGATCTTGGATTATCCACATGTCAGTTAATGTAGCCGATAAATCATTAAATTTTCAATTTAAAAAATGTTATATGATCCCATTTCTTTTTTTTAAATAACCTAACGTTGCTTGTTGAAACATAGCTTTTATTAGAAGTCGATACAAATTTAAATTACATTATGCACATAAATTCCTAAAAAAATATTGAACATTTGGCCCATCAATGGAAGCCCACCGGTCTATTTTGTTTCCCGCCTTTTGTTTTCTATGCTACCCGGGCCATCTACCATCCATATCTCCTCATTCTCTTCTTCATTTTGCTTGTGTATGCCAATTGCAAATTTCCAACCAAGTACACATGTAGAACATCTTAGTTGTGACTAACGGCTAGTTAGATGTACATATTTGGATGATTAGTAGTCAATGTTGGGTTACATGCTAGTTTAATCCAAAAGATTATGCTAATAGAAAAAACAGATGATTCAGTTTATATTATGACACACGAGGCTCAATTAATTAGGGCTTGTTTGGAAGAGCTCCAACTCTCAACTCTATCGTAAAGTAGGATGAAGCTGTCCTAAATATCTTAACTCTATAGCTTCGGGCAGCAACCAATTTCATAGAGTTCGACCTCCCGTAGTACAAAATATTAGAATTGCTAAAGAGGTACTCCACATGTCCAAATTGTAAAACTATCCAAATTGCAAGGACCCTCCCATGACATTATAAGAAACAATGATAAGAACATAAACAAAATATGTACATGTGTAATAATGTCAGTTCTCTATGTATACCACTATCGTCATTGTCCTCCACTTCGATGGTTGTTGGGTCTTCTCATCATCAAAGTTAGTGTAGAATTTTGCCATAACAGTCAATGGGGCATATCCCATTGTTATTACCAAATAGTCCCCTTGTGTTAGGCTAACTCTTTGGCTAAATTTAGGTCACCCTTTGTGGAGCCATATCCTACCGCCGCTCGCACAGTTCGCAACCTCAACCTCAGTGGCACACCTATCTATTGTCATTATTTGGAGGGTATCATGAACACAAATGTTATTGACCTCACAAAATCTTTTTGATAAATACTACAATAGTAAGGCAATGTCGCTTCAGTTTGTTAACACAAAAAATCGAACATGTAATGTACACAAAACTATAATTAAACCTGGTGACGCCCTCCGTTAACTAGATGATTGATATTTATTAAGCAACTATCAGCAATATAGGTTGATACATGTAGATCGCTTGGAATCCTTCACTACAACAAAACAGGGAACTTCCGTCGGCTTGAAGTTAGCCCTTTCCCGACGGAAGAAGCTAACTTTCGTCGGCTAAAGGCTAACTTCCGTCGGCATTTGGCCGATGGAAGCGAGTAGACGGAAGTTAGCGCCGAACTCTGCCACGTCAGCAGAAGGGCGCTAACTTCCGTCGGCTATGGTCAAAGCCGACGGAAGTTAGCTGGTATTTTTTTGTTTTTTCCTAGTTGGCTATGGTCACATCCAAACACAATTTATATCACATTCACAATACACATCCAAATTCACATTTCACATCCAAAATCACATTCAAACTTCACATATAACATCCAAAATCACATCTCACATCCAAAACTTCACACATCACATCCAAAATCACATAACACAATTTAATTCACATCCAAAGTCACAGTACACATCCGCATTCACATATACCATCCAAATTCACATACAAAGTCACATAACACATCGAGATTCAATCCAGGTTCACAATACACATCCATACTCACTGATCGCCCACATTTGGGTCGTGGGGGCCGCCGCTGCCTCCCGCTTCATCCACATTTTCTCAGGAGGCTCCATCCTGGCCAGGTGTACGGAAACTCTGAAGAAATAGACAAAATTAGAGAACGAATTAACTCAACTACTCTTCTAAACACTAACTTAAGTATCTGAAGTAACGATATGTCAGGAGGTACCTCAAGTGATGTAGAATATAATGGTGGTGGCGAGGGAGGTAGTGGTTGGAAATTGGACATGTCAAATCCACCATGCTGCTGGGCTAGTTGCTACACATGTTGTAATGTAATCAGTTAGTTCTAAACCTATTTCTGAATACTTTTTAACTGCAACACTCCAAACTAAACTTACTTGGATCATCGCCTGCTGTTGTGCTAAGCAGGCGGTATAGTACTCGTCGCGCCGCCTCATTTCCTGCGTCATTTCCTCCCTCACCCGAACCACCTCCGGGGCTTCTTCTGAGCGACGACGGCTGGAGCCAACTCCGACGGAGCTCTGCGACGACTGAGCTGACTTCTGAGCTCTCACCGCTCTCAAGTCAATAACTCCATTGAACATGGAGTACCTGCAACATTGAATGAGTTAGTTACCATCACAATACCATACACAAAACATTAATAAAAACATTGTCTCACCGTCCATGGATTTTTCCACCTCCGCTGTTGTACACGGCCATTTGGTCGACAGGTTCTCTCTGCCAATTATAGTCCTCTCCATTGAGTCGAACCATGTGTTCACCATACTGCGCCTGCAAAAAACATGCCCGATTAGCTAGACGCAGAAAAATGAAATTATGCAAACTCTTAATAACATCTCACCAAATGTTCTGTGGCTGTCTGGCTACACAAGACATCTGGCTGTGTAGGATCACTTCCTTTATGACCAGAGATATACACCTCTATGTCACTTGGCACGTTGCCAGATTTAGCTTCCTGTACATTAGAAATGAGTTAGTCAAATTACAATGTATCTATAGCTAAAGAGTGACAGAAGAAGGTCTTACCATGCGTTTAGTGTGGCGAATATGACCATCGGCACCATATCTGTGCTTCGGATCCGTCCCGCGACATTGTCTTTTCTGCTCGGAAGTCTTCTTAAATGCAACTGAAGACCAAATCTTACATAATTTGAAATATGCGTCCTCGCGGATTGCAAACCACGGAATCCTCACCTGAACAGAGATGCTATTTGTATTATATGACAACAAATTTGAACAATCAAAGAAGCAAAAAGTTAGAATTGTTTACCGAACGGTATTGTTCTTCAGTCAAATATATTGACGATGCGCCCGTCGCCTCACTCATTCATTGCCCTAGCTTCTCCTTGTAGTAAGCATTGTTCGCTTGAATGCGGGCATACGAAATAGTGTCCTTCACCACCTTATGTGCATTGTTGTTGAAGACTTGAAGGGCATGATTATGGTGATTTCCGACTTCTGGCAAGCAAAAGCGTAACTGCAAAAGTCATGATTAGTACAATGTTGTAACTCGAAAAGCTTTGTGTTAGAACTAAAAGAAGATTGAAAAAACACATGCATACCCAGAAGTCATGAGACACCGCCCCCTGAGCAGTTCCGTGGCGCCCGTCAGGAGCAAACCGGTACTGGTCCCATGTCTGGCATAGAACCCGCTCAGCGGTCGGCATTGTCAGCACCCCTGGGTAGTGCAGACGACACAGGTTACCCAATATCTGGTTAACCCATCTGACCCTCGAAGTGTCGTCAAACCGAGAGTCAATCCAAGATCTAGAAATACATAATAAATAAAATCAGTTTAGTGAAAGAATTTTTTTGAAAAAAAAAAGCAAAACAACAGACGAGTATTAGACTTACCCGTCACCTACAGGTGTAATCTCGATCTTGGCTCCACCGGAAGAGACTACTGGTGGGGCGACTAGGTGGCTTGTCCTAAAAGATACTAAGACCCCGGAAGCCTCAGCCCCCTCCTCCTGACCCGCACCATCCGGGAAATCACCCTGCCCCGCACCCTTCGGGTCATCTCCCTGCTCCACACCCTCTAGGTCATCCCTCTGCGCCGCACAGTCCGGGACATCCACCTCCTGCCCCCACCCACCAGATCATCCTCGTGACCCGCACTCTCCAAGTATTCTTCCTCCTACAAAATAGTATTGAAACAATTAGTAATAGTTTATAACTGACATAAAAAGTAATCTGAAAGTTACCTCATCATCCAGTTGAAATGCAATAGGCGGACCAATTAATGTCGGATCTATGCATCTTAAGAGTTGCTCTTGACGACGTCTGTTTGAAGAAGAGGAACTACCCTGGAATAGGGTGTCCTCCTAACTCGTCGGTGTACTCACCGGAGTACTCGCCGATGTACTCCCTAAGCGGAAGAGCTTCCTCGTGACAGTCTTCACCTTTTTCAACATCCTGTTCAAAATAAGCACAAACGAGCATTTATTAGTAAAGAAGGTTTGTACATATGAAAAAACATGTAATATGAAGTATGTTGCATATGCATGTATGAAAACAATTTCTTGTCAATTATCATCAAAATCAGGATCAATTTGTCCTTTTCCTCCCGAAAGAACGCCATGTTACTTTTTTCATCTTATGTTGGTGTTTCCTTTTCTCGGGAACTGCCACAATCATTAGAATCGCCGAGAAAAGAATCCGTCGATGATTCTGACTCTACATTAAACGAAGTCAGCAATTCATCATCTTGGTAAACCTCATCGACCTCTTCAACCTCCAATTGATAAGCGCCATCACTAGGGGTGTGTAGACGTTCCCGAGGATTCACTTTGTAGACTACCCGCCAAGCACTTAGTTTTTCACATGGGTACGGCATATAATACACCTGCTCGACTTGTTGAGCAAGGACAAAATTATCGCAACCAGATAATCGTTCCGCGTGTTTGACTTCAACCATCCCAAATTGATTTTCACGAGTACCATGTTTAGGGTCGAATCAATCACAATCGAAGAAGACTACTTTAATCTCCTTATTCTCGGCAAAATTGTACTCGATTATATTTTTGATGATTCCATAATACATAGTTTCGTGTCCTTGTCCATCAATGACCCTTGTAACAACTCCAGTATTAGTTGTTGCCTCTAGAGGTCGATATGCTTCAAAAATAGTTGAACGGAAGCGGAAACCATTAACATCATAGCGACCGTAACTTTTGGCACTAATACTCCCGTAAGAGAGCTGTCGCAAGTCTATATGTACATTGTCAGCGAGCACGCACTGCAAATCATAAGAGATTATAAGATAATTAACCTAGTAGAGTAAAATAATACGTGTCACAAAAGATAAGGATTTACATGTTTTCTAAACCAAGTGTAACGAATAGGTAAACAAACGGGTATAAACGGGTATTTCGAATCAAACATACTGTCATTGTAACGAATAGGTAAACAAACGGGAATAAAATTTGGAGGTAAAATATAAAACTAAAAAAATTTACTTACGTGAAATATTGTTCCATCTCTTCCATATTTGAGTACATATAGAGCAAGGCATATTTTCGTTCTTCCTGAGTTACCTAATATGTCGTGGAGACACCAACAGTTATGCCCTTCCACCCAAATATTTGGAGATCACTACAAGGATGGTCTTCATCCATATGGTACCATGTAGCAGGTGTGTTGACATTGTGATGCTCAGCGAAGTATACACTAGTGAAGTATGCTATCTCTTTCAATTTAAATTCTTCTGTGATGCAACCTTCAACTCTGGCCTTATTACCAACCATCGCTCTAAGCTTCTTTAGGGACCTTTCAATATGATACATCCACCTATATTGCACAGGGTCACCTACCTTAGCTTCATATGGCAGATGAACCAGTAAATGTTGCATTGGATTGAAGAACCCTGGAGGGAATATTTTTTCCAATTTACATAAAAGCACCGGGATCTCTTTCTCTAGCATCTCCATCATATCTTTCTTAATTTCTTTCGCACAAAGTTGTCTATAAAAATGGCTCAGCTCAGCTAACGCCTTCCACACATCATCATTCAGGTACCCACGAAACATTACAGGAAGGAGTCTTTCCATTATTATGTGGTAATCGTGACTTTTCAATCCATTTAATTTCCCTGTCTTCAAATTCACAGCTCTTCTAAATCCCGCGGCGTAACCATCTGGGAATTTCAAATTTTTCAACCACCTCATTACTTGTTTTTTTCTTTAGGTTTTAAACAAAATAGGGCACGTGGCTTGCCACCACTATTCGTCAACTCAAGGGTTGGTCGATTACAAATCTCAGCTAAATCTCTTCTCGCCTTTACATTATCTTTTGTCCTGTCAGTAAAATCCATACATGTACTTATAATGCTTTCACCAACATTACGTTCCTGATGCATAACGTAATGTTGTGCATCAAAATTAGTGATTTGACATACGACAGTTCCCATAAGCCACATATGTGGGTCTAATTATGTTCGGTTCCGAATCCTACAAATCCATCCTCATTTTCATTAAGGACCAACTCATTCAGCATATCAGCGATTTCTCTACCATTTAAATGCCTTGGTGGTCCCTTTACAACAATATTGTCCTTCTTGAAATTGTTCCTCTATAACCTAAATGGGTGATTCAAGGGCAAAAAGCATCTATGGCAATCAAAGTAACAAATCTTTCCCCCGAAGTTCAGACGGAAACAATCTGTGTCCTTCGCACATATCGGGCATGTCAACCTTCCATGACAACTCCAACTAGAAAAAATACCGTATGCCGGAAAATCGTGGATCGACCATAGATACGCAACTCGAAGATTGAATTTTTGCTTCTGGTCATAGTCATATGCTTCAAATCCTTTCCACAATTGTTTCAACTCTTCAATTAAGGGCTTCTGCATCACGTTTAGTCGTGTTCCAGGATTCTCTGGACCGGGTATAATGAGACACAGGAACATAAATTCATATTTCATACAAAACGAAAGTGGAAGGTTGTATGGAATAGCAAACACAGGCCAACAAGAGTACGACGATGCGGTTACATTGAAAGGCGTGAATACATCTATTGCCAACCCGATGCGAACATTCCTTGCATCACTAGCAAAGTCTGCATCAAAATCATCTAGAGCCTTCCATGCCTCACCATCAGATGGGTGCACCATTACTTGATTATTCTCACGTACACTGTAGCGCCCCGATTTAACAAATCGAGACATTATTGAATTTCATAAGAAAAACAATAATACAAGAGGTTCATCATGCGACAACGTACATACGGCAATATTCATGGTACGCAGACCATATTTATTACATCAAAGTTTTGGTAAAAACAGTAATAAAGATAATTAAAACTCTGCATGACGAACATCTTCTTCAGGATCTTTCTTCTCGACTGGGTCGCTACTCCAGACCGTCTTCATAGTAAGCATCCTCTGTGGGGTCCAACGGGTATGAGTACAAAAAGTACTCAACAAGCCACCGCAAATGCAAGTAATAATGCAGGATAATAAACAAAGAAGGGTAATGGCTAACATTGCGGAAAAGTACAGTTTCAGTTATTGCACTTAGTGTAGTCACATTTTAATCATGCGGAAAAGTAAACATGGACATCAACAACATCAACTAACTCGAGGAGTACGTTTTACCTCCTTGCGCAACAGTCCTTACATGTCAAACCATCATGCACATACATATACAAAGTAATCTAACTGGGGGATGTCACGCAACCCGCCCTTGACCGTGGGCTCGACTTTTCGAAAAGATTTAAGACTCTGATCAGAGATGTACTACTGTACCCACAAGGCACGCACTCATCCCAAACGAGATGACCCATACCACGGGAACTCGTGCCAAATCCTCGGCATGAAGTGTTCCAAGCGATAACCACCCGCTCTAGGTTTCGTCGGTGCGCCGGGCCACATCCCAGCTAACGTCGCACCCCTTTTGCGCCACATTGGTACAAGTCACCCGCAGGTGCTACTTGACCCATCTCCAAATGGTGGCCTCGGTTTGGAACAATCCATACCTTAGTTAGGACTTACCCACTAGACTTGTGGTTAGTACGTAAGTGTATTGCAACGGATCCCTCAGACCGGTCATTATAGTGCCCCGGGTGCTACCGACCAATGCCCTAGCTTGCACCCGGAACCCCCCATACATTCACTCACAACCACAACTCCAACACCGACAGAATTCCATAGATAAGAAACAATGGGGATCATATAATAGAACCATGTACTACGACTCATTTTATCCTATAGCGATCGTGTCGATACATTGGACACTAGCTAATAACATTTATCATAAGGTGACAAGGAGTTTAGGCTAGAGAGCATGGCTTGGGTTGCACATCAAGGTCGGGGGATCCTAAATAAATATATTGTAAGGGTTTATTTGACTAATGCATGTATAGCCTATGAGTTTTAGCGATAGTTTAATCAAACATGGGTTCAATATGCTCAAAAGATTGGTTTGGTGACTTGCCTTGTTCACCGAAGGGCGAGGGAGGGACTTCCGGGAAGTATTCCGGCTCCTCGGCGACGTCGTAGTCTTTTTGATATAGTAAAGTAAAATAAAATGAACACAATATTCAATCAAACAATATAACATTACATGATAAGCACATAGGTCAAAGTTGGTTTGATTAAATATAAAATAAATTCAATTGTTAAGGTTCTGTGATTTATTTCATAAATAAATTTTAAAGGAATTAAAAAGTTGTCCTTTTTAGAAAGGGGTGTTTAAATGTGATTATTGTCATATTAAGTTCTCAAGTAAATTTGAAATGAAAAGTTCATGTTAATTTAATGGTTTTCAGTACATGGACAGAAAGGAAATAATATAAATTTTTCTGAAGTTTAAATATTTGAATTTATATTTTAACCCTAAAGGTATTTGAATATTCATTTGAATAAACATGAAATGTCCAAAGTAAACCTACTGTTTTTATTACATAAACATGTAGAGAATAATATTATGAATTTTCTGAAATTGGAATGGTAATTTTTAGAGTTCAAATGCGCCAGATATGAATTTTACAAGTTTTAAACCTTTTCTGGAATTTATTTTCAAATTTAAAACCCTCTCGGGTTCACGGTGAGCCAGGCCCATGGTGAACCCGCACACTGTGTGCGTGCGCCGGATCGATCCGAACCGTTGGATCCAGATCCAACGTGCGCAGGCGAGGCGGGGCGCTTAAGTGACAACGGACGGCCAGGATTAAAACGCGCGAAAGGGTACCACGTGGACACACGAGATCGATCGTGGGTTTTAAATGGAAATGAACGCGCGAGATTAAAACGTAACGCTTTGACCAGATCTGACGGTGTGGATTAGATCGCGTATGTGGGCTCACACGCGCCATCCGATCGTGATCGCACGGTCGGGATCAGATCCGACACGGCACGGGTACTCGACCCGTGCCGGTCGTCTTCTCCGGCGACGGCGAACGGACCAGGGGCCACGGCGAGCGACTAGGGCCCTATCTAAGCCTAGAAATGGAAAGAGGACACTACGGCGGTCACGACGGTACCTTCGAGGCGAGGGGTCGACGGAGCGTGGTCGGCGGCGAGGGTAGACGTGGAAGGTTCCTCGGGTACTCGATGGCGATGGTGATCCGGCGATCTCCTTGACCAGCGGAGGTGTGGCCGAGGTAGGGGACGTCCTTGCGGTCACGACGGTGGCGGAGGCGCGGGCTGGGGCGGTCCGAGACGACGGTGAGGGGCGGCCGGAGGCGAAGCAGGGGGAAAGCGCTAAAAGGCGAATGGAGGGCGCTCTGTTCGTTCTCGCGGCGATTGGGCGTGGGGGTCAAACGCGGCGGAGGCCAGGGGTATAAATAGTGGCGTCGGCGAGGGTTGCATGCAAGGAAAACCGAGGGGGAGGTTTTACTCGCCGGCGAGGGCTCGGCCATGCACGGTCTCGCGATCCGGGGGCTTAAACACGTGCCTTAATGCCCTTAAATGGCCGGCGGGCCTCGGGGAAGTTATTGCCGGCGTCGGTTTAACGAGAGGGGGAGCCAGCGAGCGGATCCGAGGCGAAGTTCTCGGCCGGCGGGATTTGGGGGGGGGGGTTGGCGCGAGGTTGACGACGGGCCTGATGAGCGGGGGCCACTAGCCAGTGGGCGCGAGCGAGCGAACGGGAGGGCTGACGGGTGGGGCCACGGTGTCGGGTGCGCGCGCGAGGGAAAGGGTTCGGCGCCGATAGGTGGGGCCAGGCTGTCAGCCTAAGGCGCGCGGGGTAACGGGCTGGGCCGGCCGGGAGAGAGAGAAGGGGGGAGGAGGAGCCCATTACTGTTACTAAGGTTTTTAGATTTAAAATAATTGCAGAAAAATGGATTAAATATTTTGGGGTATTTCCAGAGTGGATAAAAATTTGTAAAAATTCTCAAAATATATTTTGGCCTTGGGAGTTTATACAAAATTTTCAGCTCCTGGTTTGGTCATTAACTCTATGTTGCAGTTCAAAAGGGTATAAAGGATATTAAAGGTATTTTCAGAAATATAAAATCCAGGAAATTGGATTAAATAATATTTTATTGTTTTGGAAATTTGGGGTGTTACAAACCTATCCCCCTTACAAAGAATCTCATCCTCGAGATTGGAACACTACTCGAATAACTCGGGGTATTGGGCTTTTAGTTCGTCTTCCTTCTCCCATGTGGCTTCTTCGGCGGGATGGTTGTTCCATTGAACCTTGCAGAAGCGAACGACACGACTTTTGGTTACCCTTTCCTTGGTTTCCAAGATCTTGATGGGTTTCTCTATGTAGGTCAAGTCCTCCTGGACGTTGAGCTGCTGAAGGTCGGCTTGCTCGGTGGGTACACGGAGGCACTTCTTCAGCTGAGAGACATGGAACACATCATGAACTCTTGCCAAGGATGGGGGCAGTTCAAGTTGATATGCTACTTCTCCTTGCCGTCAGAGGATCTGAAAAGGTCCGACGTAGCGGGGTGCTAGCTTGCCTTTCATGTTGAACCTTTGAGTGCCACGGAGGGGAGTGACTCGGAGATAGACATAATCGCCCTCCTCAAAGGCTAGGTCTCTTCGACGGTTGTCGGCATAGCTCTTTTGCCGGGATTGGGCTGCCTTCAATCGGTCTCTTATGATCTTGACCTTCTCTTCAGCTTCTCTTAATAGATCGGTCCCAAACAGTTGCGACTCTCCAGTTTGAACCCAGAGCAACGGCGTTCTGCACTTACGTCCGTAGAGTGCTTCGAACGGGGACATTTGCAGGCTGGCTTGATAGCTGTTGTTGTAGGAGAACTCTGCATATGGTAAGTTCTTGTACCACATTCCGCCAAAGTCTAGAGCGCAAGCTCTAAGCATATCTTCCAATATCTGGTTGACCCTTTCGGTTTGACCATCGGTCTGTGGATGATAGGCGGTGCTAAAGTTTAGCCGGGTGCCGAGTTCCTCTTGAAGGTTCTTCCAAAACTTGGAGGTAAACTGACTCCCGCGGTCAGATACAATCTTCTTAGGAACTCCGTGAAGGCACATGATCCGGGTCATATACAACTCGGCCAACTTGGCGACGGTGTAAGTTGTCTTGACCGGAACGAAGTGAGCTACCTTGGTGAGTCGGTCGATGATCACCCAGATAGAATCATGACCAGCTTGGGTCCTGGGCAGTCCCGTGATGAAATCCATTCCTATCTCTTCCCACTTCCATTCAGGGATTTTGAGAGGTTGAAGGAGTCCGACAGGCCTCTGATGCTCTGCCTTGACTCGCCGGCATGTGTCGCACTTGGCCACATACTCAGCTATTTCTCTCTTCATGCTGACCCACCAATACTTTTCCTTCAGATCTTGGTATATCTTTGTACTCCGGGGATGAATGGAGTATAGAGTGTCGTGGGCTTCCTGAAGGATGAGGGTCTTCAACTCAGGTTTGTCGGGTACGCAGATCCGGTTTCCGAACCAGATGGTACCATGCTCGTCCTCGGAAAATCCGGGGGCTTTACCCTTCCTCATGTTCTGCTGGATCTTCAGGATGTCCGGATCTTCCTTCTGCTTCTCTCGAATTTGGTCTATTAAGACAGGCCGAGACTCCAAGGCAGCGAGGTACGCTCGGGTGGTGATCCCTAGGTTTAGCCTTTCCATCTTCTTGTAAAGTAAAGGAGCTTGGTCCTTAATCATGATGGCATTGCAATACCCTTTTCGACTAAGGGCGTCTGCCACCACATTGGCCTTGCCTAGATGATAATGGATGCCCAAGTCGTAATCCTTGATCAGTTCCAACCATCTCCTTTGCCTGAGATTCAGATCTGGTTGGGTGAATATGTACTTGAGGCTCTTGTGGTCGGTGAAGACCTCCAACCGATTCCCCACAAGGTAATGTCTCCATATCTTCAAGGCGTGAACCACGGATGCTAGTTCCAGGTCGTGGGTCGGGTAGTCCAGCTCATGTGGTCTCAGTTGCCGGGAGGCGTAGGATATCACCTTCCCTTCCTGCATTAAGACGCATCCCAATCCTTGACGAGAGGCATCACAGTAGACGTGGAAGTCTTTCTGGATGTCTGGCAGAGTCAGAATAGGGGCTGACACTAGTTTCTTCTTGAGAGTCTGTAAGCTTTCTTCATAGTCGGGGGTCCATTCAAACTTCACTTCCTTCTGCAAAAGCCTGGTCATAGGCTTGGCGATCTTGGAAAAATTCTCGATGAACCGGCGGTAGTATCCGGCCAATCCGAGAA
The DNA here is from genome assembly GCA_019279435.1 of Zizania palustris. NCBI lineage: Eukaryota > Viridiplantae > Streptophyta > Magnoliopsida > Poales > Poaceae > Zizania > Zizania palustris. The sequence continues at coordinate 48,176,838 of JAAALK010000286.1, read as the reverse complement.
AGCTCCGGATCTCGGTCACGGTCGTGGGCTGCAGCCAGTTGGTTACCGCTTCAACTGTGGTTGGGTCCACTGCTATTCCTCCGGTAGATATAACATGGCCGAGGAACTTCACCTCAGACGACCAAAATTCGCATTTGCTGTATTTGGCGTACAATTGCTGCTCCCTTAGCTTTCCGAGGGTCAGACGGAGGTGAGTCTCGTGTTCTTCCTTGGTCTTGGAGTAAACGAGGATATCGTCGATGAATACCACGATGAACTTATCCAAAAACTCCATGAATACATTGTTCATCATGTTCACGAAGAATGCTGGGGCATTCGTGAGTCCGAACGACATCACAGTATACTCGTAGAGTCCATAGCGGGAGGTGAAGGCAGTCTTGGGTATGTCTTCTTCTCTAATCCTCAATTGGTGATAACCTGACCTGAGGTCAATCTTGGAAAACACCGAGGATCCTTTCAGCTGATCGAACAGGTCGTCGATCCGAGGCAATGGGTATTTGTTCTTGATGGTTACGTCGTTTAGGGCTCTATAGTCCACGCACATCCTCTTGGTCTTGTCCTTCTTCATGGCAAATATAACCGGTGCACCCCAGGGTGAGGTACTTGGTCGGATGTACCCTTTCTGCTCTAGGTCTTCAATGTTGCTCTTGACTTCGGCTAGTTCATTAGCGGCCATCCGGTACGGGCGCTTGGAGATTGGAGTGGTCCCGAGGACAAGTTCGATTCTGAATTCGATGTCCCGTTTGGGAGGCATTCCGGGTAGGTCTTCAGGGAAGACGTCCGTGAACTCCTTGACTATGGGTACCTCTTCAAGAGCTATCGAGCGAAGGGATGCTCCGAGTGGCTTGCGACTGGTCATTTGAAAGGTGACGGCTGCACCTTCAGGGTTGGTCACCGTGACGAACTTGTTGGCACAATCGATCACTCCCTTGTGCTTCATCAACCAATCCATCCCTAGTATGAGGTCGAGTCCGGTGCATTGGATGAGGACTGGCTCGGCCCGAAACAATACTCCTTGGATGTCAATTTGAACCTTAGGGCTGTATAAGCGGGCTAAGGTCCTATTGCCGGGAGTGGCAATCACCATGAGGATGGGTAGAGGGAGCACGTCCAGTTCGTTTGTTTTCACAAAATCTTCCGAGACGAAGGAGTGAGTTGCTCCAGAGTCAAATAATATTACGGCTGGTACGGAATTCACAGTAAACATACCGAGCACGACTTCAGGAGCCTCCTGAGCTTCCTCCGCGCTGATGTGGTTGACGCGGGCACGAACCGCCTGGTTGGGTGCCGCGCCTTGGGGCTGCTTGGGGTGAGGACACTGGTGTGCGTAGTGCCCTTCCTTGCGGCAGTTGAAGCAGACAACCGGCCTCCCTTGGCGATCCTTCAAGATCGGGGCCTTGGCGGCTGGTGTCGGCTGAGCGGCCGGAGCTGGTGGAGCGGGGCGAGGATGCCCGACGTTGGATCCACCGGCGGCGTGAGGTGGCCTGTAGGTGGGCCGAGGATGGTAGGCGGGCGCTGGTGGCGGAGGGACGAAGCGAGGCCTATGAGAGTTCGCCTGCTGGTGCTTGAAGGCGATCATCTTCCTCTTCTTGAGGTCCAACCTGTTTTGCTCAGTATCTTGGATGAGCGCTTTGTTGACTAGCCGTTGGAAGTCGGCGTAGTCGGTGGCGACGAGCTGGATGGACAGCTCATCCTTAAGTCCCCTGAGGAACTTGGCTTGGCGGAGGGCATCAGTGCGCACTTCCTCCGGTGCGTAGCGGGCGAGGCGGTTGAACTCATGGAGGTACTCCATGACAGTCCGGTTGCCTTGCTGCAGGTCGCGGAACTCCTGCTGTTTCACCGTGATGACACCGGCGGGGACGTGGGCGGCACGAAAGGCGATGGTGAACTCCGCCCAAGTCACCACGTGGTCCTCTGGCTGGGACTCATGATAGTTGTCCCACCATTCAGCGGTGGGACCCTGGAGCTGGTGAGTGGCGAAGGCCACTCGCTCCCGGTCGGTGCAGGGGAGGAGGTCAAGCTTCTTTCCGATGGTGCGAAGCCAATCTCCGGCCTCCATCGGGTTGGTGGTGCTTGAGAAATGGGCGGGCGCACGCGCAGAAACTCCGAGAGTTGCGGAGCGGGCGCGGGTGCTGGTGCGCGAGGGGTAGGTTCCCCGTTCTGCAGACGGTCCAACTGAGCCTGTTGGTGCTGCATCTGAGTGAGGAGGGCAGTGATCAGTTGGTTTTGATTCGCCATCATCTTCGCTAAGGTGGGGTGGTTGGCAGAGGGCGACCCAGACTGACGCGGGCCCGTTGCACCCCAGTTGGGTACAACACCCTCGGGCGCATCACGGCTTCCTCCTGCTCCGTTGTTGGAGCCGGTGTTCTGGGGGTCGGCCATCTTCTGAATTCATAAGGTTATAAGGCAAAAAGATGACAATCACAATTAATGAGAATAGTTTAAGCATATATAAATCAAGTGGTAAAATGTTCATTACAATCAAGATCTTATTCTACCCACAACACACTCGTCGTGGGTAGCACCACATACAACATTAAGCTTTTATTAAAGTAGCGACTCCTAACGCCTACTCGCCACCGGAGGCGGTCTTCGTGCTCTCGGAACCACGAGTACGCGGCTCCGGAGGGATGGTGGGCTCGAGAAAATTCTCGATGATGGAGTCGGAGACGAGGTCGGGGCGTGGTGCAGGGGCGCTGGTGGAGGTTCTGGCGGGGGAGGGTCGTGGCGGGATCCTCTTGGGGTGAGGGAGGGGCTCACGGATGGGCTTCTTCTTCCTCGGAAGAAGCGGAACCATCTCCGCAATATCCTTCTGCAGCTGCATGATCTTGCGCTGCAGCTCGCCGTTCTGTTGGATCAAGTTCTTTGTCTCTTCACGAAGGAACTCAACCGCCTCATGGTGCTCGTCGGCGTGGAGCACCGCCTCGGTATGGAGATCGTCCATAGCCTGTAGAAGACGTGACTGCCGGGCCATGACCGGATCACGCACGGAGTGAACTCCGAGGTAGATGCTACGGTGGGCGCTGGGAGTGCGCTTCGGCACAAGCCGGAAGGACGAGTTCTGAAGATGATCATCGTAGATCATCCTCAACTCCATGAGGGCCTGGAGGGCGACTCGTTGGCAAGCGACGTCGAAAGTCGGGCCTCCAAGTGCGGTGGTGTAGGGAGGCAGGTGTTCTCCGGAGCCGTGGACGGTGAGGGAGACGTCACAAGGCCCGGCGAACTCGTCGGGGTACACTCCTTGGAATTCGGGTTCGAAGAGGAACCCGAGGAAGGTGAGCATCATACGGAGCTCCCGGACGAAGCCCTCGTAATGGCGGCAGTAGCTGTGCACTTGGTATACTGGCATCTACAAAATAGCAAGTTGAATAAAAGTGAGGAGAGGAACAAAGTTTATAAAGTAGATTTTCGAGAAATAATTTCCTATGGCTAATGGCTAGGCGGGTCTGTTTGGCTTCCTACAGTCGAGTCGGCTCTGATACCATCTTGTAGCTCCCCGATTTAACAAATCGAGACATGATTGAATTTCATAAGAAAAACAATAATACAAGAGGTTCATCATGCGACAACGTACATACGACAATATTCATGGTACGCAGACCATATTTATTACATCAAAGTTTTGGTAAAAACAGTAATAAAGATAATTAAAACTCTGCATGACGAACATCTTCTTCAGGATCTTTCTTCTCGACTGGGTCGCTACTCCAGACCGTCTTCATAGTAAGCATCCTCTGTGGGGTCCAACGGGTATGAGTACAAAAAGTACTCAACAAGCCACCGCAAATGCAAGTAATAATGCAGGATAATAAACAAAGAAGGGTAATGGCTAACATTGCGGAAAAGTACAGTTTCAGTTATTGCACTTAGTGTAGTCACATTTTAATCATGCGGAAAAGTAAACATGGACATCAACAACATCAACTAACTCGAGGAGTACGTTTTACCTCCTCGTGCAACAGTCTTTAAATGTCAAACCATCATGCACATACATATACAAAGTAATCTAACTGGGGGATGTCACGCAACCCGCCCTTGACTGTGGGCTCGGCTTTTCGAAAAGATTTAAGACTCTGATCAGAGATGTACTACTGTACCCACAAGGCACGCACTCATCCCAAACGAGATGACCCATACCACGGGAACTCGTGCCAAAACCTCGGCATGAAGTGTTCCAAGCGATAACCACCCGCTCTAGATTTCGTCGGTGCGCCGGGCCGCATCCCAGCTAACGTCGCACCCCTTTTGCGCCACATTGGTACAAGTCACCCGCAGGTGCTACTTGACCCATCTCCAAATGGTGGCCTCGGTTTGGAACAATCCATACCTTAGTTAGGACTTACCCACTAGACTTGTGGTTAGTACGTAAGTGTATTGCAACGGATCCCTCAGACCGATCCTTATAGTGCCCCGGGTGCTACCGACCAATGCCTTAGCTTGCACCCGGAACCCACCATGCATTCACTCACAACCACAACTCCAACACCGACAGAATTCCATAGATAAGAAACAATGGGATCATATAATAGAACCATGTACTACGACTCATTTTTATCCTATAGCGATCGTGTCGATACATTGGATACTAGCTAATAACATTTATCATAAGGTGACAAGGAGTTTAGGCTAGAGAGCATGGCTTGGGTTGCACATCAAGGTCGGGGGATCCTAAATAAATATATTGTAAGGGTTTATTTGACTAATGCATGTATAGCCTATGAGTTTTAGCGATAGTTTAATCAAACATGGGTTCAATATGCTCAAAAGATTGGTTTGGTGACTTGCCTTGTTCAGCGAAAGGCGAGGGAGGGACTTCCGGGAAGTATTCCGGCTTCTCGGCGACGTCGTAGTCTTTTTGATATAGTAAAGTAAAATAAAATAAACACAATATTCAATCAAACAATATAACATTACATGATAAGCACATAGGTCAAAGTTGGTTTGATTAAAAATAAAATAAATTCAATTGTTAAGGTTCTGTGATTTATTTCATAAATAAATTTTAAAGGAATTAAAAAGTTGTCCTTTTTAGAAAGGGGTGTTTAAATGTGATTATTGTCATATTAAGTTCTCAAGTAAATTTGAAATGAAAAGTTCATGTTAATTTAATGGTTTTCAGTACATGGACAGAAAGGAAATAAATATAAATTTTTCTGAAGTTTAATATTTGAATTTATATTTTAACCCTAAAGGTATTTGAATATTCATTTGAATAAACATGAAATGTCCAAAGTAAACCTACTGTTTTTATTGCATAAACATGTAGAGAATAATATTATGAATTTTCTGAAATTGGAATGGTAATTTTTAGAGTTCAAATACGCCAGATATGAATTTTACAAGTTTTAAACGTTTTCTGGAATTTATTTTCAAATTTAAAACCCTCTCGGGTTCACGGTGAGCCAGGCCCACGGTGAACCCACGCACTGTGCGCGTGCGCCGGATCGATCCGGACCATTGGATCCAGATCCAAAATGCGCAGGCGAGGCGGGGCGCTTAAGTGACAACGGACGGCCAGGATTAAAACGCGCGAAAGGGTACCACGTGGACGCACGAGATCGATCGCGGGTTTTAAATGGAAATGAACGCGCGAGATTAAAACGTAACGCTTTGACCAGATCCTACGGTGCGGATTAGATCGCGTACGTGGGCTCACACGCGCCATCCGATCGCGATCGCACGGTCGGGATCAGATCCGACACGGCACGGGTACTCGACCCGTGCCGGTCGTCTTCTCTGGCGACGGCGAGCGGACCAGGGGCCACGGCGAGCGACTAGGGCCCTATCTAAGCCTAGAAATGGAAAGAGGACACTACGGCGGTCACGACGGTACCTTAGGCGAGGCGAGGGGTCGACAGAGCCTGGTCGGCGGCGAGGGTAGACGCGGAAGGTTCCTCGGGTACTCGACGGCGATGGTGATCCGGCGATATCCTTGACCAGCGGAGGCGTGGCCGAGGTAGGGGACATCCTTGCGGTCACGACGGTGGCAGAGGCGCGGGTCGGGGTGGTCCGAGATGACGGTGAGGGGCGGCCGGAGGCGAAGCAGGGGGAAGCGCTAAAGGCGAATGGAGGGCGCTCTGTTCGTTCTCGCGGCGATTGGGCGTGGGGGTCGAACGCGGCGGAGGCCAGGGGTATAAATAGTGGCGTCGGCGAGGGTTGCATGCAAGGAAAACCGAGGAGGAGGTTTTACTCGCCGGCGAGGGCTCGGCCATGCACGGTCTCGCGATCCGGGGGCTTAAACGCGTGCCTTAATGGCCTTAAATGGCCGGCGGGCCTCGGGGAAGTTAATGCCGGCGTCGGTTTAACGGGAGGGGGAGCCGGCGAGCGGATCCGAGGCGTAGTTCTCGGCTGGCGGGATTTGTTGGGGTTTGGCGCGAGGTTGACGACGGGCCTAACGAGCGGGGGCCACTGGCCAGCGGGCGCGAGCAAGCGAACGGGAGGGCTCACGGGTGGGGCCACGGTGTCGGGTGCGTGCGCGAGGGAAAGGGTTCGGCGCCGACAGGTGGGGCCAGGCTGTCAGCCTAAGGCGCGCGAGGTAACGGACTGGGCCGGCCGGGAGAGAGAGAAGGGGGGAGGGGGAGCCCATTACTGTTACTAAGGTTTTCAGATTTAAAATAATTGCAGAAAAATGGATTAAATATTTTGGGGTATTTCCATAGTGGATAAAAATTTGTAAAAATTCTCAAAAATATATGTTGGCCTTGGGAGTTTATATAAAAATTTTCAGCTCCTGGTTTGGTCATTAACTCTATGTTGCAGTTCAAAAAGGTATAAAGGATATTAAAGGTATTTTCAGAAATATAAAATCCAGGAAATTGGATTAAATAATATTTTTATTGTTTTGGAAATTTGGGGTGTTACATACACCTTCTTTATGCCATCGCATATGTCTAGCGGTTTTCTTTGAGAGAAACAATCGTTTTACCCGAGGTGTAAGAGGTATGTAACGAAGTTGCTTATGAGCAATCTCTGTCGTCACCTGCTCTCCGTCTTCATTTACGACCTCTACGAATCTCGGTTTACCACATTTTAAGCATTTCACCTCATTACTATGTTCTTTCCAGAACAACCTACAATTATCTCGGCACACATCAATCTTCTCATACTCCATACTGAGAGCAGAAAACATTTTCTTTGACTGGTACATGTCTTTCGGCACCTTATGGTTCTTAGGAAGGATATCACTGATCAGATTCAAGAGCTCCTAATAACAATTGTTTTAAAATGCAAACTTTGACTTAATGGCAATAATACGAGTCACGAAAGCGAGAACGCTTACGGTGGTGTGCTCATGCAATGACTCTTCTGAAGCTCGAAGGATGTCGAAAAACTTTTGAACTTCCGGTGTTGGAGGATCCTCAGGGTTTGATTCAAACTCCGGTCGTATAGCATCAAGCATCTCATCCATCCTATCGTCAGCAACGCTATCATCTTCTTCTTCCACTACTAATACCGTTTTTTCACGGCCTGTCTCGCCGTGAAAAGTCCAAACTTCATAACCTGGCATGAAACCATATTTGCAAATATGCAATGACAACGTCCTCTTGTCTTGCCAACGAGAATTTCTGCACTTCATGCATGGGCACCTCGCGCTAGTGTTTGTTGTCAAAGCGAATGCACGATCAACAAATTTCTCAACGTTGATTACCCACTCCCTCGTGTGAGCTCCACTTTTCATCCAACCACTATACATCCACCGTCGGTCGTCCTCAGCCATTCTCTAGGCAAAACATTCATTCAATCGAGAATGCATTGATATCATAAGTACCACGGGGCTATATCTATAGGAAAAGATAGGTCCTAAACCGACCCAAGAGTGACCAACAAAACGTGGTATTTATGACGAGTCATGAGTCCAAACGAAATTTCAGCAGCATAACCCCGCTGTTCTCCAATTGCACGCCTGATAGTGGTGCAATGGAGAACAACAAGGTTATGCTACTGAAATCTCATTCGGACTCATGACTCATCATAAAGACCACGCTCTGTCGCCCACTCCGAGGCTGTCCAAAAGGGGACAATTCCGGACCTACACATCTCACATGCATGACACGTGTGAGACATGTTGGTCCGAAACGGGTGACGCATATGTTTCATTACTATCTACGTTGTTGTCAAATAAAAAATTGCATATGAAAAGAAATATATATAATAAAGTATATATAGATATAATACTAATCACCCAATGAAATCATAAAAACTATATTGCATATGTAGAATAATATAATTAGAATCATATATACATAATATCACAACATATATTGCATATGAAAATAAAACATCGCATATGAAACATATTTAAAAGCGTGAAACATACGTAAAATCACAATATTAATCAAAAACAACCATTGCATATATCATTTTTATTATAAAAGGGTCCTTTTATGGTATCCGGTTAATTACATAAATTGTTTCATTTTTCTAGCGCATGCGATAAAATTCTCTCCTTATAAAAATAATTCATTTTTCTAGCGCATGCGATAAAATTCTCTCCTTATACACTAGCCTCAGGTATATGCAAACAACTATATATGTATGTGACACATATCTTATAACCTTAACAATTTATGTGACACATAATTCACAAATAAAAAGTGAAAAAAAGCCGAAAAAATTACTTCGTTGGACGACGACGAGCGGCGACGACGGGCGACAGCGGCGGCGACCAGGGGGCGGCGGTCGGAAGGGGGCGGCGGTGTGGGCCGGAGGCTGGTGGCTGGGGCGGCGGGAGGCGGCGGGCGGCCGGCGGGCGGGGCGGTGGCGGCGGCATGGGCTGGGCGCGGGAGGCGGCGGCAGGCGGTGTGCAGTGGGCGCGTACAGGGAGTTAGGTCTCCCTGTACGCGCGCGCGGTTGGGGAAAAACCCCCTAACTTCCGTCGGCCAGAATTAAAGCCAGTGGATTCTGGCCAACGGAAGTTAGGGGGATCTGATCGGCCGCGAAAAAATCCAGCCTAACTTCCGTCGGCCACTGTGAAAAGCCGACGAAAGTTAACTTAACTTCCGTCGGCCACTTGAAGTCGACGGAAGTTAATTAACTCCCGTCGGCTTTCGGAAAAGCCGACGGAAATTTTATGTTTTCTTGTAGTGCTTGCCAAATCCCTAATTCACAAATTCAATAAGCAAATTTCGTATAAATGATTTTATAAACTGAAATTTAATAATAAGCATAAACAAACTTATAAAAATGAGAATGTAACCAAGGTGCGGATGGAACGGGCGACAGAGTAGCGAGGAGCACGACAAAGACGACCGCAACAGCGGAAGTATAGGGTTAGGGTTACATGAAATGAAAGCGTGACGATTCACTTCGGTGTCCTGCTTATTTATTAGTGGGAGTCATTGGTTATGGGTGATTAACTTCTTTAGTAATGAGTGGAACATAACCCGTCACTATAGTGGAGCTCTTTAGTGACGGGTCATGCTATGACCCGTGACTAATGGGGGTGCCCCTCTTTAGTGACAAGTTCAATTATGACTCGTCACTAATAATGCAATATTACTGACGCGTGTGAAATAATTTGTCACTAAAAATATATTACTGACGCGCCTCTTTTACCCGTCACTAAAACCGTGACACTAAAAACCATTTTTATGGTAGTGGTTGTCTGCGGTGAAACGGAGAGATGAAAAGAAAGGGAGAGGAATAGAGAAAGAGAGAAAGGAAAAAAGAAAAAAAGAGAGACGATATTTTTTTGTTTAAATTTGGACCATTAGATCACAGAAAATGGATGGTCCACCATTATTTTTGGAGCCACCATAAAAAATTTCCATATATATATATATCTATATATATGTGCTTACTATGAATATACAAATTTTTGTGAAATACTTAAATTCATGCGTTCAAAAGTAGCACTAGCTAGCTCATACATGCATCGATCTCGGACGATATCTTTAATTAAATTTGTTGTCTAATTGATCTTTAGTAGTGCAACCCAGTACTTGATGCAAATGTTGGGGTGATTAAGGGTGCGTTTGGTTTGCTGGATATCCCTGAATGGGATAGGGCCATATCATCTAGTCAGCTGTTTGGTTGAAGGGCGAAGGTGGAAGGGATGATCCACGAGAGGAATATTCCTTCAATATGCTGGATGGAGAGATTTAAGAATTTTTTCTGGATGAGCTCATCCAACATTGGACAAGATGACGTGTCGTCTCCTCATTGTTTATTACACATTTAATTTTTCGTTTATAAATATTCAAATGATTTTTACTCCCAAATTATTTATCCAATTTATGATCTAATTACATCATTATATTGATTATAATTTAATTTATAAAATAAGATCTCATATGATTATATTTTTGTTAAAAAATATATTTGACAAGTGGGTCCTACTAAATTTAACCTTATCTCATCCAAGTTGTATACATCTAACCAAACAAAAAATTGTCTCATCTCATCCATCCAACCGAACACCTCAAATGTATCATCTCATTTCTAAATTTATAGATGGGATCATCCTATCCACCCTCGCCCTTAAACCAAATAGACCCTAAGTACGCTTTGGCCGAAAGGAGGAGGCTACATAGCTTTACAGAGAGTGAGACAGTGCTTGGATTCGACGCCACAGGATCACCCATCCTTCCACGTGACGACCTGCCGGGGACGGAGGCGGACGCCGATGAGACGCGGCTCCGCCGTAAGATATCCAACCGCGAGTCCGCGCGCCGGTCTCGCGCGCGCCGGCAGCAGTATTGGAAATAATCTTGTCATTAGTGTATTTATTAGCGGCATGTGTTAAATTAGTGTGGTCGTATCATATGTGATGCATATTTAGAAGACTAGTATTTTATTTAGTGCAAATTTAGTTAGTGATTAGTGGGGTGATTAGTGGAGTGATTGTGGTTGCATGTGCATGTGTGTGGCGTGCGTGTGCGTGGAGTGGTGCGTGTGTGGCGTGTGTGGCTTGGTGGCTGCATACGTCGTGTGCGTGCGTGGAGTTGCTGGAGTGCGTCGTGCGGCAGGCGTGCCATGCATGCAGGATGATGCACGGTTGCACGCGTGCGCAGTGGCCAACGGAAGCATGTCAAGAGCCTTTTAAATACTTGTACCGCTCAATTGATTAATAGAGTGTGAGGGCACTGGAAAATGTAGTTCGCTGCCTCTGTTCTCTGTGTGCATGTGTGTGTTCCTAAGAGAGAAGAGAGATGTAGTCCATGTGTGTGTATATTTTCCTTTCAAATGCTAGTGTGTGTTGAGAGCAAGTTCTTCATAGTTTGCTAGCTTCTTTCTATCGTATGGTGTGTTCAAGTGTGGATACATACAAAGGAAAGAGCGTGTGAGTTAGAGAGGGAAGAGCTAATTAAATGGATTAGCTCCAACAAGCAGCACCTCGACGAGCTCCGGGCGCGCGCCGACAGCCTCCGGCGCTGCAACCGCGAGCTCGCGGCGCTCGTCCGTGTCGCCAACGCCGGGCTTCGCGCCGAGGCGGCCGCCCTGATCCGCCGGCTTGCCGCGCGCGGCACTCCGCGCGCTCGCGCTCGGCCAGCTGTACGACTCGCCGGCGGCCGCCGGCGTCGGGACGTTTGGGCAGACGATTGCCTCGCTAATCAGGAACGCGCCCGTGTACTTCGATTCTGAACTCTAGGAGTAAGTGTCTGTCAATATAATCAAGTAAAACAATGGCACGACTAATTTGCCCCCATAAAACTTTTGGAATTTTTGTACGCTGAAATCCTTATCGTGCAACTTGCTACCATTAGAGCAAGTATAATAATAGGCTGCAAGCAAGCTATAAACAGGCTAAATGCTGAGGTGGAGGAGATTATGGAATAAGTAGGTTGTAAGCTTGTAGCTAGCTTAGATATACATAGGAACCAAGAAATTCTGTGAGAGAGACAAATTGATCATGTATTAATGTTGAAGAGCTAACTACTATACGAATAGACTAAAAGATAGGCTGCAAGCTAATAGCCGACTATATTATTAGCCTTATTCTTATTCGGCGTTTCACGATTCTTCGGGCAATCCCAACCCATAGTGTCGTGATATCTTATATAAAATAAAGAGTAAGGCATAATTCATAAACACCACGTTCCTAATAGATAGTTTATTCAAAAAATATTTTCATCCAATCATTTGTCTTCTATCTCCTTCCTCTTTTAATCATATCCTGTAATTATCTTATTTCTTCTGAAGACTTGTTTTCTTACAAAATCTAATTTTCATGATTTTTCTCTCACTACTTGTTAACTTACTTGTCACATTTGTTTTTTCTTACATAATATCTTATTTAATGTCATGATACTAGGTGACATAGAGACAGAGAGTTGATAATGCTAGCTAGTTTAAGTAATTGATATTTTCTGACTTTTAGATTCTAGTTTATTTTCAGATTATGCGGCTATCGATTCTTACAATCTGAGTCTAGAATCTAAATTATTCATTTTCACATCAGATTCTAGAAATTATTAAAGGTTGAAACAAACATGCCCTAAGTATAATCATTGTGACCCTCAGCTAGTCTATCTATACAAAATACTCAAATTGGTAGGGTTTCACATGCATGTTGTACAAATTTATAATTTTTATTTTTATGCGTCACTCATTTTTGGACAAATATACCTTTTCTTGTTTTCTACCGTTACTAATTCAGATAATAATATAAATTAATTTTTACCATTGCATTAAAACAGATAGTCATGTTAAAGGTTGTGTAATTTCAACCATAAACGCATAATTAATTTGGCGGGCACCGTCCATTGGCGCCAAATTAAACAGGAAAACTAATTAACAGATGCATATATGACGCCGGGAAAATTAAACGCATAATTAATCCGGAGGGAGATTTTAGATTTTTACCACGAACAGATTAATAAATGAAGTGATAAAAAACGGCTGATAAATTCCCAGACCGTAGCAAAATTCATGGCGCCGCCGTATATATATATGGTACGTGCTGATAAATACTATACGGTGGCATCGGCCGGTCGATCCGTACGTACGTCGTTACAGGTGATCATTGGACGATCTATCTCTGTATTTTTTTACTAGTCAGATTTTGTAACAAAACTTTATTTTACAATAGGCTCTTTACATAAAATTTATGTTTCTGCTTGATTTTTCAGAATTGTAAAGATTTTTACACAAAATTTGTACATCTGCGTAAAATACAGAAACTAAAAATTATAATGCAAAAGTACATTTTTTTTCTTTTTTTCTTCTTTCTCACGCAAGTTTTCTTTTCAGCAGATAGTTGCGATCATCTTGTATGTGAATTTTTGTGCAGGTGCGCGTGAGGGGCAAGCCGGGCGGTTCGGCCGACGGTTTTCCATGGGGAGGGGCAGATTTTACATGAGGTGTGGAAAGGCGCCTACGGGGTTGCGGACTGGGAATCCGTGGTTATATTAGAGCATCTCCAAGAGAAGCTTTAAAGAGTTCTCTTCTCTAAATTTTTGGGACTAGAATTAAAAAATATCCTCCAATAGATGCTCTAAATGACTCCCAAAAATAAAGGATCCTCAAAATTAATCATTGTATTCCCTACTTGTAGGGAACATACTCACATACTTTACTTTAGGGACTCTATTGGAGAGAAACATATTTAAACTATTTGTATCCTAAAAATTGATCCCAAAAAATTATATAGAGAATCAATTTTTAAAGTGACTCTTGGAGATGCTCTTAGTTAAGATTGAGAGAGAAGGCATGCATGATTTGGGAGTGATTTCCAGGGCCGGTTAATTCGCCGGAGCTTAATAATGCCTTAATGCGTCTTAAAGCTGTCTGCTTTGGGCGTTAATGTCGTTTTCGGAGCTTCTTCTCTGCGCGGCCGGCCGGTCGCCGTCGCCACGTCCAAAGACGCTCGCCGGCCGGCGCGGCGGCGCGTCTGCAGATCGCGATTTGGATTCGGGGTAATAGCAACGAACGCTTCTTTGCTTCGGATGAATCAGAAATCTGCACTGGCTGTGGTTGCTGATCTCGAAGCTGTGGGTGACTGACATTCCTGGCCCACCCACTCTCGTCACTGGTATTGCCCCAGCTGACAAGCCCACTTGCTATCTGCATGCCGATTTAGCATTCGTTTGGTTGAGCTGAATGTTAAAAAAAAACATTTGAACTATGTGAAAAATATTATTCAGTTGACGTAAACAAACGAAGTAATATCACGTTATATGATATTATACGACGAATTGTTGAAAATTGGCTCATGGCCCAATTATCTAATTTAAAAGCAGGTGTACATGATTAGTATTGTGTTGCCAATTTAGCGGGATAAAGACACATCTATAAGGTGGAGTTATCTATATTTATTAAATAGAGAAAAATTACGACGACTTGGCTACATTTACATGCATATGTGCACGTATTTTTTTTCAGTAAGATATTCCGTGACTTGTGATTTTCATGAATACATTATCGATATCTAAGAGCTGAATAACTATTTTAGTTACGGACCATTTTGTTATTATTGTTGAGAAATTCCTGTCATGTCACCCTGTGATCTTTTATTGTTGTTGTTTTTGAGGGGAAGGGTAAAAAAAACGCAAAAAGGGCAGTAGTTAAAAAATTGGCTTGCTATATTGCTACTCACTTCATTGTACTTGCTATTTGACTTGCTATTTTAAAAAACTTGCTATTTTTCTCACCAAACTTGCTACATGTAGCAAGTTTGGTGAGAGAAATAGCAAGCTCTCTAAAATAGCAAGTCAAATAGCAAGTACAATGGAGACAATTTTTAGACAATTCTTACTATTTTTAAGAATAGCAAGTTGGATAGCAATTACAATGGAGATGCTTTAAGGTGATGTGCGAGAGCAGTCAGTGACAGGCAGCAAAGTTGGTTTCTCGGTTTCAGTGGAGACGCAGCACGGCCAATTCAGTGCCCGTTTGCTGTCCTCCGCCGTGACCCGTCAGATCGCACCAGTCGCTCGTCGTCCCCACGACCCACAAACTGCTGAGAGAAAAAAAAAGGATGCGCCTTTCGCCTTCGGCCTTCCTCCGCCGCTCGCCCGCTCGCCGCTCGCCGCTCGCCGCTCGCCGCTCGCCGTTGGCCCGGTGTACGGGACGTCGCAGCTTTTGCACTGTTCTAGCCGTGCAAACAACGTGTGTGTGTTTTTTCACTTACCAATACTGATTTTACATTACTCGTACCAACATTAAAAAAAATTATAACCTTATGGTATCTACAAAACTTACCAACATTCGGTGCTTTCAGCGTGTCCTTTAGTCCAAACGACGAACTTGACAGAGATTTGTCTCTCCGGAAGCCACAAGTCAACACTTGTATTAGTACTAGTGTAGGGTCTGATAAGTACAGAAAGGGTTCTACCTGATTTTCATATGTACCGCGTCTATTTAAAATATATTAATTTTTACAATTTCTGTTTTAGTTTAAGGAGTGTTTAGATACTTAAAGTTTGTCGTATCGGATGTTTGGATGTTAATCAGAAGAACTAAATATTAGCTAATTATAAAACTAATTGTAGAACCCTTAGGCTAATTCGCGAGACGAATTTATTAAACATAATTAATCCATCATTAGCACATTTTTACTTTAGCACCACATTGTCAAATCATGATCTAATTAGGCTTAATAGATTCGTCTCATGAATTAGCTTAGCGATTCTACAATTAGTTTTATAATTAAATCATGTTTAATACTTCTAATTAGCATCCGAAAATCCGATGGGACAGGGGCTAAAGTTTAGACCTGGAGCCAACGGGACCTAAATTTAATAAATTAGTGCTTGTAAAAGGTAAATTTACCTCTATAATACACGTACTGTGTACTTAATTACTCGTTAGTTAATGGAACCACTCTCGAACATTTAAGGAGGATAATATGTTCTAAATGTCTTCTAAAATATTAGTTTATCATCTGTATAGTATGGTGACAATACCATATTACCCCAAACTCATTTTGTTTGATATTAAATTGATAATATAATTATTTAGGACAATTTTTTCATAGCAGTTCAGTATTAAAATAAGAGTAGACTACAAAATAGAGTATACTAATTTATGTTACCTGTTCTTCAGCTGTTCCTGTTAGCTACACCATCAGGCTTCAGACATCCACATTTCAATTTTCACATAGTTGGAATTTCAGGGAATCAGGATACACTGTTCAAAGGAGGACACACAAACACACAAAAAAAAAACATTCACAAACTGATGCAAACAACAACCTCTTCTGTGTCCATGTCACCTTGGAACTTTCAGCTACACAAGAACAGAGGGCGAGGCCTCCCCCCCAATGAGGGCAAGGAGACCTGTCCGGACTCCGGAGGCTGCCACAGCTCACAGGTCACGAGTTACTAGCAGTGCTATGGTTTTTTGAGCTGAATATTTGGAGGGAGCTTGCTGCTTGCAGCTTGCAGGCTGCAGCAGCTGTCTCGTGCAACAAGTTGGACATTAGAAAATTGGAGTGAGCTAGCTAGCTAGCTAGTAGCAGCAGCAGCACCTGAGCTCCCTCTTGCTGTCCCTCTGATCGAAGAGGGGGCAGCCAGTGATGAGAGATTTCTGGGACCTCCACTATGACTGCTAGAGCTGTAGAACATGATGCTTATAGTGTTGGAAAACATATGCAGTGATGTATGGTTCGGTTGCAGAGGTACTAAATAACAGTCAGCGAGGGAGGTGTTATGCTGCAGCTTTGTGGTTGCAATCTGCCAATATGTTTTTTTTTCCTGGGCGTTTTCTGGTTCTCTGATGCGTGTTCAGGTGCCATCTAATCTAGCAAAGTTGACTTTGATCAGTTGATGGGTCTTTTGTCGGTGTGATACAACTGCAAGACGAGCTTGGAATTGTAGTTGCACCGGTCACTGCGCACAGATTTTGCACAGGAGAACTGAATGCTTGCATCGAGACAGGTATGGTTACTGGGAGTTTAATTGAATTTGAAAACAAGACGTCTGGCAGCAACTTGTTTTTTTGAAAAAAAAACAAATAAATCTGGCATGGTAATTAATTATTGCCAATCCATGGTTTTCTAACACGTGGGGTATATTCAACTGTCAGGTAAATATGACGGCGGGGCACATGTCTTATTTTGTAATTTTTTCTAAAGCCCAATGAAAAGAAATTTTGAATAAAATTTAATTATTAAAAAATTATTCTTGAAATTACTATGAAATGACTTATAAATAAAAAATGTACAGTACCAAATAAGACATGTTTTTGTTAGACACATGGTTGTAACATCTCAAGAGAGAGCTACTATTTTTTTATTTTCTAAAATCTCGTACCAAGAGTTCTCCTAATAAAATTTAAATCTCTAAATCTTATTACTTCTATAGTAGATTTCCAATATCATATTTCTTATATTTTACTCTTTTATTATTGGCAGATAAATCGTAGTTATTAAATATCTCCTATTTCATTTTATTTGTATCTCTAGTATCACCAACAAATAAGGGAAATAGAGAAATATTTAGAAAACACCTTATTTTTTAGAGCTTTTTAAAAATATTTGATAGAGCTAGTTTTTTATTATAATCTCTGAAATTTAGTCAGAAAGAGAATTTTTTATAGCTTTTCTTGAAGATGCTCTACCGCTCTATTGCAAATGTCTTTTTTGCGTGTGTCAAAAAGGGGTGCATTTGCGAATATACGTGTGCGTGTTTGGATCAAGGGATAATGCAAAGTGACTAAAATTAATGATTAAATTTTAGTCATTTCTATTTGGATCCAGTGACTAAAGTAAGGGCTAAAAACTTTATTACTATGTAGAATGACTCAAATACCCCCTATTTATTGCTCCTTATTTTTATGCCATGGTGAGGGTAGAGGTGGGAAAATGAGTTTTTTTGCCCCTCTTAGCTCCTCCTTGTGCTCTAAGGCTACTCATAATGGTGGGTTTCATAACACTATTTTTCTAAAATATCACGTCAATTTTACAACTGAATGAAATATCCTCTCTTAGTGGAGAGTTTCATTTCACTATTTCCTAGGCTAACCAATGTAATTAAATGCAACTAGCTTTTATGAAATATCCTTTATCTGATGAAACAATTTGGTTCTCAATGGGTGTTTTATTTCGTTTAATCCGTCTTGGAAACAGGTTAGCACCATGTCATGGTGCTGACACTACTTCTTTTTCTTTCCTCATTAATTGAATGTCGTGTCAGCAAAAAATCTGATATTGCATGGTAATTAATACCATGAAATACCTTTTAACTTTCGGTGTTTGGATCTTAAGCCTGAAGTAACTAAATTTTAGTCAGTTTGCTTTAAACCATTGGATCCGAACCTAAACCACAAAAATTTATGGTAAAAAGGGAAAAAAGCGCGGTAAATCGTCAGCGTTTACATAGCAGCCAAAAAAACGCAAACGACCGCGACAAATGGTAGTAGTCGTCCTAACTCCCCTGCTCCGTGCACTCTCTTTCTCTTCCCCCCTATCCTTTGCCTCGCACCGCCGTATGCGGCATGGCCTGAGACCACACGCGAGTACACGACACATCTCCCTCTCTCTCTCTTCCGGTCGTCCTCTCCACTAGCCAACAACCATCCTGGGGACCCTGGCCGCAGAGCAGACGCCTCCTCCTCCAGCCCCCAGCCCCCAGCCCCCAGCCCTCCCAGGATATGAGAATACTATGATCCCCTTGGCTAGCTTCTTCCCTCCATTGCCTTCGTTCGCCTTCCCTCCGCTCGCTCGCATCACATGCCAACAAGAACCAACCCCCGCCCTCACCTGCGCGCCTTCCCTAACCATCCACCGCCCGCCGGCCTGTCCATCTCCTTGCTGTCATGACTCATGAGCTTGTCGCGCGCTGTGGCGCCTGCTTCTTGATTGGTGAGCAGTGAGCTGCGTCCTCTGTGGGGGTGCGGGTGTTTGTGCGTGCGTTTGTTCCAGCCTTCCAGGAGAGGAGAGGAGAGGAGGGAGACAGGGGGGAGGAGCGGCAATGGCGGCGGCGGCGAGGAAGCTTTCGGAGCTGCTGCAGGAGCAGCAGGAGCCGTTCCTCATCGAGGCCGCCAAGATCAGGAGGCTGCGGCGCGGCCGTGTCGGCGGCGGCGGAGGCGGAGGCGGAGGAGCGTGCTGCCCCGTGGCCGCGTGCCGGCGGCTGCTTAGGCTCTGCAACCACGGGTTCAAGAAGAGGCGAAGCGGCGGCGGGAACGGCGTTAATGGCTTGAGGTCCGCGCTGGGCAAGGTGCTGGGCAGCAAGGCCATGAAGAAGGTGCTTTGCTGGGAGAATCTTGGCATCGGTTGCTTCCCCGGAGGCGGCGGCGTCGGCCGCCGCGTCGACCGCGAGTTCCGCCGGCTGCGACGGTCCACCGGCGACAGCGGCGAGTGCGACTCCCGCGCCATGGAGTTCGCCAACAACGACGACTACGACGACGAGCGGGCGCGGTGGAAGACCGACATGGACGTGGACTCGTCGCGGCAGCTTAGCCCAGTCTCCGTCCTCGAGCTGCACTCCGACGACGAATCTCCGGTGCATTTCCGCTGTAAGTTTCCCGATCTCTACCGCCTGCACCGCTTACCATTTTACCATCTCATCAGTACTTCGATTAAGCATTAAATGTGTCAACATTTGTCTTTTACTCTCATATTTATTACCATCTTAACTGCAATGGCAAAATGTTTACGCAACTTAATCAACACGTTAACAACGTTGGCCAATAATTTCTTGCTGTTCTTTCGACAGGGGAGGATGAGAAGCCATCGACCTCAGGGAGCTCACCTCCATCAGAAGACTTCCTTGGCGCCACCTCTCCATGCTTCACCTACAATGTCCATGGCAAGAGTTCTCCAATGGAGGTGGAGGTAGAGGAAGATGAGGAGGAAGAGATGTTCAGAAACGGCAAGTCCATAGAGGAGCATATCTCATCCTGGGAGAAGATTGCAGAGGACATCTCCAACATTCCTAGAATGGTGGAGCTTGACTTCTCCCAATCCATACAGCAATGGAGTGAGATCGAGATTGAGGCCAAGGAGATTGGCACCAGGATAGAGACCCTCATCTTTGATGAGATCAGGAGAGAAACTGTCTGTGATATGCTTGCTTCACACTGTAGATTGGCAACATCTTGTTGACCACAGAGAGAGATGTGGACTGAGGAGTGAGGAGAGGGGTGCTGGTTAAAAGAAGAAGAAAATGGAGGACCTGCATGATTTGAGGACTCATTACTGAAAAAAAAAACCCCATTTTTTCAGTAATATTTTGTGTCTTGAGCTCCATGTTTTTTTATTCTGCAAATACTATATGGATTGAAAAAGACAGTTTTTTATTCTTTCTTCATAGAGCAGCAGACAGATGCCTAACTTTCATAAACTAAACATATAAATGTGTGGACTTTATATGCCTTAAAACTCCCAGAACATGAACACTGCAGCTGAGTGTTTGGCTTGAACTAAGAAAGTGGGGCTTGGCTGTTCATTTGTAAATTCACCAGAAAACAAATCTTTATTCCAGGTAAACAGAAACAGCCAAACCTGTGGTCTCAAAGTCAAGACCAAATTTGCTTGACCAGATAAAGAAAAAACCTTAGCCTTTTTTAATTTAAGCCTGAGTTTTTGTCCATTTCACAAAACTAACAAGCTACATGCACATTTGGAATCTGAGCACTGCATTGAAAACTTGGGTGGCTTCCAATGGACTCTAGAGAAAGCAAAATCCTCTGCTAGAAGGCAAGCATCATGTATATGCATAAGATATCCTTTTGCTGCTACTTGTTGATCTTTAATTAGGGGTCAAACAGGAAGCCAATGCTGGCACCGGCACTGCAATCTTTGCATCTCTCCATGCTATAATATATAGCTAAATGGCTCCTAGATTAAGGAGATTAGTACTGGCGCCTGTACTGCTGCTAACTGAAAGTTTAACACGTAGTGAGATGATTCCATTTGGGAAAAGAGATTCAGAGACAGCTAAGAATTCTCTCGCGAGGATAGAAATCGTGCCTTAAAAGTGCGGTAACCAAACACCACTTGCAGCACTGTTACCGGAAGAAACTCACGCGCCACCACAAAAACGGTGTTTAGTGACGTAGTTTTAGTAACGAATAAAATACGCGCGTCAGTAATATATTTTTAGTAACGGGTTATGGTATGATCCATCACTAAAAGAGTGTCCTATAGTGACGGATTATATTTCTACCGTCACTAAAGAAGTTTATCACGTCACTGATGACTCTCACTAATAAATAGACAGGACACCGAAGTGAATCGTCACGCTTTCATTTCACGCAACCCTAACCATATACTCTCGGCGCCGCCACCGTCGCCATTGTCGTGCTCCTCGCCGCTCTGTCGCCCGTGCCCTCCGTCACCTTCGTCGGTTGCATTCTCATTCTCGTAAATTTGTTCATTCTTACTATTAAATTCCAGTTTATAAAATCATTTATCCAAATTTATGAATTATATAGTAAGGATTTCAAACGATCTACAAGTATCAACCTATGTTCCTGATAGTTGCTTAATAAAGATCAACCATCTAGTTCACGGCGGGCGTCACCAGGTTTAATTATAGTTTTTTGTATATTGCATGTCCTATTTATCGTGTTAACAAACTGAAGCACGTCTGTTACTGTTGTAGTATTTATCAAAAATATTTTGTGAGGTCAATAACATTCGTGCTGACGACACCCTCAAAATAATGACAAGAGATGGGTGCACCACTGAGATTGAGGTTGTGAACTATGGGCGTGGCGGTACGATATGCCTCCACAAAGGGTGGGTTGAATTTAGCCGAAGAGGTGACCTAACACAAGGGAACTATTTGATAATAACAATGGGACATGCTCCATTGACCATTATGGAAAAATTCTACACTAACTTTGGTGATGAGAAGACCTCAACAACCATCAAAATTGACAACGAAGATAGTGGTATACATAGAGAAGCGACATTACTACACATGCATATCTTTTATTTATGTTCTTATCTTGTTTTCTTATAATGTTAGGGGAGGGTCCTCACAATGTTGCAGATAGGAAGGGAAAGGAGATAGCCATGGAGGTCAACACTGACCTAATGGACCAATTGAAGCACATCTATTATTTGTGCAATCCAATAGATGTAACTCCAGCAAGAAAGACTCTCCTATAAGACATCTCGGTAGGTTTATCCTCCGATAGTCGGTTATATGTGTGCACAATAAATAACATGATCATCAATAAGAAGTCGCTGATAAGTTATTTGCACATGTAGTTGGTCTATATAAATAGTCTTCTCTAATAGTTTTGTTTAATTTTTTATAGTACTTTTCAAGGCAGTACTGTGAAAAGCATATCACACCTCACTTGCACCACCAGACCACTGAGATTCAGGTGGCAGCAGCAGGGTCTGACATAGTCCCAATTACGATGCACAAAACGACGGATTGACGGTGCTATCTAACTCAGAGAAAAAAAACTTTGGCATAATTTGAACGGCCATAACTCCTTTCTTTTACGACTGAATTTACAAGTCAGCTAGTAGTGTGATTAAAGTATCGAGGTCAATCGAATGGCAGTTCACTGTCTGTTTTATACCACAGTTAATGATAGCAAGATTAACTTCAAAACACAGAGATCGACTTAAGGGCATGTACAACCCTGACACTGCTGCACGGTACTCCAAGCATAAGACATAGCTAAAACACAATATAGTACAGTGGGCGTGTCTAAAACCTGTGTCTTGCTATATTCATTGCATCAATCAGAGCATTCAATAAATTAAATTGACCAATCAGCTAGTACTATGCCTCGAGCATAGAACCAAGACACAGTGTCTTCGTTAAGAGACGTGTCTTGAGTTTTTTTACATTTATCCCCTTAGACACACCCGAAGACATAACTCAAGACACCCATTGTACATGCCCTAATGTTAGCTTAGGAGGACAACCAGCTCACTGAACTAACCTAAAATTGGGCGAGCTTGTCGGATCTTCATCAGTGGCTAGTAGCTTCATTCGACAGCAACCTGAGATCACGTACAGCCAAATCGATTCAATCAAGCAGCAGTTAGAGACGAGGGGACAAGAAATGCGCGGTGCATGGCCGCCACTCGTCGTGCTCGATCGATCGTTGGGGAAAATTCAGAGAAGATAAAGCCATCCATTGAAACGCTTGCATCTGTCGCCTGCCTTTTTCTAGATCCCTAGAAATCTCAGTCTCTCTCTGCCAGTAAAATGCAAATGCAAATGCAAATCTGCCTACAAATAAAGACACAACCAAGATCATAAAAATGAGATACTCCGCAGTCCGGCATAACAATCGTCATCTAATCCAAACCATTGGATTAGAGATCTAATGATGCGAGGGGGGGTTTCACATATGCAGGATCCACTTCGTAGCAGTTGAGAGGGAATTTCGCCCTATCCAATCTACACCGAACTGAGAGATGAGACGGTCCAAGTCAAGATGAAACGATTCCGAAATCATAACCTGCTAATCAAACAGCAAAAGTGCTTTTTTTGCAGAGGTAGCTCAGCTGAGTGAGGAGAGGCGGAGATTGCGGAGGGGTGGGCCCAGTTGTCAGTGTCGCGAACGTCACACGGCATGTGCGAGCATTGAATGGCACGGCGGTGAGGCGGATTGCACGGTTGCGTCGCACACCAATACTCCTCTCCTCTCCTCTATAACTACAATTATGGCCCGCACTCTCGTGGTCTAATTTGTTTCCTGTTCTTGTGTTGTTTGTACTAGTCGGATGTATGTGCTTTGCAACAAAGAATTTTATTTTTCAATAAGGTATTTGTGTAAAATTCATGTTTCTGTGTGATTTTTCAGAAACTTAAGTGTTTTTATACAAAATTCTTACATACGTGTAAAATTAAAAAATTAAAATACAAAAATATTTTTTCCTTTTTCTTCTTTTTTTCTTTTTCACAAAAATATTTTTCCTTTTTCTTCTTTTTTTCTTTTTCTTTTTTTCTTCTTCCTCACATTTTCTTTTCAGGTCACATGCAGCGCCTCGCGCTGCCCTGCGCACATGCGGCCGGGGCGGGCGGTTGCGCGTGCGCCGGGCGCGCTAGCGAACCGGTGTGGTTTGGGTGGTTTTTACGAGGTATAAGTTTTGGCTGGTTTTTATAGGATGTGAGAAAGGCATGCATGCGGATGCGGACGGAAACGACAGACGCTCAAGCCGCATTATATTAGTTATAAAATACAAAAATATTTTTTCCTTTTTCTTCTTTTTTTTATTTTTCACAAAAATATTTTTTCCTTTTTCTTCTGTTTTTCTTTTTCTTTTTTTTCTTCTTTCTCACGTTTTCTTTTCAGGTAGCATGCAGCGCCTCGCGCTGCCCTGCGCGCATGCAGCCGGGTGGTTTGGCGCATGCGGCTGGGGCGGGCGGTTGCGCGCGCCGGGCGCGCTAGCGAACCGGTGTGGTTTGGGCGGTTTTTACGAGGTATAAATTTTTGCTGGTATTTTATAGGATGTGGGAAAGGCATGCACGCGGATGTGGACGGAAACGGCGGACGCTCAAGCCGCATTATATTAGTTAAGATTAGAGTCTAATCCTTTTTCTATACAGGAGATGATATCTTAATGATTTATTAGATTGTCACGTATTAGAAAGAATATAATGTGGCAAGTAAATGAAAGAAGTGAGAAGATATAAAATGAATAAACAATGTCTTGACAGTATCTACGATGTGAATGTTATAGGACTAGTATTAGATGGACAGGCAAAAATATTTTCTTAGAAAAATGTTACAATGTATATTATTAGAGGTGAAATCTTAGCAAAATAAAAATATTTAATTATGCATGCGACAATTAGAAAACTAAAAAATAGTATTATTTAATTTTGGGAACTAGTATCCGTGCTTAGAACCTATCTTATTTAGCACTATATTCTCAATGTATGGAACTAGTACTAAACCAAAAAGACTTTTTAGATACTCCTTTATTTCAACATTGTTTTATAGGAAAACTAATTGGGTGATAGGAAGAGAGAGAGAAAATAGAGAGATATAAAAATTTTATTGTGGGCTCACGCTAAGAAACCGGGGTTGAAAATTTCTAGACATAGTGTTTTGTTGACGTGATGACTTAAGACATCATTAAAAAAACTATTATTTTTTCCCTTCGACGTGAAAGCTTGAGTGCAAGCATGATTTCATACATATTTCCATGTTTAGTTTATCAATATGTTAATGTCGGAGAACGAGCGAGGCCCGACTATTCACGATTAGTATATTTTACGTATAATTGTTAGTATTGTAATCTTTATGGTATATTTGTAAGTTGGTAGTTTCAAATTTTGTAGGCAAGTATTTTTTTAAAAAAAATTATCGGATTTGTATAAGTAAGTTATCAAGCTAGCGATGCATCAAGCTATCAAGCTTTGTAATCTGAATTACTAGCATGTCCAAAAAGCTACTATATGCAAAGCTCGTGACTTGCATCGGGCACTCGGCAAATAATCGTTTTTCCGGTGGTATACATGAGAAGTATATGAATATGGTATATAACTTGACAGTTGCGACTGCTCGCAGAACGGATATATGCATGTGCTCCAACAGTTGCAACTAACGACCTGTTGTCGACGAACGGTTGCGTACGTATTACGTCCACATTTAAGTTGTCCAAGTCAGCAGGGATACTCAACACACGTACTACGCGCACACCTACATGCACATGTTTAGGCTCAAAGGTAGAATATAATTACAGTAATCGTGTGTTCGCGTTCTTTTTTCAACGTTAGTTCATGTTAGACATGTCAATTTAACGGTAAAAAAGCATTTATGCGCTTTATTATTCATCGATATATGCACCATGCATGGAATTCTGCAAAAACGCAGGCCTCGATTCTCGAACTACCGGTGGCATGCATTATATTGCATGTGCTTATTATCTGGTAAACAACGGTAGCTAGCTGCTACATGTACATGCATGTAATGCACAGCCTTTCGGCCATTAATTCGATCGAGATGTTTGCAGGCGAGACACTCACTACAACAAAACAAAAGATTTTCGTCGGCCAATATAACTTCCGTCGGCTTTTGGGCAAGCCGACGGAAGTTAAATAACTTCCGTCGGCCTCCACGAGCCGACGGAAGTTAACTTAACTTCCGTCGGCTTCTGACAGTGGCCGACGGAAGTTAGCGGGGATTTTTCCTCGGCCGCTCGGATCCCCCTAACTTCCGTCGGCCCGCATTAAAGCCGACGGAAGTTAGCTAACTTCCGTCGGCTTTAATGTTGGCCGACGGAAGTTAGGGGGCTTTTCCCCCAACCGCGCGCGCGTACAGGGAGCCCCTAACTCCCTGTACACGCGCCGCACTCCCGCCTCCTGCGCCTGCCGCCGCCGCCCGCCCGCCGCCGCCGCTTCGCCGCCCGGCCGCCGCCCGCCCGCCCCCGCCGTTTCGCTGCCCGGCCGCCGCCCGGCCGCCGCCCGGCCGCCCGCCCGCCCTCGCCCGCCCGGCCGCCCCGCCCGCCCGCGCCTCGGCCGCCCACCCGCCCGCCGGCCGCCGCCCACCCGGCGGCCGCCGCCCCGCCTCGGCCGCCCCACCCGCCCGCCCGGCCGCCGCCCACCCGGCCGGCCGCCGCCCCCCCGGCCGCCGCCCGCCCGGCCGCCGTCTCGCCCGGCCGCCCGGCCGCCGCCTCGGCCGCCCGCCCGGTTCGAGGTGTCCTCGTCCACTCCCCTCACCTGATCGGAAGCGACCGAGCCTTCATCGTCTTCGTGAGGTCCGTGCTTCGTCCCGATTCCACTGTAGTCGTCGCCATTTTTTAGTTAACATGTCGCCATTTTTTGTGTGTACTACATGTGGCATGCCTTGAGTAGTGTAGAGTGTTGCAGTTGTTGCTGCAACGTCCACTTGGTGCATGCTTACTTAATGCTTAGTAGTTGTCATTCACACACATATATATACACATGAAATTTTACCATTCTTAAAATAATACTGGCGAGTTGCGAACGTGTCGATAGATGGTCATATATAGCATCATAGGACGGATTAGCGAGTAATTAAGTAGCTTTTGACGGGTTATATTCCCTGGCCAATGATTGGCTTCAATTCGGCTAGCTATGATTGTTACGTTGGCCGGGTAGGCTTTCTGCATGATTTGAGTGTCACCATCTTGACCTGAGCTTTCCCGCGTAACAGTTGACAATTTGTGCGTCACAATCAGCGAATGCGTGTGTATATTGGTCTGGACCAACAAACATTTTTGCTCATAAGCCTACACTCTGCACTCTGCACCAAGTGTACCCTGGCATAAAATATCTCTGTGCAGTGCTTATCTAATAATGTAGGGCCTAGCTAATGCATACCACCATCATCTCTTGCATATCTCTCCTTAATTAAAAATGTTAATTAACCTAGATTGAGGCATAATGTTGTCTTTTCAGTTTTCTTCGCCCGAACCAAAATGTGTATTATCCGTTTCTAGGCTTTGCACATAGATGTGTTAATCTTACAAAGGTGTAAGGTAAAATCAGCAAACATGTAATGCCCTAATGAGATTTACTTGTTTATTTCATGAAGACCTATCTGTATGTCTTGTATGTCTTGTATGTGATGTTTTGTTTTAATATGCAATATATGTTGTGATATTATGTATATATGATTCTAATTATATTATTCTATTAATTTATAGTTTTTTTTTTCGTATGCAATTTTTTATTTGACAACAACGTAGATAGTGTAACGAAACCTATGCGTCACCCGTTTCGGACCAACATGTCTCACACGTGTCATGCGTGTGAGATGTGTAGGTCCGGAATTGTCCCTTTTTGGACAGCCTCGGAGTGGGCGACAGAGCGTGGTTTTATGATGAGTCATGAGTCCGAATGAGATTTCAGTAACATAACCTTGTTGTTCTCCATTGCACCACTATCAGGCGTGCAATTGGAGAACAGCGGGGTTATGCTGCTGAAATTTCGTTCGAACTCATGGCTCGTCATAAATACCACGTTTTGTCGGTCACTCTTGGGTGGGTTTAG
The DNA here is from genome assembly GCA_019279435.1 of Zizania palustris. Taxonomy (NCBI): domain Eukaryota; kingdom Viridiplantae; phylum Streptophyta; class Magnoliopsida; order Poales; family Poaceae; genus Zizania; species Zizania palustris. The sequence goes on along the minus strand of JAAALK010000286.1, from coordinate 48,149,017 downwards.
GACCTATCTTTCCTATAGACCATGGTTGCCATGGCGTCGCCTGCGCCGACTAGACGTCCAGGCGGTCACCGCCGGATGTCATGGTGAATCGCGATGCCGGTGGGCTCTGCTTCCCCTTGCGTCGCCGGCCGCCCGGCCGCCTCTACTTCCCCTCCGTTGTCCGGAGGCGGAGGCGGGGGGTGGCCAGGGTGTGTGTATGTTGCGAGCCTCTTGACTGAATGAATGTTTTGCATATAGAATGGCTGAGGACGACCGACGGTGGATGTATAGTGGTTGGATGAAAAGTGGAGCTCACACGAGGGAGTGGGTAATCAACGCTGAGAAATTTGTTGATCGTGCATTCGCTTTGACAACAAACACTCCCGCGAGGTGCCCATGCATGAAGTGCAGAAATTCTCGTTGGCAAGACAAGAGGACGATGTCGTTGCATATTTGCAAATATGGTTTCGTGCCAGGTTATGAAGTTTGGTCTTTTCACGGCGAGACAGGCCTTGAAAAAACGGTATTAGTAGTGGAAGAAGAAGATGATAGCGTTGCTGACGATAGGATGGATGAGATGGTTGATGCTATACGACCGGAGTTTGAATCAAACCCCGAGGATCCTCCAACACCGGAGGTTCAAAAGTTTTTCGACATCCTTCGAGCTTCAGAAGAGCCATTGCATGAGCACACCACCGTAAGCGTTCTCGCTTTCGTGACTCGTATTATGGCTATTAAGTCAAAGTTTGCATTTTCAAACAATTGTTATAAGGAGCTCTTGAATCTGATCAGCGATATCCTTCCTAAGAACCATAAGGTGCCGAAAGACATGTATCAGTCAAAGAAATGCTTTCTGCTCTCGGTATGGAGTATGAGAAGATTGATGTGTGCCGAGATAATTGTATGTTGTTCTGGAAAGAACATAGTAATGAGGTGAAATGCTTAAAATGTGGTAAACCGAGATTCGTAGAGGTCGTAAATGAAGACGGAGAGAAGGTGACGACAGAGGTTGCTCATAAGCAACTTCGTTACATGCCTCTTACACCTCGGGTGAAACGATTGTTTCTATCAAAGAAAACCGCTAGACATATGCGATGGCATAAAGAAGGTGTACGTGAGAATAATGAAGTAATGGTGCACCCATCTGATGGTGCGGCATGGAAGGCTCTAGATGATTTTGATGCAGACTTTGCTAGTGATGCAAGGAATGTTCGCATCGGGTTGGCAACTGATGGATTCACCCCTTTCAATGTAACGGCATCGTCGTACTCTTGTTGGCCCGTGTTTGCTATTCCATACAACCTTCCACCTTCATTTTGTATGAAATATGAATTTATGTTCCTGTGTCTCATTATACCCGGTCCAGATCATCCTGGAACACGACTAAACGTGATGTTGAAGCCCTTAATTGAAGAGTTGAAACAATTGTGGAAAGGAGTTGAAGCATATGACTATGACCAGAAACAAAAATTCAATCTTCGAGTTGCGTATCTGTGGTCGGTTCACGATTTTCCGGCATACGGTATTTTTTCTGGTTGGAGTTGTCATGGAAGGTTGACATGCCCGATATGTGCAAAGGACACAGATTGTTTCCGTCTGAACTTCGGGGGAAAGATTTGTTACTTTGATTGCCATAGATGCTTTTTGCCCATGAATCACCCATTTAGGTTACAGAGGAACAATTTCAAGAAGGACAGCATTGTTGTAAAGGGACCACCAAGGCGTTTAAATGGTACAGAAATCGCTGATATGCTGAATGAGTTGGTCCTTAATGAAAATGAGGATGGATTTGTAGGATTCGGAACCGAACATAATTGGACTCACATATGTGGTTTATGGGAACTGCCGTACGTCAAATCACTAATTCTGATGCACAACATTGACGTTATGCATCAGGAACGTAATGTTGGTGAAAGCATTATAAGTACATGTATGGATTTTACTGACAGGACAAAAGATAATGTAAAGGCGAGAAGAGATTTAGCTGAGATTTGTAATCGACCAACCCTTGAGTTGACGAATAGTGGTGGCAAGCCACGTGCCCCATTTTGTTTAAAACCTAAAGAAAAAAAACAAGTAATGAGGTGGTTGAAAAATTTGAAATTCCCAGATGGTTACGCCGCAGGATTTAGAAGAGCTGTGAACTTGAAGACAGGGAAATTAAATGGATTGAAAAGTCACGATTACCACATAATAATGGAAAGACTCCTTCCTGTAATGTTTCGTGGGTACCTGAATGATGATGTGTGGAAGGCGTTAGCTGAGCTGAGCCATTTTTATAGACAACTTTGTGCGAAAGAAATTAAGAAAGATATGATGGAGATGCTAGAGAAAGAGATCCCGGTACTTTTATGTAAACTGGAAAAAATATTCCCTCCAGGGTTCTTCAATCCAATGCAACATTTACTGGTTCATCTGCCATATGAAGCTAAGGTAGGTGGCCCTGTGCAATATAGGTGGATGTATCATATTGAAAGGTCCCTAAAGAAGCTTAGAGCGATGGTTGGTAATAAGGCCAGAGTTGAAGGTTGCATCGCAGAAGAATTTAAATTGAAAGAGATAGCATACTTCACTAGTGTATACTTCGCTGAGCATCACAATGTCAACACACCTGCTACACGGTACCATATGGATGAAGACCATCCTTGTAGTGATCTCCAAATATTGGGTGGAAGGGCATAACTGTTGGTGTTTCCACGACATATTATGTAACTCAGGAAGAACGAACAAATGCCTTGCTCTACATGTACTCAAATATGGAAGAGATGGAACAATATTTCGCGTAAGTGATTCGTTTTAGTTTTATATTTTACCTCCAAATTTTATACCCGTTTGTTTACCTATTCGTTACATTGACAGTATGTTTGATTCGAAATACTTGCCATCTGGTCGTCAACCAACGGAGAAGCAATTAGATAAATTGCGTCGAGAAGGAGTAAATGGCGGGCCTAGTTTTCTCACTTGGTTCAGAGAACATGTAAATCCTTACCTTTTCTGACACGTATTATTTTACTCTACTGGGTTAATTATCTTATAATCTCTTATGATTTGCAGTGCGTGCTCGCTGACAATGTACATATAGACTTGCGACAGCTCTCTTACGGGAGTATTAGTGCCAAAAGTTACGGTCGCTACGATGTTAATGGTTTCCGCTTCCGTTCAACTATATTGAAGCATATCGACCTCTAGCGGCAACAACTAATACTGGTGTTGTTACAAGGGTCGTTGATGGACAAGGACACGAAATTATGTATTATGGAATCATCAACAATATAATCGAGTACAAATTTGCCGGGAATAAAGAGATTAAAGTAGTCTTCTTCGATTGTGATTGGTTCGACCCTAAACATGGTACTCGTGAAAACCAATTTGGGATGGTTGAAGTCAAACACGCGGAACGATTATCTAGTTGCGACAATTTTGTCCTTGCTCATCAAGTCGAGCAGGTGTATTATATGCCCTACCCATGTGAAAAACTAAGTGCTTGGTGGGTAGTCTACAAAGTGAATCCTCGGGAACGTCTACACACCCCTAGTGATGACGCTTATCAATTGGAGGTTGAAGAGGTCGATGAGGTTTATCAAGATGATGAATTGCCGACTTCGTTTAATGTAGAGTCAGAATCGTCGACAGATTCTTTTCTCGGCGATTCTAATGATGTGGCAGTTCCCGAGAAAAGGAAACACCAACATAAGAAGAAAAAAGTCACATGGCGTGCTTTGGGGAGAAAAGGACAAATTGATCCTGATTTTGATGATAATTGACAAGTAATTGTTTTGATACATGGATATGCAATATACTTCATATTACATGTTTTTTCATATGTACAAACCTTCTTTACTAATAAATGCTTGTTTGTGCTTATTTTGAACAGGATGTCGAAAAAGATGAAGAGTGTCACGAGGAAGCTCTTCCGCTTGGGGAGTTCATCGGCGAGTACTCCGGCGAGTACACCGACGAGTCAGGAGGACACCCTATTCCAGGGTAGTTCCTCTTCTTCAAACAGACGTCGTCAAGAGCAGCTCCTGAGATGCATAGATCCGACATTAATTGGTCGGCCTATTGCATTTCAACTAGATGAGGAGGTAACTTTCAGATTGTTTTTTATGCCAGTTATAAACTATTACTAATTGTTTCAATACTGTTTTGTAGGAGGAACAACACTTGGAGAGTGCGGGTCATGAGGATGATCGGCCGGTGGGTGGCGGGCAAGAGGGGGATGTCCCAGAGTGTGCGGCACAGAGGGATGACCCAGAGGGTGTGGGGCAGGGGGATGACCCAGAGGCCGGTGCGGGGCAGGGGGATCTCCCGGAGGGTGCGGGTCAGGAGGAAGGTGCTGAGGCTGCCGGCGGGTCCTCGGTAACTTTCAGGACGAGTCACTTGGTCGCTCCACCAGTAGTCTCTTCCGGTGGAGCCAAGATCGAGATTACGCCTGTTGGTGACGGGTAAGTGTAATACTCTTCTGTTGTTTTGCTTTTGTTTTCAAAAAATTTCTTTCACTAAACTAATTAACTTTATTTATTATGTATTTCTAGATCTTGGATTGACTCTCGGTTCGACGGCACTTCGAGGGTCAGACAGGTTAACCAGATATTGGGTAACCTGTGCCGTCTGCACTACCCAGGGATGCTGACAATGCCGACCGGTGAGCGGGTTCTATGCCAAACATGGGACCAGTACCGGTTCGCTCCTGACGGGCGACACGGAACTGCTCAGGGGGCGGTGTCTCATGACTTCTGGGTATGCAAGTGTTTTTTCAATTTTCTTTTAGAATTTTCGAGTTACAACACTATACTAATCATTATTTTTGCAGTTACGCTTTTGCTTGCCAGAAGTCGGCAATCACCATAACCATGCGCTTGTAGTCTTCAACAACAATGCGCATAAGGTGGTGAAGGACGCCATTTCGTATGCCCGCATTCAAGCGAACAATGCTTACTACAAGGAGAAGCTAGGGCAACGAATGAGCAAGGCGACGGGCTCATCGTCAGTCTATTTGACTGAAGAAGAATACCGTTCGGTAAACAATTCTAACTTTTTACCTCTTCGATTGTTGAGATTTGTTGTCATATAATACAAATAGCATCTCTGTTCAGGTGAGGATTCCGTGGTTGGCAAACCGCGAGGACGCCTATTTTGAATTCTGCAAGATTTGGTCTTCAGATGCATTTAAGAAGACTTCCGAGCAGAAAAGACAATGCCGCGGGACGGATCCGAAGCACAGATATGGTGCCGACGGACATATTCGCCACGCTAAACGCTTGGTAAGACCGATCTGTCACTCTCTAGCTATAGATACATTGTAATGCGACTAACTCATTTCTAATGCACAGGAAGCTAAATCTGGCAACGTGCCAAGTGACATAGAGGTGTATACCTCTGGTCACAAAGGGAAGCGATCCGGCACAGCCAGATGTCTTGTGTAGCCAGACAGCCACGGACCATTTGGTGAGATGTTATTAAGAGTTGACGTAATTTCATTTTTCTGCGTCTAGCTAATCGGACATGTTTTTTGCAGGCGCAGTATGGTGAACACATGGTTCGACTCCATGGAGAGAACTATGATTGGCGGAGAGAACCTGTGGACCAAATGGCCGTGTACTCCAGCGGAGGTGGCAAAAGCCATGGACGGTGAGACAATGTTTTTATTAATGTTTTGTGTATGGTATTGTGATGGTAACTAACCCCTGTTAATGTTGCAGGTACTCCATGTTCAATGGAGTTATTGACTCGAGAGCGGTGAGAGCTCAGAAGTCAGCTCAGTCGTCGCAGAGCTCCGTCGGAGTTGGCTCCAGCCGTCGTCGCTCAGAAGAAACCCCGGAGATGGTTCGGATGAGGGAGGACATGAGGCGGCGCGACGAGCACTACAAGAAACAACAAGAGTACTATACCGCCTGCTTAGCACAACAGCAGGCGATGATCCAAGTAAGCTTACTTTAGAGTGTTGCAGTTCAAAAGTATTCAGAAATAGGTTTAGAACTAACTGATTACATTACAACATGTGTAGCAACTAGCCCAGCAAAACAGTGGATTTGACATGTCCATTTTCCAACCACTACCTCCCCCGCCACCACCACTATCTCCTACATCACCTGAGGTACCTCCTAAACACTTAAGTTAGCGTTTAGAAGGGTAGTTGAGTTCGTTTCTAATTTTGTCTATTTCTTCAGTGTTTCCGTACGCCTGGTCAAGATGGAGCCTCCGGGGCAAATGTGGACGAAGCGGGAGGCAGCGGCGGCGCCCATGACCCAAATGTGGGCGATCAGTGAGTATATGGACAAAATGACTTTGTATGTGGCTCTCGCTGTGTTTTGTGAATTTGTATGTGAGTTTGGATGTTATATGTGAATTCAGATGTTTACTGTGACTTTGGATATGAATTCAGTTATATTATGTGATTTTGGATGTGATGTGTGAAGTGTGGATGTGATTTTGGATGTGAGATGTGGTTTTGGATGTTATATGTGAAGTTTGAATGTGATTTTGGATGTGAAATGTGATTTTGGATGTGTATGATGAATGTATGTGAAATTGTGGTTGGATGTGAGTGTGAGTAGGGGAACCAGGAAAAAATAAAAAAAAAAATACCAGGTAACTTCCGTCGGCTTTGACCATAGCCGACGGAAGTTAGCTGGTTTCGGCCACGTGGGCAGAAAGGCTAACTTCCGTCGGCTATGGTCAAAGCCGACGGAAGTTAGCTGCCCCTAACTTCCGTCGGCCAGCCTGGCCGACGGAAGTTAAAGCCCCCCTGGTGACGTGGCAGAGTTCGGGGCTAACTTCCGTCGGCCACGTGAAGCCGACGGAAGTTAGCTAACTTCCGTCGGCGGCCGACGGAAGTTAGCTAACTTCCGTCGCCGCGCTTCCGTCGGCCAAAGGCCGACGGAAGATAGCGTTTTGCCGACGGAAGTTGGCTTCTTCCGTCGGGAAACGGCTAACTTCCGTCGGCTTTGGCCGACGGAAGTTGCCTGTTTTGTTGTAGTGACTGTGGTGATATGTCGAGAGCTAGACGAAGACTGTTCAAGATGTGGACTCTGTCCTTGCATTGGCTCCGTTGTTCAGTGCATGATTTAGTGGTACAAATTAAGATTGTCTTTTTATTTGGCAAGACGTACGTACTTACTCTATATATAGTACGTACAGGCGGGGATCGGATTACTTGGAGCGAGCTAGCGTTCGGACACACGAAGAAAATGTGTACAGAGTAGAGAGAGCAATGGCAGCGTTGCGTCATGTCCACATGGATTATTGCACGTGTATATATATAGCTAACTTGTTTTTTTAGGTGAAATTAAGAATTTACAGATACGGGAGAAAACGAAAAACAAAAAAGGAGGCGGTTAAAAAGGAAGAGAGACCAAGTAGGTAGCACTAGCTTCCGACCGTGTCTTGCCTTCCTCTTTAATTTTCTAGATAATGTCGATCGAATGAGTTGTTTTCAATGTGTTAATGTGTTGGAGATTCTAGCATTTCACTCTTTCTATATTTTCCAGACAACAGTTTAATTACGGAGGATATATACTACGGAGGGATATGGTCTTTTTCGGCTGCCTAGTTCTTGTGGCAAGGGAGGTCCACCAAAGGTCGACAGAGGTAGATGGGGTACCCAAGAGAAGGTTGTTTTTTTAGAGAGGTACGGTAATCTCACACTAGTCGGCGACACCATCTCAAATACTCTTGGAGAATATGCAACTGCTGAATAGGTGAAGTACATATTCAGGCTCCTGTCGGTAGAGAACATAGTCAGGGTTGTGGGGCCAACCTTGGATAGCTAGACGGTCGGCTGTCCAAAGTTTGTTCTAGATGGCAAGCCAACAGACTGAAAAATTGCATTTCGACGGTGCCAAAGTTTTCCAGATGAGCTTTGGGTAGCCAGTGTTGATCGAGCCATTGAATTGAGTGAGGTGGACTGACTTGGTTGTGAATGTACCCGAACTGTGGGCCTTCAAGATATAGCAAACTTGTAAGTGAGAGGAGTTTATATATACAGAGTTTGCACCAAGCACAAATATTTCTGTAACAAAAAATGCATACCATTAACATGAAACGAAGTCTTGAAGGATCAGCATATCACTAGCTACCTAGCTAGGATTTCCTCCACATAAGCAAACAAACAAATTTTTTTAAAATTTAGTCATTTTTAAAAACTTATTTCAGAAATAGATTTCCTGTAAAAACTTATTGTGTAAAAACTTATTGCAGTAATATACTCGAAACTCAATGCTAAAGTCATTGGCGCTGAGCATTAATAACTTAGCACCTGCAGGGTCGCTGGCACTAACCTCCCTACCACGCTAGCTAGTAGAACTGATGTAGCAAGGGAGCTTAGCACCGCTAAAGTCCATTAGGTTTAATATTTTAGCTCAAGTTATTTTACTCCAAACGTTGGTGTCGTATAGTGGTGAGTACTTTTGCTTGTTAATTACCGAGCGACCTGTTCCGTATGATGCCAATGACTTTGCGCTGAATTTCGGATTTATTTCTAAAATATTTTTTCGAGATCTATTCGTGAAATAAGTTTTTAAAAAGAACTAGATTGCAAAAATTTGTGCGCAAACAAGCGTATGACGAGCGATGACTGATATCGTCTGCATGTCCATTCCAATCCTCTGAAGAAACAGCCTGCCAGTCTGAAATCTGCTTGCTTGCTGCTTCCAGCTGCATGCATGCCTTGGATTCTTGGATGCTGTCAGGCCTTGTCCTGTTGCTGCGTCCCCCTAGCTCTCTGCACGTGCAGGCACGAGAGCGACAAAGCACCGAGCGCTGCGCTATAAACAAAAAGGCAAGCTGTGTTGCGTTCAGTTCAGTAGTGATCTGATCACTGCATGCATGCATGCGTCGTCGTCGTCCGAATAGTGCACGGAATGGCAACTGCGTCTTCGTCGATCGTCTGTCTCTTAACCCTGGCCTATCTCTCCTTGCTCGATCGACGATCGTCGATCTTGGCATGTGTGCATCATCGATCCTCCATTTGTTGAGTTGACTGAATACTTCAAAAACAATTAAGCAGCGCATGCAGGAGGAGAAGAACGTCGTAACGACAGTGACTTTTGTTCTGCTAGCTAGCTACTTAACTGGTAAAATTAAGATTTGTTTCAAGCTAGGCATATCCATTACGACCTGACGTATCTGGAACTACTTAGATTCATGTAAGATCAGCCGGAGGAAACCCTGATCAATTCAATCTATTAGTTTTGGTTTTGTCTCGGATTATCGAATAGGGTTTCTTTTTGAACGGGCCCGTGTGCTGTCCACCCTAAGACGGCGTGGTTTTGGTGGGCCTCAGCGATGTCGGCAGCGGCGGCGGGGGCGGCGCGGCCCACTAACCCAACATGCAGCGCGGCGGCCCGGCAAGCCGTAACCCTAGAAAAATCAGGCGTCGACTACTTGAGGGCGATGGGCGGCTGCCCGTGAGCGGCGGCGCGGTCTCGCAGGGGCGCGGCGCCACGGCACGATTCAGAGCCTCAAATGAAATCGGCTTTCTTTCGTTTTGTGTTATTCCCAAGCTTTTTTTTTTCTCTCGTCTCGTTGCGGATTTCGCACGGTTGTTCATGGGAGTATTGATGATTTTCTGAGGCGGCTTCTTCCCCAATCGATCGCTCTAGTTGCTTCTCTTGTGTATCTCGTGATTATGCTTCTTGATGGTGTCTATGATTGTCGAAGATTGTTCTTGCGTGGCTGTGATGACAAAACCTTCGTTTCTCGATGCTGAGACTTGATTTGTTCAAGGACCAAAATTTATTTTGATGACCTTTGTGCGTGTCTGAGCCACTAAAACGCAATCCCTTCCTGTTGATTCGTGTGAAGGCAATGGCGCTCCTGCTGCGAGAGTGAATTTTGTGATGCTATTTCATCTGATTTTTTCCTGGGCTGCCTCTTACATTTGTTTTGGTATAGTGTGGCTGTGACGACCAAGAACTTTGTTTCTCGATGCTGACTTGATTTAATCAAGGACCAAACTTTTGAGTTTTGATGACCTTTGTGCGTGTCTGAGCCACTGCATCTCGATCTGTCTCCGTCTCCTTTTGTGTGAAGTGTCAAGACTAAAGATATGAACTTGCCTTCTATGTTTCGTACTGTATTCGTGTTAATTCGACCCATTCTACTATCGTAGGATCAAATTTTGACGAGCATTCTGTGTATCTGAACCAGTGCAACTTATTCTCCCAATTTAGTCATGTCTTGGTCGAACATAAATTTCCATTCTCAGTTGTGTTTCATATTGGGATACGAATGTTGGAGGCTACCAATGTACTCCTTACTTGCATGAAAATTTCACAACTTGCTTGCTGTATGCAAGAAACAACTCCCTGCAGCTCCTTTTCCTCAATGCATCCTAATAAACATTGCTAACAATGTCTGATACGAAGCAAATTGCCAAATTCATAAGAACTGAAAACCGCAACTAGCTGGAAATTACAAAGCAGAAGCTTGAGAATAGAAATAAAAGAATAACAAGGATGGATGGAGGCAAACACTAAAGCTATATCTCCCATGGTGAGTTCCTAAATGCCTCGCTCTCCATTTTCTCAAGGTTCACATTGCATGGTCCTCGAGATTCATTAACCAACCATATGGTCTTGATTCACATTGCATCGTAGAGTCCTCAGTATTTTTGGAGTGTGTCAAGATCTCAGCTAGAGGCCCACCTTGAGGCATCTCCCAAGAACTTGAGATGCTGTCCTTTTGGATCTGTGCCATGGTAGATGTATGGCAGCCGGCTCGTGGTGTGGAATAGAAAGCTGATGGAACTGGTGTGGCATTGGAATCTTTGCTTTTCTGAAGCTCGATTTCCTCATTCTTAGGCAGGCTGAAGCTCTGAAGGACTGACTGAAGATATCCACGGTCATGCATCTGCGTGCAAGGAATGTTTTTGTTGCTCTGCTGGTTGCTGCTTTGCCAATGCTTCAGCATCGTATTAGAACAGATCGATTCACTGTCCACCGGTGGTCTTAACTTCTCCGGTTTGTTCTGTTGCTTCAGTTGAGAGAACAGGGACAACGTGGGCTGTTGATTCGTCAAATTTAGCAGTGGAGCAGTGTTCTCTTCAGCAGCTTTGTTTCCTTTCTCCTTGCTCACCATTGTCCTGCAAATTTGCACAGGTTTCCAGATCGAATGGTTATTAGTTTCTATCAAAACTGAAATAATCTTGCAGTTTCCTGTAACACTGTATTCCATATTGCACACTATGACAACCATATAGTAACTTTCTTTGCAACTTGATTTACTCGTTTTCTCATTAATGGGTGATGGAATACTGTGATTCAGCTTGTAACATTGTTATTCATGTACACTTGAGATGAGAATATTTAACCAAGTTTCGGGATATGCTAACCTGTTTAAACTGTCTGCCCAATAACTGACACTGCTTGACTTCATTTCATTAACTTTTGCCTTCTTCAAGCTGCCCTGCCCGACAGGAGATGGCAATGATCCAGCACACGGCGTCTCTTTCACAGTCTTTCTAGTTTGGTTTTCCACAGGCTTTCTTGAACGGTGGCGGTTTCTGTTGATGTGCCTCTCACAATACTTGTGGTCCGCCATTGCCTCCTTCGAACACCGCCATTTCTTGCCATCTGTTCGACGGCATCTTCCAGGTTCTGGATCGGAGTCTGCATTTGGGAAGCCTTGATAGAGAGGCCTCCAACTCACTGCATTGTAGGTAAGCATGTCATGTTTTGATTGGATTTGTCACTTCTTTCGTGCTGATTCTAAACTTGTGATGAGTTGTGAGAACATGTAGTTGTGACAACTTGTATGCACCTCGATGTGTTAGGTAGTGTTTAGTTCCTTGTACGAGGAGAAATAGAACGGAATGGTTCATGAATATTTATAATATTTACTTTGTGGAAGCATTAAAAACTCTATGGTCCTACATGTTCTATTTAACTGACGCATATTAACATATGTGGCAAATTTTAAGGTACATCGAATTAATGAGCACCATCAATTTTTATAAATCTAATAACTAAGATTAAAAGAAAACATTGTCTTATCTCCTAAGAAGGAATATATTATTCTGATCTAACTGTCACGGTTAAAATAAATCAACCTCTTACCTATTAAGAGGTAACACCTCTTACCTATGAATCAGAGGGTAAAAGTTGAATGGTAAAAGAGCCCACATATGTAACTCGTTTCTGAGTTGACATACATTTCTCACATTTGTATTCTAACGAGCAGTTTCTGCATATGCAGTTACATGTGTAAACAGGTTTTGGTTCCTACCCAATTTATGGCTGTACAGCAATGTGAGTTTTGAGGTTTAAAGCACTTGAATGCTTACTTCTGTTAGCTGATGATCTGAAGCTTTTGCTGATTGAAATGAGCAGGCTGGAAGGTATAGGGGCCTTTGCATTGAGATACTTGTAAATGAGAGCCTGGTGCTCCAGTTCCATCCACTGTGAGGGGGTGAAAGGCTTCTTGGTCCTAGATAACAAGAACCTCTGCTCATTTCCCCTTCCAAAATCCAAACCTGGATAAATCAAGGAAAATATTTAGTGCGGTCAATACTCAAAGAATCACAACTTACCGTAGTATGAATGGTTAAGGGAAGTGAAGCACTGAGTCAAGAGTCAAGACAAAAGTGTAAAGTTAGAAAAAGCAATGAACTGCACCAGCCTTGGCTTGGCAAGGGGCCCCAGGGTTGTGCTCATCCCCATGACTAGTTCTGTAGTACTCATGAGAGCTCATCAAGTTCAATAAAAGCATCACTTGATTTTTCATTCCTGACTTTTTCCTCTCATTTTAACAGATGAACAGAAAACATTATCCATCATGAGTTGCAGAGAACAAACAGACCAAATGTCATGAATCACTTTGCTCGTATACACTACACATGGCTGGTAAATGGAAGTGAGGCATGACTGAGCAAGTGTATGCATGTATGTTTGTATGTGGTGATGAGCCAAGTCAAACCTGAGGGCAATGTGTGAGCAGCCTTTGCAAATCTGAGCATCTTCTGTTCATCAAGGAAGGGGGAGGGGTAGGATGCAGCCTGGGTGAAGCTAGCTCTCTTGATGAGACTCAGATCACTCTCCTTGGTGGATGGCACTGTGAGGCCCTGCAAGCCCAGCACCTCTCCAAGCTCCATGGCAGTAGAGAAGTCAGCAAACATTTTGGTGGGGAAAAGAGGAGGGGTTGGTGTGCATTGCTATATGGACACTGGGACAGTGAGGCTCCAGGGGAGGAGAAGAGGGCAGGAGTAGTGGTGTGTGTGTGCTTGCTTTCTGGGAGGCAGCAAGTGTTGTGGTGATATGGTGGTTCTTTGGGGGACTAGTCTAGGGGGTGTCACTTAAATAGCAGGAGTCCTTTCATTCTTTCAGTAGCTTTTTCTGTCTCTCATTTTTCTTTCTTTTGAGTTTTTGTGCTCTCAATGTTTGTATGAAGTAGTACTGTATACTGTAGGGGTAGTAGCAATTGGCTGGTATCAAACTCCAAGATCAAAATGTGAGTTTTTTAGAACACTGGTTTTAAATTTTTTTATAGGAAAAGTGTAGTGTACTGTTCCATGAAAGTTGATTAGGCTTTTGGATCGAAATTGATTGGAGCAATTACGGTGAGGGGATAGGGCAAATCAATAACTACATGGCTGTACTGAACTGTACAGAATTAACCTCCATGCAGTACTACGCTTCCAATAAGTGCCCTCTTTGTGTTCTTGCAAGTAAATATGCTCGAAATGAATGGTCGAGCTTCATGTGATGGTCAGAGTCTCGCTCTAGCTTTCTGTTATTTAATTTGTTTGTATATATATTTTTTGAATTCACACACTTCACTGCTGTTGTGTTCATCTCTCCGAACATTGCTGAGATGCAATTTTTTTTGAGGGAAGAGATGCAATTCGTTTGATGGGAGAGTCGAAAAGAGGGTTTTTTTGTGTTCATCTCCCAAAACCAGGGCAGACAAACCCCGTTGAGGTGCTAAAAAAACAAAAACCTGAAGCAATCTCGAAGCAGTAACTGTTTAGCAACAAATTTGTAGAACAAACGAAGCTAGAAAATAGGAAAGAGATCAATGCCAAATAGGACCTAGATGAAATGTACATTTACCGATTTTCATCAAGCCGAAACGATAACCATTCGCATGGTTTTGGGAACAACTTTTTTGTGTTCATCTCTCTTGTGCAAAACCAGGGCAGACAAACCCTGTTGAGGTGCTAAAAAAAACAAAAACCTGAAGCAATCTCGAAGCAGTAACTGTTTAGCTACAAATTTGTAGATCAATGCCAAATAGAACCTAAATTCATCAACTTTTTGGGAACAACTTTTTCTGTACTGTAAACGTTCACAAGGGCTGCTGCGCGGTCACGAGGCTGAGATGACGCCTTTGAAGGAGGCTCTGGGTTCGTCATCGCCGGCGCCGGCGCATCGCTCATCTCGCTGGGCTGCCTCTGCCTCACTCCTCTTGATGACGGCAACATCTCTCTCTCTCTCTCTCTCTCTCTCTCTCTCTCTCTCTCTCTCTCTCTCTCTCTCTCTCTCTCTCTCTCTCTGACATGACTTCATACGCGTACGTAACATACTAGTCTGTGTGTGAGTGAGTGGCAATCTACAATCTCGCATGGATCAGGTGAGTTGAAGAGGTATCAGCTCAGGATATCTGGGTCGTACTACTACTACGACTACTATCGCACTCGCTCCAACCGTGTGTTTCAAATTCTGCAGATGTCCACAGCAAGCAATGCCTACGGCTCCTCACGCTATCAATTAAAGTACGTAATGTTTTATCGGTGGAAACTTAATGTTTCGTACGTGGAATTAATTAAAAATTCCAATTTATTTATTTTATTAAAATATTATTTATCATATTATAAATTATTTTTCCCTAAATAAATATCGTTCATTTTTTCCCCAAATTCTAGTACGTTGATCTCCACCTTCCTCTCCTCATGATTAAATTCATCAGAAATACTCCCACGTTAGTTGTAAGACATGCCGGCCGGGGCAGGAGCTATCGATCACTAATAGATATTTTACATATGCATTACCAATAGTTTGTTTACGGTTCATGACGTCCATAACTAATGGTATCTTATTTCACTGCTAATGATGGACGTTCGTAGCACACATCTAACTAAAATCTATCTTAGTGATGCTTGTCAACTATAAACACGCAAAAACCAGTTTAGAAATAATGATGTATTAAAGAGTTGTACGGTACCTAAATAGTTATATAGTTATGTATGTTTTGATAAATTGATTAAATAATAAGATTAAAACTGAAGGATGGAGTACTAGTAATGCGCTTCTCAAAGTTTCGTTACTAGTGAACACGGTGGTGACGACGGAAACGCCTCCTCTATAATCGTACCTTCTAACTGTCCTATGTAATCACGATCCGTGCCGTCTAACGCGGATCCACTCCACTACATATGAAACCTTCTTTAACACCCGTCGAATCGAAATTCAAACCAATTTTTTCTCGATTTGGTGACAAGCCTTAAACTAGAACGGGCCCCGTACCGTACGCGGTGCGCGCTGGGCTGGCCGGCTGTCTCGCGCTCGTCGCCGTGCAGACACGAGAGATTTGATGGGAGCCGCGTGCCTTCAGTTCTTGATATGCTACGGCGAGGTATAGTAACAGTACCTACCTACTATAGCTAGCTCCGGCCCTTCCAATTGGCCCTGCCGACTGTACGAGGTACGCGTACAGCAGTACAGGGAAATGCACGTACGTAGCTTTAGTAGCTAGCTAGAGTATGTAGCATGCAGCAGTAGTATATAATATATATTGTTGTACAGGTCAAGGGCCATCGATGTGATTTGATGCTTCATGTGCGAACGAAGCAGCCGTGCAAAGACAGCTACTTGTGCATATATACGTGTGTACGTAGCTGCTGAATTGAAGCTGCTAAATGGTGTAGGGCTACTAGTTCACAAAAGCACTTTAAGGTATTTGGAATGGAGTATTTTCAAAGAAAAGCATTATAGTTTTTACGAAAATCATGTAAATTCATGTGTTTCAAATGAGCTCTTAGAGAATGTTTGGTTACATGGACTAAAGTTTATTCTGTGTTATATACATCGGATGTTTAGACATCCACTACGGGAGAAACATTATTTGTCGAGTGCTACATGCACTCGACAAAGTCTCAAAAACTCTCGGCAAACATTTTACCGAGCATTGCACTCGGCAAACGACACACGACAGACATCCTCTCGACACACATGGGTTCGCAGACTGTTTTTCATCGGGCACTTGACGAACCCTTCGCCGAGTGCCAAAAATAGCACTCGGTAAAAAAAGCGACTTCACGGTTTGAAACGGACATAACAAATGTTTTGTCGAGTGTCAAAATGTGGCACTCGGCAAAGTTTACAACAAAAATAAAAAAAGCCACGACCGCGCACGTTGCGGCCCACAGAGACGTGTCGGTTGGCCGGGCGGTAGGTCGGGCGGCGGTCGGGGGCGGCGGGGCGACGTCGGGCGAGGGATCAAGGCGGCGGGGTCGGATGGGCGGCAGGGCGGGAGCCGTAGCGGTGGGGCGATGGGGCCGGCCGGGCGGTGGGTCGGGCAACAGTCGGGGGCGGCGGGGCGATGCCGGGCGGGGGGCGGGGTCGGTCGGCGGTCGGGGGCGGCGGGGCGACGTCGGGCGGGGGTCCGGGGCAGTAGGGCTGGTCTGACGGTGGGGCGGGGGCCGTGGCGGCGGGGCAACGGGGCCGGCCGAGTGGCAGGTTGGGCGGCGGTCGGGGGCGGTGGGGCGAGGGGCCGGGGCCAGCCGGTCGGCGAGGCGAGCGCTCGGGGCAGTGGACGGGGGAGATGGCGCCAGTGGGAGGGAAGGAGATAGAGGAGAGAAATGAGGAAGAAGGAAAGGAAGGGTGGATTTTAAAAGATTTTTTTTGAAAATTTTGAAAAAAGTGCGTCAGTTTTGAAATTTGGCTGAAAAATTGTGCGGGAAAGACTTTTTTTGGTTTGCCGAGTGTTACACTCGGCAAACCCAAAATATTTGCGAGTGCCTCAAATTTGACACTTGACAAAGAGGCTTTTTTATTTTTTATTTTTTTTATTTTTGTTTAATTTGTTTTACAATATTTTCCTTGATAAAAATTATAAAACTATATTGCATAAGGACTAAAAATAAACTCAACAACATAAATATGTTTTTTAATAATATTTTTATTATTATTTCATACATTTGTTGTTCAAATTTCATCTATTTCAATTTAAATCCTAAAACATACTTAATAATTTAAAAATAACAAACTGAACCAAAAAATGTGTAATTTTTACATGAGATAATATATGT
Source organism: Zizania palustris (assembly GCA_019279435.1). NCBI lineage: Eukaryota > Viridiplantae > Streptophyta > Magnoliopsida > Poales > Poaceae > Zizania > Zizania palustris. Next base: position 48,131,793 of record JAAALK010000286.1, on the reverse strand, counting down.
TGTGTTTTTATTATAGAAAAAAATTCAAGTACAAAAAATAATTTACCCATCAAACTTCTTTCAAACTTCTTTTATAAAAATAATTACAGAATTGGAGGATTATTCGTGAGACGAATTTATTAAGCCTAATTAATCCATGATTAGTAAATGTTTACTGTAGAATCACATTATTAAATCATAGCGTAATTAGGCTCATTAGATTCATCTTGCGAATAATCCACCACTTATAAATGAGTTTTGTAATAATCTATATTTAATACTCCAAAATAATATCTAAACATCCGATGTAACGGGGACTAAAATTTAGTCCTTGTGACCAAACATGCACCCCCTTAATAACTTCAAAGAAAGGATGCTTCCACAAGTGTTTCTATTCATTTAAGGCCCTCGCTTATAAGGTATTAACGCACCCCGATTCTTCATATGCATGGTCAAAAGTTAAAAAAGGTATAGATAAAGCTTTATACGTGATGCTATAAAGAAAACTTGCACTTATAGTGTACTTGTAAAATGTATCAAGTTTTATAGTTCAAAATTTATTCCAAATATAACAATATTCTACTTATAAAATGTATTTTTTACCTTTAAAGTATATATAGTACAAACTTGATTACTCCACACAATGACTCGTAGGCCCGCACTCACCAAACCTTATCGATAAGGATGATATAGTCTTTTTGTTCATCTCCTTAGTATATACGTTCAAACTTAAAACTTATTATATTTTAAGATGATTGGAGTATTTATGTGAGCAAGTCGTTCCAAAGTTACAACTGAAAAAATAATATTTACCCACAATGATGTTTTGAAGTTGTCACAATGTTTTATAATTTTTGAGCAAATTTCAATTTAAACCAAGTCTTTTTGACGAATGTCATACGGTGCAGCTTTATTTGAAAGCTATGGGGTATAACTTTGTTGGGAGGTCGCTCGTCTTAGTACTCCCTCCAATTTCCTATAAGAAGTCATTTTAGACTTTATCAAAAATTGTCTAAAAAAATTGTTTTGTATTTTATTGTGCATTTTAGACGTTTATATCCAAGTAGTACTACTCTCTTCTCGTTTCCTATGCTATCCATACTTATGCATTATATTTAATAAGAGCAAACAAGCAAACTACACTAATCATGTTCAAAATGACTTCTTTTAGAAACCGGAGGGAGTACTATCTTGCGCGATGACTTGAATTAATGTTTCACTAAAATTCATGATTATTAGTTAAAAAAATTATGGCGATATCATTGATTAATTTGAAATTCTACGTAGACTTGTATATATATTGTCCTCTTTTGATCAGGTAGAATCTGGAAGAGAGCAGGGAACAATTAATATAAGGATATTTTTACGGTGCCTCCAAAGATCTAAAGACCGTTGATTGTATTTTATCCAACGGTTCAGATTTAATTAGGGTAACCTATTACCTTATACGAGGTAATAGGTCACATCTTTTATTTAAAATCATATGTGCATCAAAATGTTTCCATTTTTTTCGGTTCAACTTCTATTTAAAATCGTACGCATATCATGCAGTTGATATGTTTCCATTTATACCGTACAATATCATTAACTTTCCATTTTTATAGAGTAATCAAAGGATATCATACGATATCATGCACTTCCTTTTCTCTTTCACGTAATAGCACTCCTTTTTTGCATGCATGCAGTCCACAAAATATGAAGTCTTTTAATTTTTTTTTCTTTTTACAATTTTCTCTCGAGGTGCTTCCCATATTTTATGTGATGTGCATTTTTTTCAACATGAATAGATCGGAACAGAGATGGAATACAAATTGTTTGAAATTATGACTGGTTATTTTTTAAAAAAATTGTACATATTTTATTAAGCTTCATCTTATAATAATACATGATTTTTATGTATTTGAAATATTATTTATTATGATTATATCGTTACAGTAACAATTTATTTTTTTCTTTGAATATGTCATTTGTCTACATGAAATTAATGAAATTTCAAAGTTTTTCTTATAATTTGCGTAAGTGTTTCATAATTTTTCAAAATCATTTAATGGGTGTATTTTAGGCAACAGATTTGTTATAAAACCAGTGACCCATATTCGTATTAATGGTAACTAATACATTATATGGAAAACACATGATTTTCTTTTGTAGTTACATAATAGAGCAAGGCAATCACCAGCTATAGCCGATATAAACATTGAAAAAATAATTTTATTTTTGTTAATTCAATAGAACGAAGGGTTATAATTTATCTTACCTCTTACCCTCTAAACAAGAAAGTGAGGCAACGTAAATGCCTCCTAAGGTGCTGTTTGGTTCGGAGACAAAATGGGATGGCACTACAACAAAACAGAATATTTTCGTCGGCCAAGTTAACTTCCGTCGGCTTTTGGGCAAGCCGACGGAAGTTAAATAACTTCCGTCGGCCTCCACGAGCCGACGGAAGTTAACTTAACTTCCGTCGGCTTCTGACAGTGGCCGACGGAAGTTAGCGGGGGTTTTTCCGCGGCCGCCCGGATCCCCCTAACTTCCGTCGGCCAGCATTAAAGCCGACGGAAGTTACTTTGGCCTTTTCCCAACCGCGCGCGCGTACAGGGAGACCTAACTCCCTGTACGCGCACACGTCGCCGCCGCCTCCCGCGCCCAGCAGCCCGCCACCGCCTCCCGCCCTCGCCGCCTCCCGCCGCCGCCCGCCCTCGCCGCCGCGCCGCTGCCCTCCCGGCCGGCCGCCTCCCGGCCTACTCCCGGCCGCCTCGGCCGCCGCCCGCCAGCCCGCCCGCCCGCCGCCCGGCCGGCCGCCTCCCGGCCGCCCGCCGCCCGGCCGGCCGCCTCCCGGCCGCCTCGACCGCCGGCCACCGCCCCCTCCCGGCCATCGCCGCCGTCCCGGCCCGCGCCACCCGTCCCGGCCGCCGTCCCCGATTCGACCGCCGCGAGCCGTCGCCGTCCGCCGGCCTACACAAATCACAAAGTAATTATTTTCACCGCTTTACGAATTTTTTCGCTTTTTATTTGTGAATTGTTTCATTGGTAAATTGAATTGGTAGAGACGTATAGATATAGATATGGATTAAATTTTGTCAATTGATGAATTAAATGATTGATATGCTGGATTATTCCGATATTAAATTATGGAGACATATAGATAGCTTTATAGTCCACTAATATCTTTTTTTAATTTGTACTATTATAGTTAAGAAAAAACACTTGTACATGCATTCTACAAAAGGACATATTATGTATAAATTATGCATGATTTCATTGGGTGATTAGTATTACATATATATACTTTATTATATATATTTCTTTTCGTATGCAATTTTTTATTTGACAACAACGTAGATAGTGTAACGAAACCTATGCGTCACCCGTTTCGGACCAACATGTCTCACACGTGTCATGCGTGTGAGATGTGCAGGTCCGGAATTGTCCCTTTTTGGACAGCCTCAGAGTGGGCGACAGAGCGTGGTTTTATGATGAGTCATGAGTCCGAATGAGATTTCAGTAACATAACCTTGTTGTTCTCCATTGCACCACTATCAGGCGTGCAATTGGAGAACAGCGGGGTTATGCTGCTGAAATTTCGTTCGGACTCATGGCTCGTCATAAATACCACGTTTTGTCGGTCACTCTTGGGTGGGTTTAGGACCTATCTTTTCCTATAGACCATGGTTGTCACGGCATCGCCTGCGTCGACTAGGCGTCCAGGCGGTCACCGCCGGATGCCATGGTGAATCGCGTCGCCGGTGGGCTCTGCTTCCCCTTGCGTCGTCGGCCGCCCGGCCGCCTCTACTTCACCTCCGTTGTCCGGAGGCGGAGGCGGGGGGTGGCCAGGGTGTGTGTTTGTTGCGAGCCCTTTGATTGAATGAATGTTTTGCATATAGAATGGCTGAGGACGACCGACGGTGGATGTATAGTGGTTGGATGAAAAGTGGAGCTCACACGAGGGAGTGGGTAATCAACGCTGAGAAATTTGTTGATCGTGCATTCGCTTTGACAACAAACACTGGCGCGAGGTGCCCATGCATGAAGTGCAGAAATTCTCGTTGGCAAGACAAGAGGACGTTGTCATTGCATATTTGCAAATATGGTTTCGTGCCAGGTTATGAAGTTTGGTCTTTTCATGGCGAGACAGGCTTTGAAAAAACGGTATTAGATGCTTTTTGCCCATGAATCACCCATTTAGGTTACAGAGGAACAATTTCAAGAAGGACAACATTGTTGTAAAGGGACCACCAAGGCGTTTAAATGGTACAGAAATCGCTGATATGCTGAATGAGTTGGTCCTTAATGAAAATGATGATGGATTTGTAGGATTCGGAACCGAACATAATTGGACCCACATATGTGGTTTATGGGAACTGTCGTACGTCAAATCACTAATTCTGATGCACAACATTGACGTTATGCATCAGGAACGTAATGTTGGTGAAAGCATTATAAGTACATGTATGGATTTTACTGACAGGACAAAAGATAATGTAAAGGCGAGAAGAGATTTAGCTGAGATTTGTAATCGACCAACCCTTGAGTTGACGAATAGTGGTGGCAAGCCACGTGCCCCATTTTGTTTAAAACCTAAAGAAAAAAACAAGTAATGAGGTGATTGAAAAATTTGAAATTCCCAGATGGTTACGCCGCGGGATTTAGAAGAGCTGTGAACTTGAAGACAGGGAAATTAAATGGATTGAAAAGTCACGATTACCACATAATAATGGAAAGACTCCTTCCTGTAATGTTTCGTGGGTACCTGAATGATGATGTGTGGAAGGCGTTAGCTGAGCTGAGCCATTTTTATAGACAACTTTGTGCGAAAGAAATTAAGAAAGATATGATGGAGATGCTAGAGAAAGAGATCCCGGTGCTTTTATGTAAACTGGCAACGTGCGACTAACTCATTTCTAATGTACAGGAAGCTAAATCTGGCAACGTGCCAAGTGACATAGAGGTGTATACCTCTGGTCACAAAGGAAGCGATCCGACACAGCCAGATGTCTTGTGTAGCCATACAGCCACGGGCCATTTGGTGAGATGTTATTAAGAGTTGACGTAATTTCATTTTTCTGCGTCTAGCTAATCGGACATGTTTTTTGCAGGCGCAGTATGGTGAACACATGGTTCGACTCCATAGAGAGGACTATGATTGGCGGAGAGAACCTGTGGACCAAATGGCCGTGTACTCCAGCGGAGGTGGCAAAAGCCATGGACGGTGAGACAGTGTTTTTATTAATGTTTTGTGTATGGTATTGTGATGGTAACTAACCCTGTTAATGTTGCAGGTACTCCATGTTCAATGGAGTTATTGACTCGAGAGCGGTGAGAGCTCAGAAGTCAGCTCAGTCGTCGCAGAGCTCCGTCGGAGTTGGCTCCAGCCGTCGTCGCTCAGAAGAAACCCCGGAGATGGTTCGGATGAGGGAGGAAATGAGGCGGCGCGATGAGCACTACAGCAAACAACAAGAGTACTATACCGCCTGCTTAGCACAACAGCAGGCGATGATCCAAGTAAGCTTACTTTAGAGTGTTGCAGTTCAAAAGTATTCAGAAATAGGTTTAGAACTAACTGATTACATTACAACATGTGTAGCAACTAGCCAAGCAAAACAGTGGATTTGACATGTCCATGTTCCAACCACTACCTCCCCCGCCACCACCACTATCTCCTACATCACCTGAGGTACCTCCTAAATACTTAAGTTAGCGTTTAGAAGGGTAGTTGAGTTCGTTTCTAATTTTGTCTATTTCTTCAGTGTTTCCGTACGCCTGGTCAAGATGGAGCCTCCGGGGAAAATGTGGACGAAGCGGGAGGCAGCGGCGGCGCCCACGACCCAAATGTGGGCGATCAGTGAGTATGGATGTGTATAATGAACCTGGATTGAATCTCGATATGTTATGTGACTTTGTATGTGAATTTGGATGGTATATGTGAATGCGGATGTGTATTGTGACTTTGATTGTGAATTAAGTTGTGTTATGTGATTTTGGATGTGATGTGTGAAGTTTTGGATGTGAGATGTGATTTTGGATGATATATGTGAAGTTTGAATGTGATTTTGGATGTGAAATGTGATTTTGGATGTGTATTGTGAATGTGATTGAAATTGTGGTTGGATGTGAGTGTGAGTAGGGGAACCAGGAAAAAATAAAAAAAATACCAGGTAACTTCCGTCGGCTTTGACCATAGCCGACGGAAGTTAGCTGGTTTCGGCCACGTGGGCAGAAAGGCTAACTTCCGTCGGCTTCGGCCCTAGCCGACGGAAGTTAGCTGCCCCTAACTTCCGTCGGCCAGGCTGGCCGACGGAAGTTAGAGCCCCCTGCTGACGTGGTAGTGTTCGGCGCTAACTTCCATCGGCTTGACGTGGCCGACGGAAGTTAGCTAACTTCCGTCGGCCGCCGATGGAAGTTAGCTAACTTCCGTCGCCGCGCTTCCGTCGGCCAAAGGCCGACGGAAGATAGCGTTTTGCCGACGGAAGTTGGCTTCTTCCGTCGGGAAAGGGCTAACTTCCGTCGGCTTTGGCCGACGGAAGTTGCCTGTTTTGTTGTAGTGTGGGATGGTTTTGTCCCAGTTTTTTGGATGGAATTGTCTCATCTCGTGTTTGGTTACGAGGGATGGGGATGTTCTAGTTTAATGTTTGGTTGGTGGGTTGAGAGAAATGGGATTCTACCCTGGAACCTCCGTCCCGCACCAAAACACCTTCCGTCTGTTTCAAAATCTCTGTCTCATCCTAAAACCTTCATATTGGAACCTCCGGTCCGCCATGGAATCTCTAACTCGGTCTCGGAGCCTCCGAGCATGAGGTGGGATGAGTTCGCCCCTTTATTTTTGGGGGACGAGTTCGTCCCGAATATTAGAGGAATATTCTTTAGTGGGACAACTCCGTCCCACCTGACTCTAAATCCAAACACTGTAAAAAACGGGACCGTCCTGTCCCATTCCACCTCGTCCCTCGAATCAATCCTGCAGTTCAGGACATACACGCCATGCATGCATCCAACCATTTTTACTATTAGTATCGTGGGCAGACACTACAACAATCCAGAAAACTTCCGTCGGCCAAAGCCGACGGAAGTTAGCCCTTTTCCGACGGAAGAAGCTAACTTCCGTCGGCAAAAGGCTAACTTCCATCGGCATTTGGCCGACGGAAGCGGGTAGACGGAAATTAGCTAACTTCCGTCGGTGGCCGACGGAAGTTAGCTAATTTCCGTCGGCCAAACCTAGCCGACGGAAGTTACCCGGAAATCGGTAACTTCCGTCGGCCAAATTTTAGCTGACGAAAATTACTTTTTTTGTTTTTTCTGTGTACGGATCAATAACTTCCGTCAGCTAATGTTGGCCGACGGAAGTTAACTAAAAAATCAGAAAAAAAAAAGAAAATTTGCAACTAAAAAAAAGAAAAAAAAACAGGAAAACTGCTATATACATTCTACAATATATTTGTCCATCCTGTCCAATTTCCAAGTACTAAACTGAATCAGAATACACTAGCCTAGAGTTAACTGGATGTAATATAAAGCAGTACTAAGCCATATATAGATTGAATTTCACTAGGTATCAAACAGCACACAAAGTTAACCAGATCTGAATTTATATTGCAAAGCAAACAATTGCTCACTATTTAACTCAGAGCAGCACATATAATTTTAGATCAGAACTCAAACTGTTCATATAAGTATGCCAGATTTTCTAGGTGCACACACACACCCAAACAGCCAAGATCAAAAGCAGTGGGAGGTTTATGCTACTGTTATAATGCGCATATTGTCGTTCTGGAACTTACTGTCCATCAACAAGCTGTTCCTTGAATGCCAAGCACATATAAAACCAACGTTACATCTCATATCCTTCCTGTGGCTCAACTATGTTAATGGCACTACCATATCAAGCAGATTTCTACTGATTCTAGCTACGGATGAACAATATTACAACATCATCCAAGATTCATGACTCATACTCAACATGTTAGTGCTCTTCGAAGATTGTTATATACTATCACAAACATCTTTTGGGAGACAAAATATATAAACATCGAAGGAGTGCATCACCCTGTTAGATACAAATCAGCAACATGTTCTCATTTCACATCTGTATTTGCTAAGAAGTAGGAACAAACTAATCAGTGGTATGGATAAAATTAATAAGAGCTCAACAGTTTTCAATTGTAGATTTAAAGGAGAAACAAGTATTATGTTGATATCTTTACCTAGAAAAAAGTGCAATCAACTCATTGGGATGAGAGGAGAAGGTAGCACCCAAGCGTTCACGGAGACTGTGGAGGCGAGCTAGCTTGGCAGCCATGACTCAACTTTAGGACCAGTGCTGCAAAGGTACAAATTAGTGTGAGGCATGTATGGTAGGTCTATAGTATATGCTAGTCTCATATTCATAACAATTAGCACTTGTGTTTTCAAAACCACTTACTTGCACATAAATAATCAGTCAATAACCATCACTAAGAGTACCAATACTATATCTGAACTGGAAAGCCATGCTAAATCAACATCAATTGCATCATACACAAGCATTGGAATTTCAAAACAACTAAAAACAGTTGTTTTCTTCTAAAAAAAACTGAAGCACCTACGGGTTAAGTCAAATGAGACATGAAACAATAGTGCTGGTCACAGGAAGCACTATTGTGGTAAGGATTAACCGATTAAGCAGCCTATGTTATTAGAAACATTTATGATTTGACATAAAACTTTCGCTCATTTGCAAACCACGGCACAGGCGACAAGCCACAATGTCATGGCTTCAAGTTTTCCTTTATTGATCTGCACTCTGCAGATGAGTAGAAGTAGATCATATCTAACACAATCAACATTTACTTAGCATCAAAATAGTTGGAGGTACTAAGCATTTATGCTTGACTAAATTGGGAAGACTTTAGAGATACATGCACACAGTAGAACGCTAAAATTTTAACCGACAATCCTAAACAGGAGGGCTGAAACCGCACAACAGCTCCGGCACCAAAACCCCAAACGAAAACGAGTAAATCGAGAGCTCGTCGTCGCTCACCGGCGTCCGGATGAGAAGCCCCTCCTCGATATCACCACCGACGCCACCAGCACCGATGCCTCTTGAGATGGACGCGCCTGCGCCGCCCGTCACCGGAGCTGGCGCGGGGAAGCGGTGGTAGTCGTTCGGGGCGGCGAACGGCGACCTCGACGACGTGGCCTGCGGCCTGCCGCTCCCCGACATGGGCCCGACTCCGTCCGCTCCTCCCCGCCCAGGCAGCGTCGCCCCCCGATCTCACGATCGCCCGCCTCAAAACCCCCGCCCTAGAGAGCAATCGTCTGAGGCGACGTGGGGAGAGACCACGACCCTCCGGGGGGGCTCGCCGGACCTAGGGTTTCGGCGATGTCGTAGCACGACGGGTGGACGGCGACCAGGAGGCGGCGAAGGGGCGGGAGGCGGTAAGCTGGGGAAAACCCTAGGCGGCGGGCTAGGGAGGGACAGTAGGCGCCGGGTGTGGGGAAAAATCTAGGCGGCGTCTGGGGAAAAAATAGGGCGCACGTACACCTATTCATCTTCCGTCGGTTGAGGATTGAACCGACGGAAGTTAAGTTAACTTCCGTCGGCCAAATTTAAAGCCGACGGAAGTTAAGTTAACTTCCGTCGGCTCCTTTAGGCCGACGGAAGTTAATTAATTTTCGTCGGTTTTTGGAAAAGCCGACGGAAATTAAAAAGACCGACGAAAATATCTGTTTTTCTTGTAGTGAGATACATACATATATATATATATAGCTCATAGCCGTGAACAAAATCTAGACGGAGAATCGGGGGAATTTGTGCCGTCAGCTCCGTGTCTGCATGTGCCTGTGTCTTCCAGTACAAAACTGCAGTAGCACGCTGAGGTTCTGACCAACAAACAAGAACGGACCCGACCCGACCACAGTGGAGGAGCAACAAGTTCAAGTGCTCCAACGAATTTGCTAGGGAGCTAATTATGCTTGGGTGGCCCGTTAATTTGATGGTTATGTTATGTTACATTTCCAACGCCCGCAGCCAGCAGCTTGATGCTTGGTTTGTAGGGCAAGATGATGGAAGGTTTAGGAATTCCATTACAAATCTGTTGATGTGTGTGCTGGCTATAATGCCTATAAAAGTGATGTAAGGGAGACACTTGAAATCTATCAATTTTCCTATCCCTTTTCTTCTTCTAAATCCCTCCCCATTCACCATTGGGCAGCCGGGTAACACCCCGGCGCCATTACCAGCCAAGGCTACGATCTTCGTAGCCGAGACCCTGATGTCTTGGATGCCAACGTCCTTGACATGTTAACTGCTCATCACTCGAATAGTTTAAATTAAATTGCCACTGAGGATGCTTTAAAAGATTAGAGTACATCAATAATCAGAGAGTTGTACAAACTTGTAATAAAAAAAAGAGAATGTCTGCAATTCAAGCCACTAATAATATAACCTGGAGCAGCTCTTCTATTACGTACTTACATCCTCCATTGTAATGATACCGACGACAGCTTCTTCTTCTTCTTGATCATCTTCATCCAGTGTGGGCAATGGCTGTTCATGTATATATTGCTTGGAAGAACATCTGATTGATCTTTGGACCATTTTCTACTCTTGTTCCCTCTATTGGATAATTCTGGGAGTTGGGCTGGCTCTTCCGTCTTCCAAGTGGAGGAAGGTTCTTCACAACCATCCCGAGAATTAAGTATGTTTCAAGAGAAGGGTCAAACCACTTGGAAGAATTAAGCGAGCAGTTCTTCCTTTCTATTATAAAATAAATATATGGATTAGCCAGTCAAGTAGTTCATATATAAACTGCATTTCGAGATGTACGGAATGATCGTATAGACACCTTTATACACGAATTAGTAAAATTAGTAACAAATAAATGATAGGAATAAACAAACGTTAACAAAAGAAACAACATACCAATTTGGGGGCAAAATGCTCTGCTGGTTTTAAGACTTAGAATCATTTCATGATTGCTAGCGTAGGTGACATGTAGAAATTAACATTTTGAGTGTACTAACCAATCGCTTAGAAGATAGCAATATATTAAATTTAACTTAAACCTCAAGCCATGTAATAGCAATAAGGATTCCTAGGTATACACGTGCATCTAAGACCATCTAAGGGTCTGCCTTGACGGACTAATACAAAATGACTAAAATTTAGTTAGTTTAGAGGCTAAAGAACCAAACACCAAGAGTTAAAATAAGCTAAAATATTTTAGCCCCATTAGCCCTTAAGGAGGAGCTAAGAGCATCTCCATTGTAATTGCTATTTTTGACTTGCTATTCATAGCAATAGCAAGTTTTCCTATTCACTCCAATGTACTTGCTAAATGTGAATTGCTATTCAAATGGAGCCATATTTAATCAATTTATATATATGCAAAGAAAGTGAAAACAATTAAAGAATCTTAATATTCAATGGAATAGCAAGTTTGATTGACTTATTAGAGTATCTCCATTATACTTGTTATTTTTGACTTGCTATTCATAGCAATAGCAAATCTTCTTATTTAAATTGACTTGCTATTTTACTATTCACTCCAATGTACTTGCTAAATATAATTCTCTATTTAAATGTAACTATATTTTATCAAATTATATACATGCAAAGAAAATAAAAATAATTAAACAAGCTCAACATTTAATGGAATAACAAGTTTGGTTGGCTTGCTAGATGTAGCAAGTGTGGAGAGAGGAATAGCAAGCCCCTTAAAATAACAAGTCAAGTAGCAAATACAATGGAATGATTTTTTGGTTCATACTTGTTATTTTAGGGGATAACAAGTGTGATCATACTTGTTATTTTTGACTCGCTATTTATAGCAATAGCAAGTTTTCCTATTTTAATTGGCTTGTTATTTTGCTACTCACTCCAATGTATTTGTTATTGTTAACTTGCTATTTGAATGCAGCTGATGGATAACAACTTGATGGATATCAAGTTTTGCTGCCTTGTTACATGTAGCAAGTTTGGTGAGAGAAATAGCAAGTCCCCTAAAATAGCAAGTTATATAGCAAATACAATAGAGACATATTTTGGACAATTCTTGCTATTTTTAAGAATAGCAAGTTAAACAACAATTACAATGAACATGCTCTAATAGGAGTTAAAATGCTCATTTTTCCACCCCTACTCCCACCATCCATGCATGTATGAAAAACAAAGGGTAATAAATATGGAGTATTTGAGTTATTCTGTATGACAATAAAGTTTTTAGCCTTTACTTTAGTTATTGGATTTAAATAAGAAGTGATTAAAATTTAATCACTGATTTTAGTCACTTTGCATCAACTCCTCGGATTCAAACAACCCTAAATTGTTTGCACACAAAGATTCCTTTTTCTCTGCTGCAACAACAACTAATTAGCTATACACACAATTGCTCGCCTGTTATCGAATTTACAGAGCGAAATTACTCGACTGCAATATGAATCCATCGACCCGATTCGTCCACTTTTCAAAAATAGCTGCTCCGAAGTCGTCGTCTACCTCGTAATAACACGCCTTGACGGAGACCTTCAACCACTGCTTAGCCGGCAGGGTCCCGTACTTGCCACTCGTGTCGCATTATTTATTTCCAAAGGAAAATAGTGGCCACAACGTATATGTGCCAATCATTTATTTACAAAGGAAAATACATGCACGATATAACTCAAGTGACAATTACAATTTATATAATTTTAATTGATATAACTCGTTCGATTTTTTCTACATTAAATTTATATAATTTGAATTTATTTTATAAATGCACTAACGATTATAATATCAAATTTTAATTCAATATAAAAAATATAATTTAATAATGTTAATATATTTTATATTTAAATTAAACTTGTTAAAGTTATATAAGTTTATTTTAAAAAATTAAACTCGTATTGTAATATAGAACCGAGAAAAACTTATATAAAATATATAAAAAGAAACAAGTCGGCAACACACAGGGGATCCTCTGCACTAGGGCACTCGAGCGGCGGGCCGACTGGACAGACCACTCGCCTTCTGCCACGTCACATCCCAGTGGGCCCCACCTACCCCCGCCGGCCTACGCCTACCTGTCGGCTCTCCTCTCCTCTCCTCTCCTCGCGACGCGCCTCCTACTCGTCTCCCACTGATGCAGTCGCTTTCCCTCTTTCGGCCTCCGGATCGAAACCTCCAACCCAATCCAAGCGATTGCCAACTACTGCTGCAGCCGCCGCCATTACTTTCTCCTCCAAGTATCGCTCCCCGACCCCCCTGCCTCTCCGCTGTTCATCGGCGGTGGCCTGGCCTGGTCGCTGGTCGAGTCGAGTCGAGTCGAGGTGGTTCGCTTCGATCCATGGATGGTTCTAGTCGGTTGTTTGTTTGCCTTTGAGTTTGTGTGTGGGTGTTTGATCTTTTGTCTTGGGTGGTTCGTAATGTCGCAGGCAGGGTCTGAGGAGGCGGGCGGCGTCATTGGTGGAATCGGCGCTCGTCGAGTTGGGATATATACTTGGAGGCAAGTTTTCTTCTCCCGCTCTTTTCTTGTTTATGAGCGGCGCGGCTTGAGTTCATCTATCGTTGACGATGCAGTGTATTGTCTAGTAGATTGGTGGAGGCCGGCGGCCATTGCGAGGTTTTGAATTTTGAATTTACAGTGCATTTGGGACAAGCATTCTTAATACGTCGTTTTAGGCGATTTGTTGTTCTAATCCTATCATGTAACCCCGTCAACAGATGGAATCCATGCATGATCTTACCTTTGTGTTGATTAAACTAGAATGTTTGAACTCATCCAATCCAGTTCATGGATTGTTGGCAAAAAAAGTGTTTTGATGCTGAACGAATAATATGAATTCTGACATGGTTGCTGGCCTTCAAAGTGTTAACACGTCCTAGTGATAGTGGATTCAGATGATTTTTTTTTTTCTCTTTGTACGTACTGACTAATGGCAATGACCACTTATTCTTTCCCCCTTTAGATTCTTCATGCCTCCCATGAGATTTGTCAGTTATTCCATTTTGTACTTTCTTATGCCTTTTGCAGTCAACCTTTTTGCATCTCATATCATATCTGAGTGCTTTGTTTTATTGGCCACTTATATTTTCTCTCGTTGTAGACTGAGAACAAATCCACCTTGCCTTTGCTCAACACTAGCTTCTTTTAGATTTACATTGTGTATTTGAAAGGAGAGGCAATTTCTTCATTATATTGGAAATAATGGAAATAAAAGACAGTAAAGAGAAAATGACAAGGAAGTTCAACACTAATGCTGCAAACAGAAACATAGGTTACGAAAATTCATTGGACCTTATAGAAGGCCAACCTGCAGGGTTACTTAAGCTAATTTGCTTCCAGACCCTCATTTTCTGGTGGATCCATTTGTTTTTTTAAAGAAAGGTCTACAAGGCCGCACAAAAAGCCATATACAAGGAATGAGTACCCAGCTTGTTACCGCCTTAAAAATTGACCCCGCTACTCTTTACTCCTCTGCCTTTCAAATCCTTCTGCATGAAATATTTCATGACCTTTCAGAAATCCAAGGAATGACTTTGAGTGTTGTTTTTTAATTTGCATGAGCTAAGGATGTCCTCATCACATGCTCTTCTCATGATTTCTTTGGTGTACATGGGAAGAATATGCTCTCACATTTTAAATATTTTATCTAAGGTCATTTCTGCAAATCTTTTGTGTATGCGAAACCTGAACCGGAACCACCAATTCTTTCCTGCAGGAATTCAAGGAGCTATGAAGTTTGTTCCATTTATATGACATAAGGAGTGTTGGTTCTCACATATTAGTTTAGAACGAGATGAAAGTCGGTGGACTTCTAACCTCAGCTGGAATCAATATTGGTCTCTGTGTACTTTTTTTGTCACTGTATTCCATTCTGAGGAAGCAACCACAAAATGTTAAGGTATATTTTGGAAGAAGGATTGCTGAGGAGCATAGCAGGCTCAGGGATGCTTTTATTTTGGAGAGATTTGTTCCATCCACTGGCTGGATTGTGAGAAGTTTGCGATGCACGGAGGATGAAATCTTAGCTACTGCTGGGTTGGATGCAGTTGTCTTCAATAGGATTCTTGTATTTAGGTGTGTATATCTTAAACTCTGTTCCACATTAGTATTTTGTATCTTGTCTGATTCTTGCTCTAAGTTTATATACAGATTTTCATGTTGTATGTTTGTGTGTGTGACTTGAGAGTTGAGACTGTCAGGAATCAACTTATACCTAGGCCTACAAGGTTTACTGTGGTGCTTCCAAACTGAAATCAAGCTAAATGTGACTTTTAAAACAAGTGACATTTAACCTCTATTTGTTGACTTGTATGATGAGTCACGTAAATTTCCACCATATAATATGATAAGTTATAAAAATACAGCAAATAAAGTAGGGGAATTGAGTAACCTAAAAAAAATTCAACAGTAATACAAAATCTTAAGGCAAAATTCATAATGTGCATATTAGCAATCATTGGTGTTCTCACATGGTATGCCACAGAGGATTAGACACCATGTTATCACTTGTCAGATCATTTAAGCTACTTTAGTAACTTCATGTTCATCAGCATATTTCTTTGGCATTACATATGTATCACTATATGCAATATGAATTAGCCTTCAGTTTTTTGGTTTCAAATCCAAATTCAGACACGCTGATGTATTTTTCTTTTCAATAGCATACGCATTTTCTCCTTAGCCGCTTTTCTCTGTGTATTTGGAGTTCTTCCACTGAATTATTTTGGACAAGACATGATCCATGTACGAATTCCTTCAGCAACATTGGAGACATTTACGATTGGAAATATGCAAGAAAGATCAAGATGGTGAGTACTGAAGCTTCTCATAATGGTTATGTGGCTATCTTTTATAATTCAAATATTAAGTACCACATCTTATGTAATTATCTTCAGCTGATAACTGATTTTATATTGTCTGAATGTGTTGCATATGATCTAAAATATTTAGTTCTGTCTTTAAAGCATTCACTGACAACTGAATTATTTAGGTATATATTTTAGAAAGTTGTAGATGCCTCTTGGATTCTATTTAAACATTGGTTGTAACTTATAACTGCAGGCTCTGGGTCCATTGTGTTGTGCTGTACATCATATCTGGTGTAGCTTGCCTTCTTCTATACCTTGTAAGATCAAGTATTTGAGTTTTCAATAGTTCATTGGTGTTCAATGACCTTGTCATAGACCTTAGCAGCTGATTGTGTTTTCGTTATATTGTTCCTGTAGGAGTACACACATATTGCTAGGTTGAGGTTACTTCATGTTTCTCGAGCAGCGACCAATCCTAGCCATTTTACTGTACTTGTTCGTGGAATACCAAAATCAACTAAAGAATCATTTAGTTGCACTGTTGAGAGTTTCTTCAACAAGTACCATGCATCGGGCTACCTGTCTCATCAGGTTATTTCAAAAGTTGGGAAAGTCCAGAAGATTGTGGTGAGTAATGCCTACAGCAATTTACTGTGTAAATTTGCCAGATGAGGAAATGTAATGACACCGCTAGTGATAAACCTAATGAATGTTGTTAGTTCTTAGCTATTGGTCTCCTAAGGCCTCTTTCGGGAAGCCTGAAATGAAATCCCAGCTCATCCACGTGGATGGGCTGTGAAGTTGAACTAAAATCCCAGCCCGTTCATGGGGATAAACCAGGAAATTAGCCCTCCAAAACAAGGCCTAAAGATTATTTGTTTGCAGGCAGTCCATAGTCCATACTGTGTCATAACTCATAATAATGCAAGGATCTACCTGCTTTTTATAGTTTGCCAATTAGTGGATAAGCACTGATGTACTGTTACAGGATTGCCTGTAACGGTAGGGTATAAGGTTTCTAACATGTGATGGCTGTGGATGTGTGGTTAACTGGTTATTGTCAACTTTTTTTTGGGAAAGACATCTTACTAAGAATTGGACCCCTTTTACATAGGAAAACAACAATTTATTATGAGATTGGTGGGTGTGATCTAAGAAACTTGTCAGTATGTTATGGGCTAGGGTTTGGCGCATGAAGGACCAGTGGAGTATTTGTTATGTGCTAAATTAGTGGATGTCTGTCTTTTATTTAAATAAGGCATTAGCTGGTTTGTTTCCTTAATAATAGCAGATTGGATCTGTTCCTTAATAATAGCAGATTGGATCTGTAATAGGCGCCTACTATATAAAGGCTGCATCTTTAATTGACTAGGGTATCGAGGAATAAAGGTCTTCCCTAGTTGGGTGAGATTTACCTCGATAACTTGCCGGTATCAATTTGAAAAAAGAGGGGTGTAATGTTATGGGCTAGGGTTTGGCGCATGAAGGACCAGTGGAGTATTTGTTATGTGCTAAATTAGTGGATGTCTGTCTTTTATTTAAATAAGGCATTAGCTGGTTTGTTTCCTTAATAATAGCAGATTGGATCTGTTCCTTAATAATAGCAGATTGGATCTGTAATAGGCACCTACTATATAAAGGCTGCATCTTTAATTGACTAGGGTATCGAGGAATAAAGGTCTTCCCTAGTTGGGTGAGATTTACCTCGATAACTTGCCGGTATCAATTTGGTATCAGAGCTGGTCGGAACATCGACAACCATGTCCGGTTCCGCTCAAGATCCTGCGACCATGTCCGTTGATGAGAAGCTTGACTTCCTCATGGCGGCAGTTACTTGGATGATGGGCGATATGACTACGATGAATGCCCGCCTCGACGACCATGACCACAGATTGGCATTGCTCGAAGATAGAGCGTCAGATCAAGTTGTTGTCTTCACCAATGGGGGTGTCAAGGACGAAGATGGCGAGGTGCTTCCTCGCCCAAAGAGTTCCGGTGATTGGGGCAACCACACTGGCAACAGTGGCGGGGGAACCCTAAGGCTTGCCCGCGTCGTCCCATCTCGAGCGGCGGATTTGACTCAAGATTCTAGGGTTTTAGGGGCGGGTCCATGCGCTGGTCCCCCGCATTCCGCCGCTTGGGTTGCATGCCGCGGAACGCCACGCCGATCGCTGCTGGTCGTGCCCGCACGCACCTGCGAGCGCCGCCGCCGGCCGCGTCCACCCGCACGCCGAGGCACCGCGAGCGCTGCTCGCCGTTCACTGCGTCCCACGCCTTCACATGCGTCGCACGGGCGGCCTTACGCACGCCCCGCTGGTACACCGCCGCCACAGCGCCCCACGGCGCCGCCACATGAAGACATGATGGCTAGGGTAGAAACCCTAGCCGCCACAGCCAGTGGGCCGCCTGGGCCTTTCATGGGCTGGTCGTCCAAAAAGGGAAAAGAAAAAAAGAGAGCAACAAGTACAACTCCATCAGATGATTCCAGTAGTACAGCTCGCGGACGAGCTGTTAAAAAAAGAGGGGTGTAATGTTATGGGCTAGGGTTTGGCGCATGAAGGACCAGTGGAGTATTTGTTATGTGCTAAATTAGTGGATGTCTGTCTTTTATTTAAATAAGGCATTAGCTGGTTTGTTTCCTTAATAATAGCAGATTGGATCTGTTCCTTAATAATAGCAGATTGGATCTGTAATAGGCGCCTACTATATAAAGGCTGCATCTTTAATTGACTAGGGTATCGAGGAATAAAGGTCTTCCCTAGTTGGGTGAGATTTACCTCGATAACTTGCCGGTATCACAGTAAAACACCAATATTATTTTTACTTCCAATGTGCAAAATATTCGTTGTTTCCTAAAGGGCATTATAGCTTTGTTTAATCAGATAAAGCTGGACTACAATAAGCACTTGGTACAGACAATTAAGTTCGATATGCTATTTGGCCAAGGACATCTATGCATGTATTGCTAATGGCCTTTGTGGAACATTAATAAATTTCACTATCAGCATCTCTCCTGACACGACATTCTAGAAAACTCATATAACAACAACAACATAGCCTTTTAGTCCCAAGCAAGTTGGGGTAGGCTAGAGTTGAAACCCAACAAGAGCCACAAATCAGGGTTCAGGCACATGAACAGTGTTCTAAAAGGCGGCTCTAGGCGCCCGCCTAGGCGGGATTAGGCGCTAGGCGCCACCCCAGCGCCGCGCGGAGCACCTGGGCGGCCGGCTAGGCGGCCAAGGCGCCTAGGCGGGTCAACTGCGGCCTAGGCGCCCTGGATGGCGACGATGACTACAGTAATAAACCGGTTTTGGGGGGATAAAAAGAAAAAACTCCGGCTGTGTTTAGGGTTTTTAGCTACTCCTGGGCTCCGTTCGTTGCCGTTCGCCACGGTCCGATGTTCTAGCCTCGTGCGACACGGTCTAGCCTCATGCGCGCCCCACTCCGGCCGCGCTCTGTCTCCATTCTCTGACGCGGTTCGACCTCGTGCGCCATGGCCGCTCACCCTCCGCTCTGGTCTCCACTCTCCAGCAGTCCATTACCACTCCTCTCCTCTCGATTTGCACATGCACTTTGCAGTTTAGTAGAAAATGTAGTGTTGTCTTTATATTGAGAGTATTCTTACCCAGGTGCCCCAGGCGCCCCTAGGCGCCGCCTAGGCGCCGTCTAGGCGCCCCTAGGCACCCCTAGGCGCTAGGCGGCCAGGCAACGCCCGACTAGCGCCTAGCGCCTTTTAGAACACTGCACATGAATAGTTGTTTTCTAAGCACTCCTATCCATGGCTAAATCTTTGACTATATTCCATCCTTTCAAATCACCTTTTACTGTTTCTTCTCATGTCAATTTTGGTCTTCCTCTACCTCTCTTCATATTGCTGTCACGCCTTAGGGTTCCACTACGCACCGGTGCCTCTAGAGGCCTCCGTTAGACATGTCCAAACCATCTCAATCGGTTTTGAATATGCTTTTCTTCAATTGGTGCTACCCCTAACCTATCACGTATATCCTCATTCCGGACTCGATACCTTCTCGTGTGACCACAAATCCAACGTAGCATACACATTTCTGAAACACTAATCTGTTGGACATGTCACCTTTTTGCAGGCCAACATTCTGCACCATACAACATTGCAATTCTAATCGTCATCCTACAGAACTTGCCTTTTAGCTTCAATGGTATCCTCTTGTCATATAAAATTCATGATGCTTGACGCCACTTCATTCACCTTGTCTTGATTCTATGGTTAACATCCTCATCGATATCCCTGATGCTTTTAGCATTGATCCCAAATATCGAAATGCATCCTTCCTGGGCACTACTTGGCCTTCCAAACTGATATATCCCTCTTCATGTGTAGTAGTTCCAAAGTGACATCTCATATATTCAGTTTTAGTTCTGCTGAATCTAAAACTTTTTGACTCTACTAGGATCTCCCGCCACAACTCTAGTTTCCTATTTATTCCTGCTCGACTTTCATCAACTAGCACTACATCATCCGCGAAGAGCATAAACCAGGGGATATCCCCTTGTATGTCCCTTGTGACCTCATCCATCACTAAGGCAAATAGATATGGGCTCAAAGCTGACCCTTGATGCAGTCCTATTTTAATCGGAAAGTCATCTGCATCACCATCACTTGTACGAACTCTAGTTACAACATTGTTGTACATGTCCTTAATAAGTCCAACGTACTTCCTTTGGAACTTTATGCTTGTCCAACGCCCACCACATACTATTCCTTGGTGTTTTTCTGTTAGCGTGATGTATAGGCCCAAAGGGGGGTTCGGCTGGGCCACCTTGTCTCCCTGGCCGGTTGGTTAAATCTGTTGGCAAGGATCCATCTAGATTAGTTCTTTATCTCTTATCTCCTAGATTAGCTCTATTTGGTTATCCTTGCCTATATGTACTTGAGCATTGGCTCCCTCATTAATCAATCTAATCTTTCCTAGCCATACTCTTTCATGGTATCAAGAGACCAGTACTCTTCCCTCTCTTCCTTCCACTGCCACCGCTAATCAGTATGGCCGAGACTCCTCCCGCCTCAACCGTCGACCCCACCGAGCATGCGCGCCGCGACGCTGACGACGAGCCAAGGTGTCTCGCCGATGCTCGCACCGCTGCCCGCGAGGCTGCCCTCGCTAAAGCTCAGGCCGCCGAGGAGGCCGCTGCTGCCTCAACCGACCGCGCCGCCGCCGCCGAGCGCGTCCGTGTTGCCCTAGCACGCGCGGCCAAAGCCCGGGCCGACGCCGCTGCCGCGGCTGACCCCATCGACCCGGCTCCTAGGGATGGCATGGACGTCTTCCACGCTATGGCTCTCCACAAGGCAGCCACCATCCTCAACCTTCACGCCCAGGCGATCTCCGTCCAGAACGCCTGCAGCTTGGTGCCCATCACCCTCGACACCGCCGGCAATTACTCGCGATGGCGTGAGCAGTTCCTCCTCGCCGTCACGAAGTACTCGCTGCAAGATCACATCTACAACGACCATGCCACCTCGGCCCTTCCTAACTAGACACGAATGAACACCGTCGTCAAATCTTGGCTCTACAGCACGACCTCGTCTGATCTTGCTGAGGCCGTAATTGACCACCGTGCCACCGCCCGTGAAGCCTGGATCGCCATCGAGGGTCATTTTATCGGGAACCAGGAGACTCGCGCCTTGCACCTTGACGCCAAGTTTCGCGCCTTCGCACAAGGTGATCTCTCCATCACCGAGTATTGCAAGCGTTTCAAGAAGATGGCTGACGATCTCGCCGATCTCGGCGAACACGTGACTGACTGCACTTTGGTCCTCAACGTGATTCGCGGGCTCAACGAACGCTATAGGGACATCGGTGTCCCCTCCGGCGCGGGCGCCCCTTCCCCTCTTTCGCCGCCGTCCGCAATGAACTTCTACTCGAGGAGATAAACATGTTGCAGCACCCTGCTGCCCCCCTACCGCCCTCGTCGTCACAGGCTCCTCCGCACCCCATCAGCCCGCACCGACCGATGGCGGCACTCCTCGGACCGGCGCCCCCAAGCAGAACAAAAGAAGAAGTAGAAGGACCGCTGCACCCCTTCAGGCGGCATCCCTGCCCCTGGCAGCGGCGGCCCCTCCTGTAGCCCCTCCCCCACCCCCGGAGCATCCGCTGGGCCCGGCGGGAATTGGCCTTCCTTCTACAATCCGTGGATCGGGTCCATCCAAATGTGGCCCAACCCACAGACGCCTCCCTTGGCCCAGCTTCCTTAGGGACGCATCGGCCCACAACAGCAGCAGGCGCTGCTCGCGTTCTAGGGGGCCCAACAAATACCGCAGGTGGCTCAGCAGTTTCCCCACTAGCCGAATTTTTTGCGCCCTACGGGGCTCCTGCCGGGCCCATGTTGTAGCCACAACAACCAGCACCGTCGGCCTGGCCCTCCCAGGCACCGTACCAGCCCATGGTGGGACCTCCGGCTTGGGACCAGAGCTCCCTCACCTCCACTTTCAACACCATGGCGCTCACCCCGCCGGTGAACTATGACTGGTACTTTGATACAGGTGCTTCCTCCCACATGACCTCTCATGACGGTTCTCTCTCACTCCTCAACTCCGCGGTATCCCTCTCCCACCTCTATCGTTGTCGGTAATGGTTTGCTCTTGCCGGTCACCGCGACCGGCACGACACATCTTGGTTCTCTTGCTTTAAATAATGTTCTTGTTTCACCACAGCTCATCAAGAATCTTATTTCCGTTCACCAATTCACTATCGATAACAATTGTTTTGTGGAATTTGACCCTTATGGTTGCTCTGTGAAGGATCTTCTCACGGGGACCGTGACCATCAGGTGCAATAGCTCCGGCCTGCTCTACCCTCTGCAGCTTCTCGTGGCGCACTCCTTTGTCGCGAGCTCCACGCCGGCTTTACTGTGGCACCGTTGTCTTGGTCATCCTGGTCGCGAGGCTCTCTCCAAACTTGCTTCGGCCATTCCTGCTTGTAACAAAACCTTGGATTCTATATGTCATGCGTGTTAGTTAGGACGACATGTTCGTCTTCCTTTTGGTACTTCAGCCTCTCGGGCATCGAAAAACTTTGCTCTTATTCATTGTGACTTGTGGACATCTCCTGTTGTTAGTGTCTCTGGTTACAAATACTACTTGGTTGTTCTCGATGATTGCTCACATTACTTGTGGACATTCCCCTTACGGCTGAAGTCTGACACCTTCACGACATTATCTAACTTTTTTGCCTATGTTTCTACCCAGTTCGGCGCCCGCATCCAGGCCGTCCAAACCGACAACGGCCGGGAGTTTGACAACTCCACCGCACACACCTTCTTTCCGACACATGGCATCCTCTTTCGCATGTCGTGTCCTTACACGTCCCCACAGAACGGTAAAGCCGAACGGATCATTCGTACCACTAACGATGTCATCCGTTCTCTTCTGTTTCAAGTGGGCATGCCTCCTTCGTATTGGGTCGAGGCGTTGCACACTGCAACTCTTCTCCTCAACATCTTACCCACCAAGACCCTTGACTTCTCGACCCCACACTTTGCCCTCCTTGGCAGTGCGCCGTCCTACGATCATCTTCGGGTCTTCGGCTGTAAGTGTTACCCCAATCTCTCGGCCACTGCCCCTCATAAACTTGCACCCCGTTCCTTTCTCTGCATCTTCCTTGGCTATTCTGCTCACCATAAGGGATACCACTGCCTTGATCCTACCACCAATAGAATTATGGGTTAATTTTTTCCGTGCCATTACAATTTTTGCGGTTTGCCAATATGCCATCGATGTGTCACTGACATATGGGGGCCGCCACAGTCACTGACAGTGGCATATAGGCAATTTCTGAAAATTATAATGGCATGTGAGTAATTTTCCCTAGAATTATCATCTCCCGTCATGTCATCTTCGACGAAACCAACTTTCCCTTTGCCGAGCAATCCTCCCCTCCCACGGCTACGGACTTCACCTTTTAGATGAACTCCCTAACACGACACATTTTCCCATAGGGCTGCCAACTTTGTCTTTTGCAGGATCTCCAGGTACCTCTACGGATGTGCCGCCGCTCCCTGCGCCACTGGTTCCACCGGGGTTTCATACCCTCCCTCACGCGGGTGTTGTGCCACGCGCGGCCACGGCTCCTTCTTCGACGCCCACCGTGCCATCCGCGGCCACGCCTTCACCTTCGACTGCCGCCCCCGCGCCACGTGCGGCACCTGCCTCTCATGCACTCCCACGTGTGGGATCCGCGCCACGCGCGGCACTAGCTCTGTGCGTCTACTCCAGGCGTCCCCGACCCGCCGAGTCTCCTCCAGCGGCATCCAATGCTCCCTCAGCACTGGTGCCTCTGCCTCGTGGCGCTGTTGCTGTTACCCCAATGGTGAATCAACATCACATGATGACACGAGCCAAGGATGGTTTCCGCGTACCATCCCTGTTCCATGCCGTACCACTGTCTCCAGTCTCGAAGACCTTCCGCGGTGCTCTTGCCGATCCTAATTGGCGGACCGCCATGGAAGAAGAACATGCTGCTCTCCTTCAAAACCAGACCTGGGATCTGGTTCCTCGCCCGCGACATGCCAACATTGTCATCGACAAATGGATCTTCAAGCACAAGTTCCTCGCCAACGGTTACCTGGAGCGTTACAAGGCGCGTTGGGTCCTCCGTGGCTTCACTCAGCGTCCAGGTGTTGACTTTGCAGAAACATTCAGCTCAGTCGTCAAGCCTGCCACAGTTTGCACGATTCTAGCATT
Organism: Zizania palustris; assembly: GCA_019279435.1. Taxonomy (NCBI): domain Eukaryota; kingdom Viridiplantae; phylum Streptophyta; class Magnoliopsida; order Poales; family Poaceae; genus Zizania; species Zizania palustris. Next base: position 48,107,332 of record JAAALK010000286.1, on the reverse strand, counting down.
GGCTCTCTCCCGCAAGTGGCCTGTTCACCAGCTCGATGTCAAAAATGCTTTCCTCCATGGTACTCTGACGGAGACAGTGTTTGCTGCTCAGCCTTCTGGATTCGAAGACCCTGCTCACCCAGACTTTGTTTGTCGCCTCAACAAGTCTCTTATGGTACAGTCGTTTCGCCACGCACCTGATCTCTCTCGGTTTCGTGGAAGCCAAGTCAGATACTTCACTGTTCATCTACCGTCGTGGCACTGACATGGCATGTTTGCTTCTCTACGTTGATGACATCGTTCTCACCGCCTCCTCAGCACAGCTCCTGCGGCAAGTTATCTCAGCTCTTCAGCAAGAATTTGCCATGAAGGATCTGGACGAGCTCCATCATTTCTTGGCGATGCAGGTATAGCGCAACGCTGATGGTATGATTCTCTCTCAGCGATAGTATATGCTCGACAATCCTGGACCGGGCAGGCATGACAGAGTGCAAGACTTGCAATACGCCAGTGGACACCAACCCCAAAGTCTCCACCGACTCTAGGGCTCCAGTCGCCGATCCGTCAGATTACCGCAGTCTTGTAGGCGCTCTGCAGTATCTGACCTTCACGCGACCTGACATTTCCTATGTCGTGCAGCAAGTCTGTCTCTACATGCATGATCCTCAAGAGGCTCACCTTGCTGCCCTCAAGCGCACTCTACGGTACATTCGGGGTACCCTGCACCTAGGACTTCACCTTCGGCCATCGACCCTGGATGACTTGGTGGTCTATACTGACGCTGACTGGGATGGTTGTCCTGATACTCGTAAGTCCACCTCGGGCTATGCTGTGTTCCTTGGTGACAACCTGGTCTCTTGGTCGTCCAAGCGTCAGAACACCATCTCCCGTTCTAGTGCTGAAGCTAAGTATCGCGCCATGGCCAATGGTGTCGCTGAGGCTTCCTGGCTCCGTCAGCTTCTTCACGAGCTTCACACTCCGCTTCACCGCGCCATACTTGTCTACTGTGACAACATCAGTACGGTCTACATGTCTTCCAATCCGGTTCAACATCAACGAACAAAGCATATAGAGATCGATCTTCACTTTGTTCGTGAGAAGATAGCCATGGGTGCCGTTCGGGTCCTTCACGTCCCCACGACATCACAGTTCACCGACGTCTTCACCAAGGGGCTGTCTTCTTCGGTGTTCTCTGAGTTTTGGTCCAGTCTGAATGTCCGTGGCTGAGCACCGACGTTCAGACTGCGGGGGCGTGTTAGCGTGATGTATAGGCCCAAAGGGGGGTTCGACTGGGCCACCTTATCTCCCTGGCCGGTTGGTTAAATCTGTTGTCAAGGATCCATCTAGATTAGTTCTTTATCTCTTATCTCCTAGATTAGCTCTATTCTGTTACAGGTGGTTATCCTTGCCTATATGTACTTGAGCATTGGCTCCCTCATTAATCAATCTAATCTTTCCTAGCCATACTCTTTCATTTTGTCATACGCCTTCTCCAAGTCAATGAAGACCATGTGTAGGTCCCTCTTCTTCTCCATATACCATTCCATAACTTGTCTTATTAAGAAAATGGCTTCCATGGTTGACCTTCTAGGTATGAAACCAAATTGGTATAATAGAGACCCGCGTTATCCTTCTCAATCGATGCTTAATGACTCTCTCCCATAGCTTCATAGTATGGCCCATCAACTTAATTCCTCCGTAATTAGTACAATTTTGAATATCTCCCTTGTTCTTGTATATTGGAACCAATATACTTCTCCACTCTTCCGCTATCTTGTTCGACCGAAAAATATGGTTGAACAGCTTGGTTAGCCATACTATGGCTATATCCTCGAGACATCTCCACACCTTAATTAGGATACCATCCGAGCCCATCGCCTTACCAACTTTCATCCTCTTCAACTCCTCTTTGACCTCAGATTCTTGGATCTTTCGCACAAAGTGCCTGTTGGTGTCATCAAAAGAGTCATCCAACTGAAAGGTTATGTTCTTGTTCTCACCATTGAATAATTTGTCAAAATATTCTTGTCATCTATGTTTGATATCCTCCTCTTTTACTAGGATGTTCTCCATTTCATCCTTAATGCACTTAACTTGGTTGAAGTCTCTCGTCTTTCTCTCACGAACCCTAGCCATCCTATAGATGTCCTTCTCTCCTTCCTTCGTGCCTAATCGTTGGTAAAGATACTCATACGCCCCTTAGCCACACTTACAGCTCGCTTTGCGATCTTCTTTGCCTCCTTGTACTTCTCTATGTTGTCCACACTCCTGTCATGGAACAAGCGCCTATAGCATTCTTTCTTTTCCTTAATAGTCTTTTGGACTTCCTCATTCCACCATCAAGTGTATTTATCTACGCCTCTACCCCATTTGGTCACTCCAAGCACCTCCGAGGCCACCTTCCGAATACAGTTTGCCATCTTCTCCCACATGTTATTTGTGTCCTCTCCTTCCTTCCAAGGGCCCTCTTTGATTACCCTTTCATTGAAGATCTTTGACGTCTCTTCATTCAATGTCCACCACTTTGTTCTTGCAATCTTGGCTCGTTTATCCCTACGTGCGAGCATCTGAAAACTTAAGTCTGCCACCACAAGCTTATGTTGAGAAACAACACATTCTCCTAGAATTACCTTGCAATCCAAGCATGCCTGTTTATCCTCTCTTCTTGTGAGGATAAAGTCAATCTGGCTATAGTGTTGGCCACTACTAAAGGTCACTAAATGGGATTGTCTCTTCTTAAAGAAAGTGTTCGTTATCATCAAGTCAAAAGCTACTGCAAAGTTCAAGACTTCATACCCTCCTGATTCCTACTATCATACCCAAAACCTCCATGAACCGCCTCGAAACCTGTTCTTATTGAACCTACATGCCCGTTAAGATCTCCTATGAAAGCTTCTCGCTAGAAGGAACGGTTCTAACCAGGCTATCTAAATCTTTCCAGAATTGCGTCTTAGCACTCTCATCGTGGCCTACTTGGGGGGCATACACACTAACCACGTTCAAGACCAAATCACCAACGACAAGTCTAACTAAGATAATTCTATCCCCTTGCCTTCTAATGTCCACCACTCCATCCTTGAGGTTCTTGTCAATTAAAACTCATACTCCATTTCTATTTGCAGCTGTCCCTGCGTACCAAAGCTTGAAGCCGGTATTGTCCACCTCCTTCGCCTTCTACCCCTTCCATTTAGTCTCTTGAATGCACAAGATATTTACCCGCCTCCTAGTTTCTACGTCAACTTACCTATAAGAGACCCTACATTCCAACTACCTACACAAATCCTAGTTGGTTCGACTAGCTTCCTTGCCCTTCGCACCCATCGAGAGAGATGTGAAGACCCTTGCTCAATTTTCACAATACTCGGGCACCGATGTAGCGCATCACTAAGGGAATGACGACCCGATCCTTGCTCACTTGACATCACGACACGGCACCCCCCCAAGAGGGGACGACCCGACCCTTGCCCATTTAACACCATACCTGGGTTCTGATATGGCGCGTCGCTAAGAGGGTTACGCCCCAACGGTTTTCTCTTGGGTTTCATTTCCATTAGAATGACTAGGTTTTATGTTGGCTCGCCAAGCCTATCACAACCTTCCTCCTTTACCAGGGCTTGGGACCTGCTACGTTGAGACAACATAGGTATGCAGATTTTTATGCACCGGATAATTAGCCAATTAGCTAGAACAGTAGGTAAGTTATTTCAGCTGTTGCAGACCCCAGGTAGTTTAGGACTTTAGTTACAATCTACAATCTGCACAGCTGTTTTCATGTGGGGTTTGCGGTTTGCCTATTGGTGCATCAAAGCGTCAGTGCATGACTTAAAATACACTGCAGTTTCTAGCTGAACAGAATCAATCAACTGCATGGCAATAAGATGCACTATCACAAGTCACAATAGAAATCGTGTGCCCTGGTTGGAGTGCTAAGTGCTAACCCTAACAGGTCACATTGGCAGCCCAATAGATTGTTTCTAAGCCTAGCTGAGTAGGCCCAACAAAAACCAGCAGCCAAACCTAGTCATTCTACACCCCTAGTTGTCTGATTAATTGTGATTAATCGATGACTAATCGGACGACCAGATGTCTAGTCGGCCTAGTTGCCTCGGAGCGTCTAGTCGGGTCCAGAGGACCGATAAGGACAATTGATCGTGATTAATCGGACGACTTGTAAACACTGGGTTCGTTCCTTCTTGATACTTTGTCCCAAATTTATTTGAATCTTGAATAAATGCCTTTGTTGAATCTTCATATATTTCCCGTTTGTAGTGGTAATATTGTTGTTTTGCAGACTGGTGCAAAGAAGGCTTATAGGAAGTTTAAACATTTCAAGGATACCACAGTTGATCAGGGATGCAAACTAACTACATATCGATGTGGTCTTTGTGGAGCATCATCAAATTCGTTCCAGCTTTTGCCTGTTGAACTTGAAAAAGAGAAGGAAAAACCTGATGTGAATGGTTCAGACTCGAGCTTACCTGATCAGGTCAAATTAGCAATAAATTTGGTTATTTTACTGTTTTGTCACTAAATTACTCTAAATAAATAATTTTAATTTGGGAGATGAATACAGGATTGTGGTGCCGCTTTTGTATTTTTCAAAACTCGGTATGCAGCACTGATTGTATCAGAAATTCTTCAGACATCCAACCCTATGAAATGGGTCACTAGTCTGGCTCCAGAACGAGATGATGTATATTGGTCAAATCTATGGTTACCCTACAGGCAGCTTTGGATTCGCCGCATAGCTACACTTTTGGGTTCTATTGTTTTTATGTTCTTATTTCTCATACCTGTGACATTTATACAAGGTCTAACTCAGTTAGAACAGCTGCAACAAAGGCTTCCTTTTCTGAAAGGCATATTGAAAAAGTAAGTAATCAAAAGCCTCTTATTATATGCTAGAGAAATGCTTGTGCATTGTTAGGTGTCCTAAAATAAAAAGGAGTGATTTTTGCGTTGAACATGTCTGGGAGTAAACTTGGATGCGCTTATGCACCCTATCTGTTTAGCTTATTTGATTTGAAATACACGGTTAGGAAATGGGAAAGTTGAAGTTTTTACACTTAATATATATATACACACATACACACACATTAAGTGTAAATACTTAATGTATATATATGTTTGAAGTTTTTACACTTGATTTGGGAGACAGACTCGTTGTCAGTACCACCTTATTATTTCATAAATATAATCTATATTTTTCTTACTTTGTGTTGGCATAGAGTGTGCACCATATACAAAATGGTATCTGTTTGTTAGTATTTGAACTTGAGCTAACATTGTAATAGTTGCAAGAAAAGTATTGTCTGATGGCTTGCTTTTGTAGTACTTTTTCCATCACCAGAGGAACATAAAACATTTGTTTCTCTTGCAGGAAGTATATAATAACCCAGCTAGTAACTGGATATCTTCCCAGTGTCATCTTGCAAATATTTTTATATACTGTTCCCCCAACCATGATGCTTTTTTCTACATTAGAAGGACCTGTGTCCCACAGTGAAAGGAAGAAAAGTGCTTGTTGTAAAGTATTATACTTCACTATTTGGAATGTATTCTTCGTTAATGTCTTATCAGGCTCTTTAATTAACCAAGTGAATTCATTATCAAGCCCAAAGGACATTCCTATGCAGCTTGCTAGAGCAGTACCTGTACAGGTGAATCCCATACTCGTTTATTTTGGCTGTCAGGATGCAGTGAATCATGTATATACATGTTCATTTTTTAATAGTATCACTCAATTTCACTCCAATATCAATAATACTGTTCTTATCTCTCTCAGGCTACCTTCTTTACCACCTATGTTCTAACTTCAGGTTGGGCTAGCCTATCATCAGAAGTTATGCAACTCTTTGGTCTCACATGGAACTTTATAATTAATATATTTTGAGAATGAAAGAGGATAGTGACCTTGTTCCATCATTTCCCTATCACACTGAACTACCCAAAGTTCTGTTGTTTGGATTACTGGGCTTCACATGCTCTGTATTAGCACCTCTCATCTTGCCCTTTTTACTGGTGTACTTTTTCTCGGCTACGTTGTGTACCGCAACCAGGTGAGAATTAGAGATTAAATTTTGATTCAATATATAATTTATCCGTAGTTATGGATATTGTTGAAACATAGATATGGTAAAGATGATCATGCTACCTAAATTGTTATGCTTTTCCCCCTCTTTTAGGTGAAAACAAAAGCTTTTAACATATATATATTATTTTATGCATGGAATTGAATTATAGTATGGTCCAAATTGTTGTTTCCTAGTTTGTGAATGTAAATTCAGTGAGCAAAGTTTTGTGAAAATTTGTCTTTTGTGGTTCCGTTTTGATAATCTAATGGGTTAACAATTTATCGTTTTCAGTTCCTCAATGTTTATTGCACAAAATACGACACAGGTGGTCTGTATTGGCCGATTGCACACAATACTACAATATTTTCTATGGTGCTCACCCAGATCATCTGTCTTGGTGTCTTTGGGCTTAAGAATCCCCAGTAACTGCAGGCTTCACAGTACCTCTCATCATCCTTACTCTTTATTCAATCAATATTGCAGAAAGCGTCTTCTCCCATTATTCAAGACGTTCCCTGCACAGGTTAGTATAGTTCCCCAGTATATATTCTTACAGAGGGATTTATGGCTAAACTTCCTAGTTGCTACTTTTCCAGTTTACATTTTCGTGCTCTCTACTGAGAGTGTGTAGCTTACACTTTGTTGTGCAAATACCTGTCAAAACCTTATCCCTGGACCCTGGCTAGTTGAAATTAAATTTCTTAACATAGATAATAGATTCTCTCTTTATATTCTTGGTTGGTGGACATGCACAGGATTTAATTGACATGGACCGGGAAGACGAACAATCGGGGAGAATGGATGCCATTCACCAGCGTTTTCATTCAGCTTACTGTCAGTTTGTTGACACTGACGACATACCTTTGGAAGGAGTTCGCGTTGGTAGTAGAAATGAAGATGGGAGCGGCAGTTCCGGTGAATCTAGCGGCAAAGAGGGCACCAACGACTCTAAAGGTGACCTGTCTCACCCTACGCTGGACGGACTCCCTATAAGTCGGCTACGGCATGCAGTGAGATCACTCGGTTTCATTATCAGGCTGCAGAAGAGAGGCCTCTCAACATAGCCCGCAGGCTCATCCACCATTGTAAATGTGCAAACTGCATAAGTTTTGCAGATAGGAAATACATTTCCCTCACAGAAAAAGAAAGAAAGAAAGAAAGATAGGACATACAGATAAAGTGGCCAATGTGTGCAAATGGAAAAGAGTGCCACCGTATTTTAGTTGCAAGGGTGAAATTTTGCTTGTTTAACGAATGCCTGAGCAACGTGTCAGATACTTTGGCCATACCAAGTTTCAATTGGTTGGTGAAACTTATGACAAAATGATCGGTGGTATTTTTGTTGCCTTCAAAAAAATCTGGTGATGCATTTTGTGAATGGTCGATGCTTTCAGATCAGACAAATCCTTCTTTCTTTCTTTTTTTCCGAAACTTAAGACACGGGTTTGTAGTATGCATCAAATGGAGAAAAAAGAGCACATACAATTAAACGAAAAAAACGTCTATTAATTCTAGAGCGAGACAACACAGTCACAACAAGCAATTTGCAGCGCACAGACGCAACGGCCGCGGCAGATGTTTATTAGGCGACGGCGAAGCGCCTCACAGGATGGAGCAGGTGCCGGACGAGGACGAGACCTCCCCAGAGGCGGCGGAGCCGGCGGCCTTGTCATCACCGACGCCCGGCCAGCCGCGGCAGGCGCAGTGCTGGCCGTCGGGGATCTGGCGGTGCACCGACGCCACGTGCCGGCCGCAGCCGGCCCACGTGGACTTGCCGCACGCGCCGCACTTCACCTGGTAGCACATGATGGCCGGCCGAGCTCCCCTTCCCCCTCTGGCCCTCTCCTGTCCTCTCCTCTCGTCTCCGGCGAGATCACAGCTGACTTGTGGTGATAGGGCGTGGCTGCAAGAATCATCTTCTTGGGCCTATTTATTGTTTTTTTCCATTGATTAGGCCGTCCACTTTGACCGCTCCGTTCGTACCTTCGACGATCCAGATATCCATGTGGTTGTCCGTGCTGAAAACTTCGGCACGTGATCGGTGTTTGCCGCATTTTTTTTCCACTCGAGAGGAGAGGGTTACATCACGGATGCGTGCATAGCAGCATAGGGCACATCCAAGGATCTAATGTCTCCGACGCATAACAAACATCACTTCCTAGGATTCCATCGCGTGAAACACACACTTCTGATGGCGACGAGGACCCAATCTCCGTAGGGTATTACCGGTTCGGGGAAATTTCACGGAGAAACAGGGAAATTTTCTCCTTAGTCCCTGTCCCTGTTCCCCGCGTGTGTACCCATGAAACTTATATGTATGTAAAAAAAAATGAATGCTTCTATAAATTCTGAATGTTCTGTGATTCATTGCAAACAAATATATATTTGTTGTCTACGTGACTATGTCTTAAATTGTTATGCTAATGGAGATAATCAAATTGAGTTGCATAATGTCAATTTTTTCATTAGTTTGAGTATATTGGAGTTGAAAGATTAATTCGTGAGGATTTATTCCCCGTTGGTATCCGTCAATCCGACGGGATCGAGGATAGAAGAAAAGTGTCCCCAAAACAGGGATGGAGACGGAGAAAAAAAATTATATAACAGGGATAGGGAAGGACACACTGTCGGTTGTGTTCCAGTTACCATCTCTACTTATGAAAAGCTGTGTATCAGTATTAGACATATTGATATGTACTCGATAGTTTTCGCTGTTTTCACCGTTTTCAAATAAATAAAATAATTTAGGATATTTCATTAACATCTATACTCTTTTAAAAGAACCAAGTGATAATGAATTTGTCATCCACCTATTTTCATTGTAGTTTTTTACACTTTACTTCTTAATGTTATTTAATATTACACAACAAACTAATAAAAATAATTTGATATACACGCGCTTGCGCGCGCGCGAAGATAGTAAGTAAAACAAGCTTACTAAGAGCTGAATTTTTAGTGCCTAAGAAATGAAGTCATCAACTCGGGCCGTATTATTATCCAAGTTGGATATGCAGGCAAAAACCACAGAGGATCCGGCCAAGCCACCCATTGCTGACCTCATACAAAAATCTTCACGCAGTTGGCGAGTATTAACTGAAGTCAATCTGTCGATACAAAGCGTTGACCTCATAGTTGACTTGAATACAAGGTCAGACACCCAACTGTTGAGCAACGCAACGGCCTCCATACGCAGCCGACTAAAATAGAGCCTCCAAGAGGTGCTACGACATGTGCAACTACTTTCACGATCACAAAGTTGACTACATTTTGGATTTAAATTATAAAATTTAATATTTTTAGAATCTAAAAATAAAATAAAAAACCGATTTCTTTAAGCGGCGAGGAGGCGCGGGAGGCAAGGGCGCGTGGGGGCGCGCGGGGGGCCGAAAGGCGAGGGGGCGCGGCGCGGGCGCAGCGCCGGCGCGGTTGGGGCGTGGGCGTAGTGCGACGCGCCAGTCGGCCGACTCGCTGCCACGTGGCTCCCGTCGGCCAACCAACTATTTTTGTAATTTTTTGAATCCAACATATAAATTTGAATTTTTTAAAAAAATATTATTTTTTTAAAAAATTCAGATCCTTATCAGATAATTTTCGGAATCGGAAACTCCGATTAGTACTAGATTAAGGGCGTGGGCTGTCGTCTACGAATGGGCCCATTCAAATTGGGCCGAAACGAAAGTCTGACGGGCCCACGACCTGAGATTTGGCCTGTATAATACTTTAATTATTCATTTCAAATAAGATTAAAATAAGTAACTCTAAGTATAAGATATCTGTACAGTATTTTATTTTTTAATATAAATATATAATTTATACCATGTAATTTTGTTATATAAAAATAGTATTAAAACTTTCCAATGTACACACACATGTTGCCTTGGCAGTTTTTTTTGGCAAACTAGATTTGGATGGAACACTACTTTTATTATTAAAACTTATCGGTTTTATTTATTTGAGAGTAGATGTACTTTAAACCCTAGATTAATTCAACGCAACACTAAAACAAATAATAATAACCATAGGATAATAGTATTATACTTTAATTTGTCAATATAATTATACGACCTTTAGAATATATAATTTGATTATGTAAAACATACATATTATTAGGCAATTTATAGTAAAAAATTACTCCAATCAATATCTGTGACTGAGCGAAAGTACGTCAAAACTAATGAATTTTCCCGACCAAATGAAAATCAAATAGCTAACAAATATTAATTCAGAGTAAAAGCTAAGTTAAAACCGATAAATATTCAGCACGTTTTGAGTCAGGAGCAAGGGACCGATCGCGTGCTGCACTGCTAGCTTCTGCACGCTGGTCATCAGTACTACACACTTCACCGTTGCGGCAGAGCGACCTGACAGTGGCGAGAGCTAGAAGAAGGACGGCGAGTCACAGCGACGTGACGATCGCATGCACACGGCGAGCTCTTAATTAGCAATATTCCATTTCGATCGATCGATCGATTGAAAGAGGCCTAATCCCCGTGATCAAGCAAAGCAAGCTATGCTAGCTAGCTTAAGATGATCGATACCCATATATATGGCTGCAGCTGACACGCAGCCTGCTGCAGCCAGCGACCCTGTAACAACCAATAATAGCTAGCTAATCACTCATTAATTATTGCTGACCTCTGCCTCTCATCACTGATCACGCTGTCCTTTCTGTTTCTCCAAGGAATTAATTGATCAACGACATTTACCCCGTACGTACGTCGACCTAGCTAGCTAGCTGCATATATATATATATATATATATATATATATATATATATATATATATATGCTATTCTACACCACGAATGTAGCATAATTATTCTACCGAGAAATCTACTACTGAGAAAAAAGTAGTACTCAATTGCTATTCTACTGAGAAAATCCACTACTAAAAGTAGTCGGTGTAGAATAGCTATTCTACACACGTAGTGTAGAATAGCGCTACCATATATATATATATATATATATATATATATATATATGTGTGTGTGTGTGTGCATGTTCTAAGTTCTATCGATTCTTAAAACCGCTAAGCTAACGGTAAACCACACATGCACGTACCGCTTAGTATTTTCATCACATGATTCCACGGAAAAGATTAAAATTAGTATTTTCATGTATACTGAAATATAATATATACTGAATGTAGTTTATTTGTTTGGGCTTTAAAAGAATCTTGGCTTGTGTATCATATCGATCGTCGTGCGTGGCCTCGCGAGCTGAGGTAGCATTGCGATTTGCGAAGCTTTGCTTGAAGGGGGCTGATCGATCGAGAGATGCTTAATATGGACCCGTGTGAGATCGAGAGATTGATTTGAGCAATGCTGGACCAGCATATATATGTCCCTTATTAATTATCTGACGTTATTGTCAAGGGAGATTAAATGCAAGCATACTTGTGAGATCAACCTCAGCAAGCGGTAGTCAGGGCGTGTACAACCCTATTTAATAGGTGATCTCTTGTAGAAGGTTAACTTAAAAAAAATACAAGAGACGATCTCTTCGCGAATAACTCGTCTCTACACGATTCTCTATACGCATTGTCTCTTAGCTGCATTTATGATTCAGGGGCTTAGGGCTGTACCATACAGTTTTTTTGTTGTCTTTTGTACTTTGAAAACCGTTCCGCCGTCTTAGGGTTGTAAATGCCAACGCCGATTTTGCATGCCCTACATTCCTACTGGCTGTGCATTAAGTATTAATTCTTTAATTTCAGGAAGAAATCAATTGTTATTTAATTTTTCATGCCTGCTAATTGGAATCTGTTATAGATTCTAAAGAAATAACATGTTTCTCAATTACTAATTAATTAGAGGTATACCTACCAACGGCGGCGGAGCTAGAAAAAACCGTGGGGTGCGTTACTTCATGGGATACACCGTATTAAATTCAGGAGGTGCATAAATAGTGAAAAATTAATAATAATAACTGAAATTTTTTTGGAAGGAGGTTCCTGGGAACCCCCTCCCAACAAGGTGGCTCCGCCCTGTCTACCAATTCATTTTTATGGAAATTTTACAGTCCTTTTGAGGAGTTACCAACCATAATTTTAGTATTAATCTTATTCTTAAAACACAATTTCTGAACTGTATCTATCTCACCTCATTTTTGTAGTATTATCTCATTTGTATTGGATAAATATAATATCCGCAAGTCATAATTGGCCCGTAATTGTTTATAGTGTACAAACTTATTCTGGTTGATAGTCATTTCGTTATAGCAACTTCAACAGGATCCCTATTTGAGCCCTCAAAATCATTTTTGAGAGCTCGTGAGAAAAATCGAGGTTCAACAGGACCCCTACTTGGCTCTCAAAAATATGAGGGCTCTCAAAACAACATACCCTAGAGCATCTCCAAGAGAAACTCTAAAGAGTTCTTTTCTCTAAATTTTTGGGATTAGAATTAAAAAATCTCCTCCAATAGATACTTTAAATGACTCCCAAAAATAAAAGATCCTCAAAATTAATCATTGTATTCCCTACTTGTAGGGAACATCCTCACATTTTCTAATTTATGAACTCTATTGGAGAGAAACATATTTAAACTATTTGTATCCTCAAAATGAATCCCAAAAATCATATAGGGAATCAATTTTTAAAGTCACTCTTGGAGATGCTCAGCATCTCTAAGAGACTTCCTAAATTTTAGTCCCTAAATCACATATAGGGATCATCTTAAACTCTATCTCTTCCTAAAAATTAATTAATCTACATCAGTTTCCCTATAATCTCAATTCCTATTTTTAAAACCTACAAATATGATCTATAATATGTAATAATTTTGTGCAAAACTATAATGCATTCAAATATGTGTATCATCTAACTTATAACAACACATAAGGGAAAAAATAATGCACATGCAAGAAAAATATACGTACAAATGAAAATAGGGATTTGCTAAACTAATTCTATATTTGAGAGAGATGAATGTTGATTTAGAGAATGAACTAGGAAATGGACTCATTTAGGGGAACTCTTGGAGCTTCATTTTTCACAAAAATATTCAAATTTAACTAGTGATACGATTAATCTCTTGAAGATGCTCTTACACTCATCTTGTTCGTTAATTTTCAGGCCTTCGCAAAGCTTAAATCTGAAACGAGAGTTGGTCATCACCGCTTTTAATTAATTTGGTCGATTTGGAAAGTTGATCCCCCTGCTAATGACTAAAGTGAAAGATAATAATGTACTGGACCACACCCTATACATGTTACTACCTAGCTAGGGTTTGTTCCACGTTCACATACAAATTAAGGAAAGTTGTGTGCTAGCTAGCTTGTACAAGCTATGATCGAATGCCACCAATTCTTGGGCTACCTCTGGTACGTTGCACCTTGCATGATTCCGACTCTCCACAGCCCACAGGGCATGCATGCAATGTATACCTCAATAATTCTGGTGAGACCACCGCCGCAACGACATGCATGATGCATACGCTTTAGTCGCTCTATCAAGTTGATACTATACTTTGTTCATCACGTAAGCTAAGCTAGGGCGTGTGCGTGACTCAGAGACAAAACAGTATAATATTATTTCACAGTCTATTTAAACTATGGTATATATATGGCGAAAGGATATATGCATGACACGTATGTATCTTGTACTATATCATATCGTCGCACAGTTTGCACTGAGTGTGCCATTCCCACTGCAATTCACAGCAAATTAAATAAACTAGCTTAAACTAACGCGCTCATGCAGCATCGCGCGCGCCATTGGATGATCGATTTCGTCGCGAATTTGCGGGATCTAATAATAATATCGGGAGATCGTATCATGCAGTTGTCAAACTGCAACTCCATGATCCATCAATGTGTGATTATAGCGTGAAGGCACGCAAAGAAGAAACTGATGAGCTGCTTTGCATACGAACCAAACGGCCGTTTGCTTATATTTCATCGGGCGCTCGATAAAACAATCTTTGCCGAGTGTACCTGAAAATACACTCGGCAAAATTATTACAACTCGGTGAACTTGTATTTTTGCCTAAGTGTCACGGTGCCATGGTGCCATGTCGCAGGCACTCGGCAAAGATTTTGAAAAAACTTGCGGCCACGGAAATCCTGCCACCGTTATAACAGCAGAGGGAAAAAATTGGGTTTGCCGAGTGTCACAAACGGACACTCGGCAAACCATAGTGTTCGCCGAGTGCCACACGTGACACTCGACAAAGATTGAATACCCATTATTTAAGGTGAGATCATAATTTGAACCGACATCACATTTTAAACATGCTTTGAATTTGAATTTTTCTTACAGTCACAATTCAATATATTTTAATGCATGAAAATTTTTCATATTTTTCTGATGGAGTTTGCTATTTTAATTAATTAAGTATATTTATGTGATTTAATTCAAAGTGGGTCAAATTTGAACTGCATGTACATGAAATAATGACTCAAAAATTGTAGAAAAATAATATTTATGTTCATGAGTCCATTTTTAATCTTTTAGCACTAGATATAATTAAATATTAAAAATCTAAGTTGCGACACTCGACCGGCAACATGTAGCACCAAGGTTTTTTAATTATAGAAAATTAAATTGAAATCTAAAAAATATGCCCGACTCATGCCACGTCAGCAGGAGTCGGCCGAAAGAGTCGTTGCCACTCTAGCGTAGTGGCCAGTCGGCCAACTGGCGCTGACGTGGTACGAGTCAGCCGACTAGGGGCAATGTGTGGCGGCAGTCGACACTTTGTTGGCCGACTGCTACATATTTTTGAAATTTTTTTAAATTGATATACAAATTTGAATTTTTTTATTTTTTTTTAATTCCGCGTGTCACACCTTAGACTTACACGTTGATGAATTTTGAAAGTTTCGTTTTTCTTAGCCACTAATCGACGGTGTGTGAATTATTAATTAAGAGGCGCATTTGATTTTAGAACTTAAAGAAAATAATAATAATACATATTGTATTTTGATTTTAATGACTGACAACTTTATGCAGATTAAAGATATAAAATATAAAACATACGTACGACGTACACTAAGTGAACTATATTAAATAGTTTTTAAACAAAATTACCAATTCTAATGGGAATTGAACCACACTGACCAAGAAATTAATTAAGACAACTCTATAAATAACCATAGATATGCTCTCTGGGCATCATATATATTATTCATATCTCATGCTGTTGATGTCAAACTAGCTAGGCATCGGTCGCACGCAGAGCTCCTGCAGATCGCATTTTGCCCTTCACTCCTACGACCATCTCGCTAAATTAAGTGCGTTCTAAAATTATTTAACCCTTTTTAAATCTCTCTCGCGCGCATATATATATATATATATATATATATATATATGAAATGATATCAAAATAACATAGTACCTCGCCGGTAATAATCAGGAAGAGAGGTAAATAGATAGCATATTAAGGGTCTATTTGGTTCAGATTTTTGAACTAGCTTCCTGGCTCGGAAGCTAGAATCTGAACCAAACAACTCTTTTGGCTACCCAACTTTTTCAGAATCTGAAAATTCTCGTAGTACAAATTTGAAAGCTGGTATAATCTAGATTTTACAGCTTCTCGGTTCAACTTTGAATGAATATTACCTACCATGCTATTAAAACATACATGTTCATGTAAAACTTGAAAAAGTGAAATTTTAGTAAAATATATCATTTTATGGTAATTTAAAAATATATAATTTTAATATAAACATTACAAAATTTCATGATTAGCATGATTTACACAATAAAATTACAAATTAATAATATAACTAAATACCATGAACTACCAAAATATAAATCCACAACTATTTTAACCAAACAGTTTCTCAGTTTTTCTACAGCTCACAATAGTTTTTTCCACAACTCACAACAGTTTTTGCTGAATCTACAGCTCAACCATGCAAACACCCCTTAATTGTAGCATGCATGATGGAAAAACCGATTGTAAGTTATACACAATATGGCTTTTAATTTCTCTCTCTAGCTCTCTCTCTCTCTCTCTATATATATATATATATATATATATCCTTAACTCCTTAACACACTAAAAAACAGCGAACCTCATAAAATCGTGGACCCACATGTGTACGTGTGTAATGTTAACAAGCAAGGTTTTGATCGTATAGATGAGTAAAATGATAGATGCACCCGTGACTTCACCCCTGTACAAAAAATACATTTGTGCCAAGAAAATACTTAAGCTTTAATTAGCTAGCTCCACAAATTAAGTGCATTGTAATGAGTCTCTCTCTCTCTCTTTATATATATTAGCAAGTCCGTGCTTTGCTACGAACAAAATGAAATTTCATAATATTGTATCAAATAAATTAAATATATTTTATATGATGTGTTATTGACTTTTGATAGGAGTGCTTATTTTGATTATATATGTGTCAAATATTAGTTATTGTGTAGTAATATTAAATAATATCAGGGAGCAAACTATAAAAGATTAGGTGACAGTCTCACCACCACTATATTCTTTTAAAATTATATATATATAGACACACTCATCTGCCTTCAAAGTTCAACAAGTACGTCATTTCATTAGATTGCCCCCCTCGTTCTATGTTTTCCATGAACTGGTGCGTACTTACACAATATTTTTATATTATGATTTTGTATTTCCTTAAAGTGTTTTTTGATGGTTTTTAATATATATATATATAAATAATATTTTACACCACGGGTGTAGAATGTTATTCAACACCGACTTAAAATTGAGGGGGTTGGGTTTGAGTGGAAATGCTCGAAAAGGTGGACACGGTTGGGTTAATGGTTGAATCGGTTACGATTAAAGTCTGCTCGATAGATGTACTGTGTGTGCATCGACCGGCAGAGAAAGAGATATAGCGCGTACGGGACCAGCTCCAAAACCGCAAGTTTCTGCAATGCAAGATGCAGGATTATTGTATTGTTAATGGTGATGCGTACGTACGTACGTTGCCGGCCGTACGTCTGACTAAAAATTATTAAGCTCAGTGCTAACTTTAATAAATCATCTGTACTGTCGTGTCTCGCGCGGCGTGCATGATTGGCTTAGTGTGTGCATGGTCCATCTCTTCTCGCATAAATGAGCATGCTACCAAAGCACACAGATCTTGTAGTAACATTAATATACACAAAATTAATTAAGATATTAAACTAGGACCTTTAATTTGATTTAGTGATGTGATCGATCTGCATTTTGAGCTCAGTTAGTTATATATATATATATGTCCCTGCATCATCCCCTGTCGTCGTTGTACCCATTCACCCATTTTGTAATCTTGTCCTCTCTTAATAAAAATATTTCAGCCGGTCGGCTAGCTAGCTGGCAAAAATGTTATATAGGAAATGTTTGTTATAGCTATAACTCTAAGATTTATGTTAAATATATTGCTTGCATAGTATAATAAAATAATTTAAACTTTTTTTTATTAGTCTGAAAAAACTAGATTACTCAATTAAATATCTTCAATCCATCCATGGCTACTAGTTCTAGATCTAAGAATTCTTAGAGCTAGGTTGCACTAGGTCTAAAAATTTTTGGATCTGAAGTTTTGCCAAACAAGGTCGTATTAACATCTCTTCTACATCTCTTATCGATAAAAAAACAATCACAAAAGTATAGAGATAAAAGATCAATGTTTGAATGTCTACTCTATGTTGTATAGAAAAACAAAGGTCTTATCTCATATCTAGGAGGGCTGCTAGACAACTCTAAGAGAAGGAAAGAAGACTTGCACTTCCTGTGTATAGAGTTCTTGATTAGATAAATGTCATTATAACAAAATGATATCATGCATACATATATTACCTCAGACCAAGTCTATGCTCGGAACTAATGGTCAATTGATGATCAGTAATAATTAACATGGCAATGTTTTATGTTATTTTATGAAAATATTCCCCCCACCCTCCGAAAAAGGTAATTTAGTTTCAACATAAAAAACAAAATGAAACATTAAAGTAATGGAGGATTGGAGGTCATGAACTATCAACAATTAATTAGTTTTGCCAGAACTATAGGGACTATTGGTGCATGCGGCTAGCGGCTCATAGTGTTAGGGCAGTCTTAACCTATGGTTTCTTAGGTGATGTCCTATCTCTCCATATAAATAAGATACTATCTTTATAAATCATATTCACAACCCTGATTTCTTAGTATAGTCTCACAATAAGTTTTTTATACTACTCTCTTTTCTCTCTCTCCCTCTCATCTAATCCCTTTCTATCATATACCTACCTTGGATATTGTGATGATATGATGTCTTACTTAAGACATGACTTATTTATTTTTCATTTTCTCCAGTGATAGAAAAATCGGCCAATTAATTGTTACTCAGTAGCTTGCTAGTTAATTTATAACAAAATTGGGCTATTAATCGACTGGTCAAACCGATTAATCGACCTGATTTTGGTGTTGGGTCATCGCCGCCTGGATCGTCGGGCTCGCGTCGCTGCAACCAGATCCACAACGAGCTACCACGTCAGGTTGCGCCACCACTGCTAAATCCATGCTGACTCTACTTCGGGTCGCACAGTCGCCATCTTACCAAGCCAACGAGACCTCATGTTGCTTGTATCCACTAGTATCGCATCGCTCTGTTGCAAGAAATGAGAAGAAGAGAAAGAGTGGAGGGTGGAGTAGAGAAGGGGAAAAATAGAAGTAAGGGAGGAGCATAGGAGGAGAAACGAGAAGTGTTTGTGCACTAGTGGTTGGCTAAAGGCAAAGCTAGACTTCCCACAATCCTTTGTCTCTTTCCTCGTCTAGTCAAGACTTGGGAGGCGTGAGGGACTTTGCCTTTGTCAGTTGGGACCTAGGTCCTGAGACTCTGAGAGGGGTGAGAATGGAAAGGAAAGTGATCGTGAACCATGTGCTTATATGCTATATCTTTTCACATATAATGTGATTTGACCGATTAATTGATTGATCAATTAATTCAGTTAATCCTCTAATTAACCGATTAATCTCTACTCGGTGGTCGACCGATCAGCTATCGATCATCGATTTTTCTAACACCGATTTTCTCTTTTCTTTAACTCCCTTACCACATTAGATTCTTTCCTATGTGGTAGCCTAATAAATATATAAGATACCATGAAAATGTCCTTAGGTAAAAGAGAACATGTATGAATACTACTGAAATGCTAAAGTGGTGGGGACCTAAGGAGGGTTCAAAATATATATACAAGTAATGTCGTTATCTCGCAATTAGCTAGCTCTATATAATAATATAGCCTTAGGACCATAAGAGAAGATTATAATCGGGAATGCCGACACATATTTTCTCATTTGGCCTTATGTTAATTTATATAAGGGCAATATCAAATTATACTCTTATCAAACAGTTTGTCATATACATGTTATGTATAACACTATATTTCCAATGAATATTTTTTAAAAAAATAAAATTGCATTCATTTAACTCTTTTCTCTCTCATTTCCTATACAATCTCCTCGACCTTCTTTTGTCTCGGTTCTCTCATAGAGCTGAGTTATTGTATGATAGACATAATTTCGTTATTTTCCTAACTCTATTTTCACATCATTTTTACTTACATAGCACACTAATTAATGCTATATAATTCATTTTAATCGCCCTATTAGAACTGCGCTAAGCGTAAATTTTGGGGTCTCCCAAACAAAGAAACCCAATAAATTTACCTAAATGCTCATATTTATAGTTTGCTCTACTCTAATTGCATGTGCGTATTAATTAATGTATCATCAGCACTCGTCCAACCGCATGCTTGATCGCCATATAAAACTAGAGGCGATGTTGTTCCTAGGCCATGGCGAGGGGTGCGACCGCCTAGGGCCCAAGAAATTTAGTGGGCCCAAATTATATCTACATATGTAGTAGTTTATTAGGACTTAAGATTTACTGTCGTGACCCATGATTTTGAGAAACCAAGGGTTGGTTTCGGTGTTTTGTGATGAGTGATTGACAGGCTTTTTACCCTCTGTTCGAAGGGTACCTCCGAAGGGGCTTCGGATGTGGTACCTCCGAAGGGAGTTCGGAGGTGGTTTCACCGAAGGGTGTTCGGTGTTTGCTTGCTGCAGCTGTGCAGCGGAGTGTGCCTGTCGGAGGGGTCCGACAGTACGCGATGATTGGGTTCGTACCGAAGGCTTCGGTACTTTGGGCGGTACACCGGAGTGTGTACCGAAGGTTACTAACCCGGAGAGGTCTCCGGAGTACTAGATACACTTGTCTGCTTGTCGGTGGTGCGCAGGGACTTCGGAGGCGACGGACAAGGTTCGAGCCAGGTGAACCTGGGTCAAGCGGGAGGCTTGATGCCAGGGGAGCGGGGAGCTCCGTCACGGTGGCTGCGAAGGTGGTCCGGGTCGGTCCTCGTGTCGAGGCGTGCCAGGTGCAGGCAGAGAGTGCGGAGCGTGGCTCCGGCTGAAGGTACTCCAAGACAAAGTCCTCGGAGGTGAGGCACTTCGAAGGTACTCCGGATGGAGTGACTTCGGAGTTGGTGGAACAAGTCCTCTGCGGAGGCAAGGAGTTCGAAGTGTGCTCCGGAAGGAGACACTCGAAGGTATCCGACGAAGGTCTCAGAAGTCGAGGTGCATCGAAGGCATGGTCCGGGTGAGGCTCGTCGAGGAGTGTGCTCGGGGAGAGACACTGCGACGAAGTGCTCATGGAATGCTTCATGCGGAGGCCTTGGACGAAGGAGGGACTTCGAAGGGTGGTACTCCGAAGGTGGGGCTTCGGAGGGTGGAAGGCTTCGGAGCAAGGCTAGCTCCGGAGCAAGGTTGACTTGAGGTGCTTCGGCCTGCATGGCTTCGGTACACGGACGGACGAAGTTCGAGCTGGGAGTAGCTGCGAAGTCGTGGTGATCCACTCCGGAGGTGTTGGTGCGAAGGCCCAAGGAGCTTTGACGGCTTCGGCTCAAAACCGTCACTGTATCGAAGGTCATCTTCGGTGAAGCGAAGGCCATCAGGCTTAAGGCTTCTCGCCGAAGCTACCGCACCCTCGCGTGCGAAGGGAGGCAGCAGAAAGTCAAAGACTGCAAAGGCTGACACTGTCTGTTCTGTAAAAGGCTGACACTGTCCCCTCTGCAAAGCTGACAGAGAAGCCTCCAGAATAAAGGTGGACTACCTTTTGTACCCCTTAGTTCTGTAGAGTCAAATCTTTTGTAAACCCTAGGGGTAGTGTAGTCATTTCCTTTGGGTGAACTGTGGGCTATAAATATGGGGGCTCGGTAGGTAACATTTAACACTTTGAGCATTTACTGTTGAGCTCCTGTAGCCACACTTCGATTGCAATACATCCAGAGAGTTCATTTTCTGTGTTCCTTGTTCAAGCGGCGAAGCCCTGTTTCCTGTGCTTTTGCTTGAGCTTGCGTTGCATACCTCGCCTGTTGTTGTGCACCGAAGCCTGTTGAGGCGAAGGTTGTTTTTCGTGCGAGGTGTGTTTTTTGGTGTGCTGTCGCTCTGTGTAACTTGAGGCCAGCCCTCACAGCTTACTAGCGAAGCCCTGATCGACCCCCGTTTTGCTTCTTGTGTCGAAGCCCTTAGTGTAGTCCGTTTGTGTGCGTGTAGACCTTCGTGTACGAAGCCCAGCACCAGTTGCTGCCGCCAAGTACTTGGACGAAGTCCTTAGAGGGCTGTCCACTCTCGCGAAGGGTGAAGTGCGAAGTCTGCTCGAAGCACCCTGTGTGCGGAGCCTGCACTGACTAAGCAGAGTAGATTTCCGAGGGTTGTAAGTGGAGCGAAGTCTTCTTGGCTTCGAACTTTTGCTCCTCCGAAGCCTGTGTTCGAAGGTGTCGAAGTACCTCCGAACCAGACCTTCGAAGGTAGTGTTCGAAGCCTGTTCCGCAGAAGACAGAACTGAAACCGAAGGCTAGTTTTTAGCCCGAAATTTTAAAAGCTCCCATTCACCCCCCCTCTGGTCGCCGTTTCCGGTCCAACAATTGGTATCAGAGCAGGTTAAGATCACCAGTTGACCTTAACCGGTTTTGTGATCTGTTGGCGACATGGACAGAGGCAGTAAAATTCCTCTGTTCGATGGGACAGACTTTGCATACTGGAAGGTGCGCATGGAGGCTTACTTGTTAAGCCAAGGAAATGCAATTTGGGAGATTGTGGACTCACAATACTCCATCCCTGAGACTCACACCTCTCAGACTGAGAAGGATCAGTATATTGCCAATTCCAAGGCAAGAAACATACTGTTCATCGGGTTGAGTAGAAGTGAGTTCGATAGGGTGCAGCACCTTAGGACTGCTAGGGAGATTTGGACAACACTCACTGTCTTTCATGAGGGCTCTGCTCAGATTAAGGCCAGGCGCCAAAGCACCTACAATCAACAGTATCAGCTGTTTGTGCAGGCACCTGGTGAATCTGTAGATGCCATGTTTTCTCGCTTTGACGCGATAGTGAGTAACTTGCGATCCAACGGGACGCTTGCTTACAGTGATCACGATAGGGCTATCAAGCTTCTCTATGCTCTTGACCGTAGCATATGGGAAGTGAAGATATCCAGCATTGAGGAGTCCACAGGCTATGACACTCTAACCTGTGATGAACTCTTTAGCAAGCTGAAGTCCACAGAGATTGCCAAGGCATCTCTTGCTGTGCACAAAAGCTCTTTGCCACAGCCATTGGCATTGGTTTCTAGCACTAGCCGTGGCACCACTGCAGAACCAAGCACATCAGGCACTTGTGTTCTTGCAGATGGTTTTGCTTTGTCCTCCCTGGTCTCCGTCACAAAGGAGCAGGTGGACACTCTAGCTGATGATGAGCTTGCTCTCATTGCTCGGAGGTTCACCCGCTTTCATCATGAGAGACGGGATCAGAGGAGAAGTGGTTTTAGTGGCTGCTATGAATGTGGCGACACCTCTCACATTAAGGCCAATTGCCCCAAGGTCAAGAAGAGAGATGAGAGTGAGCGCCCCAAATACCACAAAAAGGAGAGGAAGCCCTTTGTGAAGGGCAAGCGCGACAAGATGGCTAAGAAAGTAGCCAAGGCCACTTCCAGAGCCTTTGTTGCTGCTCTCAGCGACATCGACACTTCCTCAACTGAGGAGTCGAGCTCTGAGGAGGAGGAGTCCCCAAAGAAGGAGGACAAGAAGGACAAGAAGGGACGTGACTTCACCGGCCTTTGCTTCATGGCCGACAGCGATCACAGCGGCGATGAGCTTGACTCATCTGAGGTAAACCTATCATCTGACCAGCTTCTAATTAAATTAGATGAGCTGAATGAAGTAGTGCTTGGTCAGGATAGATTACTTGTGCAAGCCGCTAGAGAAAGAAAAGACCTTAGACTTAGGCTAGAAAATGTTTCTACTGAATATGCCATGCTTAAGTCTAAGTTTGATGATGCTGAATGTGAGTCCTGTTCTGTTGTCATGAGTGAGCTTGCTCAGTTGCGTTTTGTTCATGCTCAAACTCTTTCTGAG
The DNA here is from genome assembly GCA_019279435.1 of Zizania palustris. NCBI lineage: Eukaryota > Viridiplantae > Streptophyta > Magnoliopsida > Poales > Poaceae > Zizania > Zizania palustris. The sequence continues at coordinate 48,083,927 of JAAALK010000286.1, read as the reverse complement.
CTTGAGACTGTACAGAAGCAGCTTTTGGAGGTGGATTCTAGACCTCATGATGTTATTGATTGCATGAACTGCTCTTTATTACGCGATAGCATTAATTTACGTGATAAGCATGTTCATGATTTGGAGGCTAGATTGGAGAGGGTCGGTAGTTCTAAGGATGTGCAACCTGTTTGTGACACTTGCATTACCCTTAAGGACCAGCTAGGCACTGTTAGAGAGCGAGCTGAGAACCTCATGTCAGAAAATGAATACCTTCTTTCCGTGGTAAACAAATGCACTGAGGGAAAAGGTAGGATGGATTTGCTCTTGGCCAAGACCAAGTTGTGTGCTGACAGAGCAGGGGTAGCTCTAGGTTTGGGTTTTGAGAGGATACCTTCAGAAAGTAAAACCAAAACTGTTTTTACCTCTCCCACCACCCTAGAGAAAGAGAGAGCTCTGTTGGACACCCCTTCAGCCATAAAGCCTACCCATCCACCAAAGAAAACCACTCCTCCTGCCAAGAAAAATCCTCCCAAGAAAACCACACAGAAGAAACCCAAGGAGCCAGTGAGAGTTGCTCCTGTGACCCATGAGAGTGCCCCTAGGAGAGTATTTCATTGTTCCTATTGTCAGCGGGCGGGTCATTTGGTTGGGTTTTATTTTCGTCGCATCAAGGATGAGCGACGCTCTCAGGAGATGAGTTACCAGGACATGCATTACCCATCTTTAGGTATGCATGAGTCTGAGTTTTACTATCGTCCTGCTTTTGAGGCTCCTCGTGCTTCTCGGAGAGGTTTTGCTCCTCGAGGTCTTCACCATGTTCCATATGGTGGTAGACCTCGGGCTAGCAGATTTGTACCTCGTCAGAGTAGGAGACCTCGACATGTTGTTCGTTCACAGCATGTAGGTAGACCTCGCACTTTGCATTATTCTGATTATTATGTGCGTAGACCGTCTACTTTTACTGTGCCTACTACTCGTGTCACTCAGTGCTGGATGCCTCGTCATTATTTTACTCACCCCAGCACTGAGCGATCGAGACGTTCTTATCATGTGTAGGCGACAGGTCGAGGCTTGGAGGGCACGTGGATCATGGACTCCGGTTGTTCGCGCCACATGACCGGAGATGCAGCATGGTTCTCCAGCCTCACCACAACCAAGCAAAGGGAACATATCACCTTCGGAAACAATCGAAGGAGTAGAGTGAAAGGTAAAGGTGTGGTAAGAATTAATTCGAACTTCACTCTCAAAGATGTTGCTTTGGTTGAAAACCTGGGATACAATTTGCTGTCTGTATCTCAGTTGCTTGATGAGGGCTTCGAAGTGCGATTTCATCGCGATACTTCGCAAGTGCTCAATTCTGATGGCGTTGTGGTGTGTAAGATCTTTAGAGTTGGGAGAGTTTTTGGAGCTGATTTTTCAGAATCTTCTGGTTTTTCTCATTGTCTTGTTGCACATTCGTCTTCTGAGCTTTGGAAGTGGCATAGGAGACTAGGGCATATGAGCTTTGAATTGCTCGCTCGTCTGAGCGCCCTAGGTCTGATCCGAGGATTGCCCAAGCTCAAGTTTGAGAAGAATTTAGTTTGCGCTCCTTGTCGACATGGAAAAATGATTGCCGCTTCGCATTCGCCAGTCACCACAGTGATGACTGAACAACCCGAAGAACTTCTCCATATGGACACTGTAGGTCCTTCTCGGGTTAGTTCTTTAGGCGGGAAGTGGTATGTTCTAGTAATTGTCGACGATTTCTCTCGCTACTCTTGGGTCTTCTTTCTAGCCAGCAAGGATGAAGTGTTTTCACACTTTCGGAGCTTGGCTTTGAGACTTTTCACTGAACTCCCTGGTGCACTAAAATTCATTCGAAGCGATAATGGCACCGAGTTCAAAAATAGTCTCTTTGTTGACTTTTGCATGGAGCATGGCATAGAACATCAATTCTCTGCTCCGCGGGTTCCTCAACAGAATGGTGTTGTTGAGAGGAAGAACCGCACTTTGGTTGAGATGGCTAGGACGATGCTTGATGAGCATAGGACTCCTAGAAAATTCTGGGCTGAGGCCATGAACACTGCTTGTTACATCTCAAACCGAATTTTCTTGCGCTCAATTTTAAATTTGACATCATATGAGCTGCGTTTTGGGAGACAACCCAAGGTTACTCATCTTCGAGTTTTTGGCTGTCGCTGCTTTATCCTAAAACGTGGTAACTTGGATAAATTTGAGTCGCGATCTTCTGACGGGATCTTTTTGGGTTATACTACTCATGGTCATTCTTATCGTGTTTATAACTTGGAAACTAACACTGTCATCGAGTCATGTGATGTGACTTTTGATGAATCAACCCCCTCTGTTAGTTCTGCTTTTGAACAGGCAAATGAACACGACATGGAACAGACCTTATTCGAAGACGAAGATCCCGGAGAATTCGAGGATGAACCCCTACTACCCTCGACGTCAACCCCCGAAGCTGACCCCGCTTCAACTACTTCGGCACGAGGTCCCGAAGCGACTACCTCAACATCGGTCATCTTGGACCACTCCAACGCACAAGTTGAGGGGGAGACTGCATCCCGCCGCGAGGCTCCACATCATGTCCAAAGGATGCACCCTCCCGAGCAGATCATTGGTGAGCTTGATCAAAGGGTAACACGTTCTCACGCTCATTTCACTAATGCTGCTTTTGTTGCTTCTTTCGAGCCTTTAGATGTTAGTCATGCACTTTCTGATTCTAGTTGGATCAATGCCATGCATGAAGAGCTTGAAAATTTTGAGAGAAACCAAGTCTGGACTTTAGTTGATCCTCCACCTAATGTTCATTTCATTGGAACAAAATGGATTTTCAAAAATAAACAAGGGGAGGATGGGACAATTGTTAGAAACAAGGCTAGACTTGTAGCTCAGGGCTTTTCTCAACTAGAAGGGATTGATTTTACTGAAACTTTTGCACCTGTTGCTCGCCTTGAGGCCATTAGGATTTTGCTTGCCTTTGCGACATCCCGAGGATTCAAACTCTATCAAATGGATGTCAAAAGTGCTTTTCTTAATGGCTTCATAGGTGAAGATGTTTATGTAAAACAACCCCCTGGTTTTGAAAACCCCAAGTACCCACATAAAGTCCTTAAACTTCATAAGGCTCTTTATGAACTCAAGCAGGCCCCTCGGGCGTGGTATGATAGACTTAAGTCTTTTCTGCTTGAGCGAGGGTATTTGATGGGCTCTGTTGATAAAACTTTGTTTACTCTCAAGCATGGCAAAGATTTCCTCCTAGTACAGATTTATGTGGATGATATCATCTTTGGTGGCTCTTCTCATGCTTTGGTTGCCGAGTTTGCAGATACCATGAGCAGGGAGTTTGAAATGTCAATGATGGGTGAACTCACCTTTTTCCTTGGTTTGCAAATCAAGCAAAGCAAACAAGGTACTTTTGTCCACCAGACGAAGTACACCAAGGACCTGCTCAAGAAGTTCGACATGTCCGATGCGAAGCCCCTCGCCACTCCAATGGCTACATCTGTAGCACTGGACCCTGACGAAGATGGAGAAGCCGTAGATCAGAAGGAGTTCCAGAGCATGATCGGCTCCCTCCTCTACTTGACTGCCACGAGGCCGGACATACACTTCGCAGTGTGTCTGTGCGCTCGTTTTCAGGCTTCACCACGAGCTTCGCACCGCCAAGCGGTAAAACGCATCCTAAGGTATCTCAAACACACACTTGAATTTGGCATATGGTATTCAGCGTCTTCATCTTTATGTCTTCAAGGTTATTCCGATGCGGATTTTGCTGGGTGTAGAATTGATAGGAAGAGTACCTCTGGTACTTGTCATTTTCTGGGTACTTCACTGGTTTGCTGGTCTTCCCGCAAACAGTCTAGTGTTGCACAATCGACGGCTGAGGCCGAATATGTTGCTGCAGCTAGCTGTTGCTCTCAGATTTTGTGGATGGTTTCCACTTTGCGGGATTTTGGGTTAGATTATAAGAGTGTTCCACTTTTCTGTGATAACACTAGTGCTATTTGTATTGCAAACAACCCGGTTCAGCACTCCAGAACCAAACACATTGATGTGAGATATCATTTTCTCAGAGATCACAATGAGAAGGGTGATATTGAACTTCAATATGTCGATACCCAACACCAGCTAGCCGACATTTTTACAAAACCCCTCGATGCTTCTCGATTTGCTTACTTGCGTGGGGAACTTGGCATTTGTCACCCTTACGACATTTTGTGAGGGGGAGCTGTTTTAGATGGATATGCCTCTGCTAATTATGTGCTCAATTGCATTTACACATATTGCACTTATATGCCTACTTATAATTTATGAAATCATGTCAGCTCAGCTCTTGTTAATTCATCTGGAACATTCATGTGCATGATGTTTTATTTTCAACATCAAATCGTGCTCACTGCTTAGTCTTGAATCTAGCATGTTTAGGCAGGACTGCTTTTAGCTATCTTTTATCTGCTTGACAGCGAGACACTGTTCATTGGATGCTAAAATTGCAACTTGAAAACTGTTCTACATTTTCATGGATACTCATAAATGCCAAACAATTGGTTCAATTCAAAAACTCCATGATTTGCTTACTTTAAGTTAAAAGATCCAGGTGGGTTTGTTTGTCGCACTACCCTATTCTAGACTGCTTACCATTGCACATTGGTCTGAACTGGAATAGTGTAGTGTTTGCCAAAATCATTGCCTTAAGCTTCCTATGGCTTTCATGCCTAGGCTTGGCCTGATTGGAAAGTATAAGGTGGACAAACAAATAACCCCTAGCACTTAGAAAAGAACAACAAAATTCATTGATTATCAAGTTTGCTTTTCAAGCTCCATTTGAACTGAACTTGTCTGTCTAGAGTAGAAATTGACTAGCTTTGTGCAGTCCTTGCCCTTACTTGTCTAGTTTCTTCGACTAAGTGGTGATGCTTTTATTTCAAAAATGATAAATTCACATGCTTCATCATGCTTTTAGAGAATATTAATTTGAGCTGAGCCCATGATCATTGATGTTACTGTTGGCATATTTTTGCTTCATATGTCTTTGCTATTATGCTCAATTCGAAGCTTTGCATCTTTTACATGCTCCTTGATGCTTGCATTGCCAAAGGGGGAGAAATTCCGGAGAGATTTGCTTCGTTCTCTGCCGCAAGGGGGTATAATTTTAAAGAGGGAGAAAATTTGACATAAAGGGGGAGAAGATTTTTTATTGCCAAAGGGAAAATTTAACTCAGGGGGAGTTTTCATTACCGAAAGGGTTTTTTACTCTTTTGAGAAAGGGGGAGGAAAATTCTTTTATCAAGTGACATGATTTGGCTCTTTTCTGAGTTTTTATGGTCACTTGTGTGCTGAAAGTTTTTATATTTTCTTGAACTTCGATTTGGTTGTCAATGCACTCATCAAGGGGGAGATTGAGAAACCAAGGGTTGGTTTCGGTGTTTTGTGATGAGTGATTGACAGGCTTTTTACCCTCTGTTCGAAGGGTACCTCCGAAGGGGCTTCGGATGTGGTACCTCCGAAGGGAGTTCGGAGGTGGTTTCACCGAAGGGTGTTCGGTGTTTGCTTGCTGCAGCTGTGCAGCGGAGTGTGCCTGTCGGAGGGGTCCGACAGTACGCGATGATTGGGTTCGTACCGAAGGCTTCGGTACTTTGGGCGGTACACCGGAGTGTGTACCGAAGGTTGCTAACCCGGAGAGGTCTCTGGAGTACTGGATACACTTGTCTGCTTGTCGGTGGTGCGCAGGGACTTCGGAGGCGACGGACAAGGTTCGAGCCAGGTGAACCTGGGTCAAGCGGGAGGCTTGATGCCAGGGGAGCGGGGAGCTCCGTCACGGTGGCTGCGAAGGTGGTCCGGGTCGGTCCTCGTGTCGAGGCGTGCCAGGTGCAGGCAGAGAGTGCGGAGCGTGGCTCCGGCTGAAGGTACTCCGAGACAAAGTCCTCGGAGGTGAGGCACTTCGAAGGTACTCCGGATGGAGTGACTTCGGAGTTGGTGGAACAAGTCCTCTGCGGAGGCAAGGAGTTCGAAGTGTGCTCCGAAAGGAGACACTCGAAGGTATCCGACGAAGGTCTCAGAAGTCGAGGTGCATCGAAGGCATGGTCCGGTGAGGCTCGTCGAGGAGTGTGCTCGGGGAGAGACACTGCGACGAAGTGCTCATGGAATGCTTCATGCGGAGGCCTTGGACGAAGGAGGGACTTCGAAGGGTGGTACTCCGAAGGTGGGGCTTCGGAGGGTGGAAGGCTTCGGAGCAAGGCTAGCTCCGGAGCAAGGTTGACTTGAGGTGCTTCGGCCTGCATGGCTTCGGTACACGGACGGACGAAGTTCGAGCTGGGAGTAGCTGCGAAGTCGTGGTGATCAACTCCGGAGGTGTTGGTGCGAAGGCCCAAGGAACTTTGACGGCTTCGGCTCAAAACCGTCACTGTATCGAAGGTCATCTTCGGTGAAGCGATGGCCATCAGGCTTAAGGCTTCTCGCCGAAGCTACCGCACCCTCGCGTGCGAAGGGAGGCAGCAGAAAGTCAAAGACTGCAAAGGCTAACACTGTCTGTTCTGTAAAAGGCTGACACTGTCCCCTCTGCAAAGCTGACAGAGAAGCCTCCAGAATAAAGGTGGACTACCTTTGTACCCTTAGTTCTGTAGAGTCAAATCTTTTGTAAACCCTAGGGGTAGTGTAGTCATTTCCTTTGGGTGAACTATGGGCTATAAATATGGGGGCTCGGTAGGTAACATTTAACACTTTGAGCATTTACTGTTGAGCTCCTGTAGCCACACTTCGATTGCAATACATCCAGAGAGTTCATTTTCTGTGTTCCTTGTTCAAGCGGCGAAGCCCTGTTTCCTGTGCTTTTGCTTGAGCTTGCGTTGCATACCTCGCCTGTTGTTGTGCACCGAAGCCTGTTGAGGCGAAGGTTGTTTTCGTGCGAGGTGTGTTTTTTGGTGTGCTGTCGCTCTGTGTAACTTGAGGCCAGCCCTCACAGCTTACTAGCGAAGCCCTGATCGACCCCCGTTTTGCTTCTTGTGTCGAAGCCCTTAGTGTAGTCCGTTTGTGTGCGTGTAGACCTTCGTGTACGAAGCCCAGCACCAGTTGCTGCCGCCAAGTACTTGGTCGAAGTCCTCAGAGGGCTGTCCACTCTTGCGAAGGGTGAAGTGCGAAGTCTGCTCGAAGCACCCTGTGTGCGGAGCCTGCACTGACTAAGCAGAGTAGATTTCCGAGGGTTGTAAGTGGAGCGAAGTCTTCTTGGCTTCGAACTTTTGCTCCTCCGAAGCCTGTGTTCGAAGGTGTCGAAGTACCTCCGAACCAGACCTTCGAAGGTAGTGTTCGAAGCCTGTTCCGCAGAAGACAGAACTGAAACCGAAGGCTAGTTTTTAGCCCGAAATTTTAAAAGCTCCCATTCACCCCCCCTCTGGTCGCCGTTTCCGGTCCAACATAATGAAACCATTCATTGAAAAATATTTTCGAAGAGTTATAGGTTTTCAAAGTATATTTAGTTTTTCTTAGGTCAAAAGGCATGAAGCCATTGAATGATATTGAATTAAGAAAATATTATGCTAAATTTATGGAAAATTTTTCTTAAAATGAATCATATGTTATTGAGATTGATGATTTTTGTTTTGAAACAAGAGTCTTGCAAATGACTTTTGTTGGATGGTGATCTATTAGGTGAAAGAAATAAGGAATCAATCAAATAAAAGGAAACATATTGATTTTTCGGTTATGGAAAGCCTGGTCTAGATCCACTAAAATCGTGCCATGATCGGAGGTGCAACCAACTGCATGGTTGCGGCCCCAAATCAAACATCACCACATATAAAGAGGGGTGGGAGGTGACATTTTAAGGCTAATGTTCTCATTTTGTTAAACCCACCCCACATTTCCTAAAATCGATCCAAAAGGCGCTAGATCGATCTGAAGGACGCCACCCATCGTCGTGAGGACGGTGACCTCAAGATTTGTTCCCGGACAATGCCGGTGGCGCCTTGAAGGGAGGAGGGACTTGCTACGGCAACAACACTGTTTAGAGAACACTATTTGATGAGTACTTGGTTGGACTGATCTTTTGGTGAGAAGAGGATAATTTCAATTAGAAGGAGATGGCGTTGATGATCTGACTACAATCGTACGAGACGTTCGTGTTGCGCCTTAGCGATCAATACATCAACTCTAAGGGTTGTTGATCTTGCCAGTGATCAACCTTGTTCCTGCAAGCAATCGAAGAACGAGCAAGAATAAGATAAAGGATCTATTAGTATTGCTAGATATGAAAGATGCACAAAGGGTAGTTGGGGTTATGAAACGTGAAACCGGCGATCTAACTGATCACGAGTTTACATGGAAAAAGTAGCATTGGCTAAACTTTACTCTAATCAAAACCCATCTTACAACTGGAGTCTCTATGGGTATTTATAGCCTTAGGGACGTTCCCAAAGTTTGGAAACTTATTACATATGGAAACTACTAATTATTTCCTAAATAGATTGACTAGAAAAAAGAAACACTCATTGTTTTAGTGATTGCGATATCCTCGGATGGAATCTAGATATGTAGCTGGATCCGTTGGAAAGAGGACATCTCAAGCTTTCCAAAAAGTCTAAGAACATCCAAATTAGAGTTTCCATTTAAAAGTTATGCACATTTGAATTTGGTGTTGTCCTTGTAGTCCGAATCCGAGTCCAATATTCTCAAACATGTAGAACTTTATTTACACTTTCTCTTAAAACAAAACTAATATCCCAAACTTGTATATTATGTTTGGATGACCTTGACATGGTCCCCAATCAACTTCCACGATGTGACATGCCCTTGATGTGCTCTCAACACATCGCTTGATCCATGTAAGAATTTCTATAATTGAAAGAGAAATCATGTCATGGTGTAGCATCCTTAGCTTAAATATATAAAATACAAATGTAATATAGAATGCATGCACCTTGGGTTGTTTATTGTAAAGCATAAGTATGGTCATATCTAAGCCGTTGATGTCCTTATCACTGTTGCTGCCTCTGTTCTCCTCTTCACCAACAGCCAAGATGGCTGACGTACGACCAAAATCTTGGATAGGGTAACACTTTCCACCTAATTCAACGTCTTAATGTGTTCATGTTTCTAGACTAGATCGATTCTATGTCATTATTATCTAACAACTTTACCAAATTGTCATATGTCTTCTATAGATTTTTGAGTTTGTTAGAGATATAGATTGATATTCAAATGTTTTCATTGCCTATCGAATATTATTTACTATACATGTGACCGTTGCAGTAGTTGAAAGAAGTTTTTCAAAGTTAAAATTATTAAAAAAAACTAGTTAAGGTCAACAATGTTACATAAAAGATTGAATGGTCCAGTTATTTATGCATAAAAAGCTATCTTGAATCATATTGATATAAATATTATTATCAATGATTTTGTATCTAGAAATATATGAAGAAATTACTTCGGTAACTAATAAAAACTGTTTTTTGTTTTTGTAGGTGATTCGAGATGGGTTATGACTATGCTTTGACTTGTGCAAAAATTATTAGTGTCATAGATTGATACTATATAGTATAGATGTACTGAATAATTTTATAAATAATATAAAAAATATTTTATATTATGTTTATAAAATGTCAAAGGAAATAATACTATGAATGGCCATGTCCCTGACTAGAGGAGGCAGTAACTAATATTATTGAAGCTTCATTGGATAGCGCAAGCCAATAATAACCAAAGACCCTTAATTACACAACAACCATCGTTCCCCTCCATGCATTATGAAGCCTTAGCTTTTCTCCCCGCCATGACTGTCCGATTCCGATCCGTCTAGCTGCTACGTACTGTATCTTGATTGAGCACAAACCACGTCCACTCCCTCTCAATCACACAATCCGATCCAGAATTAATCAACAGATCGAAAGCGTACGTCATCTCCTCGCCCTAATTGGCAAGTCTTTTGTCTCTTCTCCCACAAAACACCACCATTATATATCATCCTCAGTTAGATAATTTGACTGCAGGATGCAAGCTGGATCTGCAAAAAGATAGCTCACTGCAGTCGATCTCACATGGAGCAGCTCCACCATCTTCTTGCCAGCGGCTCCAAGCAGGCCAGCACCGCAATTCCCTTTTTCCTCGCTCTAGATCACACGCCCAATTCGCCGCCGGTGATGCCACCACCGGCGCCCTTCGCCTTGGATGATCCTCGTCCTCCTCCTAAACAGTCCAGCCATGGCAGCAACGGATATGAAGCAATCAAGGCCAAGATCATATTGCACCCTCTGTATCCATCTCTCCTGAGAGCCTTCGTAGACTGCAGGAAGGTAACAGTGTAACACACATACATGCATGCATGAAGCCATGCATATATCATGACGAATACATATATTTCCTAGAAAATTAGTGTGAAATCTATGGCTCGATCGATCTTTTGGGAAAACTAATCAAACATAAAGCACGTACGGTTCTTGTCTTGTTTGTTAATTTTATCTTCTGATCATGCTTTTGTTTCTATGCAAATTAAAATGAGCCTAATTTTGTTGTACCTAAGATCGGAGCGCCGCTGGATGTAGCTGGTCGGCTCTCCTCCATCACTGACGAGCTCTCCTCCGACGACCGGCCTGATGAAGGACAGCCGGCTGACCCAGAGCTCGACCAATTCATGGTAGTAATTAATTGCCGGCCGGTATGTTTTGATCAAGCTGGAGCTAGCGCTACACCCTCATCTAAGTGTATGTGTTATTTCTCTTAATTTGTGTGCAGGAAACCTACTGTTATATGCTGGCGAGGTACGGACAGGAGTTAGCGAGGCCAATCCAAGAAGCTGATGACTTCTTCAGGAGCATGGATGCACAGATCGACTCGTTGTCACTAGGTACATATATCTACCTTAATAACCATGATATTTTTCCTGTTCAGATTTCGAGGTTGCAACAGTTCCGGGTTTTGCTGTGCAAGGCCGGTATCATAGTACATACATGCATATATATATTCTTGTTTGTCAATTAAGAAACAAATTAAAAGTACTATAATTAACTGATCGATGTATGTCGTATCATGGGGCATTCTATGAGCGCCACGTAATTTATTTACGATATGATGCACATTGTGCCAGAGAAAATCACATGATATGATGCATGGTTTCACTTTACACCTGTGTGCCAGTACATATATACTTGCACTTTTCTCTCCAGTGAAATCTGAGCATAAACCTTGCAAAATTAAAATGAGTAAGATCTAAATATCCAATGAGACTTTATGAATTTAGTCATGTTATGGGAATTTATATATGAGGATTTGTGAGGTTTCATATGCTGATATATACATGGTGGAACATATTTAATTTGGCGTACCATATAGGTGCATGTTAATCAGTCTCTGGTGCAAATAAAGTTAAACAAACAATTATGTACTCTTGATGTGCAAATTCAATGGAATTCAATCTTAATTTTAATCATGCGTGAGCGGCATTGCAAATACTTACAAGTGGCCAGTGATGACCAGCTAGCCCAGTAATATATTAGAGTAAACGAAATAATTGATAATTTTCCAGTTTTCCATAAAAAATTAAAATATGATAGAGCAACTAGCAAAATTATTAGAGTTTCTGTACTGAAACAACATCCTATAAAACAAGTTATAAGGTTGTATGCAGGCCTGTCAACGAGCTAAACTCAAGCAAGCCATGGCGCCTAGGCTAGCTAGCTTGAGCTCGATATACAGTCTCGAGCTAGCCAAACATATATATATATATATATATATATATATATATATACAAATGCTATTCTACACCACGGGTATAGAATGCTATTCTACACCGACGTGGAATGGAGGGGGTTGAGATTGGGTGGGGTGTGGGAGCACGAGATGATCGGTGTAGAATAGCATTCTACACCCATAGTGTAGAATAGTGTTCCCATATATATATATATATATATATATATATATATATATATATATATATATATATATATATATATATATATATATATATATATATATATATCAAACCTTTAATCTTCTAGGCAGGCTTGTGCTCGACTTGATAGAAACTCGATCGATTAGGCTTGAGCCCAGCTTCAGAAAGCTCGTTATTACTAGGATATTCACTGTTACACGTACGGGTGTCTAGGAATAATATTCTCATGATATAAATGAATAAATTTATGATTTATCACAATAGCAAATGTGAAGGAGGCCGGGATGAACGAATATTTGATATATACTATCCTATTTCATCGTGCATGTGGATTTATGCTTTTTATATTTAATCTATTTTTATCATGTTATGAAATAAACAAAGTAACAATCAAGTTCGCCAGCTATTCGAGAGCTTTACAGAAGGAATTAAATATATAGTCAAGATCATAGCTATTTGAGTTCAGCTCAATAAAACTAGTGAGGGTATGATGCATAGGCTCGAGCACAGCATGTTATATGCTCAAACTCAAGCCTAAGACGAGATGAACATGAGAGCCCTTGAGCATCGAGGTTTTTTAACAACTTTAGTTAAATTTGACACTGTAGCGCATTTATAGAACCTATGGATAATTACATCATATCATATATAGTTTGTGTTGACGTAATGAGCACAACAGGGTCCCTTGCCCCCCCCCCCCCCCCCCCCCCCCCCCCCCCCTCTTTCTCGGTGATATAAAGGATCTTCTTGCCCACAAGTAGAGCAGGTGTGGTCGTATAGGATGACTGAGTAGAATGGCAGCCCGATCACCATACTAGAGTGGCAATCTAACAACCAAAAGAGGGCAAACCCACACGGAACACTCTAACCACTTATTAGCTTGTTGCCGAACTACTCTTCGTGAGCTATAGGAAATAGAGAAAGACAAGCTTCGTGCAGCGTTCTAACCGCACAATTGGTCAAGAGACAACTCTCCATAGGCTCCATGAGCTAGATATATGGTGCATCAAGTGAGACATGACCTAAAGCGCTTGGTCAACCTACATTTAATGTGTGCACCTGATAAGTATAACCACCCCACATTAAGCTTATGTGATTTCTTCCTCGTCATCATTACAAGCTCATGTTTCATCGAGTAGACAAGGGATTCCATCCAACGATCCCATAAGCTAGGCACAAATACAAGAAGGCACCTTTAGTTGACAAGATCGGTCATATGACAAGGCATGAATATAGATAGGCTAAACAAAATAATGATGAGCCAAGTATAAAAGGAGTATCCACTCCATGTAGAGAGAGCCAACTGATCTGATCTAGATAGATCTCAACTCAATTAAGCTAAGTCAAGTGAACCCAAGAGAAGAGAACCCAAGCAAACTCTTCTCAACTCAACTCATCCTTGTAAGAATCTTAGCTACATTAACCACAATAGACCAAACCAAGGTTAAGTCCTAGCACGCATGAATAAAGATATTGTGTTTTAGGTATTCACTACCAGAAAACGTAAAATTGCCGAGTGTCAAAATCTTCGCCGAGTGCTTTTTTTCGGGCACTCGGTGAAGACTTGTTTGTCAAGTGTTTTTTTAAAATACTAGGCAAAAATAAACACTCGGCGAAAAGGAGGGTTCACCGAGTGCCTAAGCCAAAAAAACTCGGCAAACACTACAACACTCAACAAAAAACGAAAAAACATAGTGCTAAAGGTTGTCGCGACGGAGTGTGTGAGCGGGCGAAGAAAATTTTTTTGGGGGGGTTTGCTGAGTGTTTTTTTTAAATCACTCGGCAAACCCTTGTTTTTCAAAAAACACTCAACGAAGCCCCCCAATTTTTTTTGTGTGAACCTTGTTTCGAGCCTATTTGATATTTCCAATTTAGTCTTAACTTGAAATTTTTTATAATCAAAATACAACATATATTATCCTCCGTAAAAATTGCAAATTTTTTTAGTTATGTTTGCTATTTTTAATTCATTAAGTATATTTCAATGATTTAAATTGAAATAGGTGAAATTTGAACTAGAGGTTCCTACAATAATGAACCAAAAATTATATAAAAATCATATTCATATTTCTTAGTCTATTTTTAGTTCTTATGCACTAAATTGGAAGAAATTTTGAAAAATCTAGTTTGCGACACTCGATCGGCAATATGGAGCTTAATATTTTTTAATTATAAAAATCAGATAAAGTCTGAAAAATATGAGACATGTCATGATGTTATAATATGGTATGTAGATATTGTGATAAAAATGTTAAAATGTTTCGAAAAAGTTGTCATGTAAGATGTAAAGAAATCGGAGATTCTCCTAGGAGTAATTAGGGATTAGAGAAGAAATGTGATATGTTTGAAAGTAAATAAATAGTTAAATTTTTGTTTAAACTTGAAACTTTTTTACAATAAAAATACAATATACCTTATCTAATATAAAAATTTAGTATTTTTATGGGTCATTTTACTAATTTTAATCCATTAAGTGTATTTCTAGGATTAAAATAAAAATGTGTCAAATTTGAACTGCAAGTGCATGAAATAATAAACAAAACATATAAAAAACCATATTAAAGCTTTAAAGTCTATTTTTAGTTCTTATCAAATGAATTTAAAGATATTTTTAATAATATTGGTTGTGATACTCTATCAACAACGTAGAGCTTAATAGTTTTCTAATTCTAAAAAATCAAATGAAGTCTAAAAATATTATATTTGATATGGTGTTATGATATGATATGAAGATATTGTGATAAAAATTAAAAATGTTTTTATAAAGTTATCACGCACAGTGTTGAAATCAGAGATTTTGAGGATTTTTTTAAAATAATATTTATTAAAAAAAATCAAATTTGTATGTCGGATTCAAAAAATTGCAAAAATAGTATCCGGTCGGTCGACCAAGTGTCGACTGGGGGCCAGTCGGCACTTGGTCGGCCGACTAGAGTCACGTGGTAGCCAGTCGGCCGTTGGACGGCAGACTGGTGCCGGGACGCGCCGCGGCGCACCGCGCCACGCCACGCCCGCGCCGCACCACAGTCGCGCCCCCGCGCCCCCGCGACCCCTAGCCTCCCGCGCCCCCTCGTCGAGCCGAGTGTTGAAATCAGATATTTTGAGAGGGGGAATTAGGGTTTAAAGAAGAAATGAGTATACTTGAAAGCAAATTGAGGATTAAATATTTATTTCAATTTAATTTTTTTTGCAATCAACATACAACATATCTTATCCTATGAATTTTTTTGGTATTTTTCTAGATCAGTTAGCTATTTTTAATTTATTAATTGTATTTCTAAGATTTAAATTGAAACATGTCAAAATTAAACTACAAGAGCACTAAATAATAAACTAGATTATCGGAAAACATATCCTTATTTTTATTCTATTTTTATGTATTACCCACAACCGTTTCATAAATTTTGTTAAAGAAAAAATGAAAAACAAATTTAACAAAAATAAAAAAATGTTTCCCGAGTGCGAAACTTTAGGCACTCGGCAAACAAATTTTTTGCTTTCCACTCATATTTCCCACAAATTTTCAAAATCGACGTCAAATTTTTCAAAATTTTCATACCCTTTTTAAATACTTCCCCACCCTCCACCCTTCTCCATCCTTCCTCCTCCCTCCTCCCTCCTCCCTCACTGACCGTCGGCGGGACAACATAGAGTCGCCGTCATCATCGCCATGCCACCGTCGATAACGCCTCGCCCCTGGCTCCACCCCTCCTGTGTGCCGTCCCGCCCCGGCCCTCCCGTGCGCCGCCACGTGCCTCTCCGCCCCGCCCGCGGCGCCGCCGAGCTCTGCCGCGCGCCACTCCAAGCCTGCCCCGGAACCACGCCGAGCGCGCCGGGCACCCTCGCCCCGCTCTGCGCCCTACACCGCACACCGTGCCATGCTGGGCTCGGCCCCGCGCCCGACATCCTATTTTTTATTTTCATTTTTTGTTTGTCGAGTGCAAATTTTGACACTCGGCAAACCAACCGTCATTTCCATTTGCACACCATTTTGTCACTTTTTGCCGAGTGTTGTTTTTGGCACTCGACAAAGTGTTTGTCGAGTGCCCAACAAAATACACTCGACAAAGTCTTATTTGCTGAGGATCATTTTGTCGTTTGTCGTTTGCTGAGTGCAACACTCAAAGAAGCCTTTGTCGTGTGCAAACAAGGCTTAGCACTCGGCGAATATCTCTTCTCCTGCAGTGATTGTGATGGTGAGATTTTCATAATCTTTGAACCCCAGTCCTAAACAAAACATCCATAGTAAGTTTCACTCACAAAGAGACACACACATACATATAGGAACCGATATGATCATTGTAGCCCTCTGCAGTAGATAGGTTGACCCTAATACTGATCACTATAGCCCTACCTCTACCGTAAATAGGCAACAATCTATATGTACAATACATTATAGACATCTCTAATTAATAAAATAATATTAAATTTAATCCATATTCCTTTTTGTCATTTAAGAGGCCTTTAATTAATACCTTTTGGCATGGGCATATGGTTCACGAATGTCACGTAGGACGGCTTTCTGAATAGTTTTATTAATTTGTTCATGTGTTAGTAAAAATTGAAGCTAGCTACTGAAATGAATAAGGATCCAACAACATCATATATATAATTAATCCATTTGTGAATAGGTTTCTTGTTAGTTGTTTAATTAATGTCATACTTAATTTTTGTTTCTAGTAGAGAGATAGAAATTGGTTTTTGTTAAAACCGATAGGAAAATAGGCAAAAAAAATTCCCGACGGAGTGTCATCGAGAAATACCCGTCAGGGAAATTTTATTTTCCTGACGGCTAACCTATTTCCTTGTCGGTGTGAGCATGAGATGAGCATCCTGAGGCATTGCATGTATGATATCCTATCAATGCTAAAAAGAGTGTTGAGCTATTAGTTACTGATACAAATCATAATGGTTTTCAAACTTGGTTAGTCTAATATACCTTT
The DNA here is from genome assembly GCA_019279435.1 of Zizania palustris. Lineage (NCBI taxonomy): Eukaryota > Viridiplantae > Streptophyta > Magnoliopsida > Poales > Poaceae > Zizania > Zizania palustris. Next base: position 48,067,121 of record JAAALK010000286.1, on the reverse strand, counting down.
TTATAAATATAACACTTGCAACCAAAAACACGAAAATATGTAATATTTGTCTTTCTTCCCATAAGAAGTTCATAGGAAGTATTTTTCAAAAGTCGACGAAGATAAAGACGGTTAGAAGCATGGCAAGTGGTATTAATAGCTTTCGCCCAAAATGAGTTCGAGACATTATACTCATCAAGCATAGTTCTAGTCATCTCAATTAAGATCCTATTCTTTCTTTCCATAATACCATTTTGTTGTGGAGAATAGGTGGCAGAGAGCTCATGTTTAATGCCAAGATCGTCACAATAATCTTCAATGTTAGTATTTTTAAACTCGAATCCATTATCACTCCTAACTTTTATAATAGAAAAATTGAATTCGTTTTGGGCTCTTTTTTCAAACTTTTTGAAAATCTTATAGGTATTAACTTTGTCATGCAACAAGAAAACATAAGTAAATCTTGAGTAGTCATCCATAATCATAAGACAATAGCTATTATCATCGATGCATTTATAGGTTGTTGGCCAAATAAATATATATGCAAGAGCTTTAATGGTCTAGTTGTGGATATGACGTTTTTGCAAGGGTGAGAGCAAGCAACTTGTTTTCCTACTTGACCAGCACTACAAAGTTTATCCTTTTCAAATTTTATGTCTTTTAAGCCCACAACTAAATCTCTTTTTGAAAGTTTGTTTAATTGACTCATCCCTACATGAGCAAGCTTCCTATGCCAAAGCCAACCCAAAGAGGTTTTAGCCACCAAACAAGTTTTTAAATTTGCTTCACTTGAAGAGAGATCTACCAAATAAAGATTTCCAAAATGAAACCCTTTGAAAACTAAGGAGTTATCATAGATGCTAGTTACAAATACTTTTTGAGGATTAAATGTGCATGAAAGGCCTAAGTCATATAGTTGAGCAATATATAGCAAGTTAAAATTTAAAGACTTAACTAGTGAAGCATTTGAAATGGAGAAATCATTTGAAATATCAATTTTACTTAATACAACTACCTTTCCTTTGCTATTATCGTCGAAGGTCACTTTTTCTTAATCTTTGACACCAAATTCAAATGCGGTGAACATCTTCCTATCACCGGTCATGTGTTGAGTTCATTCACTATCAAGCACCCAATGTGATCCTCTGGTGTGGTAGTTCACCTTACAAAAGAAAATCAAGCTATTTTAGGTAGTTCACCTTACAAAAGCAAATCAAGCTATTTTAGGTATCCAAATTGTTTTGGGTCCTTGTAGATTAGTAATCAAAGTCTTTGGCACCCAAATGGCTTTCTTCTTCTCGCCCAAAATAGGAATGCCTATAAATTTGCATAAATAGAATCATCATTTGCTTTCCTAAGCATATAGTGAAAATAAAAAACATCACATTTGGGAATCTTACCAACCGGGCATTCACCAACCATATGCCTAACTTCATGACATTTATGAGAAAATTTTCCATTGCTCTTAACAAATCTTGGAGCTCGATTGGAAGGCTTTTTGCCCTTCTCGGGAACAAACCCAAGTCTCTCCTTGTTAAAGGAGCACCTTTGCTCACTCAAGATTTTGTCAATAGTGGTTTTGCCTTTGAAGCATCTTTCCAAGCTCTTACTTAGCTTGGTCACTTGCTCCTTGAGCTCATTGTTCTCAATAATTAATAAGTGGTCACATAATGATAATAATGCATTACTAGAAAATAGTGAACCATCAATTTTAGATGAGCATGGCATGGCAATCAAGTTATCACATGAGGTGGATATACTAGCCTTAAATGGGATACAATTAGTAACATCTAGACAAGTATAATAAAGAATTTCACATGTAATGTCTATATTCACCTTGGGCTTATTGAGTGTAGATGCATAGAGAGTTTTATAAACTTCCTCAAGCTTCTCATGGGAAACCAAAAGCTTCTCATGAGAAATATTTAGCTTCTCATATTTTGCCACTAAAAAATCATGATCTTTCTTTAGTACTTTAAACTTGACCCTCTCTTTGCCACTTAACTGATCATTAAGCTCCTCGAACATTTGTACAAGATCATTATATGATATTTTATCATCACTATCATTATTTTCACTAGCACAAGAGGATTTTACCTTAGTACTTCTTTTTGCCATGAGACAAAAAGGAAAGTATATTAATGGAGCCTCCTTGATAGCAATGTCCGCCATGTTCTTCTTTCTTGAGCATGATTCAACTCCGGAGTCGGAGCTTGAGGAAGAATCAGAGTGTTGGCGTAAAAGATTACGCTAACAGGTTTCTGAAGATTAGAAACTAACAAACGAAGTGTTTGCGAAGTAAACTATTCTAAGCCTCCGAAAGGATAATAACTTAGAATAATTCGAATGTGTGTATTGAATAACTTGTATTCGTTCCCTATTACAGGGTAAAACGGGGGGTATTTATAGGCCCAAACATTAAGGAAAAGACCTTTTTACCCCTCTATTACAACCGACATAGTGGAAACTATTTGGTACCCTTAATAGGGCTAAAATGGTAAAAGACTAATCTAATGAGAAAAAAGATAAGTCTTCCATCTTAGCTGACAAAGAAGCTCTCGGAAGAGTCCACGTTCGAAGATATACTCCGAACCAGAGCCCGTCTTCATACTTCGAACTTGACTTGATGCATCTCCAAAATTATATGTTGGAAGTCTTCGTCTTAATCACCAGTCTTTATCTCGTCACTGCAATAACCCTGAAGATGGAATATTTTCCCCCAACACAGAGAAATCTTCATTTGAGTCCCATTCTGACCGGCCATGTTGGCTCGGTCGGACTGGCCATTTGCTCGGTCGGACCGGCCATCTGCTCGGTCGGACCGATAGCAGAGTTTTCGGCTCTAGAAAACTACAAGAGAAAAAGCGGAGCACACCGGTCGGATCAGCCCTCCTGGCCGGTCGGACCGCCCAACACGCACCGGTCGGACCGACACCCCCATGTCGGTTTGATCGCTTGTTCCAGAAAAATAGGAACAAAAACTTGTAACTTTTGCTACTCAAACATGTGACCAAAAGCTACTATATATGCAATGCAATTTGGCACATGAAAAATCAACTCATAGACAAGATGCAACCCCTGTTGATAGTACGACAAAGTTTAAAATAAAACCTAGTCTAATTGATCGCTTCAAACACCTCTATCAATTTCCTAGCTACCTCAACCTTTTTGCCGTCACTTTTCAACACGCCATTTCACTGGGGTTTTCTATCTTATGCTCCATTTGCGCGGGACCTAATCACTTCCTTCACACTTAAAAAAAATATTAGTCCACAAGCGCACGCTTGTCATTAATTACCAAAACTCACATGGGGCCTAGACTTTCAGTCATTGGCTAGCGCGCCACGTCGTGTCGACATCGCATCGGGCTACCTATTTATTATTATTATTTTCAACTTCTTTGTTTGTCGAATACCAAATTTTGACACTCGAAAACCCGTCATCATGTTCGTTCACGCATTGTGAAGTTAATTTTATTTCGCCTAGTGTCGTGTATGGTACTCGATGAAGATTTTGTCGAGTGCTCGATTAAAAACACTCGGCGAATCTCTATTCACCGATAGCAGATTCGCTGAGTGTGGCAATCGACGAACGCTTCGTCAAGTACAAAATAGGCTTCGCCGAGTGTCTTTGGCACTCGGCGAAGCACCGTCTTCGTAGTGAGAAGTATGTTATCATAGTGGAATATGTGAATATTCTTTGGTATAGATTTAGTCAAAACTTAAATAGTTTAATATACGTGGGATAAAACCAAAATTAAAATAGTTTGGGATGGACGATCGAGAAGTACTATATAAATGTGTGCAGCAGAAACAGTGTACGCGCTCGTACGAAGTATTACGAAGCGTCCTTGCCACTTGCATGCCAGCCTAATCTGTGCATAAGCACGTGAAAGCCTGATTGGATCAAATGATCAATCGATGTGTTCTCTGTCGCGCCGTACGTCTGGATGGATCGATGGATAATTAATCTGTATCTGCATGAATGATAGAAGGTAGCTAGCCTAGCTAGAGGATATAGCTTTGGTTTGGAAGAGATCATTCATAAGTTCGTACATATATACAGTGGCGGTTCTACAGGGTGGTCCAGGTGGGCCCTGGACCACCCTATATTTTGGCCCAATAACATCTATTAGCTCATTTTTATTTTTTTTTAATTATAGTGTTGCTAGAAAAATTATTTACATATAGAAAATAATATTACTTGTTTATGTACATAATTTGGATGACATTATTTAGGCTCTCGTTCTGTAATAGAAGAACATTATAAATATTTTTAACTTAACAGTGCTCATTTCTAATTAAAGTTGCATCAATAATATTTTTTGTATTTTAGCTCAATATTATCTATTAGCCCATTTTTCATTTTTTTCAAAATTACAGTGTTGCTAGAACTATTTATTTACATATGGAAAAATAATATTACTTGTTTCTGTCCATAATTTGGATGACATTATTTAGGTTCTTGTCCCGTAAGAGAGAACACTGTAACTTAATAATAAAAAGTAAGGAAAATATGATTAATGTCATTTCTAATTTAAGTTGCATTAATAATATTCTGTTTGAATTGTGTGAGATTTTTTATGTTGTAATTTGCAAATTTTTTGACTTAGCTGTTGATTCCAGTTGATTTATAATGTTATGAAATAGAAATGTTATATTCATGTTATATTTTGAAAAAAAATCGTATTTTGCATTGAGTTTATAATGTTATGAAAATTTAACGTATATAATAGGAACACCCAGATAAAAATCCTGGAGCCGCCACTGCATATATAATTTAATTAGTCTCAACGGTGGATGTGGATCAGAGGAGTGGGGGTGTACACTAGTAGTGCAACAGTGCAAGAATTTAATTTCTGTTTGGATCAGTCTGGGTGTTAGTGGGACAATTTTGCAGCTAGCTGCACGGAGCGGTACGTTGCAAACTGAAATGTGGGTACATGTGTTTAATGAGTGGTTTTAATTTATAGCACTGCGCATTATTTTAAACATTGGGAGGTACATAGTAATGTTAGGTTTAACCAGCTTTATACGGTATAGTAAGAAACTTAGGAGTCCTTTGGTTTGAAGAAATTTTAGAATAATAATGTAGGATTCAAATTACTATATGAATTGATATTATTTACTCATTTAGAATGGAGGATTAGTAAATAGGAAAAATGAAAGAAAAAATTCTTTTTCTTAAATATCATAGGAAAAACATAGGAATTTAAACATCCACTCTAACCTTTTCTTTTCTTTTCTATTACTAAGTTCAAAGCAAATCAATGCATAAAACTTAAAATGAGAAAGCATAAGTAGATTTAATATGAATGTTTAGAAAAAACATGTGTTTAGTTAATTCCTGTTTTCCAAACAAAAATCTCTAATTTTTCCTACGTTTTTAAATCCTCCGTTTTTCTACATACATTCATATCATATTTCTACGTTTTTCCTATTCCTGTTTTTTTTTATTCCTACATTCCAAAGAAACCCTTAGTCTAATAATATTATCACCTTAATTATGCGGAAATAAACTTCAAACTAACCTTTCTGCAAGGGCTATTTTACAGTCCTTGAGGAGGTACCAAGAGGTATCACATTTTTTAGTGTTAATTTTGGTACCTCCTGGTACCTCATGTGTCAGGAGGTACCAAAATTAACACTGAAAAATGTAGTACTTACTCAAGACTGTAAAATTTATCTTTCTGCAAAGATATAACTTTGATTTGTTCTTCTTCTCTTTTTGTTGCATGCACATTATATAGGATGGATAGAAGGTAGGCCATTACGATGACCTTTGGGTCTCCAACGGCACTGCCTCAGGACAGACACTCGAAACCCTTCCTGTGTTTTATATAGATGATTAGGCTCAAGAAATTTAGTGAAAGTAGAGTAGAAATCAGCATCTCCTCTTTTTATAGCCCCTCTCTTTGTATTAATAAGTACGGGTGGGCTTTGGGGGTATATCATGTAGGACTTTTAGTCATCTATCCTAGTAGGGTTTTATGACATGGCAATGTTTATCTCTAATTAAATTTAGAATATAATTAGGTGGGCTAATCCATATCTGAAAAAATCAACCAACATTCTTCATTTGATTTTGACGTTGAGTTAATGAGTCTATTAATCAATATAACTCTTAAAGTAAAGTATTGCAACAATAATTCATATCATTTTGACAACAATACTTATAGTTTACTTGTAGTATAGTACAAATAAACTCTAGTTTAGTTAATGAGTGTTGATTGATAGATTACGCCCTTATGTCTAGTATTAAATCCTAGTCAAAGGTTTTCTATTATTTATTACATGCCGGTTACATGCTATTTAAATAAGTTAGGAGGTCACTTAAAGAACTCAGGACTCAGTGGTGCTTAGGCACGATGAATATGACATGTAAGAATTTAGCTCTCATAATAATATAATATACAACACGTAGATTGGTCACAAATATGCTATATGACATTCAACGGAAAATGTGTGGTTGTAGTATAGTTTCTTAACGACGAATGCGTATAAAGACTTGTGGTCCGGACGGAATGCACGGTTGTACATCCTCCTGTCCATAGCGCACGGTGCAAAGTATATATCCTGACAAACTATCGATCTGTGTATGCTGTTTATTTATTGCACATCCGATTATGCGTGTAGATGACAACAGCTGCGAAGGAGGAGACGATTCTTCCGAAGATGAGCAAGAAGCCGTTGGCATGGCCGCCGCCGCTGGCTCACCGGAGAACGCCGCGGGGAATGAGGACGCTGAACAGAAGAGACACATCCTGAACAAGTACAGAGGTTACATGAGCAGCCTCTGGAGGGAGCTCTCCAAGAAGAAGAAGAAGAAAGGGCATCTCCCGAGGGACGCCCGCGATAAGCTCCTCCAATGGTGGCACCTGCACTACAGATGGCCCTACCCATCGGTACGTACGTACAGTACGCGCGCAAAAACACCATGGCGCCATGCATGCATGCATGCACGCACGCACGCACGCTGCTTGCTTGAGCTCGATCGGTGACAGTTGGTGATAGATGGTGGTGGTGTGCAGGTGATGGAGAAGGAGGCGCTGGCGGAGACGACGGGGCTGGACACGAGGCAGATCAGCAACTGGTTCATCAACCAGAGGAAGCGGCACTGGAAGCCGACCCCGCCGGCCGCTGACGTGGACTACTACAGGTCGTCTTTGCAGTTGCCGCAGTACCCGCCGTTCGGCGCTTCGAGCAGCTCTTCTGCCGCCGCGCTCGGTATGGAAGGCGGCAGCTGGCACCACAACTTCGCCGGAGGAAGCGCGCATCTAGGCGGTCGGCCGTGACCAAGCCGGTAGACATGTCGCGCCATGACCATGTGGGCTATAGTTTCGACGGGGCTGTGCATGCGGTGTGCCTGTATCACTGTACAATATTGATTTGATCTCCAAATGATATGCTCGTCCATATATGTATCTTCGGATCTTCCATATTAATTCTGAAGTGATACGTTACGTTTTTTTTGAAACAATTATGGGTTATAAATAAAGTTTTTTTTGGACAGGGGAGTAGTAGGGATAATCAAATAGCTGCATGCGGCCCACTCGCAGGAGGCCTCAGGCTGCGAGCGCCCCTGCCGCAGCCCGGCCCGATGCCTCGAGCGGCGGCAGTGCAACTTCGCCTTCGTGCGTGCGCGCGCGCGAAGGCGCCGCAGGCAAAAACTTGGAACTCGCGGTGCGCGGCGAGCTAGCTAGGCGCGTTCCCGTCTTCGCCACATGCGCCTACTTGCTGCTGAAGTGGCAAACCTCGAAGAACAAAGCTTGTAGGATGTACTGAACATAGTTTGCAATTAAGATGAACAAACAATCTTAATTCTTACATCCATACATACACACATATAAATAATCAACCTATACATACACGGAGAACGCAGTATTAATCATGAGGAACACGGACGAGGACGAAAACTAAGCACATCGATCACAGGGTCGGAGGAGTCATGCATGGTTCGATGATCAGGCGCGCGGAATTAAGACCGCTCCCCGGCGGCTGCCGCGGCGGCGGACGTCTTGATCTCGGTAGTGCAGGCAGCAGCGGAGTCAGCGGCGGCCGCCACAGCAACGGCCGGGACGACGCCCGGCCAGTCGCGGCATGAGCAGTGCTGGCCGTCGGCGATCTGGCCGTGCACCGACGCCACGTGGCGCCCGCACCCCGCCCACGTGGATTTGCCACACGCCTCGCACTTCACCCGGCGGCACATGCTTGAAGCTTTCCCTCCTCAATTCTCTTCTCGATCTCTTCCTCCAAGTTACGCGTTGATCCTGTGATATATGGCTTCGTCTAAATTAAATATGCTTTTGCTAGCCGTACTGAGTTTGGTTTCGCATTCGGAGATGGCCTGTCGTTGGAGCTATTTATACAAGACGCCATTGCCATTTTTTTGCCCCCACTTGCTCGCTACCGTTGACAAATCTCGTACTCGCATTCGTTCGTGTGATGTTTCGAGAACAACGAATGCATATACCCCCGATCCTGTGTAACCATTCTTGGACCACGGCATCGGTGTGTCTACCTGATCACCGAGCACGTTGTTAAGTTGCAACCTGATGCCGGTGATCGCGGCAACATATACAGTTGGTCCTTGTGCCAATTCTCCTCTCCTCTCCATAATACGTTTCCCTTACTAGCTAGTGTATTCTGAGAAATTATATGGAGAACATAATAAAATGTAAAAAAAATTATATGAGAAATCAAAAGGTACATGTTGCCATCGACTCAGCCGCAGAGAAGATCCTTCCGTGCCCACTCACCGCTGACCTCACGCATTCGGTACGCCGCTTAATTTCCGGCGGTTGGCCGGTATTGACATATGCTAAACCCTAAACGGTTCTGCAATTCCACGGCTCAGTTCTTTCGCACGATCAACGTGACGCTCGCATGCAACTTTATCCGTTGACCGTGTGAAGTCTGAAGAGTGGCCTGTTGGTTAATCGTTATTACCAACTTTGCACTGCATGCGTACTGTGCCGACTGATCGAGGAAGGAAAAAAACGTTGTTCCTTAATCCGGCCCAACTAACATAACTGAAGCCCAACAACCCATGCATGCCGCTGCAGGCAGGCATTCAGCTCGAGGAATTGCATCCATGGTAGATTGGTAGATTGGTATTTGGTACTTCCCTTTTCCACAGTAAGCACCCTTGATTTCTCTCTGCTCCTCCTGCGCCCGCTAGCTTCCGAACGAGATCCTCGCCGACCATAGGGAAGTCGGCCCTTCAGCGCCCTCCGATTTTGATCGGACGGACGCACGAGAAGGACCTCGCACAGGTGAGACCCACATCGCAGGAGGTTTTGGAGAGAACGAAGGGGGCTCAGCACCATCCTATCAAGATTGCACGGCTATTCTGCAGTCATCTTTTCGACTGCAGAGAATCCGGTTCCGCTAGCTCGCTCACGCCATCGAGAGATGTACCGGCAGAGAGCCAGAGACAAGTAGAGTCTAAAGTAAACTACGAGCTAGCAGGCCGCATGATTAATCACCAAAAACAAAAACAAAACCATCAAATTAATTCATGGACGGCAAATCAAATCAAATGAACGCTCGATTACTCTAATTTCGAGAGAAATTCGAAATCTGGTACGGTGCTGCTGGTGTTGGCACTGTCCAAACCCTAGCTAGGTCCTCGATCGATAGTGGTCGATCGCAAGTATGATTAATTATCTCTCCGATCAAAATGAACTGTTCACCAATATACCAACAGTACGCTCCTCACTCGTCCCATGATTTCAGATGGAACAAGCTAGCTAGAAGACGACCAAACAGTGCCAGTGCTACACACGGATCGTACGTTTTGATTGGAAGCTACACGGGGCTAGCTGGCCGGCCGGGGCGGCTGGTAGAACAGTCAGCTTCAAAATAGATTTGCAGATGTCTCTGTATAAGTGCTCAGAAAAGATAACCCCTTGTGTAAATGTCGTTTTCACCGGTGGCTTAACAATAGTCTCATATGTCTTTGCTCATAATGAAACGACTAAATATCATATATATCCAGTCGTCTTTGTATTGATGGTTGGAAAAGAGAACATATATAAATATCTTTTTTGCAGGTGGTTTATTTGATAATAATTCTAATCTCTAAATGTATTTTATCGACTGACTAAACGTCTGTATAAAATCTGATCCAATCGTCTATAAACCCGATTTTTGCAGCGGTGGCGCGTGGGCTCCTGCTGTTTTATTCTCGGTGTGGTACTGCATGCAGTGCGAGGGGGGCCAAGACGGCGACGGCGACTTGCGCGCGCGATCGCAACCGCCGGCGGGTGGCGCTTCGTCGTCGCTGGCGCGGGCGGGCCGTGTGCAGTGTCCAGTGTCCGTCCACGCCTTCGCTGCTTCTGTCGCGCGCTTTCCCCATCAGCGCACGCTGTGCTAGCTCGCTACAGGAGATTGGCGTCGTCGCATCGATCGATCGTCGTCCGTGCAGACTCTTCGTGTGAGCACTGAGCAGTGACTGCTTAGTTTCAACAACAGTACTGGCAGCTGGCCATATAGCTTATCGGATCAGTACTGTGCATCTACTCCTACATACTAAATATCATAAAATGTATGTTATGTAGTAACACCGCCTTCAATTCTGTCTATCAACAGACGTACAGTATTCGTTTGTAGCTCGAACAATACGGTATGCACCGGCGGATCCACCGCCGGGCTTGTCAGCGAGATGGTGGCATTTTAAAGTGTGTAACATATGAGATTGATCGATCGAAAGCTAAGTTTGACAAGAACCAAATCGTTAATTTGCTGACCACTCATGCACGTTGCATTATATTTATGATTTCAAGTTTTGTATAGCTAGTGAGGCTCTACTACATACTACGTATAGTACTGCAAAGTTTGGAAAATGCATGGCTGCGTGTCCCGCGCGCACAGCGCTGACGGTGACCCAGCACGCATACATGTGATGTCTCTACAGCACAAGATCAAACGAGCCCATCTCGGGGCGTTGCGGTGGGGGATACCTCAGCTCGACCTCCTTTTCGACGCATCATATCAAAAAGATGAGGAAAAAAAGGCTTGGAAGCTGAGTCAGGATGGGGCTCCACCAGACCTGCAGTTCGTAATGGCCGGGCACCAAATTAAAAGCCATCCGAGGCTCCGAGCACGCACTGCACGTACTCATGCATACATCGGATTAATTACTAGTGAGGTGGCCGTGCATGCATGCATGCATGCAATTGCACGTACGGCCACGTGATCATGTGTACGAGCAGGTAGCAAGCATGCAGCCGGCGGTGGCCGGCCGGAAGCGAAAGATGACGTGGCGATCGATGTGCCAGCAGCTAGCCGAGGTGACCAGAGAGTAATTAAAGAGCCCTACGGAAATTTAATGGCATGCACAAGCAAGCTCGGCGAGACTGACGATGAGCTCGATCCCGAGAATTTCGCTCTCGTCTCCGCTCATCTCGTCGACTGGACCAGCTCACAAAACAGTCAACAGTCCACCATCTATCTCCGTTCTCCCCTCGACAGGAGCTCACATGTCATAACCATACGTGTCGTCGATGAATTTATGATAAAGAAAAGGTTAAAATATATCTTATTATTGTTAAAAATAGTATTGTGAGTAATAGCTTAGATGTATTGGCGTATTACATTTTTATTAGCTAACTAAAGTACTAAGGAGAGATATAGATAAAATCTTTTTGAAACTGATCGAGTAAATGCATAATAATAAACACACACTAACGCGTCTAAGCAGGATGCCAAAGTCCAAGGACATCATGTTCTAGGACGTAATGCAGCTAATTACCTAGTCTCGTCGAAAACATACACGTATGATCCTTGGATGCATATCATATTGTCACATGCATGCCACATTGAGAGACTTGTTCCAGTACTCCAATACTCCATGTATGCATTTTTTTCACTTGATGCTCTTGACGGTATATATATGTGATTTGCCTGTTAGGTGACTTTCGCCTCTACAACCAATAATATATATAACTCTTATGTTTTTCACCGGAGGCAGATGGGGAGGCGACGGTACGGTAACAATGTTAGAGCCATGCATGCACGAGGATATGATGGAGGAGAGCGTTGGATATGATGGTGACGGCGGGGCAAGCTCGGCTTAATCAGGGTTAAGCTAGCGACGGTAGAGGATCGGATGATGTGGTGATGCCGGAGAGGCAAGCTCGATATGATCGTCCAAAACTGCGGGAGAGCGAAGATGTTGTTTGTTGAGTAGTGCCTCTCCGGCCGTTTTGATCGGTGCCTGTTTCAGTACACATGCACATAGCTATTGCAGCCACTTGTCTAGATATCAACAGATAGCCCATAATTGTTTTCTCATAGGTACCTAATTGCTCTAATAGAGAACTAGTATTGAAAAAATTGATGCTTGCGGTTATATAAATAAGGTAAAAGTCATACTCAATATCATTGAGTAAGCGGCCGGTATAAATATGAAACAATAGTACCTATACTCGTTTACCGTATATCCAAATTTTTTTATGATGCAAAATACAAAAAACACAACATATATAGCTCAATTGCCCAAGGAACATCAAAATTCTAATCCCTAAAATCCTCTATTTAGTTTTTCTCCATCACTCTTGCTCTCATTCTCATGTAGAGCAGCTATCACCTCCTCTCAATCTTCCATCATAGTGGTATTGGTTTGGTAATATCTCTCGCTCTACGACTTATGTAATATCTAGAATCAAATTAAGGTGATAGATCATTTGATCAATTCTAAGGTCACCATATTGATCGATCATATACACCATAATATCATTGGCACTGCGACTTATATAATACCGGTTAGACAATATTCCACTCTACAACTTAACTAATACTTCGTGTATCAAACAATACTATCACCCATCACGCATATTTAATTTGCTGTTTCTAACCAATTATTCCATCGCAACTATACACGCATATCGTTATTGGGTTTCTTCAACCAGTTATTGGTCTGATTTGATAGTTTATGATCTAATTACCACTAATTGGCGAGAGCTCAAAAGCATGTGAAACCACACGGCAAGAAATCGGCGGCTTCCGGATCCTATTACCTCACGGCAAGTAGAAAAATCACGGGAAAAAATCGACAGAATTCTCCTTATTAGAGATCTGAAAAGAACTAGTATATAATAAATATGACAACCGGCCGGCTGAAAACGTACTCGTAACAGTAGGAAATGATTGAGGTACGGCCGGCGTCTCGATGGAGAGACACCGATCTTAATTTTCTTCCTCCTTAATTACCGCAGAGGGCGACGTGCTACTGCTCACTGACGTCTGACCGAGACATGAACAGTGCACGTAGCTCCAGATATTATTTATGGTCCGCAAGCCGCAATATATAATTGATCGATCCATAGTATGGCAATATAATATCTGATGGATATACCAAATATTTCAGTTCTTGTCATAACTTAATTAAATATAGTCTCGTGTGTCATGTGTCGTGGTTAGAGATGAAAATAGAATAAAAAATTTGCATCTATTATGAAAAAATGAAAACGAAAAGGGTTATATAGAAAAATAAACGAAAATGGATATAATTTATCCGAAAATGAAAAAGAAAATAGAAATTTTTTGACAGAACGGATATAGAAATTTCCGCACGACAAAAATGAGAAGTTTTCTTTTTACTGCACTATATAAAATATTATTAGCTTTTGCTTTTTCATATTATGTAAAATTTCGAACTATTTTTTTCATATCAGTTGTGAAATATTAAATAAATTTAATTTAAATTAATATATAATTATTTACTATAAATAAATAATATATATTCATTAGAACTAAAACTTTCTATAAAATATATTTTGACTTTATATTATATATATAATTTATTACATCATACTATTTTCATACATGAAGTGTTTTTTATTCCGATAAACATTTAGTTCTTTATTTATATTTACTTCTTGTTCAGTCTAAAAATATAATCTTTGTTTGATAAAATTAAAGGTCTAAAATAAAATAAAATAATAAAAACAAGCATGTAAAATCTATGAAAATTTATAAGAAGAAATTAAGCGAACGGGAAAGCCAAGGCCAACGAAAAAAATTCACAGGCGCCTTCCTTTTTTTCGAGGGTACAAGAATATCAAACAGCTTTCAGATCTTCTCTCCAGTCTTGTCGATCTGCGGTGCCCACTAACCTTTAATTTTTGTGATTGACGTGAAGGAGCTTTGAGTTCCGGTGTTAATTGTATTTCTTTAATCTTTAACTGATGCACGATCTGTTCAAATTAAAGAACATGGCCATGCATGCATGATGCCACCGCGCGCTGCTTTCAGTGTATAGTATTTTTCTCGTTTAATCATCGACCCAAACAAATTAATAAGGAAGGAAAACATCAGGCCAGAAATTCATATCCACGACAAATCATATATTATATTCTTCTTCGATAAAATGGATAATCTAATATGTGCTGATGATCCACTGCACAGTTTTTGCTTCTAATAGTATAGTTAAAAGAAACTAATGTCATATATTATGTTCTTGCTTAAGTTAAGATCCTATCTGGCACAACTTTAGTAGTCTAATTAAGGCTTTTTTCGAAGCTGATAAAAATGGATATATAGGAGATCTTAGATGTATAGTTCTGATCGAATGGACTAACAATATTTAGTGAAGTCATCTTATTTTTATTTTATACTAAAGTAAACGTTCAACTATACTTTATTTTTATTATATAAACTTTACATACGGATTTATTTGAAGCTAGAATTATACCAAATAAACTCTTATAATTAAACGTTTGAATAGAAAGAACTCAAAACATAGGCAAAATAGTTATTGCATGACCTCCGAATTTGAAGTATCGTAGTTTGGCAATAATATGATATACTTTTATGAGGAACCTGTGCATTAATATAATTTGAGAGTTTATTAGCCACAGCTGACCTGCAAGCTGTACGTTGCACAATGACTTCCGTTACATGTATTCGACAATTATTCTCTAGACTGCCTACACATGTATTGGCATGCATGGGCTCTAAAACTTTCTAGGTCCACCCAAGCCCGTACCATCGCAGTTGAATAGCAGCTTTTTAATGAAGAAAGTTGAATTAGCACATGTACTTAATTAACCTTTAACTTTAAGTATACATGTGTATGACCCAAAGTTATTAATATAACTTTGAGCATTGGCTTCCTAAACACTACCACACAAATGATCTTTAGTGGTGCAGTTTTAGTGACGAATAAAAACATGTGTCACTAATTTACCTTTAGTAACGGGTGTGTTTATAACCGTCACTAAGATCTACCTTTAGTGGTGGATCTCAATGATATGCATCACTAATAATTTATTAAATTCTAAACTGATCTTTAGTGACGGGTAATATTGAGACCCGTCACTAAAGACCTATCTTTAGTGATGCATGTGAAACCCATCAATAAAGAGCTATATTTAGTGACGCGTGAATATCTAGACTTGTCACTAAAGACCTACCTTCATCGACGCGTGAATATCTAGACCCATCAATAAAGACTGATGCATACAATCTTTTTTGAAAAATTGAACGGGTAGAAGAACACTAGCCCAAAAATATACTCGTACTATTATAAAACTATGTCTTCTCTCTTCAGTCTTTAGTCTCAAGCATTCTATAACTTCCCTCCCTTGCTCTCTCTACTTGATCTTTACCATTCTCATCTCGATCGAGCTCTATCAATGGTGGATGACGTTACTACAAGATCTACTCGACAGTGACCAGCATTACTTCATGCTCCACTCGACCATGAGCTCATCGGTATTAGACTAATTTAACAGAGGATTAGAGTTATTACAATTGCTTCACCAAATCATATTGCTTGTCTTCCTTTATTGTTATCGCCTCTTTATCTCCTTCTTTATCATTGTCTCTCCTCCTCTATTTTATCTCAAGGTAGAGGCCTCACCGACGATTACCCATGGAAAGCATATCAAGACAACGACAAAAATAATAGAAAGAGCACCTCCATGACCACCTCAGATCTATTCATCATCATCATCGTATATCCTCCTCTATTGTGGCTCGGGGTAGAGGTCTCACTGATGATGACCACACAGAAATCACATTAGAATGATGATAAAAATGATGAAAAGAGGCCCTCCATGATCATCTCGGATCTAATCGTTAACTCAGTTGAATTGAAAGAAACTAAATGAAATTGTGTATAGAACAAATTTGAAATGAAAAAAATCTACCTTTAGTGACGCGTGAACATATATACCCGTCACTAATGGTCCACTTTTAGTGACGGATATAGATATATGTGCATCATTAAAGATGACCTTTAGTAACACATGAATATCTATATCCATTACTAAAGGTGATATTTAATGACAGGCATACATCTATACCTGTCACTAATGGTTACCTAAAGTGACGGATATAGATGTATGCCTATCACTAAATATCACCTTTAGTGACGGGTGTATATCTGTCACTAATAATAGGTCATTAGTGACGCGATAAGGGTGATGGGTACGATATCCGTTACTAATGATTTTTTTAGGCAGTGCAAATTAAATTTAGGTATTTTAGAAAAAAAATGTTACAATATTTCTAAATGATTTCCTATCCAGGTAATCTAAATATCATCTCTTTTCTCTCAAAAGTAGGAACTTCATTCCTAATCTCCTTTAAAATATAGGAATTGAAATTATAGGAATAACGTTGTAGACCGGTTGATTTTTAAAGATCAACATAGTTTATGATGGTTCTTATTCGAATTTTTAGGGAATAAAAAATAGCAACTCATGGTCTTTGTACAGGGTAAGCAATCTATATTTTTTATTATGGGGACGGATTCATATATTAGAGCATGATTAATTTGGTATTAACTATGAAAAAGTATAAAATATATTATTATTTTTTGAATATATATAATTTTTTATAAAAAATAATAATTTGAGAAGGCTGTCGTGATAATTAATCCGGCCGCGCGGTGATGAGCTCAGCCGGAGGTCCTATATCCAACACACCCGGAACAGCAATTCCCTACTTCACAACAACTATTGTTCCCTTCCATTATTGGCCCCTTTTCTCATCTGCATTACTGTATCTGGATTTTAAGTGCAAACCACATCTCTCTCTCTCTCTCACACACACACACAGGTACACTTTGATGCAGAATTGAAAGATAATCCAACAGAATGCTATCTAGCTAGCTTTCCCTTGACCTAGTGCCTTCTTCCTCTCCTGTACGTGCCCCTTAACCCCTTCACAATTAGATATAATTAGGATTAGTCTGAAGATAAGTATACCCATGGAGCAGCTTCCCCATCTTGCACCTGACTCCAAGGCCCCCTTGTGCCTCACCTTGGACAAAGCAGCCTCCACATCCACCACCTCGCTGCCGCCGCCGGCGGCATCCCCGGCAGCCTTGGAACCTTCTAGGCACTACTCCTACCATGAGAGGGAGACGGATACAGTCAAAGCCAAGATCATGTTGCACCCCCTCTATCCGGCTCTCCTGAGGGCCTTCATAGACTGCCGGAAGGTAAGATTAATTATTCCACATCCCAAACACATGTAATAATTCATGGCCGTTTAGTTTGGGCATGCAACATGCATCACCAAATCACCACAAGATCTTTTTCCTCTTTCAATTCTGTATTTGTTTTAGTTTGTGTACATCTGAGAAATTAATGGTCTTGATTTTGTGTCACCTAATTAGGTCGGAGCTCCGCTGGAGGTCGTCGGCCGGCTATCCGCCCTCGCCGGCGAGCTTGATTCGAGTTCAGAAGCAAGGCGTCAAGAGCCGTCAGACCCAGAGCTCGACGAGTTTATGGTAACAACAAGATTTAATTTCTTCAACTCCCAATATAATAGTCCAAAGACAGTCTTGGATAGATGAGTTCTCCAAAAGACTATAATTCATTGTGTATATGGTATTTATATGGATTTTTACGTATTCGTGGGCAGGAAATCTACTGTGATATGCTGGTGAGGTACAAGCAGGAGCTGACAAGACAAATCCAGGAGGCCGACCAGTTCTTCAGAAGAATGGAGGCCCAGATCGACTCGTTTACACTAGGTGCATCCTTACTGCTTACGAACTTACACACTCTTGTTGAAGGTTTTTAACTTTTAAGATAATTTGGGATTCTCGAACAGTATCCACTATTGCTGAGCAGGTATCCCTAGTACATGATCTTTGTCAAATCAGCTAATGAACATGCTAGTACTGCCTATATGTAGCATGTCGTGTGAGGTGTGCCCTCTGCATGCACATACATACATATATATAATCGGCAGTAAGCTAGTTTTAAAGAAATTTTAAAGGGTTATATGAACAATCAGACGGAAGACGGGTTATGAAATAACGAGAAAAATATGCACTACTAAATGATGTTAAATCGATCTTAGCCCTGGATAAATTGAGGGTGTTAGTTGTGACATAAAATTAGTTACAAGATAACTTAATTTATTTGCTCCACAGTATCCAGGCTATCCCGGCCTACTAGCTGCATGAAAACTGTAGTTGAGCACATATTCACTTTGGCAATGCAAGATTTTCTTGAACTGCTCCTCTAGGGTTACTGATCCTGCATGCGGTACTGCCTCAGCCCTCAAGTATAATCTTTGCTCCAAAAAGTAGTCCAAATGACTAATATAATCTCCATATATAACTTCATAGAACCGATGGCCAGCAGATTACCATTTACATGAATTTGATTGCTGGTTTTATCTGGCTCGCATGTGGATAGCAGTCAGAAAATTGGGGACAAACGAAGCTGCAGTAGCACAGTACCCACTTGACAAGGCTTGCAAGAGTAGAAACAACTCCAGCTATTTCTCCCTGAAACAGCGTACCAATGCTGCCAGGGTTGGAGCCCACGACCAGATAAAAAGTCATAGGAAAGGACTCACTATGATGAATTCGCTTCCTACATAGGTCTGAATCTGATCGATCTTCTGCTCTTCATCATGCATGAATGAATCTCCAAACGAGTGGTGTGTGTGCCATTCCATCTCTCTCTCTCTCTCTTGGTCATGGCCTCATGCATGGGGTACAGACGATGCATATATACATAGCCGGCCATGTACATGGAGGGCCAGCGTGCATGCATGCATGCCGCAGCTAGCTAGCAAGCACTACTATGCACGTTGTTTTGCCAGAACCCAGAAGGATAGCTGCTATAGCTAGACTGATGACTGCATAACCGGGCATGTGAATGCCTGATTGAAATGTTCGCTGCTAAGTGCGTACGTGCTGTCTTGTGTGTGTCCGGGGCGCGCCGGGTCATTAGCTAGCTTCGCCTTCGCGTATGATTAATTAGATCGATCGGATTAGATGATGTGTGTTGCATGGTTAAATGGTTTATGGTTGCAGCAGGGTGTGTAATGGGGGAGCGAGGAGTAGAGCCCTCTTTTCTGTTCTGTAATAATCATGTAGTTCAGCTATCTACTATACAGAGCTAGCTAGACGATCGACAAATTGAAAGGATTTTCTGGGGAATACATAACATGCATGCATGCAGTAAGCCAGTAACTGAAATGAAGTAGATATATATACACATGTATGTAAGTGTCTTGTTACTGTGCATGCTAAATTTTCCTACATAGTGATAATATAGGTATATCATGAATGCATGCTTCAAGATCAGTTAGATCAACTTTTGCACAGCCTGATCTCTAACAACGCGCTTAACATTAATTAGATGTACGTGCTAAGCTGCAAATCGCAATGATATAATATATTAATCTGAGAAATGTGCATTTGTATGGCAAGCATCTCGGGATCGACAATATGGAAGGGATGAGACAAATAAGAAACATGCATTAGAAGAAGCACAGTGAGCTGAGGGGACGATGATATTATAGATTAAAGTTCAGATAGTGTTTTTGACATATTATGTCGTTGGGCATATTAGGGAAAACAATATATATTCATTAAAATATTTTTTAAGATTGTAAAAAAAGAGAAAATAATATATCTATGGCACACACACTCGCACAAAAATTTAAGTCTACGTTTAAATTAGGATAAAAGAAAAGAAAGTTGTGTGCTTACTACTATATTTTATTGTTTTATATTGTGTTTTAAATTACACGGCTTCCGATCCGTTCTAAAATACAAGATGCCCACATTTTTAGAAAATCAATATTATAGCATTTGACTAATAATTGATATAAAAGCATTTAAATTTAGTGTTATTCATGTTATATAATTAGATTGATATTTGAAAGTACCTTAATTGTTTTATTGATGATATATAGAAAGTAATTAATAGTCAATATTTTACATTTAAAACCGTACAAAAACTTATGTCTTATATTTATTTGAAATTTGAGGTGGTATTATTAGCAAATTCCCCTTTTGTTTTTTCATAAACACAATTTGAATTTGAGCTTTAGATTTGAAACGGATGCTTGGTTGCTAAATTAAGAAGTTCATTTGTTGAGGGGTTTTCGTGTTGATTATTTGGTGCTCAAATTATGTGGTTATATAATTAAAGAGGAATTTTACCATTCTTAAGAGTGTTGACTAAATCTGAGTTGTTAATCAAACTTAGTTAACGGTCGAGCAGTACCTCATGTCCCTTTCTGCTTAGAA
The DNA here is from genome assembly GCA_019279435.1 of Zizania palustris. Taxonomy (NCBI): domain Eukaryota; kingdom Viridiplantae; phylum Streptophyta; class Magnoliopsida; order Poales; family Poaceae; genus Zizania; species Zizania palustris. The sequence continues at coordinate 48,046,628 of JAAALK010000286.1, read as the reverse complement.
ATTTGTACCTCTATTAATAGTGCAAGGCGGAAGGGATTTTTTGGAATTTCACGTGATAAATAGGGCACAAAAGCAGAAATCGTCTAGGGACTAGGGAGGCCAAAAGGCTAGCGGCGCGACGGCGAGTGGCGAAGCAACGACGGCATCGCGGATGACGAGAATCTACGAAGGGGCGGTGGGATCTACGAGGTGGCGACGGGACGACGGGTGTCGGGGCTGCGGGACGATGTGTGGGTGGCAATGTGGCTGGCGTGGCCAACGGGGCGACGGGTGGTGGGGTTGCAGGTGCCGCAGGGGCGGCAGTTTCGTCGGCACAGCCGGTGGGGCTGCAGACGGCGCAAGGGCGGCGGCGTAGTAGGCGGGGCGGCAACAGGTCACTGGCACAAGGGTGACTGGATGATGTCGTTTCGACGTTCTGTTGTTTCAATCTTGTCTTTACTAAATCAACAGTTAGATTTGATTTAGTACCTTATGGTATCTTGTAACTCGCAGTAGCTCTTCAAAGATGATAAAACTACTCATAATTAAAACATCAAGGAATAAAGCAACTGTACATTCCATACATTCATATCTGTTATGAGATGCCATATCTTCTGCATTAACCGTAGAAATCCAAACAAAACATCTAGTTATTTAAATTAAGTGATACCTAATTATTTATCCAGCTATATATATAGAGAGAGAAAATTACAGTATCTTCATTATTACTTTGAAGATGTATAAAAAGTACCATAATTTTTTGTGGAAATTTTGGTAACTCTTTCGTACTTTGAGATATCGGAAGGTAGTAAAGAGTTACCAATTCAGAACTTGTTACTGAAATTAAAAGGGTACTAAAGAGTTAATGAAATTAAAAGGTGGAGCTGAGGTTTAACCGGAAGAATGTGAGCAAACTTGGCGCGCGCCTGAGCTATGAACTTCAATTCACCTTAGAAATATGAAAAAGGATGGAGCTGAGCAACCCACTCAGATACTTATCCTCTCCCCTCTCATCGAAAATATATTACTTGCAGATGACAACAGCTGCGAAGGAGGCGATTCCTCGGAAGATGAGCAAGAGACCGCCGGCAATAACATGCTCGGTGCCTTGCCGGAGTTTACCATCAGTTCCTGCACGGAGGACAAGGAGCTGAAGAGCCGCCTCCTGAACAAGTACAGCGGCTACCTGAGCAGCCTCTGGAGGGAGCTCTCCAAGAAGAAGAAGAAAGGCAAGCTGCCGAGGGACGCTCGCCAGAAGCTCCTCCACTGGTGGCAGCTTCACTACAGATGGCCCTACCCATCGGTACGATCGATCGATGGTTTAGCTTGCTTGAGGCCTTGAGCTTGGTGCAGGTGTAAGACGAGACTAATGCAGTAGCTGTGCTGGTTGGTGTGTGCATGCAGGAGCTGGAGAAGGCGACACTGTCGGAGTCGACGGGGCTGGACGCGAAGCAGATCAACAACTGGTTCATCAACCAGCGCAAGCGGCACTGGAAGCCGACTCCGCCGGCCGCCATGGAGTACAGGTCGTTTCAGCCGGCCAACTACGGCGGCGCTTCTGCGAGCAGCTCGTCCGCCGCCGCCGCCGTTCGCAGCATGGAAGGGCACTACTTCACCGGCGGGAGTGCGTATCCTCACGGCGCCCCGTGATCCATCGACGACGATGATGGCCGCTTCGTTCACACATGGTGTTGGTTTGGTGTGTGCTTAATAGTATAGCGATTTGGTCTCATATATACAAGACACATCGATCTATAGCTAATTCCAAAGTTGTTTATAAGTTAATTATATAAGCTAAGGGTTTAAAATCACTAGCTCTATACCCACACGGTAATGATAAATATATGCATCGAGATGTATACACACTGATACACAGATCTATATTAATTTGTATTGTATGTACCCTTGTAATTGATTTCTGATTTAATTTCAAACAGTGTCCTATACGAAGGCTGCATGCATATATGCGCGCGCTTGGTCATGCAGACCCTCTGGTGAAGATTATGTTTATAACAAATTTATAAACGTGTGTATAGTAACTATAGTAAGATGCTAGAACCGATTATTCAGCTGGCCAATTCAAGACTGTATGTAAGTGGATATACCTAGTTCTTGACTGCATTTAATATGGATGAAATCCACCAAATAGTTGCATGCATGCAAAGTATATGGCCATTTAATTAAGATATATTTTAGGTGCAGTGGGTGTTAATTAACAGATCAAGTGCCTGATTTTTTTGTTAGGGGTAAATTAATTTTCATCCACCAGCTTATCAACATGTATATATCCTACAGCTAAACATATGTATCTTATTCTACAGCCCCAAAAAATGAACAGCGGCCTAAAAATATTATATGATAATCTGTTGTCCAAAAATTTGAACATACGGATAAAGTAAAATCAATAATCCATTATCATGATATCTAAGTTTCAGATGATGTGTAGTTTTAGCTTTAACAATTTGCTTCTTATGCCATGTATAATATAATAAAAAGCTAAACTTATGCAATTTTGAGAATAACCACTAATCAGCACTCACTAAAGATATAGAGAAGGCATATCATTAACTGTCGGAAGGATTTTATAGAAACAACAATAGTTTTCGACTTTTGATTTCTGTTAATTTCTGCACATTCATATTTGCCTAAAAGCCACATTTAAGTTTAATTTAACAAATTTTGTATTAACCTATGATAGTTTGAAGCGAATATAGTTATATAGGGCACTAATTAACTTTCAACTACTAGAAATATGGACATTATGGAATGAAAATATTAAATACATACCGGCAACATTGGTTATATATGGTTGTAGTGGATCAAATCTATATTATATTAATTCTAACAAACAATTCAAGTTTTTTTTATATAAGGCATTCATTTGATACATATAGCTAGGGTTATATGCACGTGTAATTATATTTTCAGCAAAATGCACCCAATATATATAAGAGTTATATGTTGAAAAAGCAACTCAATATTAAATATGTATCAATATTTATCCTTATTAAAAACATAAAACTAGATTTTGACTTGTTATTAGTGCAAGAGTACTTACTGTATTATAGCTTTTTCTTTGAGAAGGAGACGAGAGAGTCGCTTACTTTCATTCAGGAGGAAATTAAGGCCCAAGCCAGAAATTAATTTTACATAAGTAGGTACAGGATTAAAGTGGGAATAAGAGGGACTGTGGAGGGAGAAGAAGGTCGAAATCAGCTATATATAATCAAATCAACTATTACATGAATTGGTTGAATGATATTTTCAAAGATTTTTCAGTGTCTTTCTTTCCTTCCAAACGTTCCAGATCTTACAATCAAGGAATGGGTTGTGAGTTCCCAATAGAGGTTAAAACGGATTGGATTCGGACGAATAATACTCATACCACATCCTATACTATTTTGCACCACGGATTCGGATTCAGAGTGCAGATATTAAATGGATGCGGATACGAAACGAATTATTTCGGATATCAGAGTCGGTATGCAGTCGGATCAAAAACGGATTAAAATTATCGGATAATAACCACGTGATAACATAAAGTCGAACAACAATTTTCTAATAAAGATGACATGATGATGAACATAATAGTAAGTGAAAATAAACCTGAGTAAAAAACAAGTGCATATAGAATGCATTACGTAATTTCCTTCAGTTTTTTAGCCAAAACTTAAGTAAATATAAATTTAGGATAGGAATAGCTAATAGCCTTATTGTCTAAAGTTTAAATTATTTGTAGATAGTATACGGTATTAATATAGATAGTATTTAACCATGCCATACAAAGTTTAGTATTTCAGTATATGTATATGTACCAGGGAACAAATCCATATTATTATAAGAATTATTTGTATGCACTCTTTAGTATTTAGAAGGAACATGTGAAGTAACAGCGTCTTCGCAACGAAGGTGAACAGCTAAGTGCAGTGTGGGAGTGTTATTTCCCTATTTTGGGATTTTGGGCTTAAATTGCCATGGCCATGGGTCAGTCTAGTGAATTTCATATTACCTGTTTTTCCTACTTTTGGATAATCCGAATCCAAATTTGAATCCGTCATATTTCAAAAATCCACTATCATATCCTTAATCCGATCAAATTCGGATCGGATCTATATATCCGATCCGCTTTCACCCTAGCTCTCGAAGAGGCCCTAGAAGTGGAGGGGAGATATGTCACCTCTAAAATCCCCTCTAGGGATTACTTCTTGGGTTTTGCTCCCCCTCATCCCAAACGAGCCATCAATTCAGAAACGAAATACACCACATATTTTTATTTACGTAGCTATTATTCATGTTTTGAATAAAATTCGTCGTGACAATTGGATACATGTCGTATATTTGTGTGCGTATCATGATCAATTTTTTTAAAGAAAAGCCTTTGCAATTGCTAGCTAGCCCCTTATTTAATTCTTCTACTTCTTCCACATTGATCTGGAGCAAGCTTAGCTAGAGCTCAATTCATTTGTGCCACATTAATTTCTCCACACGTATGTGTATGTATGTATGTATGCATATACCGTCAAATTGCGTAACTCGATCATATCACACGGTGATATTGAGCACCAGCGGCGAGTCATCCTTGTCGACGGTGAAGTCCTGGGAGATATTGCCGGTGGGTGTGACGACGTCGAGGTGGTACGCGCCGTGGTGGCCCCTGAACTTGAACTCACCGTTGTCGTCGGCGTGGCCGTGCGCACGGGTGAGCCACTCGCGCTTGAGCTGGAGCAGGCGGCAGCCGGCCTCGTTGACCTCCCCTTCGGCGTCGACGAGGTGCGCGCAGTCGCGGCTCATGAAGAGCTCCCAGAAGCCCCAGAGCACGACGCCCTCCACCGCCGGGTGCGCGTACGCCTCCCGCAGCATCACCTCCAGGTCGTCGGCCCGGACGTGCTCGTTGGCCGACGACACGTCCAGCTCCGTGAACCACAGCGGCAGGCCGAGCACGGCGAGCCGGTCGAGCACCGAGCGGACGACGGGGCCGACCGGGTTGCTCACGTGGCCCTGCAGCCCGACGCCGCCCACCGGCGCGCCCTGCTCCTGCAGCCCGATGATCTGCTCGATGTACGCCTCCGGTGTGGCCCGGACGTCGCACATGCTCTCGACGTTGTAGTCGTTGACGAAGAGCAACGCGTCCGGGTCAAGCTCGCTCGCCATCTTAAACATGGTGGCGCGGATGTCCTTGCCGAGCTTGTCCTGGTAGAATGAGCCGTGCAGCATCTCGTTGTTGACGTCGTAGTGCCGGAACTTGCCCTTGTACCGGGTGAGCAGGCCGGTGATGCGGCTGTTCACGGCGGCGGAGAGGTCGTCGGTGGACAGCGTCTTCACCCACTGCTGCACTGCGTTGTCCACTTCCCAGAAGATGCAGTGGCCGCGCACGCACATGCCGTGGTCGGAGCAGAGCTTGATGAGGTCGTCGGCGTCGCCGTAGTTGAGCTGCCCCTTCTGTGGCTCCGTCCAGTACCACTTGAGCTCGTTCCCGAACACGGCCCAGTTGAAGTTCTTTGTGAAGAAATCCACGTAGTCCTCGTTGTCCATGTTGGTGCGCATGATGCACGCGCCCAGCGGGAAGCTGTTCGACACCTGCCGCACCCGCACCTCCACGCCGTCCGCCGCCTTCACCGCCTCGCCGCCGCCGCCGCCGGGGACCGACGTCGTCACCTTCACCACCACGTCCCGCTTGCGCACCTTGTCGGTCAGCTTCCTCAGGTGCCTCACCCTGGCCTTCCGGTCCACGGGGAACACCTGGAGGCCGGCGACCATGAGGTCGACGCCGGCGTCGGGGCCCTGGACGTACAGCATCACCCGCGACGCCGGCTTGGACTCCAAGCGGAACGACCCGCCGACCTCGTACCACCGCTCGTCCTGCGCCAGCACCTGCCCGCCGTTGATCCACTGGCTGTCGACGGCGACGGCGACATTTATGTTCTGCGGCGCGCCGCCCGCCTGCAGGCCGCCGACGCGCACCCAGGCGGACACCTGGTACGTCGCGTACAGGGTCAGCTTGTCGGTGATGATCTGCGCGGGCCCCATCCACGTCTGCGCCCTGTTGGTGACGTGGATGTGCATGCCATTGAGTGGCTCGTCCTCGTCGTCGAGCGCGAGGGACTCCTGCGCCATGGGAGGCAGCACCCGCGGCGAGCCGCCGTGGACGGAGAGGGTGCACGAGCCGAGCCCGAACCAGCCGTTGAGGCCGTCGTCCAGGTTGCTGTTCTGGATGATGTTCTCGCCGTATACCAGATTCTGCACGAACACGACGACTGATGCTTTATGATTCGTGCACGGTCATGATAAGGAACAGAGTGGCTGGCGTGGCGGCGGCGTGGCGTCACCTCGAAATCTGGCGCCGGCGCCGGCGTGGTCTTCTGGGCGTGCTTGACCATCAGGCTATCGAGCAGCAGGTCGACGCCGGGCGGCGGCCCCTCGATGTAGATCGCCGCCTTGGCCGCCGTGCTGTTCAGCAGGAACTTGCCCTGCACCTGCACCCACTCCTTGTCCGACGCCTGCGACCTGCACCGACCGATTGTAACCGTGAATCCGTGATCAGCCACGCCGCCGGTGTTGCCGGTCATCCGGCGAGACGGAACGCGTTTTTGATATCTCTTACTTAGCGACACTGATGTACTGCTGCCGGCCGTCGGCGGTCTGCACGGCGAGCGTGGCGAGGACGTCGCACGGCGACGCCGGCACGTTGGCCCCGGACAGCCGGACGGTGGCCGCGACCTCGTAGAGCAGCTTGCGCTGCAGCCGCGACGAGACGTCCTGCTGGATGCCGTTCCACGTGTCCGTCCTCCCCGTCGCAGCCACGAAGTACTTCCCGTTGACGGGGAGCACCTTGCCGTCGTCCAGCGAGTCGTGCAGCTCGATCTTGCACCCTCTACCGGCCCAATCGTCCAGCCCATCGTCGAACTCCGGGTTCAGGATGATGTTGTCGTCTCCAGCGCCGTCGCGAACCACCCGCCCCGCGTCGCCGCCGACCGCCATTAATTAATCGCACAAACTAATTAATCAACTCAACTCCTCAGCTCTCGCGAGTCGCGAGCAGTACTGCAACTAACCGCTCGAGCTGGTTGAGATTACTGTGACCTGATCGCCATTGCCAAGAACCGGTCTCCTATATATACCAATCCCAAACTCAAAGCCCCAAGAAGACAGGGAGACGCCAACGAACCAAGATAACAAGAAAGAGAGATCGAAAATGTAGCTGGGATTGCAAGCTACACAAGATCGAAATTCTCTCATCAATTTCACCTTGAGGATCACTTGATCTCCTCCAAATCCCAATCTATCTCGTACCACCAGTTAATAATCCTGCGATCCATGCAGGGATGGATGGATGGATGGATGGATGGATATGCCTTGTCCCGGATGATTGCTTCAGCTTAGGACTTGAACCAGCCATGCATGCATCCATTGCAATCTTGTTGGCTTCTGCATGGTCACCAAGCTAGCCTTGCACCGCACTATACGGCTGCAAGGACTTGAGGAGGAGGATGAGCGCTAGCTAGCTGAATTAGTGCAGACGTTGGAGTGAAGGCAATTCAAGGACGAGGCTTCGCCAATCGCAATCGAAATCGAATCCTAAACACACTTGCTATAAGCACTAAGGGATCGATATATACGTCAGATTGTGTCCGGGCAAATAGGGTTTAAGAGCGGGGAGATTACGGCGGTAAGGGCCGGGAGCTGAAGTGAACTGAAGTCGTACAGTGCTGGCTATAGCTTGATTGGATTTGGTGGCCTTTGGGCGGTTGGTCGTTTGTCGGTGTCACCGAAAAGAGGGGCGAAATGGGGCGGCTGCTACCGGTTACGAATAAATGTGTTTTTACTTTGAGAGTACACAGTTTTACTATTAATTATTTAAGTATTGTAAATGTGAGTAAGTCTAAGGCTATTCGTAATGGTGAATTTTATAACACTGTTTCCTAGAATGTCACATCAGTTTTACATCTGAATAAAATACACTCTCTCAGTGGAGAGTTTCATTCACTATTTCCTAGGCTAACCAGTGTAATTAAATACAACTAGCTTTTATGAAATACTCTCTTTCTGATGAAACGATTTGGCTCTCAATGGGTGTTTCATTTCATTTCATCCGTCTTGAAAACGGGTTACCACCGTGTCATAGTGATGACACTATTTCCTTCTCTTTCCTCATTAATTGAATGTCATGTCAACAAAAAATCTGATGTGGGATGGTAATTAATACCATGAAACACCCCATAAAACCCCATCGTAGATAGCCTAATGGTAGAACATAAAGTGATGTGCTTTTGGTTACAAATTTAACTGTACCGTTTTGATGTAATGTGGTTGTATAGTTTAAAAGTTATTGTTGGTCGTACTTAGATTAACCAAAGTCAAAACTGAGATGTGTTAGACATTATTTAGGTGATCTCTAGGTTTAGTACTAGCAAGATTAAAGTCTTAGGATAAATTAATGAGCATGGAGGGATTCAGTGTGTACCTTCTGGTTTAGTTGATGAGAACGATTCCGCCATGGTAGTGTTTGATGTCGGTGTGCAAGGGATTTTCCGTCGCTTCAGCGCTACAGACTTAGATGAGTGTGTGTGTGACTATGGGAGGGGGTTTAGGCATGCAAAAGAGACATCAACCCCCGCCCCTACTTAGAGCATCTCCAAGATAAGCTCTAAAGAATTCTTTTCTCTAAATTTTAGGGATTAGAATTAAAAAATCTCCTCCAATAGATACTCTAAATGACTCCCAAAATAAAGAATCCTCAAAATTAATCATTATATTCCCTACTTGTAGGGAACATACTCACATACTTTAATTTAGGGACTCTATTGGAGAGAAACATATTTAAACTATTTATATCCTTAAAAATAAATCCCAAAAAATTATATAGGGAATTAGTTTTTAAAGTCACTCTTGGAGATGCTCTTAGATTATAGTGTTGCATGAAAGGGCCCAACACCAGTAGAAGTTTGAGGCCGATTAGGGCACAAGGGTTTGTTAGGACTGAGGGTGGGGACTGAGATCTGAAACTAACAAGAAGTATTTGAAAATCGATTAGTCCTTGTTGGAATGGAAGCAAACGTGAACAGTCTAGCTTATAGAAAAAAATAGTTTCACTAACTATTAGATTTTTATAATCTGCACTTTGAATTATAATAAATTAGCATAATAAGTTGACATATTTATTTTTAGTTTATAAAATAAGTTAGATTATTATAATCCAATACTAAAATAAATAGAGGTCTTAGTATGTATAGCTTGAATCGTGTGATGGGTTAAATTATAGATGAATATCTGTTATACTTAAATTTTAACACCGAAAATTCTGATAGCTCCTGAAAGACCATAAAATCACTCTAAACCAAATAGGTATGGATTTTTGCCTATTAATATATGGAGTTTTTTACGGTACCCCAAAATTTTACGAGCCATTCAATCCATGTGATCAGACGGCTCAGATTTAAAATAGGTGACATGTTGTCTCTAGGAGGTAATAAGTCATATAATATTTTTTTTCTAAATACGAGACCCACATGCATGCAAACTATATTCTTTTCATACGGGTAAAATATTTCTTTCCTCCATCCGTGTGCCTAATTTTTTTAAAATTTTTGAATAAAAAACAAAGAAATTTGAAAAATAAAAAATTTATTTAAGAACTCTTAAAAATCATTTTCTCGAGAATGCATGCCGGATATTTGAAAGATTTTTTTATTTTTATTCTTTAATTTCTAAAAACAGAGAACTTTGAAAATCAAAAATTGTTTCAGAACTCTTAAAAAATCATTTGAAAATAAAATTTGAAGAGTTCTGATTTTTCTTCGAATTTTCAAAGTTCTCTGTTTTTTAGAAAATTTAAAAAATTAAAAATATTTCTAAGGTCCAATGCATTGTCCAGAAACGAGGAGAAAAATAATGGGGTTGCCGGCGCTCGAGTCTAATTGTGTCAAACTAAGTTTTTGTATGGTTTATATTTATGATTTTTTTCTTAATCGAAAAGTAATCCTAAAAAGAAATATTTTAATTTTAATTTTGTATTTTAAATACTCAAAATCAATTGTTAGTATTTTTGGAAGCTATTATCACGTAGGGAGGTAATGGGAACCGTAACCGACCAGGCGACCCGAATATATTCACGAGTGATCGAGAATTAAGATAGAGCCCTTCTAGGCACCAATAAAATACGATCACATTATAATAGTATTTCCAAATATAAATAATTCTAACAAGACGTAGAGTTTTATCATACAGAAGGCTTGAACCTAGATAAAACATTTATATACGTCTATTATGCATAAGTTCTTTACATCCTTTCATGCTTGATCGAGTTTCACATGCTATGGCTCGACTGTCACGATTTCGTCAGACGCAGTTAAGACAACACATTCGTTTCTCCCAATGCAAGGGGGTGAGTACCGGAATGATACCTATAAACCGGATGTATATGGCGCGCGTTCGTTTTGCCCTTTAATATATCGGACTCCGGATCTGGTATCTGTTGTCAAATATCCCTGCGAGATGCTTGAAAAAAAGTTGTCTGCACTCTTGTGATCTTTTAGAGAAAACGAGAAGCATTGTCACTTCATACATGGAGGCTGGAGCTGGAGCTGGAGCTGGAACTGGAGCAGCTTGGCTGCTTTAACCCGTACTGTACCGTCTACCCTGTCGCTACATACAGGATACACAGCCACACAGGTGGAAGTACTCAGTACTCTGTACTCGTACACCGAAAGCAATCTGACAAAAGGGTACGTGAGAGCATCAGGCAGCGGCCATGGCCCCGGGTGCAGTGGTTTTTCTCCGGTGTCCTCTTCCCCGCGGGAATCCAGAGTAGTTCGATCCACCGGGCCTCAGCTCGCACATAAAAACGCCCGCACGCGCCATCAAAGCTCGTCAACTTTTGCCTTTCCCTAGCTCCACCATCATTCGTCCATCCATTCGGCCCTCCTGCATGCTTTCGCGGATATCTGCGGTGAAATCGCCAAAATGAGCCATCTTCTCCTGCTCCTGCTGGCTATCCTCCTCGCCTCCTCCTCCGTCAACGCCGCAGCTGCCGCCGGCTTCACCGAGGTCGATCAGTCAGCCCCCCACTCACTGGCTCACTGCTAACCTAGCTAGCTAGCTATCTAGTTAGCTGTAGTTTACCTTGTGCGCTCTGCTAAGTTGTTGCAAAGATTGGTCAACTCCAACGTGTACTGCTGATAACTGAACAGTGTTTATGTGTGGTTGCAGGAGAAGGGCGTTGCGGGCACCAGAGGCTTGATAGGGTCGAGGCCGCCCAGCTGCGAGGGGAGGTGTAACTCATGTGGGCACTGCGAGGCAGTGCAGGTGCCCATAAGCCCACAGCAGCTGCAGAAGAAGATAGGCCGAGGTGATAATTCCAAGATCAGGAGGAGGAGGAAGAAGAAGCTCAGCCATGGCGACGACGCTGCCGCCGGGCCCGGTGGAAGGGCAACGCCTGAGTCCTACTATGACCGCTCCAACTACAAGCCGTTGAGCTGGAGGTGCAAGTGCCGGGGACTACTTACCTAGAACCCATGAAAAAGTTTCCACCGGTTCAACCAACTTGTGTTGTTCCTTCTTGTGGATATTGTACTATATAGGGCCTTTTGGGGTTGATTAATCCCTTGCTGATTTGTTTCTTTTGATTTCTTGATGGTGTGACGGCCGTGTGATGGATCTTTTTGTTCTGGCACTAACGATATTTATCAAAGTTCAACCAGCGTTTGTACGTTGACCATAAGATGCAGAGCCTAATATAATAAAGAGGCTGATATGGGCATCCCTAATTAACCTGTTTAATTAGTTGCTAAGATCAACTCCAATGGTAGCCTTTAAATCAAAGTTCATACTTTTGATTTAATTTGAGGGCTCTCTTTATTTTCGAGAGTTTGTTTTCTAAGTTTCACTCAACAGTGGCTCTCAAAACAGAGCCTCTATTTTTAATTTTTACCATTTTTTCACACACTATACACACAATATATAATAAATTATTTATTGTTTGATTATAAATGACTATATTCAAATTTTTAAATATAAATACAAATATTCAAAATTTTAAATATAAATACAAATATTCAAATTTAAATATAGGAACATAATTATCTATTGTATTAAACAATAGGAACATAATCATCTATCGTATTTAAATATTCAAAATTTTAAATGCAAATATAAATATTCAAATTTAAATATAGGTATATAAGCATCTATCGTATTAAACAATAGGAACATAATCATATATCATATTTAAATATTTAAAATTTTAAATATAAATATAAATATTCAAATTTAAATATAGAAACACGATCATATATCATATTAAGCAATAGGAACATAATTTTCTATCATATTTCAATATTCAGTTTTTAAATGCAAATACAAATATTCAAATTTAAACAATAGAAACATAATCATCTATCGTATTTAAATATTCAAAATTTTAAATGTAAATACAAATATTCAAATTTAAATAAGCGGAAAACCTGCACGCGGGGAGTGCACGCCCACATGGCGTGGATGAGAGGGCCCTAGCTAGGAATGAGGGTTTAGTGGCCTCTTGTCTCTAATTTTTGAGAATCCGGTAGGAATCCTATTGAACCTTAAATTTTCTCGCCGACTCTCAAAAATGAGTTTTTGGGGGCCGATTGGAGTTGCTCAAACAGACAAAGCACTAGTGCAATAATCTAGAGCTGCACAAATTAGCTAGGTCCTACAAATTCGGTTGCCTACGAGGGTTAATGTAACCACGTTTACGGACGGTATGTATTAGCATATTGACCGGTTTTATTTGAAATTCAAATTTGAAATTGAAAAATTGAAAAATTTAGAAACATTTCTAAAAATAGTAGGTAAATTAATATGATTTATGCTTTATGTGGCTTACAACTAATGTCTACAGATAAATACAACACCGCTTATAATTAATAGAGCCAACAATGATAAGTTAGAAATACTCTGAATTACTAATTAACAATGCTATTTTTTAATTTATATTTTATTGTAAACTTATAAAATGTGTAGTATTGTAAGTTTCCTATTGATCTTGAAGGGTGCGTTTGTCAGGACTCTAGCTCTAGCTTTTTTATCTTGTGAAGTTGGGGCCAAACCAAACACTTTTCTAAGGAGTGGATCCCGCTGAGAGCGCTCCAAAAAAATGAACTGAAATGTTAGAGCAAAGTCTAGCTAGCTTCAAATGCTTCATTTCAGTTTCGATGTAAATTTTATGATCCGAAGGTCTACCAAACAACCTCAAATATACCCCTTTCCAATCGACTGGACTATCTTTGTCACAGGCTCACAGCCGGGCAAAATATGTTGTACTTGCAAGTACCGGGCGGAGAGCACAGCCTCTTCTCTTTTCAGAAACAAGGTGCCCTATACTTTGGGTGGGTTTGGATTTTTGAAGTTATCAATTTTAAAAAACTGTTATATGGTAAATGGGACACTATGTTACACATTTTATGATATGTTTACCAAAAATGTAGGAAAAACTTACAGTGTGTTTGGCGGGGTTCTGACTCTAGTTTCTTTCCCATGTTGAGTTTGAACCAAGCCAAGCGTATTTCTTAAGTTCTGGATCAGAACATGAGTGTTTTAAAAAATGCACTAGCGTGATGGAGTGAAGTTCAGACAGCTTCAGCTACTCCACTCTAGAAAAGTCTAAAAAATTACCGACAAATGTTATTGAACCACCTCACCCGTATCCCCTTAAAGCTGGAGCTAATTTTTGGAATAACTTAGCTCAATCAAACACTTTTGACTTACTCTAGATTACACATCAATCAAGAGCTCCAATCAAGATTTGAAGATCTAAAACTCTATCAAACATATCTTTAAACAGTAATCAGTCTTGCTTAAAATTTGGTTAAAGTATAGTTGAAAATAAGATACTGTTTGGTTTTAAGAATGAATATAATGGGACAATAAATAAGATAAACCTAAATTTAGTAGACCCAATTATTATCATTTTATAAAAAGGAAGAGAGTAATACTTATGTATTTTAACATTTCTATATTTTTGTAATGCTACGTTTCGAAGCTCTTATAGTTTATCACTTTGTCTTAGAATTTTCCGGGGCCCGGTGAAGGAAGGAATATTTAAAGATTAATGTGTTTTCGTACGGGATGGCTCTTCTTTTTTTAAAAAAAATGCAATCGCATAGTACGCGAGGGAGGGAGGGAGTAGTGTGTAGGGAGACAAGATTAGACGCTCTTTTGTTTCCGTAGTCGTCTGTTGTAATCAGTGGCGAAACTAGAGTAAAATTAGAAAGATGTATTTTTTTATAGTTGTATAAACATTTGTTATAAAATACAAATATGATAAAAAATTGATTAAATCTTATAATTTTCAATTTTGTAGGGGTACATCTGCACGCTAAACTAAACATAGCTTCGTCGTGCGTGTGACCCAACCGCACGTCACGCACAAGACACTGCCAAGTCCAAGGCCGGGCCCCGCGAGTTGTCCTGTCCAATTGAAACCCCATTTCCATACCTGCTGCAGCAAAAGCAGCCAGCCAAAATGCGCAGAAACTAGTGCCACTCCTGCAGGCTGCAGCTACCAGCAACGTACGTTGCAAGCAAAATGTCAAATGATAATAGCCCCAGCTTAGCTAGCCTGTACAGGAGAGACAGACACAGCCCACAGGCCGGGGCAGCAGTGTGTGTGTGAGAGAGTGTGAAATGAACTTGGGAGAGGTAAACGAGCTGCTGCCATGGATAGCAAGCGGTCGGTCCAGCTGAAAGCTGATGTGATTCCTTGCTTCTTGCAAAGCTTCCACGGGTGGGCGGGTGGCGCTGGCAGTGGCAGCTTGCGGAGGCAAGGCGCCAAGGCGGAGGGTTTTGCTCGATAGGGAAAACTGGAAAGACCTTTTGCCTCTGCGTGGCCGATGTTTTTTTAATTATTTTTGAAATAGGTCATATGAACTCCACCTTGTTTAAAGGTCACGGGTGTATCGAGTATGTGATACGACAACTTTTCACGAGATTACTCATTCTAATATTATTTTCGTCTAAGCATGCTTAACATTATAGTTCTAACGAGTTTTGTGCGTGGCCGTATTTGGGTACACGATTTGCCAAACTAAAGACTACGTGTCACCTATTATTATCCAAGTTATTATGAACTACCGGTTAACCAGTTAATAGCTATTAGTATGTAACCACAGTAATATCAGTTCCTCTCTCATCGTATAATGTTATAATCTAGGATCAACGAATTTTATATTTTATATTACTCTCGGTATTTATTATACTGCGAAATGTCAATGAGACGGATGAATTACTATTAACCATGGCTGACAGTAGATGTGATTTTTTAAACTCTGTTTGGTAGCAGTCTTATATTAAAAATTCAATTCAGGTATCTCGTTTTGAAATATTACAAATCTAAACCCCCGTAGGTGCTGCAACTACCGAACGTGGCCACGTTGCGCCACGTTCGACAGTGGTTCAGCCGAACCTGTCACATCGATCACGTTTGGCCACTGTAGCACCGAACGTGGCCACCACGAAGGCGCGCAACGGCTAGCCACGCCGAACGTGGCCACGTCACCCACGTTCAGCGGTACAAGGGCCGAACGTGAGTGACATGGCCACGTTTGGCCCGGTTAGCCGTTGCGCGCTGACGTGGCGCTAGTCGTTGGCCACGTTCGGCGCTGCAACGGCCGAACGTGGCAGACGTGGCACGTTCGGTCCCCACATTGCTAAACATGGGGGCATTGTGGGCTATAAAAAAGGGGCCGAAGGCCCCTTCTCCACCACACATCCCTTATTCTTCTCGGTGCATTTTTTCGGGCTTCCTCAAGGTAAGTCGGTTATGCATTTTTTGTTATTTATTTAATTTCATAATTAGGTAGTATAATCACTTCAATATTTAATAGAAATATTTATGTTGACATACAATCGTAGATGGTGAAGAAGGATATATCGACTCTCGGTTATGATCCCGTCACCATCCGCCGAAAGGTGTCGAACCCCCATGTGTTTCTGTGGAGACACATGTAAATTCACGCGAAGCCAAGATGACATCACCATCTATATGAGGTATTGGAAGTGTGTGAACTACTTGTGGACTCCGGAAAACCGAAGCCAAGGCCAAAGCGTGGACCACGTACAAACAAACCGGTATTATAATTTTTTCATTTTTTATATTTTTCTAGAATGAATCGCTTACAATGTTTCTGTTAATATTTTTGCGTGTAGGTAACTCATCCACCGTCGTCACCTCTGCTATGTGACTTTATCGAATGGATCGACAAAGAGGTGTATCCAGACGATTGGGCCTCGCTTATGAGGACCCATGCATTCAACAGGGATATATTTGAGATGAGATGCAAGAAGGAGGAGGAGCTCGAGGAAAAATTTCTTAGGAGGGAGGAGGCAGAGCGCAAGGCAAAAGAGGAGCGCGAGGCTGAGAGAGAGGAAGCGTGAGAGGGCTCGTCGTGCGCATGCAGCTGGACCGTAGGCCATATGGAAGGAGAAATACCCTCGGTGCACTCAGTAGGCACGTAGTGTAGTTTGTATTTTTAAATTTGTGTTGTACTTTGTTATGTTGTGTACTCCTTTATGTATTGTTAGTGATGTATTGTTTTAATTAGTAAGTGATTTTCACTTCGAGTCGTACTAGTTTAATCATAAAATTTCAATTCTACATGTTTTGCCTCGAACATTTTAAGGAAACAACGTAGGTCCATACGAATCATCCAACACTCCTACCGATTTCTCCATTCTCTCTCTTGCCTAGCACGTCTTCGTTGCTCCCTGTATCTAAGTTGTTTCTGTCTATTGTATTCTATCAGTTGTTTGTCCTCTTCACTCCATCTCGCACTCCTCGCTCTATCATCAGCTTCAAGCCTTCTTATTTTGTACTCGGAGTGACTTTTAGCCTCTGTGATGCAATCATCCTCGTATGTAGGTTGTGTGACATATATCCACCAACGGAATGAGCATCTCCTAACATTTTGCTAGCATAATAAGTAGTAAGATCACTGTTGCAATACAATATCATATGAAATTAAAGATGTACAATTGTTGTCATCACTTACCATGACGTGTTCATGTAGGTTGGAGCACACAAATTCTCTCATTTCCCTTGAGTCTCCTCCACGTGATGTTCGTATAATATAACGACTCCCACATGCGCACATAGGTCGTTGCTCCCACTCAGGAATTTCTAAAGGATTTATCATCCAATTTGAACTAGCATGCTCGAACTTGAGTAGATGTTTTTCTTTCTTTCTTGTGTACTTTGTCGTAGTCTCGGCTTGCCTTACATTCCTTCTAGCAGATCCTTGGCTTGAATCATCGATCCATTGAGTGAAAGGACACTTCCTTGGATTATCCCGCAATAACAGAATATGTGAAGTTAATTGATGGAGTTGCGGACCGGTATTAATGTTTATGTTATTACCATGAAGTCATCATCGATGTCAAGACATATGATATATCGTCTACCAGCATCTTATCCTGACGTCACAATCATTACTTGACACTGTTCCCTGTAGTGACACTTTGGACGTTGAAGCCACAGTGGTACTCCGATCGGATGTTCTGTCCCCTATGATGAGTTGAAATCAAGGAGGAAGCCATCTAGGAGAACATTTATCACATAATCACAATTTCATAGTGTTAATTAAAATAGTAATACGTCGTAATGAGTCATAGTGAAATATAGAACATCGTAACGAATACGTGCATACAAGCAAAATCATAATAAAATAAAACGAGTCATGGTGAAATATAAAACGTCATAACGAATACGTGCATACAAGCAGAATCATAATAAAATGAAACGAGTCATGGTGAAATATTGAGATTTAGTGCGGCCTATGGTGGGCATCCACTGCGGGAGAGAGAACTTCATACGGCCAAGCATCGTTACCCACCATCTACAAAAGTTAGAAACTATGTGTTAGTAGGTTTAAAAACATATGACGACAGAACAATGTGACATTACAACTATACATACATGCTTTGTTATTATGCACAATTTGAGTCGTGTTGCAATAGAAGCATCATGTTGCACATGTTCTGTTTGTGCTGGCTTGTGTGCAATTCTTATACGTATGCCCTACTGTATTGTAGAAAGTACAGTTTTGCTTCCGTCAGTCTGCTTCTGATTCATCCATATCATTTCGGATGTGGCGTGTCTTCCTTCGTCCAACCTTAGAGTTCACACGCTCAAAATCAAGAACCCAACGTCGTTTCTAGACTGGTGGAGGTGTCGTGAATGAGATGACAACTCCATAACCGCGTACTTCGCCGTTCCAAGTCTGAAGGACATTCTCTTTGCTGAAATAGGCAGACAAGTACGCTCCAGCATGCATATCAAATGTAGCGCATGCCACCATTACATGACTGCATGGCATGTGGTACAACGATGGTTTGTTGCAGCTGCACCAACAAGTGTCTGTAATTGTGCACTCATGAATAATAATATCCTTGTTTGTCCATCGCCTCCCCTTGTCCCGACATGTTACCTTGAATCGGAGTTGTCGGGAACTTGTTTTAATGGCGCGATGTTGCGTTGCCTTCTTACTTTTCTCGATTAGGTACTCTTCAATCTTTCTGCAATATAGAAGGCATTCATCCCTATGAACGACCGACGCGGCAGTATGACGGTCGATGAAATACCGGGTGGTTCCACAGATTATGCAAAACAACCCTAAATTATCTCTAAATTAACTCTAAAATAATCTTATATTATCTCTAAAATAATCCTATATTATCTCTAAAATAATCCTAAAGCATATGTCAAATAACATTATAACTAAATTAGTCCTAAACTACTCTTAAAGTACTCCTAAATTACATCTAAATTACACCTAATATCTACTCCTAAATTACCCCTAAACTACTCCTAAATTACTATCAAACTACTAGTAAAATAAAAATTAAAACTAAACAAAAAACTTACCTCAGTGGGAGCCAACAACCGCAGCAAAAGCAGGGAGAGGGATGTGTGGTAGGGTGGTGGAGAGGGGGCCATCGTCCCCCTTTTTATAACCCCACCGTGCTCTCACGTTCGGCAGTTGGGGGGTCGAACGTGCCACGTCGGCACCATTCGGCCGTTGCAGCGCCAAACGTGGCCACGTTTGCGCGCGGCTAGCCGTTGCGCGCCTACGTGGCGGCCATGTTCGGTGATGCAACGGCCGAACTTGGCCGACATGGCAGGTTCGGCTGAACCACTGCTGAACGTGGCGCCACGTGGCCACGTTCGATAGTTGCAGCACCAATAGGGGTCTAGATTTGTAATATTTCAAAACGGGATACCATAATTGTTTTTTAAAATATTATTTAAAAAATTCTCTCGAATGAGCAGAGCCGTATTTTAAAAAGGAAGAGTATTTGGTTGGTTGTATCTGAGACTATACGAGTGGATATAAATATGGTGATTTTTTATTTGGTATATTGAATCTAGGGCTGTATGATATGATGCATGTTGATGTTAGTGCCGCTGATAAGTAGGTCTCGTGTGCTCCGGTAGTTAAATCTCATCGTCATGCATGCAAGTGAAAACTGATTTAAGTGTATCCAAGCTGAGACTGTATTCTTTTTTTTTTTTGAAAAAAGTAGCTGAGACTGTATTCTCAATCAACGGATACATGATAAATCAAACATCTATTGTATATCCAGAAGACACTAAAAAATTACCATCCAAATACATCCTTACATCCTCTCTGGCTTGATTGAAGTGGCGGGCGCTATGCACCGAAGGATGTGTTTGGGACTATTATGCTCCACACTAAAATTTGCTATGCTCTATGAAGTTCTTTTAGGATCTCCTGTGTAGATTCATAACTCCATTGTAGAGCATTTGTTTTGTTTGACTTACAGATTAGATTTAGATTCAAAAATTTTAGAATTTATTGGACATAGTTCTATTATACATTTGTGAATAAAAAGACCTCATGTCGGTCTCTCACTTATATGAACCCTTCCTCGGTGCGGTTGATGGAGAAGCCCAGCCATGTGTCTCCTGACAGCAGCTTGATCTCCAACGCTACCTCACCGGCCACCGACATGTACCAGTAAGATTGGGTAAATTACTCCCAACTTCACATTTTAGTTTAAAAAGCGAATTCGCAAAGCACCTTAGAAGGTGCTCTGCATAAAATAGATCCGTGAACATGTTTAACTAGCTGTTTATAGAATAGAGCTACAAGAAATGGAGTGGAGTAGCCACGAACAACCAGGAATATCTGAATCCAGCTACTGATGTGACGTATGGTGTATTATCGGTGTGGTTGCTTTAAAGTAAGCGCACTGCACTGCTGCGTGCGGCCTGTTGGTGCGCGGCGTCGATGGGCTGTTTCAGATGTTTTTTGCAAGACATTTTTTGTCTTTCGCTGCCTTGGTCCTTGGAGTTTAACCAAGTACATGTACATACTACTCCTACCTGCAAAAGCCTGGGATGCGTCTACGAACCTGATTGCTCGATGACGCATTCCGAATCTTTTTTTCTCAGATCACCGTATTTATATCGAGAGAAGATGTGTTCCATAATCATATTACGTTTGGAATGGTGCATTATTTATCAACTTCTAAATAATTGGAATGTTATACTAGACCTCTTAAAATATGAACATTTCTAGTTCATACAAAGTCAAACTGTTTTAAATTTCACCAATTTATAAAGAAGAGCATTAACATACATTAAAAATATATTTTATGATACATGGCATCGTAAATATTACTGTTTTCTCAAGATAAACGTATATTTAGGATGCACAGTAGTACTTATATGTTCAAGTTTTTCCTTTCTTTTTTCAAAATAGGTCGCTGATTTCTATAAGAAGCCTCTGGTCGGCCAAAGAATATAGGTGGCGATTCACCCGATTGGGTCGCCTTGCTACGCTTACGTATGGTTTGTATCCAGGATCTATTGCATTTACTGTATAATTTTAATATGTTTGCTATAATTATGATTTTTTTTTTATGATTTGTAAGGCTATTTACAACGGGGGTTTCATGGGTGTTTCATGGTATTAATTACTATGCCACATCAGATTTTTGTTTATATGACATTTAATTAATGAAGAAAGAGAAGGAATTAGTGTCATCACCATGACATGGTGCTAACCCGTTTCCAAGACGGATGAAACGAAATGAAACAACCATTGAGAGCTAAATCGTTTCATCATAGAGAGAGTATTTCATGAGAGCTAGTTGCATTTAATTATATTGGTTAGCCTAGGAAACAGTGAAATGAAACTCTCCACTGAGAGAAGGTATTTCATTTAGTTGTAAAGCTGACGTGACATTCTAGGAAATAATGCTATGAAACCCACCATTGTGAATAGCTCAAGAACACACTAGATTTGCGAAGATACAGTATAGAATACAGATTTGCCCATTGCCTGTTCGGTCATTGGGCCGGCCTTGGTGCAGATACAGATGAGATGGCAGCACCGATAAACTGAGATTCCCACGAATATTCCAGTCCATTCATCCCGCTGGTCCAAAATTACGAATTCAGCCCAGTTCTATATGGAGGGAATCCCGACCTAGAGTCACCGTCGTGGAGAGTGTGGGCTTATGTCTCTTAGACGATGAGTCATAGCCAACGTGATGAAGCTTTTTGATGGAAGGCACTTCGAAGGAGGATTTCTGAGGAGAAGGTCTCGTTGTGGTGTTAACCACCATAACTGACGGATGATTAGTGAGCTGGAGAAGCTGTGGAATCGTAGAGTTCCAATCTGGGTACATGACACAAGGGCATCAAGTGAGTTGTCGTGACGTTGGTCGTGTGACTAAGGTACATGGATATATGATTGCTAGGTTGAGAGAGCTATGAGGTCGTGGTGGTCCCGCAAGGCTCTAAATATAGCTTCTTTGTTCTGTAGAGCTAGGACAAAGCCAAACACTTTTTTGAGAAGCGGATCTAACTGAGAACATTTAAAAAAATAATTAGAGTGGTGGAGTAGAATCTAGCCAGTTTCAAGGGCTCAACTTCAATGTATGAATTTCAAGATCTGAAGCACTGCCAAATGGATCATAATTCTCTGAAATATGATTCGTTTTGAACATCAGAAAGAAAAAAGCACGGCTGTAACAATAGACGAAACATAATTGCCACTCGTTTTCAGACGGAGTGGCTTTTTCCCCTTCAAATTGCCGGTTGTTTTTGAAAGTTCAAACGGAGCGATTTTTGTAAGGCTGCGTCTTCGCCGATCACCAGGCACGACTACATACCCGGTAGCAATTATAAGTTGGCAAAAATTAAAGTTATTAATTTTGAATTAAAAATTTTGCATACGAAACAAACCGAATTGTAACGAAGCTTTAACCGTATGTTACCTATGCTAATTTGATATCGGTAAATAATCAGTTAGCCAATAAAAAACCGGTTGGTTTAAAAAATACCAAAAACAAGGGAAACTGTATAAAATTTAGCAAAAATCAGAAAAATAAGAAATATAGGAAATTATGATACAGTGATAAAAATTTTGGTACAGTATTTTTTATTTTTGAATGAATTAAATGATAAGAGACTACAAATTTGTAATGTCATTTCGTGAGAAAAGTCAAAAACGGACGATGTCAGTTAACTATTCCAAACTGGAATATTTTTTAGACAACACATTCAAAAAATCTTCATAAATCATCTAGTATTTATAGTTTTGTTTTTTGAATTTTCCATATTTTTAAATCAAATCGATTAGTTTAATAAATAATGCGAATAATAATGGCGTAGAAGGAAATAGTAAAATAATAATAACATATTTAATGTTTCACAAAATAAATACCCTTGATAAAAAACCGGTCCGCCCGGTCACGTGAACCCGACCGAGCCTCCGCAATCGCAACTCGCATAGCGTGAACCCCTCCTCGTCCATTCAAATTGCAACGGTCGACTGCTCAGGAAATAAAAACTCCAACGGCCGACTGCTCAGTCTCATCCAATCCCAACGGTCATCTACCTCGGCCGGCATAAAGACAAACTCTTTATAGCCGTTATTACAAAATCAAATTCCGCATACGATCCCGTGCTCTCTCTCGCGCGCGTTTGATTTCCTTGACAAACTCGAATCTCTTACGCTGTGATCCGTGATGGCTACGACGGCGGCGAGGTCTCCGTCCCCGATCCCGGCGGCCAGGTCGGGCTGCGGCGCCGTCAGGAGGAGCGCCGACTCCATCCCTGGTTTAAGGCCGGCCTCTCCCTCCGGTAACCGTCTCCTCTAGCCTTCCACCGCGGCGTCTTCTCTTTACTTCCTGGGAAGCGGATTGCACCGGTGTATTTCCTTCTTACATGATTTCGGGATCTGGTTGATTTCATGGTGATTTTTGGACTTGTTCTGGTGGATGCGCAGATTCTCTGCTGAGGAGCTCCTCGTCGGTCTGCAGGAATGCCTCGCCGCGGGCGTGGGGCGCGGAGAAGGAGAACTGCGAGCAGAGGGACGCTGCGGGGAGGACGCCCAAGCCTGCTCGGTCCGCCGGCGGGGCGAGGAACTTCATGGCGCCGACGATCTCCGCGGCGTCCAAGGCCGTCGCGCCCTCTGCCTCGCCGAGGAAGAAGGTGCTAGGCGAGCGTAACGAGCGAGCAGGAAATGCCGAGCTCGCGCACAAGCCCACAGTAGGAGCGTCGCCCGCGTCCGAGGCGGGGGCCCCGCGACGCCTGCGGCTCTCGTTCGATGGGGCTCCTGTTGTTCCTCCTGCGGCCATTCCGGTGGCCTCCCACGTCTCTAGGAACTCCTTCGGAGGAGAGGAGCGGAGGGTGGAGAATCCTGTGTGTAAGGAACACCACCACGCAGCCGCCGTCAATGCTACCGCTTCCTCCGAGGTGGAGCCGTACACGGCGGCGGGTACGGCTCCGTACGATCCCAAGACAAACTACCTGTCGCCGAGGCCTCAGTTTCTGCACTACAAGCCCAACCCCCGCATCGAGCTGTACCGTTACGGCGGCAGGCGGCTCGAGGACGGCTTCGCCTCCGAGAGCAGCAGCGAGGAAACCGACACCACCACTCCCGAGGTGGAGGAGGTGGAGCCAGCGGAGGACGAACAAGATCAGCAAACGCATCCGACATCTGAGATCGGAGATGACACCGCTGTTCCGGTGGCTGATGCTTGTGCCCTTCTACTGGAGCCTCCCTCGGGTTCGCCGCTGGCTCGTGTATCGACACCAGAGCCAGCTAGGAGTTCCCCGCACGCTCGTGTCCATACACCGGAGCCTACGCAGACTTCCCCGCAAGCTCGTGTACTGACACCGGAGCCGGAGCAGGGGCCTGACTCCGCGCGTGCTCCTGCCAAGAAGAGATCTTCCCTGAGATTCCTGGTTCCTCCCATTGCCTTTGTTCTTTTCATGGCTGCTACTTTCATCTGCGTGGCGCCACCACCGGATTCACCGGTCATGCCGCAAACCACCCTGTCGAAGGTGTCAAACTTTCTGTCAGTTCAAGAATTGTATCCTGTGGAGATGGCTGCTTGGCTGAAGCAATGGCCAAGCAGTTCGTTGAATTTGGTCACATCCTATTGGGAAGCTCTTGTTTCGACGCAAGAACATGAGATTTTTGGTCCGCACTTTGCTGCAGCCAATTTGAGTGCTGCAGCTGCAAATGCAGATGAGGGTAGTCTCTTTGGCAACTTAGCTGAATTTGAAGATCTTTGTGTCAGTGTGCTGGAGCCGGATTTGAAGATCCAGGAGGCTGTTTTAGCAAGTGGTTCTGACTTGATCGCAGAAATAGGTAATGTTGCAATTGCAAGGGATCAAGAATCAATTCACAATGCTGATGTGGAGCAAGAAGCTGTTCCTGAAAGAGCAAGTGTCATAGAGGAGGTGGCAAATGAGAATGACAGTGTCTTTTTATCAGATGAGCTTAATGTCCCCGGGACGCCAAAAGAAAATTTTGAGATGTCAGAAGATGTTCCTGGAAGCAATGGTGAAGAGATGGCATCCTTTATCCAGAATTTGGAGTCCTCTCAACCTACAGTAGAACCCGAGCAACTAGAGAACATTGAAAGTAGTGTTTTACCCTTGGAGCAGGAGAATCCAGAGGGTGATCGTGCTGATGGAGAGGAGAATCCAGAGGCATTTTATGGTATGCAACAATCGGAATTGTCGATGTGGCCAGGCTACCTGGACAAGGTCTCAAAGCCTGCTGCAGTTGGCATTGCTCTGGCTGCTGTTATTGTTCCAGTTGTCCTGGCTTTGCTTCACTTGAGGCAGAGGCAAATTCGGGCTGGCCCAATTGCTGATGCACCACCACCCGCACCAGCTGAGCAAGACGAACAGATTGTTGAAACCCAATCCGGTTCAGGAAGCAGTGAGTATCATCATACTCACGTGAAGGGTTCACAGCTTGAGACTCCTGTGGCAGATGAAGTTGGCGGTTCTGGTGCTTCACAGTATAGCAGCGGCTTGTCTTCTGGGCATGCCAGGAGGAGGAATGTCAAGGAGGACGATAGTCTGAGCCTTGGCACAGTGTCAAGAAGGGAATCTACAGCGCATTCCACATCATCCTATGGTAGTTTCACCACCTATGAGAAGATCTCTGCCAAAAAGGTAAGCATGGTGCTATTTATCCTTTCATCAGAGCAATGTCTTACATGTTTGTTGTATGTTAGTAGATGATAATATGCTATTTACTTGTTCTACAGAAAAACAAGGAGGATGAGGCGATGACCCCAGTCCGGCGTTCCAGCAGGTTGAGGAATCAAAATAAATCACCGGAAGCATAAGATAGCAGCTACTAGTGCTAACTACTTTGATCTGTAGGGGACTTAAGTACCTGACTAGCTTAGCACTTGGTACTACTTCAGTTCTCCATGGTGTTTGACTGAAGTACGAGTGATAAAAAAAAACAGCTTTCTGCTGTTATTTACATCAAAAACATGATTAGGATCTCTGTTTTTTAGTGCTCATTGTTTAAGACTTCATAAGTGATTTGTGGAATTGCTTCTGCTGTTTCTAATTGAAATGACTGCTTTCGCGTGCAGCTTTGTTATTTCTGACTTTCTGTTACCTGAACATGAACCGAGGCTTTCTTGTGGTTGTACGTCATTTTATCTGACAAATATATGGTATTTTGCTGGCCATCTGCTGTTGTGATGAAGCATCATGCACAGATCCTGGATATAGTTTTGATTCACTCAGGAAGTGTATTACAAAAAAAATAAATGCACAATCTCTGTTTCTTCAGTCCACATTGGATTGGAAGCGCCTAGTAGCCAGCTAGTCTGAGTAGTTGGTGTTTTCCAGCTTTTGGATTCTAGTTCATTTTTAGATTCTGTAGCTATTAATTCTCATAATCTAAGTCCAGAATTTAGATCGTTTGTTTCTGCATCAGATTCTGAAACAAACGTGCCCTTACTTTACCTAAACTTACTATAGCTTATTTTTAGAAATTTTTTAACCTAAATACTTCACAGGCATTCAAACACTAAAATCGTTTGTGTTCCTCTTTTTCAACAGAAATCACAGTGTCTACGAACTGTATGCAAATGCACTAAGATCTGTCTTTCATCTCTTCCCCGCTGGGAGTAGGGGGATGGTGGGAGTGACCCCCCATCTCAGAAGTCACAATTTTGGATGCTATTGAGCAAACTTTTCAGGCCCCATATAATAATATTCACAGTAAGATCTTAGCCTAGATTAATCACCAACGTTCTGCGGAAAAATAAATCTACTAACCGTAAGTTCTTGAATGATTAGATCAATCGGGTTATGTGATTTCGATGGAACCATGCAAGAATTAGGCCGTTACCAGATTTGTGTCTTTTAATCTCTAACCAAAAAAATCAACAAACAAAACTACATTAGCCCACTAACACCACATGCCCACCTCATTTGA
This sequence comes from Zizania palustris, assembly GCA_019279435.1. Lineage (NCBI taxonomy): Eukaryota > Viridiplantae > Streptophyta > Magnoliopsida > Poales > Poaceae > Zizania > Zizania palustris. Next base: position 48,019,884 of record JAAALK010000286.1, on the reverse strand, counting down.
CCAACCTTGCTGGCTTCTTAGAGCATCTCAAAAAAAAATAGTCAAATACTTTTCTAAACCAAATTTTAACATTCTCTAATAGAGTGGGCAACCGACCGGCCAAACCATCCGGCTGGTTAAACTGGGATCTTCACTAGCCACAAGTAGTACTGCAGTACCGCGCCATGTTGAAGGAAAAAGGGAAAGAAAAGAACAAGAAAAGACGAAGAAAAAAGATAATTTTTAATTTATAAAATTTAAAAACTTTATAATTTAGGTATTTTTAAATTCTAAGATTAGAAATTAGGATTTCAAATAGAAATCCAATCTTTTAAAATATGTGGGATTTTAAAAGGAAGTATAATTTTTTTAGAGAGTCCGAAATAGTGTCCGTTAGAGTTGGAAACAAATATGTAGATTTTTTTTTGAAAAGTTAGCTAAATGAATAAATGGAGAGTCAAAAATAGAGAGCTTTTGGATATGCTCTTACCAGGTTCACCCATCATTAGGTCACGTAACAATACTAAAATTTAGATAATTTAGACCTTTTTAAAATGTTATTTCGCAAAGAGATCCGGATAGAAATTGTACGTAGTAATACGTAAAAAGCTATACAGATATCTCCTAACAACTTAATAATAGTAGTGTAGTGGTAGATTGTTTTTCCCCGAACATGTGTTTGTTTGTACACTTTACCAATACTCTATTAGTACATGTGTTTTTTTGTAAATTATTATTATCATCATCATCATCATCATCGAGTTATCTTATTTCTTAATATATTTTGAATGCCTTATATAATCACAACTTTTGTATCGCTTATATGGCAAGTACTTTGTTTTAGATTTTCACTAGAATATAAAAATATTTTATTCTTTTTTCATGGTGCAATATTTTATTTATATGTTTGAATTTTAGAATGACCAGATTTAAGAGTACAAGTTATATTTGACGTAATAATAACATATAAAAATTACCTTGATGATTTTTTTGTTATATATATAATATTTCAAATTTTAATTTGAAAAGAATTAAAATTTATAAAGGAAATTAAAGAGTATTTATCAAATGTAGAAAAGTTGTAAGGTTGGGGGAGGGTATGAATTTTTATCACATAGGCGAGAGGTAAAGTCTCCGCCACTATACTTGAACTGATTTCTTGCTATAAAAGGTGTGAAATTGTTTATACCCGAACTATTTGGAAGAGTTCCGGATTCTGAAATCATACTGAAACTGAAGTGAAACACTTGAAGCTGGTTAGATCATGCTCCACCACTCTAATTCATTTTTCTGAAATACTTTTAGTGGGATGCACTTTCTCAGAAAAAATATTTGATCTGGCTCCAACTTCAGAAGACAAAGAAACTGGAGTTGAAACCCTACCGAACGCACACATATTAAATAGGCCGGCTCCAAAACTTCCGATGAATTGTCAAAGTCAAATTCAGAGTCAATGTTAGTGATGCTGATTTTATTACTTATATAAATGAAATATATAATTACATGACTATGAATGTAAGTGAGTATATTAAATAATCAATGATATTTTTAACGATAACTTATTAAATATTCTGATTTTACTTGGGCCTATTTATAGTAAGTTTTATAAAGGGCCGAAATATCCATTTTTCAGCGCCGCAATTCAACTGCAGGAAGCAGTCTCCTCGCCCTACTCGCATTCTCCGCCGCCGCCTCCTCCAGTCCTCCTCCCCTGCGGCATTGCCGTCCTCGCTACCTCCGCCGCACTCGAAAAATTCTAACCATAATGGCCACCTCCGCCGCCGCCGCTAGCTTCTTCCCTTACCTCGTCGCCGCCTCCGCGTCGCACCGCCGGGGGGCCTACCGGATCCGGGCGTCGTCTTCGGTGTCGGCGGTGGAGGGGGCGATGGACGTGGTGTCGGAGGCGGAGCTGCAAGAGAAGGGGTTCATGGGGCTGCGGAAGACGAAGCTGGTGTGCACGGTGGGGCCCGCGTGCGTGGAGGCGCTGCCGGGGCTGGCGCGCGGCGGGATGGGCGTGGCGCGGGTCAACCTGTGCCACGGAGGCCGCGACTGGCACCGCGCCGCGATGCGCGAGGTGCGGAGGCTCAACGAGGAGGAGGGGTTCTGCGTCTCCCTGATGGTTGACACCGAGGGCTCTCAGCTCCTCGTCGCTGACCATGGCGGCGCCGCGTCCGTCAAGGCCGAGGTGTGCTATTTGTTGCTTTTTTTCTTCTTCATTTCTTCTCTGCCTGCTGTTGAATGACGTCGATTTAGGTTCCGGACATGTTATCATATTGATGTTGCATGAATGTGACTGCAGTGACAGGATGTATGTGTTATTCCGTCGTTTTCAAGTATATCTTAGAAGAAGAAAATTGATCAAATCCACCTGATAGAATTTATTATTTATCCTAGCCTTTTGTGGCTTGATTAGACTAGACTAGAATAACATTCGGACAGGGTAACTGTTGGCTGGACGTTTGTGTACAAGAAAAATGGTCCCTTTTGGGATTGTTTCGCTATATGACAATTGTTGTACAGAGACATTGCTAATTTGTTCTTTTCTTTCCTTAAGCGCATAGCCTTTTTGGCGTTTCATTTATTTTGATGTATGATTTGTATGTTGTTCAGATTGTACGAAACACTTGGATAAATCCAGAATCAATTAGATAGTGTGCTTGTCCGAAGAAAAGATAGTGGCTAGTCCCTTCGTAATGCTAAAAGAGATGAGTTTTCATTTAAGTTGTGACACCAAAATACCTGAAGAAACTATTTTGGTGCTAATATTTTGTGCTCATAGCTTAGGTTTTGTTTGAATGTGGTGCTGTTACACTGTAAAGATTGGACTATGGTTATCTCGATCGTTGTAATTTTTGCATGTAACCAGTCGGTAAGTTATTGATCGAACTAGATGACAATGCAACTCTTAATTCTGATTTCTGAGGCCTTGACATATTACTCCTGATCTATGTAATCATATACATACTCCCATTTGAGTTTTGATTAGATGTTACTCTTCGTTTATTTGTCAAAGCAACTGATACTTTTGTTTATCTGTAATCATCTTAGCATATCAAAATCCTTGTGAATCACCATACTTTTTTTTACTTTCTTACCTGTGAGTCAATACTAAACCAAACCTGGAATTTCTCATTGGATTTTATCATGACATTGTTTTCCTCTTTTCTTGGTATATTGCAGTATGGCTCTGAATGGCTATTTACAAGTAAAAGAATTGATGAAGTTCATTCATTTACAATGCATGTTAACTTTGATAAGTTTTCTGAAGGTCTGAACTCTGAAGATGATCATTTCTCTTGTTTGTTCCATAATATGAATTAAATGTTGTTTATTCACAAATTACTTTGCATTTGCAGGCATTCTAGTTGGTGATGAGATTGTAATTGATGGTGGAATGGCAACATTTGAAGTTACTGAGAAATTCGGAAATGATTTGCGGTGTAAGTGTACAGACCCAGGTTTGCTTCTTCCTCGGGCCAAATTATCATTCTGGAGGAATGGAAACTTAGTTGAAAGGAACTTTGGGCTTCCTACATTGTCAGCAAAGGTTAACTTAAAATGCAGTACTTTATAAGAGTTTATGTATTCATTGCTACTATCCCTTTCAAAGTAGTGTATTTTTTTTCCTGAAAACCACCATTTTCACTCGACCGTGAAGTATTTTTTAATTGAATTATTATTCAAAGAGTGTTTCCTTGTAAAAAGTGATTTGAAAGTGGTAAAATTTCTGGTTTTTTAATCATTTTTAATGTAGTTTTAGAATCTTTATTATAGTTAACTGAAATGTAACTCAGCTTGCTTTCTGCATCCTTGTATTATCTTGTAGGATTGGGCTGACATTGAATTTGGGATAGCTGAAGGTGTTGATTGCATTGCTCTTTCCTTTGTCAAAGATGCTAATGACATCAAGTACCTCAAGACTTACCTCTCCAGAAGATCATTAGAGTGAGCAGATAACTGTTATATAAAATCAATTATTGATTTCCTAGACATAATTTTCTGTGCATCATTTTAAAACGACGATACACTTTTTTGTTTGACATGATCGTACTGTAATGTAACTATGTAAGTGTCAATTGATTATAGTGTAGATATTGTATCTGTGCTAAAGGGAAAATCCTAAAAAATGCTGGCAGCAGCCAGCAGGGTTCTCATCAAATTTGTTGCTGCTGCTGTACAGGATTCCAAATAAATGCATTGCATTGTCTTATTTGGAAATGTCAAGCTAGTATAACAATAGAAATCAACATTATTGTTTCACAGCAGAACATATCAACTCAAGTCAATTGTTTGAAAATGTCCAGCCGTGGTATCAAGCCTTTACTTTGCTTGTGATACTAATGTATTTATGCCAAAGTTAGCAAGTGAAACAGCCCTGTTCATTTTAGGATTTACAGTTATGTTACTGTTGGACTTATTTTATAAACTGCTAGTCTAATTTTATCTAATTACATACTAGACACATCAAAATATTTGCGAAGGTTGAGAGTCTGGAGTCTCTCAAGAACCTGAAAGACATCATAGAAGCATCTGACGGAGTTATGGTAGCACGTGGTGATCTTGGAGTTCAGATTCCTCTAGAACAAATCCCTGCCATCCAAGAGACAATTGTTCAACTTTGCCGACAGCTGAACAAGCCTGTGATAGTTGCTTCTCAGCTTCTTGAATCAATGGTTGAATATCCAACACCAACTCGTGCAGAGGTAATCTTCCATTTTTGAAAGGAATAGAAGTAGCTTAAAGAAAAATTTATTTCTAAAAATCAAATTCCATTTCATCTGCTTAGCTTTTTTTGGTGCTTATTCGTGATGACCTGTCATTACCTTTATCAAGGTGGCGGATGTTTCTGAAGCAGTGCGGCAATATGCAGATGCTGTAATGTTGTCAGCAGAGTCAGCAATAGGTGCATATCCCCAGAAAGCTCTAGCGGTCCTCCGTGCCGCTAGTGAGAGGATGGAATCATGGAGCCGAGAGGAAAGCATGCAGAAGCTTCTTCCACAACATCAGCTTGCAATAGCTTTGCCTGATAGGATCTCAGAGCAGATTTGCACCAGCGCCGCAGAGATGGGTATTTTCTTGGGTACACTTGTTTCCAAAATCTGTTTTTTTTTTCTGAAACTCACCCATGGTTAATCTCTATGAAGCAAACAACCTTGCGGTGGACGCCATCTTTGTTTACACAAAGTATGGTCATATGGCATCGCTTCTATCACGTAACCGGCCCAATCCCCCCATTTTTGCGTTCACTGATAATCCCAACTCTAGAAAGAGCATGAACCTCTACTGGGGAGTAATTCCACTTCAGCTGCCGCTATCGAATAGCATGGAAGATAACTTTAAGCAAACCGTGAAGCTCATGAAGTCCAAGGGCTCAGTAAAACCTGGAGACACAGTCTTGGTCGTCGCCGACTCTGATCTAAACCGACCCTGTGCTGCTACCTCAGTTTTCCAATCCATTCAAGTTCGAATAGTGGACTAGGATTGGCATGGCTGAAACTAGTAGCTAACAGCTGCTGCTCTGGAATCTGGATGGATGTTTACGGACTACACCATGATTCTTGAAATCGTACTTGCACGGACTTCTTGTGAGCTGTGAACATTTATTTGTGGAACATGTCTTCATTCACAATAAATTGATGATTTTGATCGTAACGAAATGGTTGCTGGTGTCCACCTGGTAGCTTCTGTACATTATGGCTTCCACCTGGTTGAAGACGAAATGCTGTGTATTGTTTGATGACATCTTGAACTGTGCTCACCAGAAGTTATACGGTAAATGCAGCAAATTTCACGAATGCTTTCGTAGCTCAGTTGGTTAGAGCACCCGTTTAGTAAGCGGGAGGTCTTGAGTTCGACTCTCAACGAAAGCATTGCATTAATTTTTTCACTCTGATTCTGCAGTTTGCACGTTTTCCACGAGTTAATCCCATTTGGTGCAATTTTTTTACCATTACTTTCTTTCACATCATATCATCAATAGTTATAAGATTAAAATAATGTAAAAATATCACATACATAAAAACATGCTTTTAGTTTATTATTATCAGCCTGAAGCTAAAAAAATATTGACTTTTTAAAACACACATTACATTTTATTTTTTGTACGGACAGAATATCTGTTTTAATTTCTTTTAATTACATATGTTTGGATCTCATAAACTAATTGTTAATTGTTAGTAGTTAATTTTTAGTCTTGTTTTATCCAAACAATCCAACTAATTACTAAACTAATTGTTAGTTTATGGGCCAACTAATGGTTACTAAGGCTATTCACAGTGGTGGGTTTTATAACACTGTTTTCTAGAAGTCCACATCAGCTTTGCAACTGCATAAAATATCCCCAGAACGCCTCGCCGCCGTCGACCCCGAAGCTTAGTGTCGCCTCTCCCCGCCGCCGGTCGCCGCCATCTCCGGTACGGTCGTAACCCCCTCCCTCTCCTCTTTCCATTTCTGCCTAGAACTAGGGCTTAGCCCCCTTGCCGTCACTGTCGCCACTGTGTCCGAGCCCCGCCATCGTCTCTAGCCGTCGTCAGAGACGAAGGGTAGATTACCCCTTAGACGCGTGTCGTGCCGGATTTAATCCTGGCCATGCGATCGCATCTGAGCGGCGCAGATTAAATCCCCATCGAACAGGTATCATTTAATCTTGATCGTTGATTTTCACTCAAAACTCTGATTTAATCTCGTGCGTCCACGTGGTACCCTTTCGCGCGTTTTAATCCCAGCCCTCTATTTTCATTTAAGTCCCCCGCCTCACCGCCAGCCGCTGGATCTGGATCCAACGGTCCAGATTGGATCGAGTCCACACGCATAGTCACGGGTTCACGGTGAGCCTGGTTCACCGTGGACCAAAGACTGTTTTCTGTTTAAATAAAAATTTAGAAAAATAGTTTAAACTTCTAAAATTCATATCTTGCTCAATTTAACTCAAAATTCGACCATTTTAATTCTGAAAAATTTGTCTTTTATTATCTACACATTTATGCCATAAAATCAGTATGTTTATTTTGCACAATTTATTCTTATTAAATAATAAAGTAAAACCCCCTTTAGGATTAAATACATATTTCAATAAATAAATCAGAAAACCCTTAAAAATAAATCCTTAATATTCAGGACATAACTCCAGAATATTTAATGCCTTATTCCCCTTGTTTAAACCAACAAATTTGTATGTATATATTTTTTGATGTTTGGATTGTTTATTGAATGTCGTATTTATTTTCCGTATCGAGAAGACTACGACGCCGTCGAGGATCTAGAGTTCTATCTAGAGGTTCCACCTTCTCCATTTGCTGATAAAGGCAAGTCACAACCCCCATTTTGATCATAATTGAGCCCATGTTTTATTTAAATATCGCTATAACTCATAGGATATAAATGCATTAGTCTAAATATCAAGCCCTAAATTATATTTATTAGATCCCTGTCCTTGTGTGTAAACCCAAGCCATACTTATTGAGCCTAAACTCCTTGTCACTTTTACTATTATATTAGCTAGTGTCCAATGTATCGACACAACTGCTATAGGATAAAAGAACGAGTCGTAGATAGTTGGATTCTACTATATGATTTCCCTGTTATTCTCGTCTCTGGATTATGTTGGAGTTGGCTATGTTATAAGTATGGTGGGTTCCAGGTGCAAGCTAGGGCATTGGTTGGTCGTACCCGGGGCACTATAAGGACCGGTCTGCAGAATCTGTTGCAAAACACTTCTGTACTAACCACAAGTCTAATGGGTAAGTCCTACCTGGAGGTATGAATTGTACCAACTTGAAGCACCATAGTGGAGGGGGCAAGGGGCAACCTGCGGGTGACTTGTACCGACGAGGCTCAAGGGGGGTATGGTGTTGGTCCGATGCGTCGGGGCACCATATGAAACCTATAAGAGGGTGTTATCAAATTGGTGCATTCCATGCTAAAGGTTTTGGCACGAGTTCCCGTGGTATGGGTCATCTCGTTACACTTTGGTGTGAGGGATGAGTGTGTGTCTTGTGGGTACAGTAGTACACCTCTGATCAGAGTATAATTTTTTCGAAATCCGTGCCCACGGTCAAGGGTGGGTTGCGTGACTTCTCGCAATTAGTTTCTTATTGATTGAATGATCGTATGATTCATGGCATGTAAGGACTGTTGAGCGAGGGTGGGCTGACTGTACCCCTCCAGTTAGAAGATGATGCACTACACATGTTAAATTTTTCGTACTAATAATTTGCTCACATTAAATGGTTTACAAATATGCTTTTCTGCAAAAGTAGCCACTACCTTCCTTGTTACTGCTCTGCATTATACTTGCATTCGGTGGCTTGCTGAGTATGATTGTACTTACCCCCATTGACTTACACCACCAGAGGCCGTCTACTACGAGGAGGATGAAGGTCTGGAGTAGCGATCCAGTCAAGGCGAGACTGGAAGGAGGCGTTCATCTAGGACATTTATTTTTTTAGTTTCTCTTTGATTTAACACTTTTTTAATAATATGGTCTACGAGCCATGAATGTTTGGCGTATTGTACGCAGTCGTGTGATGAACATCTTGTTTTATTGATTTTCTATGGAATTTCAATAAAGTCCCGATTTTATTAAATTGGGGCATTACAAATAATAAAATCAAGCAGATGGAGGGCTTTTTAATCCATGAGTTGGTTGATGGTTTGAGAGAGTTGATAATAGAGAAGGGGAATCTTAGAAGGAAAATTGCTCGGCAAATGACAAATGGAATTTTGCCTGGTGTCATCAAGGACCTGAATACAATTAGCCAGAACCTACAAGTGGTCAAGGTGGCAGTTAGTGATGATGACTTTGTTGAGGTGATAATAGTTGATCAATTCAACAACCATAAAAGGCATACAATAGATTTGTCCAGTAAGAAATGCTCATGTAGGGAGTGGTAGTTGACTGAAAAACCATGCAAGCATGCCTTAGCTTGGATTTTATCCAACAGAGGGCTCACGATTGAAGATTTTGCCCATAAATACTACTTTGTTGTTAGGTTCAAAGTTCCCCATGCAACCAGAATTGAACCCATGCGAGACAGGTCACAATGGCTAGAGGTAATATACTAAGTTTGCATTTATTTTTGTAACTTATGGTTAATGGTACTTGACTTGTGTTTTTGGTCTACTAAGGTGAATCTTGGCTTTAAAGTCCATCCTCTACTCTTGGGAAGGTTGGCAGGAAGACCTAGGATCCAAAGGATTAGATGTTGTTTCGAGATAAATGCAACAAAAAAGAAGGTGAAATACAAGAGATGTGGTTGTTTTCGACACTTCACTAAGACATATAAGAATGCTATGCAGGGAGAAGTTACACAAGCTGAGACATCCCCCAGGAGGTAAACTGATGTGGTCACATTGATTCATATGTGTTCTCACAATTGATGTTGATTGTTTTTACTTGGTGGTCATGTAGGCAAGATGAGGCAGGTCTATCACAAGTCTCCAAAAAGAAGAAGGCAACACCAAAACCAAAGAAGACCCCAGTGAAGAAGAATCTCAAGAAAGCTGCAAGATGTAGCTACTGGATCTCTTGATCCTAGTTTCCTATAGTACTGTTAACGACTAAATTAGGAGTATTTTGTTGATGGTTTGTGACTGACCAAAATTAGGAGTATTTTGTTGATGGTTTGCGAGTGACCAAAATTAGTAGTATTTTGTTGATGGTCTGTGACTATGCCTGGACCTTCCAGCATTTTGTTGATGGTCTATGACAAGTGACCACTATTATGTCTGAACCTGTGTATTTTGATTGATGATTGATGCCCCCTAATAATGGATGTGTTTAGAGACCCATATATTTAAGCACTTTGCTGTCAAAATGTCAAGTGACCACTTGATAATGGATGTATTTAAGCATTTTGTAAACCTGTCTATGACAATTGACCATCACAGAATTACACTTGGTTCACTATTGCTATCATAACAATCCAACATACAATTTTAAAGCTATTGCAACAATACATATTAAGTGACCACTACATAACCTTCCATAACAACAATACATATCAAGTGAGCACTACTTAACCTTCCATAACAACAATACATATCAAGTGACCACTACATAACCTACAATTAAAGCTATTGCAACAAGAAGCTGGGAAATACATTTGATAATCCTAATTTCTTGCTTCAGCTGGGTAATCTCATTATTCAACCGTGTAAGCTCGACCTGCAGTGGCTCAATTTCTTGCTTTAGCTGCCAATTATATAGCTCAACAAAAGACACATCCAATGAACGCAAGTAAGACTCATATTGCTCCTCACTCTTGATGAAACCGTAGGTTCTAGGATCTTTCTTGAAGAAATGATGAACCGACATTGAACACTTTTTTCACAAGTAAAAGTGTAGAGTCAACAAGGCATGAGTTTCACCTTAATGTTATTTGGACACTTGAAGAACAAGTGGTCATAGGAGTTATGCTTCTTGCTTCAGATTCTAATCAACGGAATGTGGCAGCGTGGATAGTCAACCAGCGACAGCTGCTTTCTGTTCCTTGCACTGGACGTACCGCTCCATCTCGATGATGATTTCATCTCATCGCCATTGGATGTTGCCGCTAGAGAAGACGCGACTGCGCTACATCGCCACACCGTCATCTCGTAGCCACGTCGTCGCCTCGTCGCCCTAATCGTCGCCAAACCCTAGCCTAGGTGCGTGGTCGTCTCGTCGCCCCAATCGCTGCCAAACCCAGTCTAGGTGTGTGGTCTATCCATAGGGATGTGTCAATTCAATTGGAATGGGGAAGATGGAATTGTATACGAGGAAAAAATGGGAAATACGAAAGTACGGTAGAGCTGACAGTGGGCCCATGGTCAACACGGCGTACAAAATGGCATTGTGGAGATAAACGAGGAGTTACGATGGCATGTATCCAAATAGACGAATTGTAGTGAAGGTGATATTGGTGATCCATCCCTAAAGGTTCACAATAGTGATGGGTATCAAGTACTCCGAGTCATGAAAGTTGACATGTTGGGCGCGGTGCGGACTTGGAGAGACCCTTTTTACCCATTACTAATGATAAAACTTTACTGACATGATAAGAGCGATGGGGACATAACCGTCACTAATGTACGTTTACGAGATAGTGTGGCTTATGTTAGTTTTAAGATATCTGGGAGGAGAGGGGGATCGAGTCCCTCTCCCTCCCAACAACTCAGACTCAGCTAACAAATCCTCTTGGACTGTAGCCCCTGGTCGGGGACACCCCAACCGACTAAGGTGAAGGGGCCCTTACCACATAGTGCGATGAAAATAGAGGAAGTGGGCTGGTGCGTGAACCTCAAGGTTCACCGCCACCCTTGCTCCCAACACCATGGAAACCTTAACCGGTCCTTAGAGCGTTGAAGCGGCAGGAAGCTCCCTCGCCTCTGCACTGACTTCATCCTCGCCGATCTACCTCTTCACGGCGCAAAAGCCATAGCGAGCCTATCCCGTCAAAGCCTGAAGGTACACTCATCTACTTCCCTTTCTGTTTTGCACTAAGGGCTTATGCCATGTTCTATGTTAATCCCCTAAGTGACCCCTGCTAGTTCTAGACCCTAGATGATCACCTAAGAAATCTCTATCAATTGTATCAGAGCCTGAGCTAGGGTTCTAGACTAGTTAGGGGTAAGAGTGGTGTCAGATCCTCTTGACTCGACACCGATCACCGCACTAAGAACCCGTAAGAACCCCTGTCAAGAACCCCTTAAGATCCTCGTAGTTAGCTCTCTATTGAACCCATAGAAACTGCTAAGAAATCCCCGCACAAGGGAATAACCTAAGAACATAAGTTTAGGGTTCGGGTAAGAGCAAATCAACCCTAAGACATACCATTAGATCCTTGTTAAGAAAAACCCAAACCATCCCTTAGAAAACACATAGATAACCTAAGAGGATGGGGCTAAGGATTCGACAAAATCAAAAAAGAGGGAGGAATATAAAGGGTTAGGGTACTTACCTGATGTCGCCGCTAGTCAGGCCGAGGACGTGCTCTCAGATAGAGAGTCAAAATGGAGCAGACCGCTAGGAATTGTTGCATGAGCATAAAATACCTAACTATAAAGGTCAAAATGGCTGGACATCGGAGACATGGAATAAAATTGTGAAGGAGTTCCACGATAGAAAGAAGTATGCAACTTTTACGAAGGCTCAAATCTAATAGAAAAAAGGAGTTAAAAGAGAGTATCGAATGTTGAAGGGGGCTAGAAAACAAAGTAGGTCTTCTTGGAACAATGATAGATTCATGATTGAGGCCGAACCTATGGTTTGGAACAACATAATCATCGTATGATTCTTTAAACCTTAGTTGATTCATGTTGTGCTTTTGGAACAACAATAAATCCATGTTGTTTTTGTTTTTGTGCAGTCATTTCACAAAATTAAAAGGTTTTGTTACAAATTATTTCCGTTATTTGAGGCATTAGGAGAGTTGTATGATGGTTAGTTTCAATATCTAACTATCTTCTTGCTTTGTGTAATCTTTCTATAACTATAACTAACTACATCTAACTTCCTTCTAAGTCATACTGCTAAAGGGACTTATAGCTTCACCTCTACGCAGCCATCACAACATCCAGTTATGACCCAGCTTGACAATACGACATATATCGGTGACAATGAGGCTACGTTTCCAGATGTAGAAGAAACTTTTGCTTATCAAGTGCAAGACAATGTTGGTACAAGGATGGATTTGATTGAAGAAGATGAAAATATTGGAAGTAATGAATATAGGGTAGAAAGAGATGTTGGTATAAGAAACAATAAAGTAGAAAAGGACCAAAGAGACAGAAGAATGGTGGTAACATAGAAATATTATTAGAGAAATGCATCGATATGAGAAGCAAATAGGCTGAGGGTGAAGCTGCAGAATTAGCTAAAGAGAAAGAGGCTGCCCAAGTTAACAATTTTCAATTAAGAATTGCATATCTGTTGTCAACTCAATGGAATTGACACAAGAGGAAAAATCCAAGGCTTATAATTTCTTTAAAGATGTTGATAACACGGAGATTTTTCTGAGTGCTTGTGAGGGAGATAGAGAATCTGCTTTGATTTGGTTAAAAAATGAAATGACTTAGCAGGTAACAATTAAGAAATGGTTTTGATTTGTTGTCTTCTATTTTTCTGATATTTTTTTGTTTTTGTGAAGTGTTGGAGCCTTGAGTGCAGTACAAAGATGGCAAATATATATTAGAGAAGAACTTGATGTTGAAAGAAGGATGGTAGTTGGAACATTGCTGAACTACTAAGTCTAAAAATATAGGCATTTGAAACTTGTAAAATGTTGCTGACATTGACTGTCAATTCCTTGAAAATCTATTATGTAGTGAGGACCATCGTCATGAAACATTGGTTGAACTACTAACTGGAAGTAGTACTGATAGTGGCACTTTGTCAAAGTAGAAATGTCTCCATTTGGTTCAATTTTCTATTATGGAAGACTTCTTTGACATATGGCAGGAAACACTTGCTAAGAAGTCATTACCTAGTCATTTCATCCATGTTGAATCTAACTTTTCAGAGTATAGTCTTTCAGATCACTATTCCTTCCAGCACACTACAGTTCATTACGCAACTTGTTTGCAACAACTCATGGCTGTTGTGACCGTGCGGGGCTAGATCTACAGACGACGAAACAAATCTATGGTTGTTGTGAGGGTTAGATTTACATATAGAAATTTAATAAGTTTGTTGGGTGCCCTCCTCGATCTTCTAGACTTTCTTATTTGTCTTTTTCTTGTCATTTTAATTCAGTTTTGATGAATGTTTGCACCATATCATATAAACCACAAAGTTATTTAATCCCAGTCCAAAGAACACATAATTCAAGGAAGGGATTTAATCCCCATAGGGAATCAATATAGGGAGGGATTGAGTGACATTGGAGGGATCCACTCAATCCCTTCTGGGATAGAATCCCCTTTGAGATTAAATCTCACCCAACCGAATAGGACCTTAAACAATGAAGTTCTGATTTAGTCTTGTACTAGCCCATTAAGCATAGTAACCCTTCTGTTTTCTGAAAATAAATAAACCTTAGAAAGTTCTAGGGAATCCATTTTAGCTCTGAATGACTCCTTTCCAGAACCCAAAATACTTATAATAATTCTAAGTTTAGTTTGGTACTGTTTCAATATATTTTTAGTATTTTCTTGCTTGTTTTATTTATTACATGTATGATTGACGCATAGTCGTCGACGTCAAAGAAGCTCAAGACAATTCCATTGAAGACCCGGATTACATTTTTAAAGCAAGGCAAGTCTTCCTTTGACCATTCTTGATCCTATTGTATTGATTGTGATGTTCTACAAATTTATGTGTGCATGATTAGGTTGAGCACTTGCGTACACTATATAATAGTCAATTGCTTGAGCAATTATGACAACTAAAACCTACACTTATCACAAGCCCTCTTGTAATTGAATACCATGTTTTACCTTATCGCTTTAAAATTTATTTTTACATCCATGAATTACTTTATTCTTTTAATAGCTTTTAGCACAATTCTTATCATATGGGTGCACTACACATACACTTACACACTTATATCAAAACATGACAAATATATGTAGATTGGGTGATGATGAAGTGATTTTGCAAATGTGTTGTGTGAATTGAAATTGTGTGTATTATAAAGAATATTAAGGACCGATTCCTTGGGAAAGCATGAGCACAACATCGTGTAATCTTGTGGGTATGTGAGAGATGCCCCTGGGCTAGTACTTAGTGGGTTTATGATAGCCCGGCTGCCGATGGGTATGGAATCACCGAGTGACTCGTGGTATTACTTGAAAAGTCTGTAATGGGCGTGAGATTGTGGTTGTGATTTGAGGAGTTAGAAGTGGAGTACCCGTGTGATTGATAGGGAAGAAGAAAGAAGGCGTACTTTTCTGATCCTTGACTGTAAATCTATCTAGGTGGTAGTGGGGTATCCTAGGTTTGCTTTAAAAAGTCTGTCTCGAACCTCCTTGCCTAGCTAGCATGGAGTAAAGTTTGAGTCGTAATTAAGGGTAAAGTGTGCACCTTCAGCTGAAGTATGATCTGTTCGAACAGTCGTACCCACGGATATGAACAAGTGATTTCATGTATCTTCCCTAGCGTAGTGTTTACTTGTTTTCAACTAAATGGGAAAAGGATGGTACATTACTAGAGTAATCCCTTGGGTATACGACTAGCTTTTGTGGTTGACAGATGTTCCTATGTGGAGAGGGAAGTCGAAAGACTTCATGAGTGATGTGAGATGTCAAAACTAGTTGAGCGTTATAATGAATTGGGATGAGAGGTTGATAATGAGAACGCTTCCCCGATGGATAGGTAAAGTAGTACCGAGATAATGATATAAGAGTTGTGATGTTGAGATGATAGTTATGACATGTGGAATTGATGGAATGATGTGACTTATGAAATTGATGGAATTGTTGTTGCAAAGCAATCCCGGATGGTGAGAATGCGAGAGTTGGTTTAACTTTTAAACTGTGAGGTTGAGACCTCTACCTGTGGGTATAAAGCACTTAGAATTTATAAATTGAATTCCTTTGTGAACCATAGCTATGTTATTAATCCCAAGTAATCCCTTTCTATTTTTCCCCTTATGTCATGTTGTATGTTAATTCCAAGTAATCCCTACTAGTTTTAGTTCTAGACCCTAGACGATCACCTAAGAAATCTCTATCAGCTTAGTGTGTACTTGGCCCATGGCCTCTTTATTTTACTTATTTAAAACTCGATCTCTTAGTCAAAGATTATTTTTAAAAAAAAAAAGATCGACCAAATAAACGTACATACTGATCGATTCATCGTTCTTGATCTCGTTGATAGTACTATATATATACGAAGGCAATCCGAAGTACCGTCCTCGCAATCTTTATATTTTATATTATTTGAACTAACCCAGCTATCTTCTGCTGAGTGAATTGCATTGATCGATCCATTATATATTATATATATCATCAAATTGCAGGGATCGAATTGAAGCCGTCATTTGCAACTTGCAGGAGCTAGCAGCTAGCTAGCTAATTATTAATGTTAATAATGTATGCACATCAACAAGTCGTTTTCAAGCACCTCCCCAAATCAACCCCTCCTGATCGATTAATAACTTGTGCTGAGCAATGACATGCATGATGCACAACAAGCACACACGACTTGCTCTAGCTAGCTAGCTGAGCTGATCGATCGATCGCCGATTGCATTAGCCAGCTGCATCATATCTAGCTTCCTGTCACGATCTACCGAATTGAAATGGACTCATCGGCCAAGGATATATGTGTACGCGCGTGTGACGATGCAGGGATTCTCGTCGCGATCATCAGTCGTCGCCGGCCGGCCGGCCAGCCAGCGATCAGCATCCATCGGCGTGATAATCGTGCTGCATGCATGCACGCATGCATTTCACGACGAGAGCTTGTACTGTTTCGGAATCAAATGGCGACGACGACTACGTATAGTACATTAGTACGTACAGGTACAGCCAGATCGATCGAGCTGCAGCTTGCTTGCTAGGTAGCTGCTGCTTCTTGACTACAGCCTGTTGCTGTTTCTTCAGCATTGCTTCTGCTGTGCTGCTGCAGCACACAGTTAAGCCTCGCTACAATGTCCTCAGCGGTGACGATGAACCCATCCTCCACCTGATAATTAAAGAGACAAATTAAACACAAACGAATAATATATCGGTTATGTTACGTACACTTTCGATTTCTTATATAAATTGTTTTAGCTAGTTTTTTTCTCGAAAAAGGCTGACTGAACACGCTCAACTTCGAAGTTGGGTGCTAAATTGATCACTCTCATTTCACCTGTTTTAGCTAGTATTCTCAATTCTTTCTTAAATATAAATCTTTTTCGAACTTCTATATATACACACTTTCATATATATCTTTTTCATGTTTGATATATCTTTTTTTCAAATAAATGGTATCCTTCTCGCAAATAAATGATTCACTTTTACAAAACGGGAAAAATAATATGGGTAACTAAGTCATATAAGTCGATTTATTAAAACGTGCGCACAAATCTAAAATGACTTATATAATTAATCAGATAGAGTAGTTGATATGAGAAAAGAGTAAGGGCCTTTTTGGATCCAAAGGGTTAAAACAAAGTGACTAAAATAGGAGCTAAAATTTTAGTCACTCTTGTTTGGATTCAAGGAGCTAAAAAAGGGTTAAAGCATTTATGATGAGTGGAGAGGAAGCATTTTAGCCCCTATTAGCTCCTTCTTAGGGGCTAATAGACTAAAAAAATTTAGCCTCTTTTTAGTTTGGATTTTTAGCCCTTAAAGTGACTAAATTTTAGCCCCGTTTGCTTTAACCCTAGATCCAAACACCCTCTAAAAATGTTCACTGCAAAGAAAATGAAAGTGCACATATATATTGCAGCTAGCGTTTCTTTTTGTGAAGGCTAAGTAATTAATACTGCTCCAAATACCACTCGACGAAATTTCAATCCTTCCTTTTAAAAAATCTCAATTCAAAACGTCTTTAATTAATTTGACTCCAATAAAAGCATTCTTTCTTTGTGAAAGAATCTCAATTAAAACGCCGTTAATTTGACGAAATTAAAATGAAAATTGGTGTTAATTACCTTTGCCATGATGGTTATGATTGCCGTGCAAGCCGGGAACGGCATGACATTGGTATGCGTGATGCCGAGGTGAAGCCCCTCGACCTCGCCGAGCAGCCTCACCAGCAACCCCTTGCCGTTCTCGCAGTGGATCCTCATCATCACGTTGCCATGCGAGATCTTCGCCTCGATCTCCGGCAGCGAGCTCCTGCCCTGCTTGCTGCTGCCGGTCGCCGCCGCCGCTGTGCACGACGACGGGCAGCCGTCCGATGCGGCGACGATGCACGGCTTCTTGTTGACGAGCACCGCCGACTCGACGCTCCTGCCGTTTTGGTCCTCGAGCCCACTGAGCTTTTCTTGCAGCTGCTTTACGTACCTCACTGCGTCAGAGAGAATCGTCGCCTTGTCCATCTGAGCGAATCAAAGCAGCCAAAAAGTGTTCAAAGATTGTGCGATAAATGGCTGGATTTTGGGCTTGGGGAGTTGGGATTTCGTACCTTCTTGAGGCCGGGGATGACGGTGGACAGCTCGATGAAGCGCTGGTTGATCTTCTCCCGGCGCTTCCGCTCCGCGATGATGTGTTCTTGCGCGTACGGCGCCGCTGATGACGAGGGGCCAGTTCTGGGGCCGCCGCCCTTCGCGGAGGCTCTCCTCGCCGGTGGTGACCCGGCCATCAGATCACGAGCGCCGCTGCCGTGGCCGTAGCTGTGGCTCGTTCTCGCGGAGGAGGCCACGGGGTTCGGCGTGGCGGCCTCGTTGCCAATGTTTTAAATGTCTGGCTAAGCTCCTTAGCGGCAAGTTTCTGAAAAAGCTATAAAGGCTATAGCCGGCTATAGCGGCGAGCTAAATCATTTAGCGGTTTGAGAAAAAAATATGTCATGCCTTCATTTGAACAACAATGATCATGCAAATATAATATCAATAATATAGATGAAGTGTTCAATACTTAAACATAATCTGGTAGTTCAATAACAACCAATATGCATGCAAAATTAACAATACTTGTAAAAGGCATTGAACCATCGTCTAACAAACTAACAAACATTAAGTTACAAAATAAAATTAATGAACCATGAAACATAAATTGATCTACACATACCCAAAATTATCTGAATCTGAAGTTGGATGCATTGAAATATTGTTTTAGCGGGCTAAATAAGGTTATTATTGTGTTTTTAGGCGGGCTAAATAAGGCTATTAGCGGTTAATTTCATTTAGAGCTAAACAATGCTTCTCTTAGCCTCAGACGTCCGCAAAGGCTATAGCCGGCTAAATAGCGGCTATTAGCCGGCTATTTAGAACATTGCTCGTTGCACGGCTGCGTCAAGGCCGACTTGAAGTTCCAGGTCATGGGCTGGAAGCTTCCGCCGCTCGGCGCCTGCGGCGGCGGCGCGCACCTGAGGGAGTTTGGCGACGTCGACCAGCCGTCTTGCTCCATGGCGGCGGCAGATGTGTAGCCGCCGCCGACCCCGCTGTCGGTATCGCCCGAGCTCCAGCTGTTGGTGGCGCGGTGCCCTTCGTGCACCGCTGGCTCCGGCGGGGCCATGCCGTTGTGCGACGCCGAGTCGCGGAGCACTTGCAGCGAAGGGAACGTGTGATCGGCGGCGCCGTCTGCGTATGCGCCGGCAGCCGTCGGCGAGTGCAGATGCTGCAGCGTGTCGATGGCCCACTCCATGAACAAGCTCGAGTCGTCCATGTCTCCGGAGAACTCTACCAATCTAGCCAGCAAGCTTGAGTACTACATAGACGAAACAATCACACACAAAAAAAAAATCAAACATATCAGCAGATTTTCCTCCGGCCAATGTCAATCAAGATGCAATCTTGCAAGCACGGTTCTTCCCAAGATTCCACGAGAAGAACTACATACACGCTGCTCTAAAACATCAAAGCAACTCAAATCAAAACATAGTTTTTTCGATATGTGGATTAGCGGAGCACTCCAAGTAATAATATAAGAAACCGCACCTACTTCGATGAAAACTATTTGGCTACTAGTGCCTGCAGCCTGCAGCCGGCAACAACCACAGAGATCATAACCATCCATCCATCAGAGCGCGCGGCAGGCCACAGCTAGCAATCAGCAAGAACAACAGTATCAGACTTGATACTTGTACAGATTATTGCAGCAGAGATCGATGAGACCGTGGCAGAGATCGGGGACAGCGAGCCGGAGACCAATCAAATTGAGCTCGTGAAACACATTATTATTGGATCGACCACGGCCGAGACAGTGGGACACCGGCCTACCTCTCACGAGTATCAGATCTTGCAAACAATGGACGACGTATATATAATATATATGGAAGAGAGAGTACGAAGCACACCACTGAGAATCAGCTGGTGGTTTGTGCTTGGACTAGATGCATGCCTAACCTCCTCTCCATATATACATATGGACACAAGAAGATTTCTCGCATATATTCCGTTCGCTTCTTTTATGGGATGTGTATATTTTTTTGGTTAAGTGGGAAGAATGGGATTTTTTTGGCCCTTGAGGAGGTGGTACACTAATAATTTGTTAAAAATATATTAGGAGGTACTCATGCACTAAAAATTTTAGGAACTTCTTGATCTAGCTAGGTCAAATCTCTATTCCGTGATGGGAAGTACCTTTCGCCAAGCAATACCATAATTAACGCATGAAATTAAGTTACTTTCTCCGTTTTATAATGATTATATTATAAGTAAATTTTTTACTTCATTCTCTACCTTATTTTTGACCAAATTATATATATATATATATATATATATATTACTACTTTCTGTTTTAAAGCATAGTAAGTTTTAAGTTTGAAAAATGTATTAAAAAATAATAAGAAGGCATACACCATTCTTGGAGTAGAGAAATAGTTGGGTGAAGTAATGAATAATCAGTTCAAGATAGTATGGATACTTCAAAAATAAAAAATATATTTTATAAATGCTATATTTATAATAAATTTTAATCTTTCAACCTTCTTATATTCTAGAACGGTCGAGAACGGAGAGAGAGTAAAAATATGTTATTAAAAATATTTTACAATAAATTTAATAAAACTAATTTAATATTATAATTGTTTGTTTATTTTTCTATAAAATTGTTCATATTTAATAATATGTCACTTATAAAAAGTTAAACAATTATAAGTATATGACTTGATACTTCTACATACAGATTGTACCACACATATATATATATACCTACTGGTGTACCTTACAATTAAGTGAGGAAATAGCCATTGTACCTGTGGAGTTAATGATTTGAAACAACAGAGAGAATATGTAGCGTGGGATGGGATGAAAAGGTAAACGAGCTAATATTTTTTGCTTAAGTTTTAACCAACAGCAAATGTCATTAAGATGTCATTTATGATACAACATGAGACTTTACCATATTGGTACTCTGGTAGCTAGTGTGCTGACTCATTAATTCTGACCAGAGTAAAGATAAATTAAGTGGAACATGGATGATTCCAGAGTATCTCTGGTAATTAATTAATTTTATTATTTCAGAATCAAAAGTTTTTTCTATTACTGCTTGAGCGCCTCGTATATACTCCATCCATTCCATATCATATCACGCAACAAAGTATCTAGAGAAATCCATGAATTAATAATTATGTTGTTGAATGTTGTTGATTAGTCGATGACCTAGCTAACGTGTGCATACAAATCTCTAAGCTAGGATTAGGCAGGATTTTTCTGTAAGAGATCCTGAAGAAATTACTCTGTTTTCAGTTAGTGTTCATTGTTTCAAAGCAACTCAAGTAATAATTAAATAATATTCTCTCATCACAAAATATAGTAAATTTTAGACTTGTATATATATATATATATATATATATATATATAAAGGTAGATAAAAAATTATATCACCTTTCTTGGGTAAGTGAGTATATATGGGCAGTAGTACTAGAATAATGAGTAATTAAATTTGAGGTACTATGAGTGTTTTTAAGATAAAAATTATATTCTACCTATATTTGGAAAAAATTAAGCCGTAAAATTTATTACATTTTTGGACCGACGGAGCAGAAGATGAACAGAACAGAACCCAAGCTGGGGCCACTCAAACTCAGCTTTAAGTGGACATGTAATTAAGTTGCTGTTTAAGTAGGCATATTTTCCAAAAAGGGATAGAACCTATATAGGTTTTCAATTTTTTAGTCAGATTAAAACATTTATAGCTATGTTATTGTAGTAAATCGGTACTAGAGACGCGCTGATATAGTTTTTTCTTATTTTAAAAGTTTTTGATTTTTAAATAAACCAACATTTATCTTGTATTTAAAATTGTACCTTTTCCCATGTCTTATTGTGTGGCACTATATTTTTCCGGCGTAACAATATTATCGAGCCATATTATGCTTGAATTTAACAGTGTCCAGAGAAGGACCCTATTTTGAAGAAAAAGTATTTGTTTTTTAGAGTAAGAAAAAATATTTGTAGGTTTATTTGAATTTAAATGTATGTTTATTTCAGTTTCTGACGGCTGCACGTACTTCTATTGAAATAAATGATCCAGAGAATATGAAAATAAACTAGAAAGAATCCGAAAACATCAAGTTTTGTAGATTCTCCAAAGTTCCATGATATATTTAAATTATTCAACTATTCAGACTAGTCAGATAGATACTCGGATCGGACCAACTAGCTAATAAAAATTTTCAGCTAAAACAAGCACCGTCAAGAGTTATTATTTAAAAGATACTAAAAATAAAATGATCCTCGATTCGATCGGAGGCTCGCTGGATTGAGTTATATTATAACCGAAATATGTCAAATTAAGATTATAGCCATGTGCCGATGTACATGTAGGTTAGCCCCGCAGTGATGTTCGTACATGCATGACTAATATTTATGCAGCATCTTTTCGTGTCGTGGAGATCACCGGACACGATTTCAGTTTATAATCAGCCTGTGACAACACAGTGCTAATTGCAGTCTTTCCTGTGCGTGCGTGCGTACGTGCCCGCGCCGGCCTCGTGCAATAATATTGTAATGCTAGTCATGTGATTGCTTCTGCTATCCAGAGTTATTATGTTAAAGACACCAACTATGCCAGATGAAATTTGTGCTTTTAATTTTGTTGTTCTGCTAGGTCACGTGCATAATAATTCCTAGAACACATGATGGATGAATTGATCTCTAGTCTTGTCGGCACGGTATCTCCGCGCTGGCAAGGTAGAGCTCCAATCCGACCTAATCTAATATAATTTTTTTTTGACTATTTTTGACTTTTAATTAGAAACTAACTAATTAACTCAAACTACAATTAAACTCTTAACCTTAAATCTACCATAATTTTAATAGAGTCTTGAGCGCTACACGACCTAGTGATACTATTCACGATTCACGTGAATAGTACCATGTGAATATTGTTCACGGACTAAGCCCAAAACCCTAACTATTACATGTTACATAGAAAAGGAGGATGATATAACATTGTCGATCTGTTTTTTGAGCGGTGGATATTCGTAGCCATGTTCGGCCATTGACCATGCACTAAGTTTGACCTAGATTAATTGCCTCGTTCACCGACTTTAGTAAGTAGCAACTAGGAGAAAATTAGCAGAGTATCTAATTGTATGCACAGTAATTTAGTAGTTTATTTCATTGGAAAATGCGTGATTTTTTTGTCACGGTTTCCCAATATACAAAGTGCAATGGAGGTAAATCTTTCCTAAGTTGTTGACACGTATATTTGTTTCCTATATTTGTGTATTTCTGTTAAAGACAGTACGTCATTACGAACGGTGTTACAAATGACTTGTGTTAAGTCGATCTGTTCTTCACGTCTATCCGGAGAGCTTCAGATTCTCACAATCAGCCGGTAAATATCTATCTAGCTGACGAGAATTAAAAAAACTATCATTAATTTATAGATTACGTAACTATTGAGTTTTACTATCTAAATAAAAAAAACTACACTTGTTTTAGGAGTTTCGGATTTTAGAAACATTTACAATATATGGCGTGGTCCATGATTGACGGGGTGTTTGGATCAGGGGCTAAAATTTTAGCCCATGTCACATCCAATGTTTAAATACTATTTTGGAGTATTAAATGTAGACTATTTACAAAACTCATTCATAATCGGAGGATTATTCACGAGACGAATCTAATGAGCCTAATCTACAATTATTTTTATAATTAGTTCACATTTAGTACTTCAAATTAATGTCGAAACATCCGATGTGACACGAGCTAAAATTTAGCCCCTGAATCCAAACACCTCCTGACATAGGTTGCTAGCTGCGCCTCCTGCCCTCCACATGCATTTACACCTTTCGGGGCAAAAAGCTTCAGATTCCTTGTTAAAACCATGTGCCATGCCTGTGAATTACTTCCTAATAATCTGCCACATCTTAATTAATTTAAACCATTAATTTCCATACACCAATTATATATATGTGGTGTAAAATTCTGAAAGGCTGGCCGATCTGATCTGTCTGAGCTCTTTGCTCCCTAGAATATCTGTAACCTAAAACCATAGCTGCAATTAACGGTGGTTTTTAGTCCTCAAGCGGAAGTACTGTGAGCTGAGGTGTAGTACACTTTTATTGTTAGTTTTTATTACGTTTTGATGGATGCCAAAATTAACATAAAAATAATATTCCCTTAAATTCATCCAAATTTAATCATCACCCACACGTAGTTGTGATACACAAATAAAAGAGAAAATTATCGTTCCAAAAACTATTTAATATATACAAAGATTAAGGAGGTGTACGTGGCTCACATAACAAAGGATGTATAACGTTTTTTGCATGCTAAACTCTTTGGAACTTTTAGTCATGCATCCATCATATATACAACCATGCATCAATTACTCAACAATTACGCACAAATCAATCTTAAATAATTTATTTTTGCTTAGCTCTAATCAAACTCAGATAAAGAGAGTACAATGGTATCCCATAGTAACTTCTCAGGAATCATAAAAAAAATAAAACAAAGTCTCTACCTATAAGCATCATAAGTCTCTGATGCCATAAATTGACATGGATGGTAAGCTCCAAATTAACATGCATGTCTATGCATATAAATTGAATTTGTGTGGTCCAATATTTAAGTGAAATTTTCACTAGGAGTACTACAGTATAACAGCTTTGCTTCATATTGAGTGGACCTATATCTCCTGAATTAATACTGTCCATCGTATCAGCTGATAAACCAAGCTTAGCTTGCTCTCTTGAAGCTACGTACCCTATCTGAAGTTAGTGCTCAGATCACTGTGTGTGGACTAGTGAAGATGCTCTCATGAAGTTTGCTATAGTACATAGTTAGGTTAGATCTGAGGTAAAGGAGATATCTCAATAATGGGTTCTTTTCTGATGCATGATGTACATCTCTTCCCAATACAGTAATTTGTATTATTGAGGGGATATATAATTAATTAGTGATGACATTACAACTCTACTATAATGTTTTTATTAATAAGAACATAATATTGTGAAGTAACAAAAACATCTTAGTCTACGAAGTGAGACTATATATATATAAGGACAGTACCAACCCTCCTAACTGGTATGATTTGTTATGCCATCTAAAACCTGATGTGGCAAAAATATTATTAATTTAAGAGAGAGATTAGGAGAGAAAAAATAGAAGATAGATAATTAGATATAAATTTATTTTGAACAAACCGTCCAAACTACTGAGATGTCTAAAGAAAAGAGAGGTTAAGACATCACACAGGCACTATGGGTTATTAGAACTGTTTAAAGATACTAGTCAGAGGCGTGTGCTTTGCAATAGAATCTTATTTTATAATAGTTTTTTTATTTCCGCGCAAAATACATAAATTAAAAGACTAAAATATAAATACAATTTTCTTTTTCTAGTTTTTTATTTTCTTTTTTATTCTTTTTCCTTTTTTTCTTTTCCTCTTTTCTTCTTTCTTTCTCACGCAATGAAACCTGCTTGCGCGCATGCATGCACAGGGGGCCGGGCACGGTTGAGTGCACGTTCGCGCTTTGACGGGGCTGCACCGGTTTTTTTAGGGTGGTTGCACCGATTTTTTTAGGGTATAAGTTTTGATTGATTTTTTATGGGAAGTGAGAGGCGCGCTGCACGGGGAGGGAGACTGCGGACGGACGACCACTTGCCACTTTAATATAGTAGAGATATAAGTAAAGTTTTTTAATAAAATTAAAAAGGGTAAAAAGGAATCTTTTTTGATGGAGATATTAATGTGATGCATCTGCACGTACGTACGTCGATCATGCATATGCTTGGAGAAAATAAAAATGGCAGCAATAAAAGGCCACAGCTGCTGGACAACAAAAGTGCAAACGTATGTACGTGAAGTGAGGAACACGCATGTGCATCAGCGAGAATAGCAAAGGAAAAGCAGCTCAGTAGCTAGCTCCTTTCATTGGAACACATGCATATGGTTCCAGAAGAAACACATGAATAATGGAAAAAAAAGAGGATTAGAATTAATGGCATAGGCTGATAATTCGAATCAGGAATCCAAGACGTATGAAGAATGAAAATGTGTTAGACTTCTCCAATATTAATGTTGTGCATCAGTTTACTATGGAATTTTAGAAACCTCAAATCATTTGTTCCAAAGAGTATGGGTAGAAAGGATTAGAAGAATGTTTGGTTTGTAGAGTACACAAAGTAACTATGTCAAATTAAATAATGGTAATGCTAAATTTTTGTTAAGGTTAAAGACTGTGGGGTTGTGTTATTTCATTTGAGGACAAGTATGGTTTACAAGAATAGAAACTTATAGAATTGACCAAACATGTCATGGTTAGCTAACTTCCGTCGCCGCGCTTCCGTCGGCCAAAGGCCGACGGAAGTTGGCTTCTTCCGTCGGAAAAGGGCTAACTTCCGTCGGCTTTGGCCGACGGAAGTTGCCTGTTTTGTTGTAGTGCTTACTAAAACTTGGCCATACCAAAATTAAGTACAATTATAAACCATACCTGCAGACTAAACAAACCATATATTCTTCCAAATTTTAGTAGACCAAAATTTAAGTATAATTATAAACCATACCAGACTAAACAAACCATATATCAATACTACTCTAAAAGAAATTAGAGACGGTAAATCTGTACTTACTACTAGCTTCTTATTAACATATAGAACTTCCATCATAATCTATATTATTTTTAAAAAGGATATACTACTTTTTAAACCTAATTATGATTAATATTATTTTATAATATTTTAAATTATTTATATCATTTGTATTATGTTTTTTAATATATATTTTTCCGCATTATAATGCACCGGGACTCGATCAACAAGTTCACTGTTATAAACGACACCAAACTAAACAAACTATAGATTCCTCTAAAACTTTAGTAATATAAAAATTAGTACAATTACAAACGATACCAAACTAAACAAATCATACAATATTCCTCTGAAATTTACATGAAAAAATTGCTCCAATCCAGAGTAGGTAAAGATGGAGAGATGCCATGACACATGCACACGTGCAAAAAAAACAACAGAGAAGGAAAGGAAACGGCCGAGCCATATGACTGCACAAGCAAGGAGGGGAATTACACGCGCTGAATTGCAGTTACGATCGAATACACCTGAAATGTTTCATGCAATTCAAGGACCGCATGCAAGAATTATATTGCTCCTTTTTTGTATGCTAATGATCAGTCGCCAAGGACATCATAATTGATCGACCATCCATATATTCCAGATCTCATCGACCGGGTGATTTTAGTTAATTACAGTGATATATGAGTGATGAATCTAGCTAGAGTAAATCAGAATGAGATGTGGAATTAGGTTAATGTGTTTCAATTTAGAGCTATAGTAATTCAGCTTATAAAAATAAGCTAGGCTAAACTTGTTTATTGGATTGTTATAATAATATGTATTATATATTATAATAAGCTAGTATAATAAATTAATTTAAACTATTTATTTTAGTCTATGAAATTAAGTTAGATTATTATAATTTTTAAGGTGAAACAAGAGGCCGTGAACTGCAAGGGATATAAAATATTAGACCGAGGAATGTACATATATATATACATATGACAAACATGTAAAGATAATAGCTTAAAAAAATTTGTGTTACATCTTTGGACGGTGCACGGTAAGCCATTTTTGTTTTGATATAATTCAGGACAAGGTTGTCATATATATTTTATTAATTATTAAAACATAATTGCATGAGATTTTATCTTATAGATTTAATTATAATAAATATAACAATATCATAAATTGGATAAATAGTTTATAAAAATCATTTGAAGTTTAATTTCTAACCAAAATTAAACTCACTCGAACCGCAGATAGAAGAAACCACAACATCAAAACTAAAAATTGGATGGCTCTGAATCCTCCGATATACCAGTTTGGTAGAATCGCATCGTTCAACATTTTTTAAGAATATTCCACTTGAGACAGGTTAACCAAACCTGTTCGGTAACCATGACATAACGCGCGCGGTTACTGAACCAGCGAAGCACATATCACGGTAATCACATTTGAAATCGTCTAGCGAACTGATCTGAATTCAAATTTTGAAATATAAAATTTAATCAAATTTTTTCAGTAACCGTTATCGATCTCGAACTTTTCGGTAACCACAAAAACACGCGGCCAAATTCCACCCACACCTTTTGGCTTTCGCATGCATGCATGCATGTACCAAACATCACATCCTATTTGTATATGATATAATGATATGATGTAGCACACATGCATATTCATGTATGCAATTCTACCCTACGTCTGTAGAATAGCTATTCTACACCGACTACTTTCAGTAGTGGATTTTTTCAGTAGAATAACAATTGAGTACTACTTTTTTCAGTAATAGATTTCTCAGTAGAATAGATATGATACACCCGTGATGACATGCATATTCATGCATGCAATTCTACCTACGTGTGTAGAATAGTTATTCTACACCGACTAATTTTAGTAGTGGATTTTTTCAGTAGAATAACAATTGAGTACTACTTTTTTTCAGTAATAGATTTCTCAGTAGAATAGATATGATACACCCGTGATGTAGGATAACATTTGTATATATATATATATATATATATATATATATATATATCAGCTAGATAATATTGCAGTGTACCAGCAGTTGCTGCTCTTCGTTACGTTGTAATTAGCTTTGAAAGGGAGGGAGTACTGCTTTACCCGGCCCAACCAACAATATATGGCACTGCACAGCTTCCTTTCGTGACCATGCTAATAGCGTTAACTACGCATCATCTTCTAAACATACAAATGTAAGTGTGTGTATATGTGTACGTGTCAAGGGCGTACCTCTAGGGTAGTAGGAGGTCCTTTACTGCGTAGATCATAGCAGCAGGATATAGATTGGCACGGAGTTAATTTCTTGTCGAGCTACGTTGGAGAATGGAGAGACTTTAGAGAACCAAAGTAGAGATTGTAGACTAGTCTTTATTTCTTTCTTAATTATGTCCAAAAGGTTTACAACTATATTTATAAGTTCTAACAGATAAAACTAATTAACAAGGAATCCTACTCAAAATAGAAACCTAATCTTAACTAACAAAGAAACTATTCTTTAACTAATAAACAATCTACTCTAATAAGAAATCTGAATCTCTAGCATGAGCCGACTGGTCCTTGAATGGATCGAGGTTGTGGCTAGCCCAAGCCAGCCATGGCAGCTCATGACATCTCCCCCCCTTCTTTGAAGAACAGCTCATCCTCGAGCTGGCAGAGCAGGCGAGGTACTGTCGGCGTCTTCTAATGTGGTGGACTGGAGAAGCTTCTCTAGGAAACCCTATGACCCCTATGCAGAAAGGACATAGAGAGTGTACTAAAATCACAGGTGATCGCCTCGAGTGATGCTATAATTTGTTCCCACAACTAGGTCGTAGTCAACCCGGAGCAGTGCATAGAAATCTCCTTGGAATTCTTCATCGCCGATATTGAAAACAGTGTTGTGGCACACGCCTAGGCACGACATGTGCTCACCGGTGGCCAACTTGACATGCAAATGGTCGTGAGGGAGTCGATGTAGGGTTGTAAGATCGACTGCCTTCTCGGAGATGATGTTGTGGGTGGCACTCGAGTCGAGGAGGGCAAGAAGCGAGGTGCTACCCATTTGCGCATGCACTTGCATTATTTCACTTGGACGGACACTAGTGATGACGTGTAGAGCGATCTGTGGCTCGGTGTTCGTGTGGTCGGTTGGTGTGGAGTCGTCGTTGATGGCCAAGTTGAGGAGGAATATGCGCAGGCAAACCTTGTAGTGGCCAGGACCATATTTCTCATTGCAGTTGAAGTAGAGCCTAAGGCGATGACGTTCTTCCACCTCTGCCTAAAACAATCATTTTATCGGTCGTTTCGCCATTGTGACCGGTGTAGTCATAGAGGTCGATGGTGGGAACGACACTGGGAGTGCCAAGTGGGCCGGTGGTGTGGGCAGGAGGCTATGATCTTGATGTTGTGTTGTTGTTGGAGTCAGGGCCAGGGTGGTGACACACTGATTACGAATTCAGGAGCTTTGAGAATTGTCGCCACATTGGAGTTCCTTCATCCTTCTCGATTAGCATGTACCATAGTTGTGCGGCATCAAGAAGATTGTAGGAAGCCATCCATACTTTCTCTTCCTCTATGATGTGTTGTTGGTGGAAGTACGACTCACAACGGTTAATGAACGACAACGGGTTGCCCTTACCATCATACTTGGGGAAATCCATCTTTTGGAACCGCGACGGTCTATCATCAGGGCACACAGTTAGTGATGGCCGATTGAGTGGCAAGGGCGAGTTCTAGTATGCGGGGCGCTAGATTGCTTGTGAAGTACCGGTAGTCTTGGTATATAGGGTTTGGACGTCGGTCCCTAAAGTTTCGACGGTGGTGGAGAGATCTCGGAGCTGGGCCATTATAGCAGCCAAGGTTGCTTGGATGTTGACGAGATTAGACATGTTGATGATGTGGTTAGTGGCGGTGGGAGCGTGATGATTGGCGATGGTGGTGTGGGTGGATTGATAGGCGGCAGTGGTGGTGTGGTGATCGGCGGCAGTGGAGGCATAGTGATCGGCAGCGCCGGTGGTGTGGTAATCGACGGGCAGCGTGGCGAAGGATCTTATGGATATGACTCAAAATTAAAGTGTGCATGCATATAATCTAGCATAATGACCGCTAGTTAGGGTCTATTTGGATGGACTATTAATAATCGACTAATAGATAAAATTAATTGTTAGGTAGTTAACAATTAGTTTGTTAAAAACTAGTCCGCTTCTATTTGGATATTTTGGACTAATGGATAACTAAAGTCAATTTTACTCCTCCTATGATAATTGTGCGGTGCTACAATAGTCTAAAGGGACAAAATAGTCAAGGACTCGTATTAGCTTAAATTAGTTAACTTTTGTGAACTAATAGACTAACCATTAATTAGCTAGGAGCTAATAGTTAGTTTACCGAGGTTGTATTGTTTGGATAGAGTAAAACTATTTTTAGTTACTAACTATTAGTAAAATTCAAACGGGATCTTAGATTAGCCACCAACTGACATGTAATTAACTTAGTTGATTACACTACTCTATTTAGAACCCTAAATATTCGTTTTAAGACTGAAGACTAAATATGAAATTACTATTTTAGAGACAGGTCTTTAAGAGAACCGTCTATTAAAAAAATTCCGTAGACAGTCGATAGAAAAAAATAGCCGCTGTTTTTTAAAAATGAAAACTTTTCATATAAAGTTAAATGGAAAAAAATTATATGAAAGTTGTAGATCTCGACGAGATATACAACTTTGTAGTTAAAAGCTTTTCATTTGAGATGGTTTAGAGGCACAAATACTCGATTGAAGATTCAACTTAAAACACTATATATTCGTGAAATTTTAACTATTTCATAGGTGGTCGGACGGAGACAAGCTTTATCTACGAATTGTAGATCTCGATGATATATTGAACTTTTTAGTGAATTTTTAAAATTTTAAATTATTTATATTTCCAAATATGCATTTGAAGATTTAACGCCTGCGAGAGAAAATTACTTGTGCCGGCGATATTCTGAGAAGAATTTGTAGATTCTAAATTGAAAATATTGCTATCAAAAGTACTCATACGAATGCTATGCAACAGTTTGCATCGAATATTAATTACCCACTAATTTTCCTGTCCAATGTATGAATAATTAATTACCCACGAAAATGGTAGTTACACATTTTAGTCAGGCCCATATAGGCCGGCCATTCAGGCCCATATATGCCGGCCCATTCAGGCCCGGCCCATTTTAAACGAAATCTCACCAGAGCCCATGGGCCTTGCTTGACCCAGAAGCAGAAGCAACCCATTCTCCAATCGTCAGGCGCTTCTTCCCTCGCCTTGCGCTTCCGCCGGAGGCGGCGGGTTTTCTCAGAGTCAGATGGGGCTGCTCAGCAATCAGGAGAAGGGGGGTGCGCGTCCTCATGGTGTAGGTTCCCTTTGTCCTCGTTTTTTTCGGTTCGATTCTGTGGGCGCCCATGATTGGATTCGGATCTCTAGCGCTTGATCAGTTGGTGTCTTGGTTCGTTCTAGAGTTTACATGATTTTTCGTGTCTGATGCTATGTGGGGTCTATGGGTTCGCCTCAGGGGGTTGGACAGCTCCGGCAAGACGACGATAGTGCTCAAGATCAACGGGGAGGATACTAGTGTCATCAAGATCCGCCCCACCCTCGGCTTCAACATCAAGACCATCAGGTTCACAAGTATGAGTCCCCCCCTACCTCTTTTTGTTCAGCTAGCCTTTTATTTCTGCACTATGAATGATGCACATAACTCTCAAATGGAAGTGACACATTGCATCATTGATATAGTTTTGTGGCATCAGAAGTATGCTCGAACTCACAAGTCTGCATTTTATGCTTATATGACCTTTCAACTGATACAATGTAGTGAGC
This sequence comes from Zizania palustris, assembly GCA_019279435.1. NCBI lineage: Eukaryota > Viridiplantae > Streptophyta > Magnoliopsida > Poales > Poaceae > Zizania > Zizania palustris. The sequence continues at coordinate 47,987,508 of JAAALK010000286.1, read as the reverse complement.
ACCCACATGACAATAGTTTCTCTTTTTAAAAAATGTAATACATGGATCTTGGATTTATCCTTTTTGTCTATCAAAATGGTCTATAGGACATATTTTGGACAAAACCTTGCAGCAAGGGAGAAATTCAAGAATTCATATATACCCAGAGGCCAGAACAATATTAAAGTTTGTTAAATTGTGAAATAAAAAGGCATAGGATAGCGATCTGATTGTTCAGTTTTCCTGTTGCTCCATTCAAAACGGGAATCTTATGGTTTTGAAGGTATCAACATGCCAATTCACATTAAATTAGAAGAATGTACGAGAAATTACATGCAAGGAGCTAGATCCCTCAGCACAGCAAAAACTTAACTGAAGAGGCAGTTAGTACTGCACCTAATTTGAGTAGTACTGCAACTAATTAGAGTGAGTTATGGGCTTTGGTAAAGTAACCTATAAGGTTTTCCCCTGGATTGCATTTCTTCTGTCAGAAGGGCTGTAGTTTTTAGTGCATTGTGGTGTAGTCTCAACATAGCCCCTGGTAAAGGAGGGGACTGGGTTCCTTTCCCCTAAAAGGTTATGATAGGCTTGGCGTTGACAAGCCAATGAAAAACCTAGCCATTCAAGTAGAAATGAAACCTGAGTTTGGGTTTCAACTCTAGGCTATCCAAACTTGTTTGAGATTAAAAGGCTTTTAAGAAGAAGTGATGTAGTCACATTCTACTCACAACAAATGTAGATAAAAGTCTCATGTTCAGTGCAGCCCCTCATTGATGCATCAGCCAAAACACTAGGCATAACAATTACTGCAGCCTGCAGGTGGTAATCAATGAATAATAGTTGTTTTGTGATTGTGGCAGATACTCTTTGAACATATGGGATGTCGATGGACAGAAGACAATCCGATCTTACTGGAGCCTTGGAGGAATTACTTTGAGCAAACTGATGGGCTAGTTTGGGTGGTTGATAGTTCAGACATCAGGTGGCTTGACGATTGTCATGCTGAACTCCACAATCTCCTGTAAGAAGAGGTACTATTTCTGGGCCATCTAATGACAGTGACAAATTGTGTCCTTTGATGACTGCTGCTTAGTATGAAGTATGATTGTTCCTTTTCTATAGTTTTAAGATTATCTGTCTATAATCAAAAAGTGGATTGATTCTCTCCAATTGGACATTGTGCTCGAGGCATTGTGGACAAACTATGTTATTTAGCTTCTACATTTGACTTGTACCTCTATTTTTCAGCTTACTCTTGTTAGCTCGTAATGAACTTACTCTTGTCAACTTCTACATTTTGACTTGTACCTCTAAATAGACGTGCAATGTTTACTTAACTATTATGTTCATAGTTGAAATGCAGCACTGAAAACTAATCATCTATTCAGCATTTAGCTTTGCAGTTTCACCCTTTCTGAACCATATTCTTCAATGAGTGATGCTTTATACTTTTATTTGCCGGTGACTAGCAGGAGCTTCATTACTGATGTTTGCAAATAAGCAAGCATATTTCAGTCATCAGGATCTATCAAGCATTCTATGGGTCCCTTTGGTTTGGCTTTCGGGAGCGGCCTTTGCTTCCTGGAAGCCAAAAGCCAAACCAAATGGCATATTTTAAGTCAGCAGCTTTTAGTAAAAACAGTTTTTGGTGCAGTGAAAATGTGAAAGCTCCTCCAGACTTGTTTTCTGTGGCTTTTGGTTTCGTAACCATACAAAATTTTCTATAAGTTGACATTTCAAATTTCATACAACCATACAAAATTCAATAAGTTGACATTTCAAATTTCATACAACTATATAAAATTTCATAAATTGACATTTTAAATTTTATACAGCCGTACAAAATTTCATAAATTGAATTTTTTACATAACTCACAGCTTAAAGTAGTTTGTTTACAGCTGTTTCAGCCAAATGATTTTCAGATTTCTCACAGCTGACTTTCCACAACAGTTTTTCCACAGCCCACGGTAGCTTTTTCTCAGTCAGAGCTCAACTAAACACACCCTATATTGTACATGATTTTCTGCAAAATAAGCTTAGAACTCTAGAAGGACCTAGTAGTTTTCTGGTATACTTATTTTGCAATATTAGTTTACAGTTAATCACATTATTCCTTATTCTTGTCCTATGTTTCAAAAAAATGTTGAATATTCAGCAAAAGCTTCTTTTGACATTAAAATCCATTTGGGTACCCCAATAATACCTTAAGATATTTCTAGAGGGTCATAGTTGTCCATTAATGCTCCCTTGTGCATTATCTAAGAAGTCAGAACAGATGGAACTAAAATCAGAACCCATGAAACTCCACTGCATAACATGGCATAATCCATTGCATAATGGCTGAACTGATATCCTTGTAGAAGCAACTATGGTTGGATGAGGAAAAGAGTTGCTGTAACATCAAGTTACCTTGGAGCTTCATTTGTTTTATGAGCGTTACAAGGTTATGTGAGCCGCTTAATCTGAAATCTTACATTGTAGAAAGCGTTTGGCAAAACATCTCCCTGTGCATCCCAGTGGCCAGTGCGAATTGATTGTAGTGAATGGTATAGTTAGTTGGTATTTGTAACTTCTCACAGGGTAGCAATTGCCATTTACATAAGTCTAGAACGGCCATCCTTCCCCTGTGATACTTTTCGCAAACGTGCTCATCGAACGAACAATTTACAAGCTTCAGATCGTTTGGGGAGTCGTGCGACTTTTGAGAAAGCAATTGCTTTGCGTCACGGCAGAGAAAAAAGTTGAACAAACCGATATGCGAACAAAACTTGCTCACTCTTTTTTCCTTCAATATGATTTAACAGAGCGGATCGAAGCGGACACACGGTAAACATGACGGATTCAGGGACATAACTCTAAGCGATAGAGGCTACTCGAGCATATAGCCGAGAGCCACGGGGGGACACGCGAAACAAACGACCACGAGGTAGAAGATGATAAGATGAGATGGTAACTAGGATAACTGGCCACGAGGGGCCCCACCAATCAGTTCCTCCAGTTCCCGCCGGAGTCGTCACCGTACCCGCCACGGCTGCCACCGTAGCCGCGGCTGCCGCCGCCACCACCGTAGCCGCCGCCGCCTCCCTCGCGGCGCTGGCCGTAGCCGCCGCCACCACCTCCTCCGTAGCCGCCCTCACGACGCTGGCCGTAGCCGCCACCGCCACCACCGCCACCGCCGGAGCGGCGAGACTGGGCCTCGTTGACGGTGATGTTGCGGCCGTCAAGCTCCTTGCCGTTCATGCCCTCGATGGCGTCGCGCATCGACTGCTCGGAGGAGAAGGTGACGAAGCCGAAGCCACGGGACCTCCCCGTCTCCCTGTCGTTGATGATCTGCGCGCAAAACCACATAGAATTTAGATCTACACTAAAACAAAACATAAAACACCAAAACATCGTGCAAAAACCCTAGATCTACGACCCACGAAAGCATAGCAACACCAAAACCCTACAAAACCGTAAAAAGTCATAGATCGAAGCACAGATGAACCAAATAACGAATCAAATAAGCACAGATCTAGCCCCGGAACGAGACAACACGGCAACCAGACGAGAAACAAACCACCAAAAGATGGTCAAAACCCCCGAGAAATCGTGCGAAATGGAAAAAAGGAACGAACCTTGGAGTCGAGGATCTCGCCGTACGACGAGAAGGCGGACTCGAGGGAGCGGTCATCGGTGGCCCAGGCGAGGCCTCCGACGAAGCAGCGGAACTCAACATCCGACGCCGCCATCCTTCCCACTAAACCCTAGAACGAACCGGAACCAGGGGAACAAACGGTAAGAGGGGGAGGAGAAGCCAACCCACCTCAAGAAAGCACGGGAAGAAATGGTTGCCCTACCCCCCTCCTTTTATAGGCCGCGCTCGCCGTCCTGATCGGATCGGACGGCGCCCCGGGTGGAGCGGAGGATAAGGATCCCGAGGGCGAGATATTTTCCGCCGTCGTCATGGGCCCAAGATTTCTGGGCCGTCCGGCCCATCTCGGCCCGGTAGGGGCGGAACGCAACCCAAAAAACCTAGCTGACCTAGCCGCCGCCGCCCCCCTCGCGCACTAGCGTGGGACGAGCTGCGCGTGATTGGCTCAATCTGTTTGTGATATGGTCCCACGTGAGCACAAATTTCTAGGCGTTGTAACCTGTGGATGCAAATGCACGTTGGAATGCTGTGTCAGTGCTCATAGTTTTGAATTTTCGATATTTTATTATACTGTTTTTTACAAACTCTGGGTTGTTTCGATCGGGCTTAAAATTTTTATTTAGATTTTATTTTGTAGTATTAAATATAAATTATTTAAAAATACATTATAATTGGTGAATTATTCACGAGACAAATCTAATTAGTCTAATTGCGGCGTGATTTGACAATGTGATGCTACAATAAATATTTGCTAATTATGGATTAATTAGGCTTAATAAATTCGTCTCGTGAATTTTTTTTCGATTTTGCAATTATTTTTATAATTATTTCACGTTTAGTTCTTCAAATTAATGTACAAACATCCGACGTGACACAGGTTAAAATTTAACATTTTATTGGATCTCTGGAACAGTTATTTTACAGCGAGGTAAGATTTCTAATTAAATCTAAATTTCGAATATTTTACTATGGGTGATTGATTTCTAATATTTTATTATGGCTGATTGATTAGTAGAATGAAATAAAATAAATTCAGTTCTATTCCGTATGTGTGACATTCAATAGGTCCATAATCAATTCTGCATGCATGCGTATCTTTTTGATGGAAAGGATGGCTAAAAGATATTGTTTTAATTAATTTCTACAATTTTAAAAATAGAAACATATAAAGTGACACGACACCTTTTTAAAAAAAATATATATTTTGTCTACTCTATCATATTAATTAGTCTCCTTTTATATATATTTGCATTATTTTTAACCTAACTTAAAACTAATAGTTTAAATAAGATGCTATTTAAAAACTTTGATTTTATATCGTAAATGGCTTCTATAATATGAGATTATTGTGTTTTTAGTATAATAAAAATATTGTAATACACATATATTTCTTTTGTTTCGTATTTAATTGATAATATTGTTATTTAGAATATTTTTATCAATAGATGACATGGAAATACAAATAAGCTTGGAAAAAACTCGAAAATAAAGCTTTTCTACCAATAAGAATAGGAAGTGGTATATTTGGATAATAAGTTTTAATTTATACACAGTTTATGGCTAAGTCGTAAGTTGTATAATAGAGGGTCTCAATAACAATAGTCTCTTTTTATATTTTTCACATCTTTTTTCTTATCTCGACTTAGTCGGACTAGGGACGGCAATCATGTCCGATTATCCATTTACCTACGGGTAAAAACTCTAAAAAGTTATGTTTGTTCCTAATTTCATACTCATACCCATTAACCGTTTATATAATTATATATAAATAAAAATCATAGTGTTTGCGTAAAAAATTACGCTAACAGGTTTAAAGAACTAAGTGTTTAACAAACAAAGTGTCTGTTTAAGAAACCTATTCCAAGACTCCGAGATGAATAATAGCTTGAGATAGTTCGAAATGTATATTGAATATCTGAGTATTCGATACCCTTTACAGAGTGAAGAGGGGTATTTATAGATTGAATACATAGGGAAAAGACTTCTTTACCCTCTAATTACAACCGATTAAGAAGATAATGTTTAATATTCTTCATAGGGGTAAAAGAGTAAAAGACTAGTCTAATCAGTGATAAGATAAATCTTCTATCCTCGTTGGCAACACCCCTTCGGGTGAAGAGGCTTCGGAAGGCCCCATCACGCCGAAGCCTTGGCGGAGGTCTCCATTGTATAGGGCTCCGAATACAAAGGAGCCTTGATACTTTTAGGATCTTCGGAGACTACAACTTCTGACTTCGTTCCTTCTACTTGTATTGACATGGAAATGTCCTTGACTTCTAGAGAATGAAATATTTTCCCCAACACCTAGTTTCCTCTCTTCCTCCACCCCACCTTCTTTCTCGCCTCTCCGGCCACACTAATCCCCCTCTCTACGTCGCACCAAGTAAAAGGACACTCATGTTGTCTAGAGGGAGAGTCAATATGCGTTATGAAAAAATTCTTATAGAAATGGTTAGTTTGTAAAACTTCTTGGACCAGAAGTTCCGAGTCACCGAAGGTTTGCGGAACTTTTAGTGACCGAAAGTTCTAGTTGGGAACCAAAAATCCCGGTTGGGAACCAGAAGTTCCGGTTTGACCAGAAAACTAACAAATGTGAAATTTGATCTATCAAACAAAGTAAATGAATAGAAATGAGTGTAATGATGCTAGGAACAACTTTTGCACGAGAAAGAGTTCTAAAACTAAGCTAGCTATTAGATCAGGCAATATTAAGATTTGAGCTAGCAAGAACTACCCAAAGTCTATTCTTCAAGATTTTTTATAGAAATTCTATAAGAATAGAAAGTAAAAACAAATTGTTAGGAATATGCTTATGCAAGGAAACTATATCCATAGGATAGATTTAGAGATCGGGCTAAAACAAGCAATAAACATAATTAACTGATAAACTTTGAATCTAGTGGCCTCTAATGAGTTCTAGTTCAAACCAATTGTTCTTGTAAGTTCTAATAGGTATTATGAAGTTATCACATTCATCAATTACAGTCAAACAAGCACAAACACACATGGATCAGACTAAAATATGTATGAATATGATGAGTTAGTTCATGAACACGAAGAATACAATGAACACAAGTATATATTTTTTGGAGTTTGGATCCACTGATCCTTTCGTTGAGGGACCTTAATAGGTCGGGTCTCTTTCAATCCTTTTCCTCACCAAGCCTTAGCCAATGCTAAGCTTGGATTTCACTAGAGTTACTTCTTCCCTTCCGGAGATGAGGTAGAACATTCACAAGCTTTCCTGGGCACACCATAATTCTTGATTGCTAATGGACGACACCTTGTCGTCTAGGAGATCTTAATCTCCAAGAATAACAAACACAAATTTGATTTGCTTACTACGAACTCAAGTACTCAAGTATTGGAATGAATCTCACCCACTCTTTGTAACACCCCAAATTTCCAAAAAGGTAAAAGTGCAATTTAATTATATTTTCTGAAAAAGGAATTATTTTTTATTTTCCATAAAGCTGAAAAAGCCCAAATAAACAAAAATCTAGAGAAACCATCCAAACCAGGACCTGAGAAAATTTCTATATGATCCTAAGACCAAGACCTCTTTTTGAGAATTTTTACAATTTTTATCACTCTTGGAAGCAACCCAAATATTTTTAATCAAATTCAGCAATTATTTTTATTCAAAAATACATTTAAACATTAACGAGCCCATCTCCCCCTTTCTTCCTTCGCAGGCTGGCCCAGCCTACTCCATCCTGCGCCCCTCGCTAACAAGCGGGCCCCGCTCGCCAGCGTCTCCCCTCTCTCTCCGCGCGCGCACGCCCGAACCAGGCCCACCTGTTGGTGCCAACCCCCCCCCCCCCGACTGAGCCCGGCCCCACCCATCAGACTCGACCATTGCCATGCCCGCGCCCGCAGCCTCCCGCTGATAGTGACCCTCTCTCGTCAGCCTTCGTCTTCCTCGCACCGCCGCCCCCAAATCCCCCGGCTAAAACCCTAGCTCTGCGATCCCCTCGCTCCCGGCCCCCTTCCATAAAATTGACGCCGAATTAATGCTCCCCGTGATTCGCTGACCGTTTCCCCCAATAAACTGACGCGTAATCGTCCCAGAATCGCCGCGCGCATTCATGGCAAGGGCTCGCCGGAGTTTGGAAACCCCCCTCAGCTTTCCATATTTGCGCCTACCGTTTTTACTACCCGACGCCCTCTATTTAACCCCCAGCCACCACCGCGTTCAGCCCTCGCGTGCAATTGGACCAAACCCGAACCAAACGCTGGTGCTTCACTTTTTAACACCGCACCTCCGCCCAGACTCCAGCCACCGCTCACCGTTGCTGGAGACCTCCTCTATCGCCGCCTACTACACCGTCGTGATCGCCGTCGCCTCCCCTACCTCAGCTACCCCTCCTTCACCGACGAACCCCACCGGAGCCCCACCGCCGACGAGGACCCGAACGTCCTCGCCACCCACGCTCGACGCCAGCCACACTCCGACGGCCCCAAGACTCGCCACCGGTACCATCTTAACCACCACACCGTCCTGATCCCATTTTAGCCTTCAGAACCGGCCATCGGCCATCGCCATCACCGCTAGCCCATCACCATCACCGGAGAAGACGATCAACATGGGTAAAGTACCCGTGTCGTGTCGGATTCAACCGTGGTCGTGCGATCATGATCGGACGGTGGATATTAAATCGGTCGCTCGGTTTAATCTAACTCGCCGGATCTCAGCGAATCGGTATGTTTTAATCTGGATCGTCCGTTTCTATTTAGAACCCGTATTAAATCTGGGCCATCCATCGCGTACTGTTTCAATCTTTTAATCTCTGCCGTAGGTTTCCATTTAAACCGCTCGCCTCGCCCTCGCGCGTCCGATCACGATCCAATGTGATCCGTGATTTGGCTCATGTGCACAGTGCACAGGTTCACAGTGAACTCGGCTCACTGTGGACCGGCGACTGTTTTTGGTTTAAAATAAATTCAAGAAATTGTTTTAAACTTCAAAAAATCATAACTTGATCAATTTAACTCCAAATTTGACCATTCCAATTTTAGAAAATTTATATTTTTATTATATTCATATTTATGCAATAAAAATAGTAGGTTTGTTCTGAACTTTTTATTATTTATTAATGGGGAGTTTAAAATACATTATGAGGCACTTTTATTTTTTTTAGAAAATTCATAACTCCTTCAGAAATTATTTTAAAAATTCAAATAATAATTTCAGGAGAGTAATAACTTTATTTCCCTTAATTTACCCCAACTAAAACCTTTATGCTTGTGATGTGATTTTGGGTTGTTTAATTGAATATTTTATTTTATTTGTATCGAGAAGACTATGACGACGTCGAAGAACCAGAGTACTACTCGGAGGTTCCACCATCACCATTTGCCGAGCAAGGCAAGTCACCAAACTAATTTTTGAGCATATTGAACCTAGTTTTCTTAAAATATCGCTAAAACACATAGGTTATACATGCATTAGTCAAACTGAAAGCCTTACATTATATTTATTTAGATCCCCGACCTTGAAGTGAAAACCAAAGCCATGCTATTGAGCCTAAACTCTTTGTCACCATACTACTAGTATTATTAGATAGTGTCCAATGTATTGACACAACCGCTATAGGTTAAAAACGTGTCGTAGAAACTTGGGTTCTATTATATGATCCCTGTTATTCTCTCATCTCAAGAATTTTGTTGGTTATGGAGTTTTGGTTAAGTGTGTAAGCATGGTGGGTTCCGGGTGCAATCTAGGGCATTGGTCGGTAGCACCCGGGGCACTATAAGGACCGGTCTGTGGAATCTGTTGCAATACATTTCCGTACTAACCACAAGTCTAGTGGGTAAGTCCTAACTAAGGTATCGAGTGTTCCAACTCGAGGCACCACTTGGAGATGGGTCAAGCAGCACCTGCAGGTGGCTTGTATCGACGTGGCGCAAAAGGGGGTGCGATGTTAGCCCGGAGTGGCCGGGTGCGCCGACAAAACCTAGAGTGGGTGTTATCGGATTAGAGCATCTCATACGGAGGTTTTGGCATGAGTTCCCGTGGTATGAGTCATCTCGTCACACTTTGGTGTGTGGGATGAGTGTGTGCCTTGTGGGTACAGTAGTACACCTCTGATCAGAGTTTAAATCTTTTCGAAAAGTCGAGCCCACGGTCAAGGGCGGGCTGCGTGACTACTCGTAGTTAGTTTATATTTATGAGTGTTGCGTGATGACTTGGCATGTAAGGACTGTTGAGCGAGGAGGGAAACGTACTCCTCGAGTTAGATGATATTACATTATTCATGTTTATTATTTTGTATAATTAAATTTGACGATACTAAATGCTACAACTGAAAGATGTACTTTTCCGCACTTTAAATCATTATCATTCCTTTGTTATCACCCTGCATTATTATTGCATTCTCGGTGGCTTGTTGAGTACTTTTATACTCATACCCATTGGAGAAACACTTCAGAGTCTGCGTACTACGAGGAGGATGGTCTGGAGTAGCGACCTAGTCAAGAAAATGATCCTGAAGAAGATGTTTGTCATGTAGTTCTATTTTCATAGTTTCTCTCTAAATTTTATGCGTTTGTAATAATGTGGTCTGCGAACCGCGGATGATTGATCGTATGTACGTTAGTTGTCGCATGATGGATATCTTATTATTATTGTTTTTCTATGGAAATTCAATAAAGTTTCGATTTTGTAAAATCAGGGTGTTACACTCTTTCCCACAAATCTCTCAACCCAACTCACTAATCTTCACAAGATTTAATAAAATGTGGAGTGTGATGAACTCTAGAAGCTTTTGAATATCTAGAAAATAGGGGTGTTGAGCTTTCTCTTAAAAGAGAGGAAGAAGGGTTTATATAGCCCTCACCCTCGGCTAGCCATTGGAGGCAAAATTATATAGCAAAATTGGAAGTTCTGGCTCTAAATCAGAAGTTCCGGCAAAAAATAAATTCGAAATAGAGAGCCCCAATCTGGAACTTCCGAAATTCCTGGTAGTACTCTAGAAAACTGGTCATAACTTTTGACTCTGAAATCTGTTTTTGTTAATCATTGACATTTTGGAAAGCTTATTCAAAGGTCTATCTAACCTAACAAATAGGAAAGCTTAAAACCCTATGGAGAAAAAGGTTGTGACTTTGGTTTTCTCTCAAGATAGTAATAGGATAAAGCACTTTGAGCACCAAAACATATACAAACACATTAACTTTGTATCCCTCTTAATGATATGCCATTCATATACTTAAATTAAAGTATAAACAATTTATAATAATAGAAATACCCTCACAACATCTTGCTTCTTCATTATTGAGGGACGATAAAGTTGAAAATATTTCATCATTAGGATTATTCACCTACATAATACTAGTCGAACAGGTTAGTCTCAAAGAGAAGAGCAATGTTCACTTTGGATTTTGGTTTGATGTAGGTCAACATATGAAGTGTGGATGCTTTCATATATTTAAGCCTCTCCGACATCCTTCAACACATAAAGTTTGAATTTGCTCTTCTCTTTATCACTTATTGTATTCTTTGAATAATTGATACAGATCACCTGTAATTTCTTATGTACTTACATGGTTCATCGGTACAAAGTTTATACTCGTATTTCACCATCGCATTGGTCCTTCGATGCCAAGCCTTTGCTTGCCTTTACCCTTGCATGGTCCCTCGTAGGCAAGTATCACTTTCCCTTCACCGTCTTGCCATAAAAAACCGCTTTGTATCCTACATCTTCAATATGTTCACTTGACCCTCGTTAATCAATGATAAAAATCAGTTTTCCCTTCATGATTACTATTCTAATTTATTCTCAACATATAATGAAAGATGTAGATCACATTGTTTTTCATGATTAATATTCCACTTGATTCTCAATATATAATAAAAGGTATAAATCGCTTTGTTTAGGTTCTTGTCAATCATCAACTTTAGCTTACATTTATCATATACATCAATATATATTCAACAAGCTTCTTAATTCAAGGAAGATTGACTGAAAGACATGTGATCAAAACTTCCGGTTGAATATGACTTGAAATGCTACCAATCTTTTGATCAATATTTACTTGTTGATTCTCTACATATGAGCAATCAACCTTTTTGTTTGATATTGGAACTTAACATAACATACAAACTCATGATAATAGTTAGTCCCAACATTCATTATCATAAATCACCAAAACTCGACTGAGGTATTTCACCAAGCCACCAACCTCCTCCTCTTTGTGCCACAACATATCCCTCCTCTCGACGAGTCCACGCCACCCAACCTTCCCTCTCCTCTCTACACCACTCCAAACCCTCTCTCTCATCAGCGGCCCTGCTCCCTCTCATCATCCCTGCCACGCGCTGGCCCACGCATTCCCCGCCACGTGTCACGTCATCTCGACTGTTCCCCACCATGCCTCGTGCAGCATCAGCCCGTATGCTCTGAGTTGCACACCGTTGTGTGTTGCCCTGGACTAGCCCATGCGTTCCTCGGTGCACACCGACGTGTGCCATCATATGTGTTCCCTAGTGCAGCCCCTTCCTTCCTCTCTCAAAAGTCCGCTCCATCGATCGGTTTCATGGGTAAATGTGTATACTCGTGGGTATACGACGCCTACAGGCGATGGGTATTGGCATGGGTTTTTACCTGTTGGACTAATGAGTATGGGTACGTGTATGCACTACCCCAACCCGATTACCATCCCTAACCAAGACAAATATCCAAATAGTATTGTTGATAATAGTAGTCCAATAATCTTACCACAACTCTGGCGGCAACTACACAACCCCTTATTTGTTTCATTGGGCTATGACTCATGGTTAATTTTGCAATAAACCGATATATTTTATATTTTGTGGATATTAGGGATGACAACGGGTCTAAAACCCACGGGTTTGATGAAAACTCGCCCGTGAAGCAAACCTGCGAAATTCATACAAACCCAAATCCGCCAAACCTATGGGTTCTAAACTAAACCTAAACACGAACCTGTCGGGTACCCGAAACCCGATGAGTAACCCGCGGGGTCAATTTATACTCTACATGAATTATATTACAATATAAATATAATTAAAAAATCACAACAAATAGGAAATTATCACATTACCAATACATAATTTGAAATGATGGAATCACTCGATATATCTCAACATAACATTATCACGAGAAATGAATAGGAAATGTTATGAACTCTATAATTTTAAGTAATCGAGTAAACCCGCAAAATCCATAGGTTTAAATCTAAACCCGAATCCAGCCCAAAATTAAACGGATACCCAAACTCGTGAACCTGCGGACATAAAATTAAACTCAAACCCATGCCTATTAAGTCAGGTACCTACACCCACGGATAAAACTGTACGTTAAATAATGGATATGCTCTCATTCCTGTTTTGATACATGGCAGTTGACCGACCGACCGTCAAAAAATCTCTATGGATTTGCGGAGAGAGCAGGCTTCTTCACAATTCAAAACCAAGAAGTAGGTGGTAAAAAAATCCAGGAGAAAAAAAAAGATTATCAATTGTTTAGGTGTTGGAAACATTTCTTGCGGAAGAAAAATCGAAAAAACGAAGTGGAGAAGAAAAAAAAAACGTAAAAAGGTCCCACCGAGATTTGAACTCGGGTTACTAGATTCAGAGTCTAATGTCCTAACCGCTAGACCATGGGACCGCTAGTGACTACGAGGTCTGGTATTCTGTTATTATTGTCGTATGAGGCACAAAGCAAGAAATATATAAATTACAGGATCAACTTGTAACACCGGAGATGCATGTAATGACAAGAATAATATATATAATCATGCAATGCTTTGAACCCAACCATACATAACATGATATACATACCATGACAGCGAGAATAATCCGAATGCAATAAAACGATGGATTACATGTACAGGCCTGTATCATATGAAACACATGATTATACAAAACACCAATAGGATAGGATAGACATGAGAGGCGGCATGCGGTGAGAGGACTAAGGGTTTGTTTGTTTCAGCTTCTGACGGTTACAACTACTTCTAGAAGAATTTGATGCGGAAACAAACGATTTAGATTTTGAATTAAGATTGCGAGAATCAATAGCTACAGAATCTAAAAATGAACTAGAATTCAGAAGCTAGAAAACAGTAGCTACTCAGACTAGCTAGCTCCTGAGAATCTCTATCTGCTAGAAACCGAAACAAACGGATCCAAAATCCCAACTAAATATTTTCTAATACTCTTGTACAGTAGAAATAAATGCATGGTATGGTAGTAGCTAGGACGAATATTAATTCAGATGGAACACTGCACCGTACCCTTGCTATCGACTTGGTTTGGCAGACAAAACCATTTGTAATCTATGTGATCATCGCAAATAATGGCACATCATCTCCGCTTAAACATAGTGACGTGCCCTCTTCCTCAACACACTCGGCAAGTACAAACTCACCGATACGATCACGATAAAGATTTGATCTCGATCGGTTGATCAGTGAGATGTCGTCCTTGCCGAGGTTATTGAGGAAGAGGCCGTGTACTATTTGTTGCAATAGTAGCTAGTTGATATGAGATAGAGCCATAGAGGACGTTGCATTACTCCTCGACGTCGATCGATCGGCGGCAGCCTAGAGCTTGAGAGAAAGGAGGATCGATCACAAAATCGAACCAATCCGATCCCATGAAATTAAAGCGAGAATAAATGAATAATGGCAATGCATGAAACGTTGTTGGGTCACACGTTAGGTATATATATATATATATCGAGGCATACACTATTAATAGAATAATATATATCATCACTACTAATAGAATAGCATCGGTGGGGTAAGCACGAGTGGCGGCAATGCATTGAAACAATCTCAGCCAAATATAGAAGCATCGAATATGCTTTAGAAAATAAAGGTGATTTATCGCTTATATTGAGGGCGTTAATAAGCAAGCATGAAATCAGACGCAGCGTGTGCCACATACTTCCTCCGGTACACAAAAACAAATCGTTTTAGACATGATTTCATATACCAAGTAGCAATTAATTAGTGTGTATTTTTCATGTTTATCCCTATTAAATATAGTGCAATAGTAAACATAACATGAAAAATAAGAAAGAAGTAGTACTACTTGAGGGATATAGTTGTCCAAAATACACAATAAAATACAAACGACTTATTTTAGCAAACTCTTAATACAAACCTAAAACGACTTGTTTTTATGTATCGGAGGAAGTACATTGCATTGCAGCTTTGTAGACACGGTCTCAACGAATGCTCATCAGCGCAAGTTGGACCTGACCGTACTCGTACAAAACTTGGCAGCTAAAACATTTTTTTGTGAAAATTTGTCAGATGGGAGTTAGTGTAAGTTTACTTTAGATTTTTGTTACATTAACGTGGCACTTAGCGCCTGTAGCTCAGTGGATAGAGCGTCTGTTTCCTAAGCAGAAGGCCGTAGGTTCGACCCCTACCTGGCGCGTATTCTTTTTTATTTTTTCGGAACTCCCTCACGTGATGAACCATCAAGATCTATTTTGTTCGGATCAAATCTTCCAAAAAGAGGTGAAAAAGAAATATTAAAACATTCGACCACGATGGGACTCGAATATAAGCTCACTGTTTGAGAAACTTTTAACGGCTAAATTTCTAGTTCCTCAAACATTCTATTTTTTTCCCCAATATTGTCAAATACTCTGAGGTGCTTCTCAAAATATTAATCTCTCCAAACAGTCCCAGGTGCTCCATAAGGAGACTGTTTTGATACAACCGGTAGCTAATACATAGGAAATTACATCAAATAGATACAAGTAGTACATTACTTTACCAGGAAATAATGTTTATCAAAAGCGTGAAAAAAAGACTAGCTTATAATCAAATTCTATCACTATCAGCTCTAACCACATAGAAGTAAGCAGGTCCAGTGTGAAGTACGATTGCACCAGTGTACAATTGCATAAGATCTAGCACATAGCGGGGAAAAACCAGGATCCATGTTTCCAGAATACATCAGCAGGTAAAGTGAAAAGAAGAATAGTATGCTATTCCTTCTTGACAGCAATCTTGCTTCCAGACTTCACCGATGATGAGAAAAGCGGGGTAAACTTGTGCTGATTGATCACCATGAGCATAACAAAGATGTTTGCACCCAGGAACATGAGACCTGCAACCCAAAGCTGTATGAAGACGTTTCGGCCCTTGAATTCAAGCATGTACGCCCACATCAGCCAGTGCAGTTGGGACCCCATCCACACTAGTATACAGGCCAGACCCTTCCACTTCAGGTTTATGCCAGTCCAAGGGAGGATGAGGGGCAGCAGGCAAAAGAACCACACAAAGTATTGTGCTGTCATCACCTGCTTGACGGTAATCTTGACAGTCAATATTCAAGATATCACATTTTTAAAAATGAGATATGTGTGTGACAGTGAGACATCTTACCTTGTTAAATGCAACAAATGCAACAGTTTGGAGAAACATGCAGAATGGAAGATCTCTACAAAACCGTAGAATGAGTGCCAATTGCACGATTAACTGTGGCAGAAAAGAAGCGACCTTCTGTATACTGGAGAATCCTTGCTGATGATGCAGATATATGTGGTAGAAATATATCGAGAAGTTATGTCTCGGGTCAGTCCGAGAAAGATGGTAAAGTAGTGCTTCATTTAAGAAATCCCAGCCATAAAGATGGAAGAAAACACCAGTCCAGAGAAAGAACATAGATCCTGAGAGTAATCCAAACAGGATCACATTTCTTGTTACAAGGATTTGCAGAAAATTCCATAAACTGGCCAACAATGATGTTGGCTCTTCCACACTTGGATTGAATTTATCACTTTCTAAATGTTGCTTAGAAGTCCACTGTGTAAGAATAGGCCTTCCAGCATGACCAGCATAGCTTTTGCCAAGAATTATAACAAAAGGAATTGCATATATGATTGGGTATATTCTGAAGTGTACAATGAGACCATACCAGAATGCTGCCTGCAATACTCTACCTACAGTAGACAATCAAACTATAAGACATCCATAAAATTCTTTATTGTTTGTAATCTCTGTTTCTACAATTGACAGTAATATCAGTAAATTGCTCATAGTGTAATCCAAGTAAAACGCATGATTGCAGAGCAAAATAACCCATAAATTCTTGCAGGAAGTGCCAAATAAACTAGTACCTTAGCTTTTCGAACTTTGGTAAGACAAGCTCTGGTAGACATATAGACTAGTACAAAATCAGGCAGGAAACAAACTAATAAAATATAAGCATAAACTGCATTTTATTGCCTTTTGGAATAATTATATTCCAATGCTATGCTTGGTATGGAAGAACCAACAAACTAGTTATAATATACACACTAGTCCATAAAGCATTTAAATGATTATCACCCATAGCAATGTTACAAAGGTAGCAAAAATTGAATAGATAAGAAACAAGAGATTCAGAGCTCACACCATTCATCAAACATATTAGAATCCAGAGTATGACGGCGCAGACTATAGGCTCACAGTTTCCTCTTGTGCCAATGGTGAAGGTGAAGGGATTGAACAGCCAAGCTATAACGGACCAGATCCGAGTTCTATTAGGGACTCCACGTAGTTTCAGAATAGTATTGATGAACAACCCAACAAGCAAATCTGCAAAACAAAAAATACATGGCCATCTTGAAAATGTCATCTTGGTCCATTTGACATTGTCACAATAATATAATTTTTAATAATAAAAAGTGTCTAGCTCTAGACTGGTTATCTTCATGTCTTCTGGATGGTTCCACTTTTGGTTTATGATGTTATCACCGGCGGAGAATGATATTATGCACAATGATGCTACGCTTTTGGAATCGGTAGCTAGAGGTCTTTTATCACACATTGAATGGCATAGCTGATGAAATTGTTATAATCTTTCCTCATTATTTCAGCTGGTCATCTTTTAGAGGAAGTTGGGAGTTTGTCCCAACACCTTATGTCTTTTTCCCCATATTAGAACTCATTGTGTGCTTAACAGTAGAGGCCAGAGATGTAAATGATTTCCATTATCTTAAAAAAATCTTGAATATGTCACCATGATAATTATGGACACATAGATAGCTTCATATCATCCCGAGATCACAAATTGAAGATCCTATGGGTTCATTATCAAACTCTCTCTACTTAACCTAAGTGTTGTTTTGTGAAAAATAAAAACAAAGGTTACTGTCTTTCTGAGAACCTAAATGGCTATTGTGTGAATAGCAGCTTGTGTTCAATAGAGGCCATAGGCTAGAGTATATACCCATGTACAATATGCACAAAACCCCTTATACTTTGGGGATATTACACAAGACAATAAAGTAATATACATCTCTAACACCCCCCTCAAACTCATGGAGGATCAACCACACTGAGTTTGGAGAGATAGAACCTGTACTGAGCTGTAGTTTGTGCTTTCATGAAGAAATCAACCAATTGAAGCTCGGAAGTAACATAGTGAAGAGCAATCACCTCATCCTGAACCTAGGTCCGTGTGTAAGAAGCATCAACCCCAATATGTAATGTGGGGATGAACTTACCAGCATTAGTGCCCAACTGCCCACAACAGGCAATGACCAAGCCAGCAATCAAGCAGGATTGAGCATTGTTATCGTTAAGTTAGCTTTATCAGAATGATTAGATTGGTTTGCTTGTTAGTTAATTTGTTCCAAGAGTTTAGCTTAATTTGATAGGGTTGGAGCCTATCCTATATAAGGACTTGGATAATAAAAGGATAAGGAAGAATTTAGCCAAACTCTGTTTCTTCTCCTTCACCATGGCGACAGAGCAACGAGGGGCAGAACGCCCTCGACCTCCCTTCAGCCACGGTTACTCTATGTGTTCTACCCCGCAGAATCCACTGGCTGAGGCCAGTGACATCCTATCATTTTAAACAAAAAACAAAAGTTTGACAAATATGCATTTAATTCATACCAATACACCAAATATTGCAAAGTTTCAAGGGTATGGTACCACTATCACCATTCATAATTAACAGACAGAAGTGAGCAAAAGTAACCCAGGCACTTGAAGCTTTCTGCTTTCAGTTAGCAATATGCAATTATATTGTAAAAAAAGAAAAACAATGAAATCACCTCCAAGTTCTAATTTGTAAACATTACTTTTCTGAAAGAGAAATAGTAATATGACAGGGTTCAATGCAACTGGGATTTCCAGCTTAACAAAAACTGGCATTGAAACTAGAATTAAGCACTAACACCACATCCAATCCGTCATCTCTGAACAACCAAAACAACTACATATAACAGCAACAAACATGTAGCCAACCCTACAAACTAACACATCAGGAGGGAAAAGAACGCACAGCCAGGCCATCATTTCTCAACATTAGTGTCATATCACATAAATCTACCAGAAAAACAATTTAGCTACAAATAATTTTTAATAGAGTTCATCACTGGCCCTACGACAGCATGGTGCGAACAGCGGAGTTACCTGCGGCGGAGAAGAGGAGTTTGCCCCACGCGGGGTGGAGGAGAGAGTTGGGGAGGAGCAAGTAGGCGAGGAGCGGAGAGTATCGGTAGGTGGCGCGGGCGAAGGGGGATCTGCCGGCGGCGACGGAGGCGGCGGCGTCGGAGAAGACGAGGTAATCGACGTCAGTGTAGCGCACCTCAAGGTGAGCGTCCTGCCACTCCCATACACCATCAGGGAGATCCTGAGCGCAGCCGACGCCAGCAACACTCGCGGGAGCGTCAAGGCGGCGGAGGCCATCGGGGAGTCGCCGCCGGCCAGATCGCCGCCGCGGGGGATTCGCGGGGGCAGTTGAGTAATTAATTATCTTTTGGGCACCGAGGCGTGCGCGATCCCTTGGATTAGAATCCAACGGCCTGGATCTCTCTGCTCGCTGCAGATCAGGGGCCCCACACGTCAGGCTACCACCTCCGTCGTGTCACCTCGCCATCGGGGGGAGGAGGATTCCATCCGGTTCCCCTTCCTGCTCCCCGCGTGGCGCCGCCGAGCGCAACCATGGCGTCGCCGTCCATCTCCGCCGCTCTCCGCCACCCGCATCCTCCGCCCGGTGTCCGCCTCCTCCGCTTCCGCTCCTCAGGCGACCCCTGCCCGCCCTGTACCCTTCCATTCAGGTAATCCAATTGTGTTGGTAGGTCGCCATCCTCTGTTCGTTTTGAAGGCTTCGTTGACCTGCTCGCGCGTGCGTGAATAGATTCCTTGCTTCCCCAACCCTTCAAAGGAGAAGTGGAGAAAACGAATTCTCACTATAGTTGAATGATCTGTGCTAGAACCGATTAATATGGCGAATTGTGAACCACGGTTAGCCTGTGAGCTGGTTAAATTACTCATATGAAATGGGAAGAATGCTTGTTTAGTATGTTGCTTCCTTTCATCCTGTGCCATGTCCATTTTCATGTATATTTTGTCGGCAGTTAGGCCTCTAGTAGGAATGTGGGATTGCTTTTATCAAATGATCTATGGTGTTCATATCCTGCATGTGTTCTTGGTTAGGCAGGTCAGGTGGAGTGTCATTAAAAAAGGGCCATACATGCGCTGGTGTGGTATCAGCTACCAGGAGTCCTGGCTTGGGCAATGTGGAGAATCTGCGTGAGGTGTGCTGTTGCAAAGATGCCATGATCCTGATGTAGCTTAGCTGAATTTCTATGTCTTGGAGTTTGAGTTGATAAATTGTGTTATGTTCCTATCATGCTCTAGAGTCCAAGCTTGTCAAGGAGCTGGGGTATGAATGGACAGATTGATGATGATCATGATGTTCTTATAGAATGTAGGGATGTCCACAAATCCTTTGGTGACAAGAAGGTATTGAATGGTGTTAGCTTCAAGGTGAGTTATTTTCCAAGCGATCCTTTCCAGTAATCCACTCCATCATTGTCTGGTTTTGTGCATATGGGGCATTGTTTGGAATCAACTACTTGTGTGCTTAGATGCCTATTTAACTGCATCTTTGTATGCAATGCTGCTTCCAGAGTTTTATGTAGTTTATAAACAGTCAAAGAAAATTGGAAGTACCAATCAAATTGTCACCATTCTGTATTTCTGTTTCCTTGCTTCCCAAAGATTAGCCATAGATAGGTGTGCTTGGAAAACAGTTATTCATGTGCTTGAACCTTGATTTGTGGTTCTTATTTGATTTCAACTCTAGCCTACCCCAACTTGCTTGGGACTGAAAATCTATGTTATTGTTGTTGTTGTTGCTGCTTCCAAAAGATATTCCCACAAAGTAACCACTAGCTCTCCTACGTTGTTCATACTCACTAAGTCACCATTAACCAATCAATATGGCATCATCACTTAGTTGATTTGTATTCCTTTACAATATTATGTTTTCATTAATTTTTGCTCTAAGGTTTCAGTTATGGTTCTAATTATTATAATAATATATAGATTAGACATGGAGAAGCTCTTGGAATAATTGGTCCTTCAGGTACAGGAAAGTCAACTGTTTTGAAGGTTATGGCTGGGCTACTGGCTCCAGACAAGGTTGTCCTGTTTTCTTGATTATATATTTATATTTATTGCAACAATAGAATTTTAGGAGGTACGCATTTGTTGTTTTGGTGACTTTCATTCATTGAATTTGTTTTTAAAATCTGCAACAATGAGAAGGGCGATGTTATGATTTGTGGAAGAAAACGACATGGGTTAGTGAGCGATGAAGACATATCTGGTCTCCGAATTGGCTTGGTATACTTTCTGATTTACTTCAAAATGCGCTGAATAAATGCCATGATAATTTTCTCATCGAACTTTTCTCCAAAGTTCTGACATTTACTTTCCTATGCAGGTGTTTCAAAGTGCGGCTTTGTTTGATTCTCTCACAGTTCGTGAAAATGTTGGATTCCTTTTGTAAGAACAATTACCTTTCCAGAAAGTCTGCTGGGAGTGCTTAATTTACCAGTTTGTCCTAATCTCTGTTTCCTCTGTTCCTTGCCCTTAGATATGAAAATTCCAACATGCCTGAGGAGAGAATAGCTACACTAGTGACAGAAACATTGGGCGCAGTTGGCCTAAAAGTAAGCTAAGCTTTTGTTCTTTTCAAGTTAATGATAAGCCAACCGCATTACGGCAGGCAACACTTTTTTGTGATCATGCAAAGTTTATGTAGGAGGTAATTTAAGGGGCAGTTATAACTTGGATTATCAAAAGTACTAGCTTAGATATGATAAAAGGAGTGTTGAGATTTTTCTGCTAGTACTTATATTATAATAGAGGCTTGAGAGATTATAACCATCTACATATGCAGGGCGTTGAAGATCGAATGCCATCTGAATTGTCTGGTGGCATGAAAAAGCGTGTAGCTCTAGCTCGTTCCATAATATACGATGATACGAAGGAAACAATAGAGCCAGAGGTATCTTTTCACTCATTACGACTAAATTGCTGGAATAATTCGTGTCAAACAGCTTAGCTTGCTGTTTAGCTGTCTTGTCGAGTTTATGCTCAATGTTTTTTCATCGGCAGGTTCTTTTATATGATGAGCCTACAGCCGGACTGGACCCTATTGCATCCACTGTCGTTGAAGACCTTATACGCTCTGTACATGTGACAGGGAAAGATGCTCTTGGTAAGCCTGGAAAGATATCATCATATGTCGTCGTCACTCATCAGCATAGCACAATAAGAAGAGCCGTTGACAGGTAATGGCAAGCATTGTTTTTTTTTTCTGGTGTGAGTCTAACTTTATTGTCCATTGCTAAGCTGAGGCTCTTGTAATTTCCTTTCAGGTTGCTATTTCTCCACGAGGGAAAGGTAGTATGGGAAGGAATGACACAAGAGTTCACAACATCAACAAATCCTATTGTACAACAAGTAATGCACTGTGCCTGTGCCTCACAAGAACCTAGTAACCTACTACTATACTGATCGATTTTGCGCCTCACTCCGTTCCCGTTTGATGATTGCAGTTTGCATCTGGTAGCTTGGATGGACCAATACAGTACTTCTGAGGAATTGTTATCAAAGTGCTGCGTTGACTACTGAAATCTCCCTGTTATACGAGGCTATCTCCACATTATGCTCATCTAAAAGAGGCATCACAAAAAAAAGAGGATGCATCATGCATGATTAGTGACCTTGTGCAGGTCTGGAGGTTAGACTGTAGCATCTGCGCTGGCATTATTGGGCAGCTAATAGTTGTGTTAACACATAAGAACGTAACCCTAGCGATTTATTGGACCTTGTTAAGTGAAATAAATAGCAAGACGAGCTTGTAAAGTGCTACTGTTTGTTGGTCGACTGGTGTAAAATGTAACCCTGTTTGCAGTGGTTGGCTGTTAGCAGTAGCAACACTTTGAACGTACGTGTTATAGATAATAGATCTTGTATATTGATAAAGGCTGGTATCTGTTGCCAGATACAATTGATTGGTCGCATCATGTCATGGAATGATCATTTGCGATACTGATCTTGAACCTGAATTTTGAAAAATCAATATACATAGTGCTGGAATTTGAACGTTTCTGAGGATGGAAACATTTATGCCAATGCAGTTGAATCACTTTCACAGCGCCAGAAATTAGTAAACAGTTGCAAACCCGTCGATTATTGCGTGGCCTGAAAATGACCACTAAATCTGATTCCAATTGTGCCTCGCTGAACAGATCATTTCAATGCGTTTAAGGTTCAGCTTTAAAACAGCAGCATGGGTTGGCTCACAATCTATAAGCACGTGTTACCTTCTGGAATGGAATTGCAATCCTATTTCTGAAAACAACGTGTACACAGCACATTACTTTCAACTGTTGCGGCCTAGAACAGTTTGCACACAACATGCATGATTTCAAAGAAGAGCATACAATTATCTCCCAAGAAATACCATAGTACCATCTAACATTCACCATGCACATGTGATAAGAATAGATCCAGGTTTATATTATACCATCTGAAATGGTTTGAAAGATAAGTACAGTTCATAAAATTGAAACTAACAGGCAGTAACTGCTCATTTAGCTGGAGTAGGAACACTGAATAGCTCTCAACCAATTCATGAATGCTTTCAGATACACTACGATCTGATTGAGTATGTGTTATTGCGTCAGTTTAGGTTAAGAACAAAAAAAGGCAAACTACTGCCAGATTTAAAGTTTATTGGCCAGAAATTAATGTACAAAGTACAAACCACTGCTTCCTGGGGCTCATTTTGAGCATGTTCATAGAGGGATACCCAGTACCAACAATCATAGGCTGGTATTGGACCAGCTCCTCCCAACCCATAACCAAATAAAAACTGCTAAAAACAATCAGCTTGTAACAAGTGACTGAGTGAGAGCATTGTCATGTGCTTGCTGCCAAGTACAATCCTTGAGCCCACTAGTATAAATAAAACCATGAATTAGCGCACAGAACAATGTATAAGTGATCACAACGTTATGTTGAGCAATAGGAGTTACTATTACAAGTGTGTGATAACTTCTACTGTGACTTGATGATACACCAGTAGATCCAAGGTACAGTAGAATTTATACTTGCAGAAGTCTACATAGTTACATATTGAATAATGACTACGAAATTTTGACCATATAACAGCTACCATCGATACAAAATTAACTCCTCTCTTATTAAAATGACAAAATCCTTAAAGACAAGCAATTTCTGCAAGAAAAATTTGAAAATTAGCTTTTACTAATTAGGAGTCCTAAAAAGGGAATATTTGATGATTTAACACTCCTAAAAATGGGCTTCGATTATTTGCCACTTTGGCCCACTGTCATACACTCAGATGGTCCCACTTGTCATCCACACAAGTGGCAAATAATCAAAGTATACAAACTTTTTAGTGGCAAATCCTCAAATTTCCCCCTAAAAAGACCATCTAAAAGTGAGTTGATGTGCCTTTTCAATTTTACATTGTTTCAGCGAGCAAAACTATCAGTCACAGAAATGGAAGATGTGTGAATTATGTCTGGATTACAGTTTCAATATTACAGCATGCAAACAACAATTTCTACATGTGATGTCCCAGATGGCCTGCAAGGCCTTTTTAGCAACACTGTACTGCACACGTATCTCTATGGATACATATCACTGCAGAATGGATTCAACATGAACAACTGAGGAACAACCCAACGGAATGAGCCACCCAGAGTTTCAAAGTTATTCATCTACATCTCTGACATGGTAATATGACAATACAAGAACAAAGCTGTAGAGCATGAAAATCTAGACCAAAACCTAGATATAGCTTAAGGATGCAGCATTTCAATCTATAATATAGTCAATTAAAAAGAGCTACAAAAAGTGGCTAATAATTGAACAAACTGAGCACTCCATCCCATTTCCTCTGTCAGAGTCATGGAAACAAGCATCGTAACGCGTGAAATGGTGACAAGCTAAACGAAATCGAATCGGAGCGGAAGGGTGTTCACCGTATGAGGCGGTGGCCCGCTCTATGTCTGGCGGCGGAGGCGCTTCCGGAGCTTGCGTAGCTTGTGCTTGTTCATCTTGCGCTTCCGCTTCTTCTTCACGCTGTCCGCCCACACCTCGGCGCCCTCCCCGTCGCCGTCCACCACATCCTCCTCCTCCCATCTCGGGTCGAGGGATGGGTATATCTGGAGCCCGGGGTGGAAGGAGGAGAGGAGGTCGCGGAGATTCGGCGCCCAGGCCTGACTCGGGATCGGGTCTTCGAGGTGAGGCGCGGCGGCCGGGGCCTGTGGGGTTTGGTACGGGATGTGGGGGAGGAGCGGGATGGGGAGCGGCGGCTGCGGCGGCTGCGGCGGCTTGCGGAGACGGAGCAGCAGCCTGCGGAGCGGGGCGGCGGCGGCCATCGGAGATTCGCGAGGAGAAGCAGAAGCGGCACCGAACCAGCCAAGAGCGGCGAGGGTTTCTAAGCTTGGAGGTGGTTGGGCCGCCTGCCTCGCTAGGCCCTTAGGGCGCATGGGCCGGATAACGGGTGCGGCCTGGATCCGACCCAACTGCGAGCCATGCTTTCGCAATCCAGGTCCATCTCCGCCTCCGATTCAAGATTTCAAGCAGAGATCGTCTGAGCGAGCAAGAAATCAGCCAAGATTGGCCACGCATACTTGAACTACTTGCTGGACGTGATAGTTTAATTTGAATATTCATGGTGGTGGTTTTATAACATTGTTTTCTAGAATATCACATCAACTTTATAACTGAATAAAATGCACTCTCTTAGTAGAGAGTTTCATTTCACTATTTCCTAGGCTAACCAGTGTAATTAAATACAATTAGCTCTCATGAAATATCCTCTCTCTGATGAAACGATTTGACTCTCAATGGGTGTTTCATTTCGTTTCATCCGTCTTGAAAACGGGTTAGCATCATATCACGGTGATGACACTACTTTCTTCTCTTTCCTCATTAATTGAATGTCATGTCAACAAAAAATCTGATGTGACATGGTAATTAATACAATGAAACACCTCATGAAATCCCCATTGGAAATAGCCTAACCATGTATTAGACACGTTTGTTTGATCCAACCGTTCGTTTTTTATACATACGAAATTGTTTGCTACTGTCAAATATTTGTTTCAGATGTCTTAGAGGATGTTTGGTTTGAGAAACTAAATTTTAGTCCATATCACATCGAATGTTTAGATATTATTTTAGAGTATTAAATATAGACTATTTACAAAACTCATTCATAATCAGAGGATTATTTACAAGATGAATTTAATGAACCTAATTACTTCATGATTTGGCAATGTGATACTACAATAAACATTTGCTAATTATAGATTAATTAGATTTAATAAATTCATGTCGCGAATTATCCTCCGAATCTACAATTGTTTTTATAATTAGTTTATTTTTAGTCCTTCAATTTAATATCTAAACATCCGATGTGATACGAACTAAATTTTAGTCCGTGAAACCAAACACCCCCTTAATTTACTTCCGCTTTTGCTATGCATATTTCTTGTCGCTAATAGTAGCAGCATTCAGCTGATGTTTACCATCATCTTCAGCGTATTTCATGTTCCTGCATACAGTTGTGACGACACGTAGCAGTGAGTAGGGACTAGGGACTGTAAAACAACACAGAAGCAGGCAAGCAAAAATCCATCAGCAGCTACAGTTTACAAAACTATAAACATGGCGTCTTCCATATATTTCAAGGTATATCCGTATATATGACAATGAGAACAGAGTTTTCTTTTAACTAACGTAAACAAAAAGATTTACTCAGACGGCAAATGAATGCTCAACTGGACTTGCCATGTCCCCAGCATCGACGTGTCTACATTCACAACACAAAAAGTCAAACTTACCGAGATTGCAACAAAAGAAGCTTTGTTTATGAAAAAGATGTGAGTAAGTTGACACCCAATCTTATAAGAATTCCAATGTTTAGCTGTGACCACCTAAATCATATGATTTTCAAACAAATCCGGGCTACATGCCTTCTTCAGGAAAAAAAAAGAAGCTTTGTTCTAAAAATAATTCTTCTAGAGTTGCTAGGAGTTAGTCACTGCATAACCAGAGAGTAAACTTTTATTGGGAAGCCAGATGATGCCAATGTTATCCGGATTAGCACCGCACAGCAATATATGTTTCAAGGACTACATGTACAAATGTATTTCAAGAATAAAAAGTGTTCAGCAAAATTGTCAAACAGTATAACTGGACAAAAAGGGGAAGGGCAAGTTACATGTACTGATTTTAATCCAGAAAGCAACTGGAGTACAAGTAACAAGGGTGGATAATATATGGCTTACAAATTCTACTTGAGTATCAAAACAATCAGGGTTTAGTTCCAAAAGTGTGATGCCCCTGGGAAACTCGTCCCACGCTGCAAGCATAGATTAAACCAAGAAAAAGAAACCGTAGCAGAAACACATGCTACTATACCCAACAAACTTTGGAAATTATCTACTCACACAACATTAAGCTCAAAATTTGATGATGTAACTTCAAGCACTTTAGTAGGGACTAGAGAATGAGGATGTATACTGGGGGCAGACTGGCAGATGAACGAAGGGTGTGCCTGAAGTAGGCCGAGAATGTGGATTCTATATGGCTAAGAAAAACCACAAAATCAGGGAACCAACCCAACCTTACATTGAGAGAGGCAACAATAATCTTCTCTCTCTTTTCTTAGCAAGCTTTCTCTGACTCAAAATATACAGGCCGGCAGGTAGAAGAATACCGAGTGAGATAATAACAGCGGATAGCCAGAAGTGCCTGAAGTATAATGTCATGTATGATGATATTATCAGAAAGCAACACAGCAAGCCCCATGATACTGCTCCAATTATGTCACGCCTGCACAATGTAGAAGCAGAGCCATGTTTAGATCATTGAGATGGCAGTTGTATCTCATAGCAGAGCGACTAACAGGGTGTAAATCATTTTGGATGAATCTATTAGAGTATTAGGTTCTGAACTGACAGGCAAAATGATCATAATTCATAACAAGATAAAGTGATCAGCTAGCATATTTTGGTGTTCCTACTCAAGAAACAGCAAAACAAATTTAGCAGAACACGTTCTCAGAACCTTACTACTTATAAAGTGTGACCACTCATCAGAAATCAAGTAAACAAACAGGCATGACCATGGCAAGGCCTAGTTGAGTCTGAAATGCATTAGCAAGAGATCCTTCAAAAGTACCCGAATTTGTCATCTGAGGTGCCAGAAATTGGTACTTGGCAAGTTATAATTACTGGTACCCCTGGTACTTAGAACAAGCATGGTAAGAACTCCACCAAGAAAGTATTTTTGCTCCCTCAAACAAAAATCAAATACAGGTGAAGGGCACCTCAATATCTTAGAAAGAACAACTAGAGTAGACTCTGCTTTAGCGACTACCGCAAAATGCCTGCTGCTGTGCTGCACTCATGTTGAATCCTGCTCGCATCAAAATCCACCATGTTACAACGTCGGAGTAAATCGCATTGCCAATCAAGAACCCAGCTTAACACAGTGCAACTTCTGAACTTCGAAACAAACCCTAGCTAGAGACCTGACAACCGGGAGCGCGAGATCCGAGCATGTTAGGCGTAATCGCGGCTGAGTTTGCGGAGAATGGAGCGGACGGGAGATGTTTACTTGTGCTGGGATCGGATCTGGTAGTCGCGCAGCTGCTCCACCAGCTTCGACCGGGTTATCATCGCAGATATCCCAGCCGCCGAGGCCGACGACTTCGCCACCGACCCGCGCCGCCGGCTGCTCCTACTCCTTTTGCTAATCGGCTCCTCTAGTTATTTTGCTTTCTTCTGGATCTCCGGCTTACCGGCGCGCCGGAGCTTCTCGATTTGGGTTTGGAATTGAATCTGCCCACGCCGTCGCGGACTCGCGGTGGTCCACGGGGAAAAGTCGTCCGTCGTCCCTCCGTGGAAGGCGAGCTGAAATGGGATGAATATGATTTTGAGTAAAAGACAACGCCGATTCATAGAAAGGTGTCAAATAGATGACAAACTTAGAAATAGAAAATACAAATTAAGGTATAACTTGTGTAAGTAATTCAATCTAGTCTAATCACGTGCTTGATCCTCTCCGTACCTATGTGTCTATATTTTTTTGCGTTTTGTTCCCTACCCGGCCTCATCCCACTTTTTTCACATGTATTTTACGTGTGGTTGTTGTAGTTTGCTGATGAGAATTGTTGCTGCTGCTGCAGAGTACACGACCGAATGTTGTGGCAGCAACGGTGTGACTACGGTAGACGTTCTTGGAGGCACAACAACTGGTAGAAGAGTCACGCTAGCGTTTGATGAAGGTGGCGTGACATGTGCCCGCCATGGCAAAGTGAGAAGAGGCGACAACTACGTCGAGAACGGCGAAGGTGCGGCATTGTCCGGTGGGGGCGGTGCTACGGGGGACAGTGGGGATGACGTATGTACCGGAGCCGGTGGCGGAGGAGGCAATGTTGTGTTGGTGGCGATGGATCCGTTGAAGAAGGAAAGCTCCACGTTGCGGTCGGAGCTACCGGTGAGATCGGCGGTGGCAGAGCCATGGGTGGTGGACCAGTCGAAGCTGATGATCGAGAAGAGGTTCGCTACAGGGGCTGATAGCCTCATTTACCGTGGCATCTATGGGTGGCAGACGGTGTAGTGAAGATTATGCGTGCAACGGAGGGAAACGACGACAGGCTTCATCGGAGGGTGAACCGGGGAAGAAGAGGAGTGGGGTGAAAAGAGTGGGATGAGGCCAGGTATGAAGCAAAATATAAAAAAGAATAGCGCGCCAGCTGACTCATCGTCATGGAGGTACCACCTCACAAGCCACGTAGACACAAAGAGGATTAACGCGTGGTTGGACCAGATTGAATCACTTACATAGGTTTAGGTGCCCTAATCTGCATTAAGTTTGTAGACCTATTTGATATCTCGATGCATGTTTATGGATCGGTCATGTATTTTACTCTATAATTTTATATCTCATTCTTTATTTGGCAGATGATATTAGATTAGTCAAAAAATTAGTTAAAAC
Source organism: Zizania palustris (assembly GCA_019279435.1). Lineage (NCBI taxonomy): Eukaryota > Viridiplantae > Streptophyta > Magnoliopsida > Poales > Poaceae > Zizania > Zizania palustris. Next base: position 47,957,569 of record JAAALK010000286.1, on the reverse strand, counting down.
ATGGGATAACTCATGTTTACAAAGATATTTCGTTAAGTCGTGAGATTTTGGTGGCGTGCGATGAAATTTATGTATTAATTACTAATATGTTATTTGCTTTTGTTATCAAGGTTACATCAATTTATTGAATCATAGATATTCATAGGAAAAATTAGATGTTCATCGAAGATACCTGTTGGCGTAAAAGTTACACCAACAGGTTCTTAGTAGTTAAGAACAAACAAACAAACAAGAGGTTTGTGCTTTTAGGACAAACTTGAGCCTCCGTAAAGGATAACAACTCAAGAGGTCCGAATGTATGTGTTTTTTCCACTGGTTCTAGATCCTTCTTACAAGGTACAAAGGGGGGTATTTATAGGGAGAAAGGCTAAAGGAATAGACCTATTTACCCTTATATTACAAATGACCTTCAGTATTATAAACAAGGTTATACACGGTAAAGTGCTGCAGGGTAGATGGATAAGCAGGGCATCCAATCAGTCACGTCTTCCTGCTTCGAAGCCTCCTCTCTCCTTTCGGAGGGTCCTCCGAGACTTCGCATCGTAGCACCCTTCGACCGTGCCGACGTATCTTCGAGCATTAGTCGACCATCTTCGGGACCTTCTTAGAGCCTTCGGAGGGTTAACCTTTAAGTCGTGGAAATGAAGTAATTTCCCCCAACAGTAGCCCCTCGAATACGCCTTTCTGTAGATAACCTATGTTTTAGAAAGAAGGCAGTATACGAAAGGAACATTTTTAGTTTCTGAGACTTAAAGGGAATGCGAAGATACTATGATTTAGCCCAGAATATTGAGCCCAATATTTTAAAACGTTCGTCTCCGAATTTTGGCATAGTGAGGAAAACTCCCTGGAGCAGCATGGCTTCAGAGCGTGAGTGCTACGAGAGCAGTTACGGAGCGTGAACGTCGTGCGGGCGGTTACGAAGTGTGGACGTCGTGGGGTACCGTCAATATGACCGTTACGGCGCAAATAGCCGTTACCCTCTGTAAAAAAGAAGTAACGGTCGATTTCTTCAGCGGTTGCACGCCGTTTCACTTTCCAACCCCACTTGTCAGCGACGGAAGCCTAACCTGCAGTGTGAAATTTCTCGAAGAGCAGTATAGATTGTGTGGTTATAAAAGGGGGAGAAAGGGATTACTGGAAGTTTTTTACCGCATTCACCGTGCTTGCAATTCACCTTTCCCCTCAACCTTCCGCCCCTTAGAGCACTTGAGCGTAATGGCGAGAACCAGCCACACCACTCCTTTGGCGGCCAACACTATGGCGCAGCGGCAGGCATGGGCGGCATCAGCAGCCACGGCGATGGCGGGGGGTCCGGGCGGCGGTTGGCCCAAGAACCCTCGGGCGCTCCGTCCGCCCTCCAAGAAGAAGATGGCCCAGAGCTTCGTTATTGGTCAGTCAGTGAGCACAGCGGAGTCCATCGAAGAGGCAGTAGATGGGAAGTTGGGAGCCGGAATGAGGACTCGTGTTCCCGGGACAGAGTCGACTCCCCGGCCTCGGCGCGGAGAAGTGGTAGTCTTCGAGGCATTCTTCGAAGATGGCCTGGGACTACCAGCCGTGGATTTCCTAGCAGAGGTACTAGACATGTTCCACATTACTCTGCCTCAGTTGTCCCCCAACGCAATCGTCCGCCTGGCCGTCTTTGAGTGGGCTCTTCGGGCGGAAGGGTGTGAAGGGCGCTCCGAAATCTTCGCAGCAACCCACGAAGCTATCTGCCAGCCGAAGCCTCAAGATGGACCCGGAGATTCGAAGGTGACAGTGGCTTTCGACAGTGTCAATTTTCAGCTACGGCGGGAGCACGCTCTTCATTTCCCTGCGAAGGCCATAAACGATCGATGGTATACAAATTGGATACTTCGGTGGTTTTACGCCGAAGTAGGAGAAGACTCCCCCCTTTCGGGCCCTCTTCAAGAAATTTGGTTCCGGAAGGAAGCGGACATCTCCTCGAACCCTAGCCTGCTCACAACGAGGTTAGGGTTGCTGGCTTCTGTGGCTCGTCGTATGAGCATGCGAGACCTGGCCGAAGAGTTCGTAGGCCTCCGGATCTCACCCCTCGGGGCCAGTTGGCCAATCTCCATCCCGCGAGCCTCGGAGGGGGACCTCCGAAACATAGGTACGTCCTTCTCCAGCGGCATCATTTTATATGAACACATTAATTATACTTATGCTTCTTATACCTTTTCCTTTTCAGCGGCGCCTCTGGCCTTATCTCCGGACGACATAGTCCGGGCTACCGAGCGAATTCTCGGAGCCCCTTCGGTAACCGAGAGGCAGAAGAGGCTGGAACTGGTAGGGAGTTGGGAGCGCTCCAACAGGGTGTGGAGAGCCCTCGGCATGGAGCCCCCGCCGCTTCCCGACTTCGCCCCGGCTGGAGCGGCGGCTCGCAAGAGGAAAGCAGCGGCCGAGCCCTCTAAAAAGGCTGGCAAGCAACCCGCTCAGAAGAGGGCGGTGAAGCAGCCTTCTCACTTGACGCCTGCTTCATCTTCTTCGTCGCCGGACGAGCGGAGCCCCACTCCCGAAGAGACAGAAGACTCCGGAGGCGCCACAGCGAAGGCTTTCGAAGATTACCTTCTGATCGACGAAGACATGGGGGAGGTCCCCACAACCCTCCCCGACAGGGAGGATGTTGACGCCACCCTACTGACTCCTCTTGCGCCTGTCAACGTGCAAGTAGAGTCAAACTCTCCCTCCGGCTTGCCTGCACCCGAAGGGGTTTCAGCGGAGGTTGTGGCCCCGACGGACGAGACCGAGGTCAGGACTTCGGGGGATGACTTCGACAACATCCTCCGGATGTACGAAGTCCTGGAGGATCCGGCGATCCTCCCTCAAACGGCTCTTGGAGGTATTTTCCCAGAACTCTTTCTTTTTTCATCGGCATTCGCTTGCTATCTGCAGAGTATGTTAATTAACCTTGATAATTGAAGCAGGTACCTCTTCGGGTATCGAGGCCTCGGTTGTGCCCGACGTCCCTACTTCCTCGGAGACAGTCACCCGGGCGGACCCTCCGGCTCCCCTGGGGGCTCCGAGCCCGGTGACAGAGAACGTATCCTTCGGAGCGGACGATGTGCTCCCTGGGACGGAATTGGCTCCGGCCGTGGCGACCTCGACTACTGACGGCGCCTCCGACAACGTGGCTCCAGCCGGAGGTGTGGCGGCCGAAGGTCAAGATGTTCTTGCCTCTCCCCCTTTCGTGCCGGGGAGGGGTAAGAGTATTTCCAGCTTGGGCCTTCGGGTTGATCAAGCAGCGCCCTCCGTCGGCAACTCAGAGGACGAGGCTGCCGAGGACGACGCCCGGGCCTTATCTTGGCTCCCTCTTCTGGCTTCTTTCTTGGAGCATCGGAGTGGCCTTCGAAGGCTACTGGAGCCCCTGGCTGAGAAAAGCCAGGATATTGCCAATTCGGAGTTGATCTCCGCTTTGAGCGAAGTTAGGGCTTCGAGCCTCAACACGGCCCTCGAAAGGGCTGCCCTTCAGGTATGAAAAAGACACCGCAGTTGTTGTATTTTAATGATCAAAGCTTCTTTAGCACTTACCTTGTTTTCCTTGCAGCAATTCGCCCTTGCTAGAGCGGCAGCGACTTCCAGTGAGGTCGAGATTAACCGACTTAACCGGAAGGTTACAGCTCTTCAAACAGCCCTCGATGAGTCCACCGGGAGGTCTCTCCGGCTGAATGAGGAACTCTTGGAAGAACGGAAGGCCAAGGCCGCGTCTGACGAAGCCTCTGAAGCCCTCCGCTCTCATGCCGAAGAAGCCGAAGCTGAACAAGTGGTTCTCCGTGCGGAGGTCGAGAAGCTTCGCCAGGATGCGGCTGCTTCGAACGGACGTATGGTTGAACTTCAAGAGGCTCTTAGCCAGGTAATGGCTCAGAAGAGTTCCCTGATGCTCCGGGTGGCCGCGTTGGACGCAACGGTTGCAAGCCTGGAAGCAGCAGATAAAAAGAATTCCAGTACTGCTGACCGTACCTTGGAAGCTCTTCAGGGTACGTTAGAGTATTTTGGCACCATGTGCCCTTCGACTTCTGCTGCAACCTTCGAGCCGCTCGACCGGAAGCTGACGAGGATCCAGGTAGCTTCGTCGCTGATGAAGAATTCCGGGGTACGGTACGGAGAGATCTCCGGACAGTGCGCCGGCATCGGGGTTCTTCGCCACCTCGAAACTCTTCGGATTCCCCTTGCTCCGGTTGGTGGTTCGTCTCCTGGAGGCTTCGCGGATGATGACCTGCTGCGGCCGTCTCCGGAGGTGGCTTCGGCGTGGGAAGCTTTCCGATCAGTATGGAAGGCGGACCACAAGGTTGCTGCTAAGGCTTGGATCGACGAGGCCCGCCGGCAAAAGCAGGCTCAGGCGAAGCCACCACTCCCGACTTCGCCAGCGCCTTTGGTCCCAGCTCCGCCAACCGACCCGCAGGTCTAGCTGCTTAGGGCTGTTGTGTACCTGTGGTCTTGTAAACTTTGTTTAGTTAATGAGAAAGTTATAAACAGTACTTGTCTTGGGTGTTCTCTTTTTTAGGTTCTGTCATGCCCTTCGAGCCCTGACTTCGTACTTTTGGAAACTACTGCCGAGCTTCGAAAGGAGTGGGCAGTTCTTGAGAGTTTGAGGCCTTATCGCCGCTCTCGCTTTTCTGTTCCTCGCGGAGACGGGGGGGAAGTTACCCTTGAAGTACGAAGGGATGTTTTGTCTTATATTAAAGAGGAGGAACAGGAAGGGGGGTCTTCGTCCTCCGAGCCTGTTGACTGGTCCGATTCGGAGTACCAAGCTGGAAACCTTGCCGAGGCTGGCTCCGAAAGGCTCTTGACGTGGGCCGAACTTCAAGAGGAGCAGAAGAAGCTGCGAGCCTCGAAGAAAAAGAGAAGTTCCCGGCCTAAAAAGACTTCAAGCTCCGAAGGGCAAAGTAGCCGCAGGGGTAGCTCTAGGGGTCGAAAGGGCCTCCGTTTTTATTTGGGTCTAGATAGCAATTTTTCCTGATGTATGAATATAATATTTTAATGCGGAATGCTTCGACAGCATGCTGTGTGACTCCTATCCTCCTACCCCTCTTGTGGGTGGCGGAGCTTTTATCTTATATAATGGTTCGGTAGGCACAATGATTGCTCGAGCACCTGTATGCTTCGAATTTTTGCACATGTCACCATCGATAAGTTAGACAAAAAATTTAAAGTCCTTAGACTCTTCTACGGATCCTAACAAGCCGGAGCCTGGAATCCGTAGGTTGGCCACCTACGGCTCTTTTACAGATACTTCGCACCCGGAGGCTTGAAATTCTGTTTTGTTTAAAGTCCTTAGACTCTTCTACGGATCCTAACAAGCCGGAGCCTGGAATCCGTAGGTTGGCCACCTACGGCTCTTTTACAGATACTTCGCACCCAGAGGCTTGAAATTCTGTTTTGTTTAAAGTCCTTAGACTCTTCTACGGATCCTAACAAGCCGGAGCCTGGAATCCGTAGGTTGGCCACCTACGGCTCTTTTACAGATACTTCGCACCCGGAGGCTTGAAATCCTGTTTTGTTTAAAGTCCTTAGACTCTTCTACGGATCCTAACAAGCCGGAGCCTGGAATCCGTAGATTGGCCACCTACGGCTCTTTTACAGATACTTCGCACCCGGAGGCTTGAAATCCTGTTTTGTTTAAAGTCCTTAGACTCTTCTACGGATCCTAACAAGCCGGAGCCTGGAATCCGTAGGTTGGCGGAGCCACTGAACCAATGGTTCGTAGCAAGCCCCTTGGGTTTTTCCGAAAAATGCTTGGCTCTGCTAGCATCACCGACCTCCGAATGCGTCCATCCGGAGGGTTGGATGTTCGAAGGGCAAAACAAATCTCAACCCCTTAGCTTTATTTATAAAAGGAGTGTTACAAGTGATTACAAGGAAGCCTTAAGCATAATATCTCTTAAGGTGCTCCGCATGCCACGCATGTTTCAACTCTTCTCCTTCTAAATTAGCTAATTTAAACGAGCCGGGGCGACCTGAGCGTAAGATAACATATGGTCCTTCCCATTTGTTTCCTAGCTTCCCCGGAGCTATTACATTTCGTAATACTAGATGACCTGGTTTTAACTCAGTTAATTTGACTTTCGGGTCATACCATGTCTTTGTGTGCCCTTGGTACTTTGTCAGGTTGGCGACAGCTCGAAGCCTTGTTTCTTCCGACAAGTCTATTGAAGCACTCCGATCATCTTCGTCTTCGTGTTGAATTACGCGAAGTGACTCCCCTTTGAGCTCCGTAGGGGTCATGGCTTCGTCTCCGAAGAGCAACCTGAATGGCGTGAAGCCGGTTGATCTAGTTTGCGTGGTTCGGATAGACCATAGAATTTTGGGTAGCTCTTCGACCCATAGGCCCTTGGCCAATCCGACGATTCGGCGATTTAACCCGGAGAGTATATTCCCGTTGGCTCGCTCGACGGCTCCGTTGGATTGCGGATGTCGCACTGCTGCGAAGCATAGCTTAATGCCCAGTTCTTCACAGAATGTTTGGAAGGTATCAGCTTCGAACTGGGTCCCATTATCCACCGTTAATTCTCTGGGGACTCCGAACCTGCATATAATATTCTGCCAGAAGAACCTTTGCACATTCTTTGATGTGATGGCTGTTAACGGCTCTGCTTCCACCCATTTTGAAAAGTATTCTATTGCTACAACCGCAAATTTCAATCCGCCTTTTGCTGGTGGGAAAGGGCCTATGAGGTCCATGCCCCATCTAGCCATCGGCCATACTGGGGCAATAACTTGGAGTTGAGCTGGCGGGCGATGGCTCCTTCGGCCCATCCATTGGCAGCCTTGGCACGTCCGAACTAGGTCTTCAGCGTCTCTGACGATCGTCGGCCAATAAAAACCTTGCCGGAGCGTCTTGCCTGCTAGCGCTCTGGGAGCTAGATGACTTCCGCACAGCCCCTCGTGGATGCCTCGAAGTATGTCTTGTCCTTCAGGTTGAGAGATGCATCGAAGCAGTGGTGAGCATACTCCGGCTTTATATAGTACTTCCCCAATAAGTTTGTAGTTTCGAGCTCTCGTTTGCACTCTTCGAGCTTCTTGGCCTTCCGGAGGGTCATTGCTACCTTGCAACATAGTTATTATTGGAGTTCGCCAATCCGTAGCTTCAATACACATTACTTCTGATGAGGGTATTTGGTCAGCTGCTGGCTGCTCTAATTCTTCATAGAAAGCGCCCTCCGGGAGGTCTACTGCTCCTGCTGCGGCCTTTGCAAGAATATCTGCAAGTTGATTTTCTGCCCGCGGTATGCTTCGAACTGTAAACCCTTTGAATGCTGCTTCTGCCTTGCGGATTTCTTGAAGGTATTGCGCGAGATGTGGGTTTTTTGCTTGGAAGCTTTTATCAATATGTCCCGCGACGACTTGGGAATCTGTCTTGATCATTATCCTTGTAGCTCCGAGTGCTTTAGCCTTTCGGAGGCCTAGCAAGATTCCTTCGTACTCGGCGACGTTATTAGTGGTTCGAAAGTTAAGCCTTGCAGAGTACATTGCCTTTTGTCCTGACGGTGAGAAGATTACTGCCCCTGCTCCGGCACCTGATGCTTGATAGGCCCCGTCGGAGAATATTGTCCAGAAACCGTCGGAGGGTTCTTCCGGAGTCCATACTGCGGATGGAGTCCACTCTGCTACGAAATCTGCGACAATTTGAGATTTAACGACCGTCCTTGCTGTGAAGGAGATTTCGAAGGGTGCTAACTCGACTGCCCACTTTCCAACCCTGCCTGTGGAATCTTTGTTTCGGAGCATATCTCCAAGAGGATATGATGTGGGGACAATAAGGTTATGCGCTAAGAAATAATGCCTTAACTTTCGTGAGGCCATTACCAAAGCATAAGCAAACTTTTCAAGCTCGGAGTATCTGATCTTGGCTCCTGATAATGCCTCCGAGACAAAATAGACTGGGTTCTGTACCAGCTTGTTCTTGAGCTCGACTTCTCGGACTAGTACTGCGCTTACTGCTGACCCCATCGCTGCAAGGTATAAAAGCAATGTTTCTCCTGGGAGAGGAACAGTTAAGGTTGATAATGTTCCAAGGTAGGCTTTTATCTCTTCGAAGCTCTTTTGGCACTCCGGCGTCCAGCTGAAGCTTTCGGAGCCTTTGAGTGCCTTGAAAATTGGGAGGCTTCGCTCTGCCGATCTGGACAGGAACCTGCTGAGTGCTGCTAGCCTTCCTGCTAGCTTCTGTACTTGCTTCAAATTTTCAGGTGGGGCCATTCTTTGCAGTGCACTTATTTGCGTTGGACTGGCTTCGATCCCCCTGCTCGAAACTAAGTACCCTAGCAGCTTCCCTGCTTGTGCCCCGAATATACATTTTTCGGGATTGAGGCGTACTCCACATGCTCGGAGGCTCTCAAAAGTTTCATCTAAGTCTATGCTATGCTGATGCTTTTGAGCACTTTTTATTACAATATCGTCCATGTAGGCTTCGACATTGCGGCCTATCTGATGGCCTAAAGCTTTAGCTATTAAGCGAGAAAATGTGGCTCCGGCATTCCGTAAACCAAACGGCATTCTTACATAGCAGAATACTCCTGAAGGAGTTATGAAACTTGTCTTGGCCTCGTCTTCTTTCTTCAGCCATACTTGATGGTACCCGGAGTATGCATCGAGGAAGCTTAATAGTTCGGAGCCGGCTGTGGAATCTATTAATTGATCTATTCGGGGCATTGGGTAGGGGTCTCGCGGGCATGCTTTATTTAGTGATGTGAAGTCAATACACATGCGCCATTTGCTGGAATCCTTCTTCCTTACAAAAACAGGGTTGGCCAACCACTCGGTATGGGCCACTTCCCTGATAATGCCAGCTTTTAACAATTTTTCCACTTCGGCCTTGGCTAAATTTGCTCTTTCTGTTGATAGCTTCCGGAGCCCCTGGCGTACTGGCTTGGCCTTCGGGTTGACGAGCAGACTGTGCTCGATGATGCTTCGGTCGACCCCCGTGATATCTTCGTCGGTCCAAGCAAACATGTTTAAATTCTTTTTGACGACTTCTTCTAATGAGACGGCGCCAACTGTTGGCGTAAAAGTTACACCAACAGGTTCTTAGTAGTTAAGAACAAACAAACAAACAAGAGGTTTGTGCTTTTAGGACAAACTTGAGCCTCCGTAAAGGATAACAACTCAAGAGGTCCGAATGTATGTGTTTTTTCCACTGGTTCTGGATCCTTCTTACAAGGTACAAAGGGGGGTATTTATAGGGAGAAAGGCTAAAGGAATAGACCTATTTACCCTTATATTACAAATGACCTTCAGTATTATAAACAAGGTTATACACGGTAAAGTGCTGCAGGGTAGATGGATAAGCAGGGCATCCAATCAGTCACGTCTTCCTGCTTCGAAGCCTCCTCTCTCCTTTCGGAGGGTCCTCCGAGACTTCGCATCGTAGCACCCTTCGACCGTGCCGACGTATCTTCGAGCATTAGTCGACCATCTTCGGGACCTTCTTAGAGCCTTCGGAGGGTTAACCTTTAAGTCGTGGAAATGAAGTAATTTCCCCCAACAATACCAGATGAATTAAATATGTGCTTATGATCATTTATTGTGGTGTCAATATTTTTTCTATAGGACCTTGGTCTTCTAAAATAATTTTAGTAACTTCCTCCACGACAACTATCGTAAATTCATTTGGGTTTCTTGGAGTAATTGTATTACTCTTTAAAAAATTATTAATCTATCTTTTTATAACTTTATTAACTCGTTTACTTTTTCTCTTTTTTCTCACTACTAGATGTATGCTTTCTAGATGACACGGAGTGCTGAAATTTGAGAAAAAAAAATAAAACAATGATTGAAAACTGTTGCAAAACTACAAATTTAGGACATGATTTGGGAGGCCTTGGGGACTGCCCCGCTCAGCCCCTTGTTTCATTTGGTTCAGAGACTAGGTGTGATGGAACGGTTTCGTCCTAATTTTTTAGATAAAATCGTCGTTATCTTGTGTTTGGTTATGAAGGATGGTGAATTGAGAGAAATGAGATTCCGGCCCGGAACCTCCGTTCTGTCCCGAAACACCTTCGGCCTGTTTCGAAACTTTTGGCTTATCCCTAAAGCCTTCACATTGAAATTAAAGTTTAGTCCGTGTCACATTAAATGTTTGAACATCAATTCGAAGGATTAAACTTGAACTGATTATAAAAATAATTACAAAACTAGAGGATTATTCACGAGACAATTTTTTTAAGTCTAATTAATCTATGATTAGCAAATGTTTACTGTAGCATCGCATTGTCAAATCATGACGTAATTAGGCTCATTAGATTCGTCTCATGAATAATCCACCGATTATGAAATTTCAGACTAAAGAACCAAACAGCCTCTAGGTGGCGGCATTACGGTGGGACAGGGGAACACTTGTGTGTGACAGGGTCATTGGCAGCTGCGACGGTCAGAATGTATTCAGTTTTCTGTCAAGAGGGGATCGAAAGAAATTATAGTATAAATCCCCTTAATCTTCTTTCTCAAATGGATTAGCCAAATATGTCCTGAGGTGGTGGTTGGGTTAGAGTCAGTACAATTTATAGTTATTAGAGTTGTCAGGTTGCTAATTTTTTTTTATCTATTTAGTCTACTAACTTGAATATCCGAGTGTGTGAGTATGGATATTACTTTTTTATATTCATACCGCTCACTCGATATACGATTTTTTACGTTTATCAAATCTACAAGGCTGCGAGGTTGTTGTGTTGAGATTACCTTCCTCTCCTTTCCATTCTCTGTCTCATGCACACCTTCTCTCTAATATCTAGCTCTCAACGTAATGACTCTTAACAAGTGTGTGACTCACTTTGTCAACACTGTGATTTAGGTATCAATTCGAAGATAGTAACTTGAAGAAAAGAACATGAATGATTAAATAAAAATTATTTATTTATTACACTCGGATGCATGACCTTCGCCCAATGAGACTACATATAACATATGCAGTATAAAGACACAACAAACACGATCAATTTTAACCAGATGCTTGGTTAGATGAGTATTCTTTCGAATAGACATCTTATTCGTATTAATTTGATGAAATGTCCTCTATCCTATACAAAACACTAAAAGGATGTTTCGTGCTTTGGTTACGTGGATGGAGTTATTAGTCTGACTCGTATCACCGAATCAATTTATCTAGAATAAGCACACTAATGAATTTGTTTATGTGATACCAAGTTGTGACTCGTATCACCGAAACAATTTTATCACCGAATGGAGTTATTCATGCATGTGAGATGAATTTGTTTGGTTGAATGCTAAATTATTTGGTTGCATGAATAACAAAACTTTCTTCACGCACACTACCACATATATGTGGGTTTTTTTGCTTGAGTTGGCTACCGTGCGCCCTGGGAAACAGAATCGAAATCTCATCTTTTGCATACCGTGGGACTCCGCTACAATAATTCAGCCAATATCGATGGATAAAAGCTAACTTCCGTCGGTAAAATCATAACTTTCGTCGATTTTTGGTTGATGGAGACGTTTCGATGAAAAATGTCTAACTTTCGTCGACCGTCGACGGAAGTTAAAGAGGACTTTTGGCCACGTCAACAAAATCCCTAACTTTCGTCTGCTAGGCCTATGCTGACGAAAGTTACCTGGATTTTTTTTTCTGGTTCTCCAATTCACATTCACATCTAACCATAAAATCACACATTCACGTTAACATAGCCAAAATATAATCACACATTCACATTCATATCCACAAACATATTTACATTCAAAATTACATCCACAAACACATTCACACATTCAAAACCGCATCGCTCCACAAATTAATACATCCACAATCTTCACTTTCACATTCACAAACCATTCACATTCTCCATTTTCACAAACTTAACCATTTATCTCATACATTCACAAACCATTCACATTCTTCACTTTCACGCGGGCGGCGGCGAGCAGGCAAGAAAGAGGAAACAGGGAAACCTATGTTTTTCTGTACGCGCGCGGGGAAAATCCCCACTAACTTTCGTCGGCCACCTTACTTTCGTTAGCCACAGAGGAAACCTATAGAAGTTAACTTAACTTTCGTCAACCATAGTAAAAGCCGATGAAATTAAGTTAATTTTTGTTGGCTTTTGAAAATGCCGACGGAAATAAAAAACGACGAAATTTTCAAGTTTTTTTGTGACCTGCAGGCTCAACCGGCTGGCAAAAAACAAACAAACAAGCTATCCTACGTACGCTGAGACAGACTAATGACACTCGTGCATGCTACCAAACGTAACTTAACTTAATGAAATAGACACATATTAATAACATATACTTAGACCGATTCAGTTACGTAAACAAACAAATTTAGAATAGACCAGTTCACGTGCATTAACAAACAAATTTAGACAGATAATTACACATACGAATGCACGCCCACGAGCGGCCGCAGACACATGCACGCACGGTGATAGCGTAGTGGTGCGTGCGTAGAACAGAACACTCCAAAGCAGCTGGTGGGTTTGCATCGATCAGGCGTGGTCCTCCTCGTCGTCGTCATATTCCTCCTCCTCGTCGGCGTCGAGGTCGTCCGTGTCGTCGCTGTCGGCCTCGGTGACGATGAACTCCATCTCGTCGTTGATGCCCTCGCTGATGTACCAGTGGAGGAAGGTCTTGCGGCTGAACATCTCCAGGATGGAGGCGGAGTTGCCGACGAAGGTGGAGTTCATGGCGAGCTAGGCCGGCCGACGGAACGAAGGTCGCAGACGCCGGGATGGACGATCCACTCGATCGACGAAGTAGCTACGAGGTGTTCTTGCTGCCTTGAAACCCTAGCTTTACTTCAAAAACTCCAAAGTAAGGGACCTCATTCTGTGGCCTTTTATAGAAAGCAGCTCAGTTCTCCAAGCACTGATAATCGAACCGAATTTTTCATCAGCTCATCAGCATCTTTAAAGCTCAAACTTTTACAGTGATCGATCTCTACTATTTCTGTCTTGGTCATAGTCATCATCTATCGATTTATATATAAGAATAGAATAAGAGTTTTTAACACGTAAAACTTACAGAAATTTTACTGAATTAGCATTCAAATGTGGCCTAAATATATCGTTACCTGTGAAACCACATGATGCGCATAGTACATAGAACTATAGAAGAAGATTGATGGTAAAGTGCCCCTACATATTCTTTCTTTCATATGACGCTAAATAAACATAATACACGTACGTTTTCCAATAGGCCGAATCCAGTAATATGATCTACGCATGCAACCACTTACAAATTGATGATCTAGCTATGTTGGTTTCTCTTCGACTCGTTAGAGTATCTCCAAAAGCTTTTCCATTTTTAACTCTCCGTTTGTTCATTTAGCTAACCCTCTAAAAATATTACTCTCCAAATCTGTTGATACACTTCAATAGATTCTCTATTTTCAACTCTCTAGAAATTTAATCATCACTTTTAAAATCCAAAAATATTTCGAAAGAATTGATTTCTTTTTGAAATCACAATTTCTAACCTTAGAAATCCCCAAGTTATGAATTTTCGAAATTTCAAAATTTAGAAATTTTTAAAATTATAAAGTTTTCAAATTTTAGAAAATTTAAAATATATATATTCTCTCTTCTTTTTATTTTTATTTATATTCATTTTCTCTTTTCCTTTTTGTTGGACCGGAAACGGCGACCAGAGGGGGGGTGAATGGGAGCTTTTAAAATTTCGGGCTAAAAACTTAGCCTTCGGTTCTGTTCTGTCTTCTGCGGAACAGGCTTCGAACACAACCTTCGAAGGTCTGGTTCGGAGGTACTTTGACAGCTCCGAACACAGGCTTCGCAGAAGCAAAAGTTCGAAGCCAAGAAGACTTCGCTCCACGAACAACCCTCGAAAATCTACTCTGCTAAGTCAGTGCAGGCTCCGCACACGAGGTGCTTCGAGCAGGCTTCGCACTTCACCCTTCACAAGAGTGGACAGCCCTCTGAGGACTTCGACCAAGTACTTGGCAACAGCAACTGGTGCTGGGCTTCGTACGCGAAGGTCTACACGCACACACAACGAACTAAGCTAAGGGCTTTGACACAAGAAGCACAACGGGCCTCGGTCAGGGCTTCGCTAGTAAGCAGCGAGGTTGCACCTCCTGTTACACAGAGCGAGAGCACACTGACTAAACACACTTCGCACGAAAAACAACCTTCGCCTCGACAGGCTTCGGTGTACTAAACCAGCGAAGTATGGAAAGCGAGCTCAAGCAAAAAGCACAAGAAAAACAGGGCTTCGCCGCTTGAACAAGGAACACGAAATAAATTGAACTCAGAATGAATACAGCGAGGTCTGTCTACAGGAGCTCAACAGTAAATGCTCAAAGTGTTAAATGTTACCTACCGAGCTCCCATATTTATAGCCCACGGCTTCATCCTAAGGAAGTGACTACTTTACCCCTAGGGTTTACATCCATTTTGTCTCTACAGAACTAAGGGGTACAAAAGGTAGTCCACCTTTATTTTGGAGGCTTCTCTGTCAGCTGCAGAGGGGACAGTGTCAGCCTTTTTCAGAACAGACAGTGTCAGCCTTTACAGTGTTGACTTCTGGAACCTCCCTTCGCACCAGAGGGTGCGGTAGCTTCGGCGAGAAGCCTGCAGCCTGTTGGCCTTCGCTCTGCCGAAGAAGTCCTTCGATATAGTGACGGTTTTGAGTCGAAGCCGTCAAAGCCCTTGGGCCTTCGCACCACCACCTCCGGAGTGGATCACCACGGCTTCGCAGCTACTCCCAGCTCGAACACCGTCCGTCCGTGTACCGAAGCCATGCATGGCCGAAGCACCACAAGTCATCCACACTCCGAAGCCCCACCTTCGGAGTACCACCCTTCGTCCAAGGCCTCCGCATGAAGCATTCCATGAACACTCCGTCGCAGTGCCTCTCCCCGAGCACACTCCACGACGAGCCTCACCCGGACCATGCCTTCGATGCGCCTCGACTTCTGAGACCTTCGTCGGGCCACCTTCGAGTGTCTCCCTCCGGAGCACACTTCGAATTCCATGCCTCCGTAGAGGACTTGTTCCACCAACTCCGAAGTCACTCCATTCGGAGTTCCTTCGAAGTGCCTCACCTCCGAGGACTTTGTCTCGGAGTACCTTCAGCCGGAGCCACGCTCCGCACTCTCTGCCTTCACCTGGCGCGTCTCGACCCGAGGATCGACCCGGACCACCTTCGCAGCCACCGTGACGGAGCTCCCCGCTCCCCTGGCATCAAGCCACCCTCTTGACCCAGGTTCACCTGGCTCGATCCCTGTCCGTCGCCTCCGAAGTCCCTGCGCACCACCGACAAGCAGACAAGTGTATCCAGTACTCCGGAGACCTCTCCGGGTTAGCATCCTCCGGCACACACTCCGGTGTACCGCCCAAAGTACCGAAGCCATCGGTACGATCCCTGTCATCGTGTACTGCCGGACCCCTCCGACAGGTACACTCCGCTGCACAGCTGCAGCAAGCAAACACCGAACACACTCCGGTGACACACCTCTGAACACACTTCGGAGAACCATCTCCGAAGCCCCTTCGGAGGTACCCTTCGAACAGAGGGTAAAAGTCTGTCAATCACTCATCACAAAACACCGAAACCACCCTTGGTTTCTCAATCTCCCCCTTGATGAGTGCATTGACAACCAAATCGAAGTTCAAGAAAATTTAAAAACTTTCAGCACACAAGTGACCATAAAAACTCCAAAAGAGCCAAAGCATGTCACTTGATAAAAGAATTTTTCTCCCCCTTTGTGAAAGAGTAAAAGCCCCTTTGGCAAATCTCCCCTTTAAAAAGAACTCCCCCTGAGTTAAGCAAATTTTTCTCCCCCTTTATGTCAAAAATCTCTCCCCCCTTCAAAATTATGCCTTCTTGCGGCAGAGAACATAGCAAACCTCTCCCCCTTTGGCAATGCAAGCATCAAGGAGCAATCAAAAGATGCAAAGCTTCGGAATGAATAGAATTGCAAAGACATATAATGCAAAAATATGCCAACATTAAAACTAATGATCATGTGCTCAGCTCAATTTAACAATCTGTGAAACAAGATGATGGCATGTGATTTTGTCATTTTAAGATAAAAGCATCACCACTTAGTCAAAGCAGCTAGACATGTGAAGGCAAGGACTGCGCAAAGCTAACAAATTCTACCCTAGACAGACAAGTCTTGTTCAAAAGGAGCTGTGAAAGCAAACTTGATGAGCAATTAATTTTGCTGTTCTTTTTTTCTTAATGCCAGGGGTTATTTGTTTGTCCACCTTATACTTTCCAATCAAGCCAAGCCTAGGCATGAAAGCCATTTGAAGCTTAAGGCAGTGATTTTGGCATACACTACACTATCCCAGTTCAGACCAATGTGCAATGGTGAGCAGTCTAGAAGAGGGTAGTGCGACAAACAAACCCTCCTGGATCTTTTCATTGAAACCAGGCAAATCATGGAGTTTTGATCGTGATTTTGATGAATTTAATATTTGATGAATATCCATGAATAATGAACACATTTTTCAAGTTGCAAATTTTCGCATCCAAAGAACAGTGTCTTGCTGTCAAGTAGATAAAAAGATAGCTAAAAGCAGTCCAGCCTAAACAAGCTAGATACTAGATTGTGCGGTGAGCAAGTTTTGATTTTAGAAAATAAAACATCATGCACAATCAATGTTCCAGACATATTTCATAGAGCTGAGCTGTCATGATTTCTTTGAATTAAAAGCAGGCATATAATAGCAAAAGATGTAAGTGCAATTCCACACATAATGAGCATATGCAAGACAATTAAAATTAGCTCCCCCTCACAAAATGCCGTAGGGATGACAAATACCAAGTTCCCCATGCAAGTAAGCAAATCGAGAGGCATCGAGGGGTTTTGTAAAAATATCGGCAAGCTGGTGTTGGGTATCAACATATTGAAGTTCAATATCACCCTTCTCATTGTGATCTCTGAGAAAATGATACCGTACATCAATGTGTTTGGTTCTGGAGTGCTGAACCGGGTTGTTTGCAATACAAATAGCACTAGTGTTATCACAGAAAAGTGGAACACTCTTATAATCTAACCCGAAATCCCGCAAAGTGGAAACCATCCACAAAATCTGAGAGCAACAGCTAGCTGCAGCAACATATTCGGCCTCAGCCGTCGATTGTGCAACACTAGACTGTTTGCGGGAAGACCAGCAAACCAGAGACGTACCCAGAAAATGACAAGTACCAGAGGTACTCTTCCTATCAATTCTACACCCAGCAAAATCCGCATCTGAATAACCTCTAAGACATAAAGATGAAGACGATGAATACCATATGCCAAATTCAAGGGTGTGTTTGAGATACCTTAGAATGCGCTTAACCGCTTGGCGGTGCGAAGCTCGTGGTGAAGCCTGAAAACGAGCGCACAGACACACAGCGAAGTGTATGTCTGGCCTCGTGGCAGTCAAGTAGAGGAGGGAGCCGATCATGCTCCGGAACTCCTTCTGATCTACGGCTTCTCCATCTTCGTCAGGGTCCAATGCTACAGATGTAGCCATTGGAGTGGCGAGGGGCTTCGCATCGGACATGTCGAACTTCTTGAGCAGGTCCTTGGTGTACTTCGTCTGGTGGACGAAAGTACCTTGTTTGCTTTGCTTGATTTGCAAACCAAGGATAAAGGTGAGTTCACCCATCATCGACATTTCAAACTCCCTGCTCATGGTATCTGCAAACTCGGCAACCAAATCATGAGAAGAGCCACCAAAGATGATATCATCCACATAAATCTGAACTAGGAGGAAATCTTTGCCATGCTTGAGAGTAAACAAAGTTTTATCAACAGAGCCCATCAAATACCCTCGCTCAAGCAGAAAAGACTTAAGTCTATCATACCAAGCCCGAGGGGCCTGCTTGAGTCCATAAAGAGCCTTATGAAGTTTAAGGACTTTATGTGGGTACTTGGGGTTTTCAAAACCCGGGGGTTGTTTTACATAAACATCTTCACCTATGAAGCCATTAAGAAAAGCACTTTTGACATCCATTTGATAGAGTTTGAATCCCCGGGATGTCGCAAAGGTAAGCAAAATCCTAATGGCCTCAAGGCGAGCAACAGGTGCAAAAGTTTCAGTAAAATCAATCCCTTCTAGTTGAGAAAAGCCCTGAGCTACAAGTCTAGCCTTATTTCTAACAATTGTCCCATCCTCCCCTTGTTTATTTTTGAAAATCCATTTTGTTCCTATGAAATGAACATTTGGTGGAGGATCAACTAAAGTCCAGACTTGGTTTCTTTCAAAATTCTCAAGTTCCTCATGCATGGCATTGATCCAACTAGAATCAGAAAGTGCATGACTAACATCTAAAGGCTCGAAAGAAGCAACAAAAGCAGCATTAGTGAAATGGGCATGAGAACGTGTTACCCTTTGATCAAGCTCACCAATGATCTGCTCGGGAGGATGCATCCTTTGAACATGATGTGGAGCCTCGCGGCGGGATGCAGTCTCCCCCTCAACTTGTGCGTTGGAGTGGTCCAAGATGACCGATGTTGAGGTAGTTGCTTCGGGACCTCGTGCCGAAGTAGTTGAAGCGGGGTCTGCTTCGGGGGTTGATGTCGAGGGTAGTAGGGGATCATCCTCGAATTCTCCGGGATCTCGTCTTCGAATAAAGTCTGTTCCATGTCGTGTTCATTTGCCTGTTCAAAAGCAGAACTAACAGAGGGGGTTGATTCATCAAAAGTCACATCACATGACTCGATGACGGTGTTAGTTTCCAAGTTATAAACACGATAGGAATGACCATGAGTTGTATAGCCCAAAAAGATCCCGTCAGAAGATCGCGACTCAAATTTATCCAAGTTACCACGTTTTAGGATAAAGCAGCGACAGCCAAAAACTCGAAGATGAGTAACCTTGGGCTGTCTCCCAAAACGCAGCTCATAAGATGTCAAGTTTAAAATTGAGCGCAAGAAAATTCGGTTTGAGATGTAACATGCAGTGTTCATGGCCTCAGCCCAGAATTTTCTAGGAGTCCTATGCTCATCAAGCATCGTCCTAGCCATCTCAACCAAAGTGCGGTTTTTCCTCTCAACAACACCGTTCTGTTGAGGAACCCGCGGAGCAGAGAATTGATGTTCTATGCCATGCTCCATGCAAAAGTCAACAAAGAGACTATTTTTGAACTCGGTGCCATTATCGCTTCGAATGAATTTTAATGCACCAGGGAGTTCAGTGAACAGTCTCAAAGCCAGGCTCCGAAAGTGTGAAAACACTTCATCCTTGCTGGCAAGAAAGAACACCCAAGAGTAGCGAGAGAAATCGTCGACAATAACAAGTACATACCACTTGCCGCCTAAAGAACTAACCCGAGAAGGACCTACAGTGTCCATATGGAGAAGTTCTCCGGGCTGTTCAGTCATCACCGTGGTGACTGGCGAATGCGAAGCAGCAATCATTTTTCCATGTCGACAAGGAGCGCAAACTAAATTCTTCTCAAACTTGAGCTTGGGCAATCCTCGGATCAAGCTTAGGGCGCTCAAACGAGCGAGCAACTCAAAGCTCATATGCCCTAGTCTCCTATGCCACTTCCAAAGCTCAGAAGTCGAATGTGCAACAAGACAATGAGAAGAACCAGACGACTCTGAAAAGTCAGCTCCAAAAACTCTCCCAACCCTAAAGATCTTACACACCACAACGCCATCTGAATTGAGCACTTGCGAAGTATCGCGATGAAATCGCACTTCGAAGCCCTCATCAAGCAACTGAGATACAGACAGCAAATTGTATCCCAGATTTTCAACCAAAGCAACATCTTTGAGAGTGAAGTTCGTGTTAATCCTTACCACACCTTTACCTTTCACTCTACTCCTTCGATTGTTTCCGAAGGTGATATGTTCCCTTTGCTTGGTTGTTGTGAGGCTGGAGAACCAATTTACATCTCCGGTCATGTGGCGCGAACAACCGGAGTCCATGATCCACGTGCCCTCCAAGCCTCGACCTGACGCCTACACATGATGAAAACGTCTCGATCGCTCAGTGCTGGGGTGAGTAAAATAATGACGAGGCATCCAGCACTGAGTGACACGAGTAGTAGGCACAGTAAAAGTAGACGGTCTACGCACATAATAATCAGAATGATGCAAAGTGCGAGGTCTACCTACATGCAAAGAACGCAAAGCATGTCGAGGTCTCCTACTCTGACGAGGTACAAAGCTACTCGCCCGAGGTCTACCACCATATGGGACATGGTGAACACCTCGAGGAGCAAAACCTCTCCGAGAAGCACGAGGAGCCTCGAAAACAGGACGAGAGTAATACTCAGACTCATGCATACCTAAAGATGGGTAATGCATGTCCTGATAGCTCATCGCCTGTGCACGTCGCTCATCCTTGATGCGACGGAAACAGAAACCAATCAAATGACCCGCCCTCTGACAATAAGAACAGTGAAACACTCTCCTGGGGGCACTCTCATGGGTCATAGGAGCAACTCTCACAGGCTCCTTGGGTTTCTTTTGAGTGGTTTTCTTGGGAGGATTTTTCTTGATAGGAGGTGTGGTTTTCTTTGGTGGATGGGTAGGCTTTTTGGCTGATGGGGTGTCCAACACAGCTCTCTCTTTCTCTAGGGTGGTGGGAGAGGTGAAAACAGTCTTGGTCTTACTGTCTGAAGCTATCCTCTCAAAACCCAAACCTAGAGCTACCCCGGCTCTGTCAGCACACAACTTGGTCTTGGCCAAGAGCAAATCCATCCTACCCTTCCCCTCAGTGCATTTATTTACCACAGAAAGAAGGTATTCATTTTCGGACATGAGGTTCTCAGCTCGCTCTCTAACAGTGCCTAGCTGGTCCTTAAGGGTAATGCATGTGTCACACACAGGCTGCACATCCTTAGAACTACCGGCCCTCTCCAATCTAGCCTCTAGATCATGAACATGCTTATCACGTAAATTAATGCTATCGCGCAATAAAGAGCAGTTCATGCAATCAATAATTTCATGAGGTCTAGAATCCACCTCCAAAAGCTGCTTCTGTGCAGTCTCAAGCTCAGAGAGAGTTTGAGCATGTACAGAGCGCAACTGAGCAAGCTCACTCATGACAACAGAACATGATTCACAATCAGCATCATCATATTTAGACTTAAGCATGGCATATTCAGTAGATACAGATTCTAGCCTAAGTCTAAGGTCTTTTCTTTCTCTAGCGGCTTGCACAAGCAATCTATCCTGACCTAGCACAACTTCATTCAGCTCATCTAATTTAATTAGAAGCTGGTCAGATGATAGGTTTACCTCAGATGAGTCAAGCTCATCGCCGCTGTGATCGCTGTCGGCCATGAAGCAAAGGCCGGTGAAGTCACGTCCCTTCTTGTCCTTCTTGTCCTCCTTCCTTGGGGACTCCTCCTCCTCAGAGCTCGACTCCTCAGTTGAGGAAGTGTCGATGTCGCTGAGAGCAGCAACAAAGGCTCTGGAAGCGGCCTTGGCTACTTTCTTAGCCATCTTGCCGCGCTTGCCCTTCACAAAGGGCTTCCTCTCCTTTTTGTGGAATTTGGGGCGGTCACTCTCATCTCTCTTTTTGACCTTGGGGCAATTGGCCTTAATGTGAGAGGTGTCGCCACATTCATAACAGCCACTAAAACCACTTCTCCTCTGATCCCGTCTCTCATGATGAAAGCGGGTGAACCTCCGGGCAATGAGAGCAAGCTCATCATCAGCTAGAGTATCCACCTGCTCCTTTGTGACGGAGACCAGGGAGGACAACGCAAAACCATCTGCAAGAACACAAGTGCCTGATGTGCTTGGTTCTGCAGTGGTGCCACGGCTAGTGCTAGAAACCAATGCCAATGGCTGTGGCAGAGAGCTTCTGTGCACTGCAAGAGATGCCTTGGCAATCTCTGTGGACTTCAGCTTGCTAAAGAGTTCGTCACAGGTCAAAGTGTCATAGCCTGTGGACTCCTCAATGCTGGATATCTTTACCTCCCATATGCTACGGTCAAGAGCATAGAGAAGCTTGATAGCCCTATCGTGATCACTGTAAGCAAGTGTCCCGTTGGATCGCAAGTTACTCACTATCGCGTCAAAGCGAGAAAACATGGCATCTACAGATTCACCAGGTGCCTGCACAAACAGCTGATACTGTTGATTGAAGGTGCTTTGGCGCCTGGCCTTGATCTGAGCAGAGCCCTCATGAAAGACAGTGAGTGTTGTCCAAATTTCCCTAGCAGTCCTAAGGTGCTGCACCCTATCGAACTCACTCCGACTCAAACCAATGAACAGTATGTTCCTTGCCTTCGAGTTGGCAATATACTGATCTTTTTCGGTTTGAGTGGTGCGGGTATCAGGGATGGAGTATTGTGAGTCCACAATCTCCCAAATTGCATTTCCTTGGCTTAACAAGTAAGCCTCCATGCGCACCTTCCAGTATGCAAAGTCAGTCCCATCGAACAGAGGAATTTTACTGCCTCTATCCATGTCGCCAACAGATCACAAAACCTGTTAAGGTCAACTGGTGATCTTAACCTGCTCTGATACCAATTGTTGGACCGGAAACGGCGACCAGAGGGGGGGGTGAATGGGAGCTTTTAAAATTTCGGGCTAAAAACTTAGCCTTCGGTTCTGTTCTGTCTTCTGCGGAACAGGCTTCGAACACAACCTTCGAAGGTCTGGTTCGGAGGTACTTTGACAGCTCCGAACACAGGCTTCGCAGAAGCAAAAGTTCGAAGCCAAGAAGACTTCGCTCCACGAACAACCCTCGAAAATCTACTCTGCTAAGTCAGTGCAGGCTCCGCACACGAGGTGCTTCGAGCAGGCTTCGCACTTCACCCTTCACAAGAGTGGACAGCCCTCTGAGGACTTCGACCAAGTACTTGGCAACAGCAACTGGTGCTGGGCTTCGTACGCGAAGGTCTACACGCACACACAACGAACTAAGCTAAGGGCTTTGACACAAGAAGCACAACGGGCCTCGGTCAGGGCTTCGCTAGTAAGCAGCGAGGTTGCACCTCCTGTTACACAGAGCGAGAGCACACTGACTAAACACACTTCGCACGAAAAACAACCTTCGCCTCGACAGGCTTCGGTGTACTAAACCAGCGAAGTATGGAAAGCGAGCTCAAGCAAAAAGCACAAGAAAAACAGGGCTTCGCCGCTTGAACAAGGAACACGAAATAAATTGAACTCAGAATGAATACAGCGAGGTCTGTCTACAGGAGCTCAACAGTAAATGCTCAAAGTGTTAAATGTTACCTACCGAGCTCCCATATTTATAGCCCACGGCTTCATCCTAAGGAAGTGACTACTTTACCCCTAGGGTTTACATCCATTTTGTCTCTACAGAACTAAGGGGTACAAAAGGTAGTCCACCTTTATTTTGGAGGCTTCTCTGTCAGCTGCAGAGGGGACAGTGTCAGCCTTTTTCAGAACAGACAGTGTCAGCCTTTACAGTGTTGACTTCTGGAACCTCCCTTCGCACCAGAGGGTGCGGTAGCTTCGGCGAGAAGCCTGCAGCCTGTTGGCCTTCGCTCTGCCGAAGAAGTCCTTCGATATAGTGACGGTTTTGAGCCGAAGCCGTCAAAGCCCTTGGGCCTTCGCACCACCACCTCCGGAGTGGATCACCACGGCTTCGCAGCTACTCCCAGCTCGAACACCGTCCGTCCGTGTACCGAAGCCATGCATGGCCGAAGCACCACAAGTCATCCACACTCCGAAGCCCCACCTTCGGAGTACCACCCTTCGTCCAAGGCCTCCGCATGAAGCATTCCATGAACACTCCGTCGCAGTGCCTCTCCCCGAGCACACTCCACGACGAGCCTCACCCGGACCATGCCTTCGATGCGCCTCGACTTCTGAGACCTTCGTCGGGCCACCTTCGAGTGTCTCCCTCCGGAGCACACTTCGAATTCCATGCCTCCGTAGAGGACTTGTTCCACCAACTCCGAAGTCACTCCATTCGGAGTTCCTTCGAAGTGCCTCACCTCCGAGGACTTTGTCTCGGAGTACCTTCAGCCGGAGCCACGCTCCGCACTCTCTGCCTTCACCTGGCGCGTCTCGACCCGAGGATCGACCCGGACCACCTTCGCAGCCACCGTGACGGAGCTCCCCGCTCCCCTGGCATCAAGCCATCCTCTTGACCCAGGTTCACCTGGCTCGATCCCTGTCCGTCGCCTCCGAAGTCCCTGCGCACCACCGACAAGCAGACAAGTGTATCCAGTACTCCGGAGACCTCTCCGGGTTAGCATCCTCCGGCACACACTCCGGTGTACCGCCCAAAGTACCGAAGCCATCGGTACGATCCCTGTCATCGTGTACTGCCGGACCCCTCCGACAGGTACACTCCGCTGCACAGCTGCAGCAAGCAAACACCGAACACACTCCGGTGACACACCTCTGAACACACTTCGGAGAACCATCTCCGAAGCCCCTTCGGAGGTACCCTTCGAACAGAGGGTAAAAGTCTGTCAATCACTCATCACAAAACACCGAAACCACCCTTGGTTTCTCACTTTTATCTCTACTTTTTCTTTCTTTATTAATTTGGTTTTGCCGCTCTTTTCCTCCTGGTTCGTCCTACGCGTGGTCCACCAAGAGTACTCAGTCGAATTGGCTAGCCAAATGTTTGGCCATTTTTTAAAGTGCATTTTTTTGTTTAAATAGCTAAAATTTAGTTTGGAGAGTCGGATAGCCGATTTTTCGGGGAAAGAGCCGGCTGGGTAACGAAGAGAGGAGGATGCTTAGCCACGTCATGCTGATGTCATTTTCTCCCAGACGTTTTACAAAGTCAACAGCGTTCTGCCACTGCCGGTCGTGGCATGGCGTCAGCGCATAGATGACCACTTTCAGCGTCAGCAGATAGCAGCCAGCAGCGCATGCATGCACAAATTATTGCGTGAATCGTAGCTGCCGTCTACCGCGTCAACGTCAATCTATTCCACCAGATCTACCAAACGTGCTCCAGTAAAAACGTTAAAAAAAAGTCGTACCATGGCGCGTGGTGGTGGACCGTGGACCGACCTTAACGGCTCTATCCCTTCGTGCTCCCTGGCAAGCGTCAGAGCATCTAGAATAACCTCTAAAAATATCTCCCTTCAATTTAACTACCTACGATAAAAAGATACAAATAAAGGAAATACGAGATATTTAATAAGTATAATCCGTCTGTTGATGATATAAGAGTAAAATATATACAATATAATATTGAGAGTCTATCAAAAAATAATAAGATTTAGAGATTATATTTTCTAGAAGAATTTTCTTGTACGAGATTTTGATGGTAAATTAGGTAGCCATAAGTGGCGGTTCTACAGGTGGTCCAGGGCCTCATGGACAATTCTGTATTTTGGCCTAATATTATCTATTAGTTCATGTTTTTCATTTTTTTTAAAAAAAATATAGTGTTGCTAGAAAAAAATGTTTACATATGGAAAATAATATTACCTGTTTATGTTCATAATTTAGATGACTTCATTTAGGCTCTTGTTCTGTAATAGAGAACACTATAAATATTTGTAACTTAACAGTGCAGAGTGGGGGAAATATGATTAATGTCATTTCTAATTAAAGTTGCATTAACAACATTTCCTGTATTTTGGCTCAACATGATCTATTAGCCCATTTTTTATTTTTTTTCGAAATTACAATGTTGCTACAACTATTTATTTACATATAAAAATAATATTATTTATTTCTATTCATAGTTTGGATGATATCATTTAGGTTCTCGTCTTGTAATAGAGAACACCGTAAATATTTTCAACTTAATAATGCAAAGTAAATGAAATATGATTAATTTCATTTCTAATTTAATTTGCATTAATAATATTTTGCTTGAATTGCGTGAGATTTTTTATATTGTAATTTGCAAATTTTTGGACTGAGCGGTTGATTTTAGTTGATTTATAATGTTATGAAATAGAAATATTATATTTATGCTATATTTTTTAAAAAATCATATTTTGTATTGAGTTTATAATGTTACGAAATTTTAAAATATATAATTAAAACACCCAGAAAAAAATATTAGAGCTGCCACTAGTAACCACGTCATCACAGCCCACCACCTGAGCTTGGTAGCCATCGTCTGAGTTCATCCATAGTTGTCAGTTGAGTCCGTTTTAGTGCATAATTCACACGTCCCCTAAAATAAAACTTATTCACTAATTTTTTATGAGCTCATTACGAATGTAAATCTCTACTATTATAAAGCGGGGAGTTACTCGTCCGTCCGCATCTTCCGTCTGTGCGTGCAGTGCCCCTCCCACATCTCTAAAAAACCAGCCAAAACTTATACCTCGTAAAAACCGACCAAAACTTATACCTCGTAAAAAGTGCACGCGGGCGGCGGGCATCTCCTCCCAGTCCCAGTGTGGCGCCGGCAGATCGACATACGTCGCATTGAGATAAACCTCCGGCAGCTGCTTCTTCCCACGCACCCTACCGCTATTCACCTTGACCTGCATCGGTTAATTAGGAAATTTCGCTCAACTCGGGCGCAACGACGACGCGGCAGGCGGCTGGCATTGCTCGGAAACGAAGCCAACCTTCTTCGAATAAGAGGCGAGGCGGCTACCGGAAGTAGAGGAAGACGCCCAGAGGAAGTCACCGACGAGGCCGAGCGCGAGGAGGAGCGCGAGTGCTAGTGGGACCGCGAGGCGCGGGGAGAGTGGCTTGTGCGCGGCCATGGCGGACGGGAGGAAGAGGCGGCGACATGAGGGCGAGTTAAGGCACTCCGGCTAACGTCTGGCGCTGCTTTCCTGGGGAGAGAATCGGTGGGCGGCCGCCGGAGTGTCGCTGGCGGTTTCGGCCGCCGCCGCGGCCGCCGGTGGAATATTTTGTTGCGGGAGTGCAGGACCGGGCGATTTAATGGGCTTTTTTCGAAATAGAATCCATTGGGCCGCGCAGGCCCGTTGCGGTTGATATCGATAATTGATAAAATAATATTATTTTGTTAGGCGTCAAAACTATTAATTAAACAGTATGTTAATTATAAAACTAAATATATAAGTAATGGCCAATTTGTGAGACGAATATATTAAGCATAATTAAATTAACATTTTCTCAAATCATGAACTAATTATATTTAATAGATTTGTCTCACGAATTAACACTTATTTATATACTTAGTTTTATAATTAATTTAAGATTAATTATTTTAATTAGCACCCAAACATCTCTACTATTATAAAGCGGGGAGTTACTCGTCCGTCCGCAGCCTCCGTCTGGGTGCAGCGCCAAAACCAGCCAAAACTTATACCTCGTAAAAACCGACCAAAACTTATACCTCGTAAAAACCGGCCAACCTCCCCGACGTCGCCTGTACGTGCACCACCACATGAAGTTGGGCCAAGCCCAATTGAACTAGAAGAAAATCATGAGAAGGGAAAAAAAGAAAAATAAGAAAATAAAAAAATACATTTGCATTTCAGTACTTTAATTTCCATATTTTGCGCAGAAATGCAAATTTTACGTAGAGACCCTTAGATTTCTAAAAAATCACGTAGAAATAAGAATTTTACGCAAAGATCCTTGATTTACGAAAAATCACACAAAAACAAGAATTTTGCGTATGGACCGTTAGATTCACTGAATTTCACGTTCGTTTTTCTATTTCAGCAATATTTTCTATGCTTATTTACTATTTATTGTTTTACTGTATTTTCAGCAAGGTTACGATGCAATATATTAATGATTGACATTATCATTAAAATAAAGTTTCGTTGCAAAGCACGTGCATTTGACTAGTATATTATTAATCTTGGAATCACTCATCTCACATGTGTGTCACGCTTAAGACTACTCTCCCCGATCCAACGGCTGTCCTCCGCCGCTCGCGCGCGCCCCCACCGCCACCTTCCCCGGCGCGCCGAACGTGGCCACAGCTCAGCACACGTACGTCCTCGAGTCAGTCAGCCGGTCGAGCACACCGCACGGGTACACAATACCTTGCCCCCGCCCGAATCCGCGGCGGGCGCACGCAACGGCGGGCGCCACCGGGTAGCGGCGAGGGGTAGGCTCATGGCGCGTAGCGTAGGCATACGATTCTTGGATGATTTGGTCGGCTTGGACTCTCTCACTCGCGTTCGTCTTCACGGCACCACGCCTAATCACTCGCTCGCTAGCTCAGCTAGCTCACACTTGGCCGCCTCCTTCGACGGCCGTTTCTCTCTTTCTCTTTCCCTTCTTTCTCCTTTTCTTTCTGGCTCTGACGAGGGATCCAGCCACAGCCGGAGCTCGAATCCATGGAGGCGGAGTCGAGAAAGCTCCTTTTGCTTCTGTCTGTCTTTCTCTGCTGCTTCGTCGGCGTGGCGAGTAAGTTGACTGATTTTGAGGTTGTCCTCATCGATCGCGTGTCCCGAGGGAGTTGCCGGATCAAGAAATCGGGGAGCTTTTTGAGCCGTAAAGCTCAGGGATTTTTCATGGCTTTTATTTGCACTGGGTTGATTGTGGCATGATGGCTTTGGATGGGACTTGGGGTGCAGGGGCGCAGTCGTACATCGGCGTCAACTACGGCGAAGTGGCGGACAACCTGCCACCTGTGGACGAGACGGTGAAGCTTCTCAAGTCGACGACCATCTCCAAGGTCCGGCTGTACGGCGTTGATGCGGGGATTATACGCGCTCTCGCCGGCACTGGCATCTCGCTTGTGGTGGGCGTGGCCAACGGAGATATCCCCTCGCTTGCCGCCGACCCTGCGGCAGCGTCACGCTGGCTCGCGGCCAACGTGCTCCCGTTCGTGCCGGCGTCGACCATCTCCGTCGTGGCCGTCGGCAACGAGGTGCTCGAGTCCGGCGATGCTTCCCTCGCCGCCGCGCTCCTCCCGGCCATGCAGAACCTCCGCGCCGCCGCCGCCGCGGCCGGCGACGGGGCCGCGGGAATCAAGTTCTCCACCGTCAACACCATGGCCGTGCTCGCGCAATCCGACCCGCCGTCCACCGGCGCCTTCCACCCGGAAATCGCGTCCCAGCTGCAGCAGATCCTCGGCTTCCTGAGCAAGACCAGCGCGCCCTTCATGATCAACCCCTACCCCTACTTCGCCTACCAGTCCGACCCCCGGCCGGAGACGCTGGCCTTCTGCCTCTTCCAGCCTAATGCCGGCCGCGTCGACGCCGGCTCCAAGATCAAGTACACCAACATGTTCGACGCGCAGCTCGACGCCGTCAAGTCGGCGCTGGGGCGCGCCGGGTACGGGAACGTGGAGATCGTGGTGGCGGAGACCGGGTGGCCGACGAAGGGCGACGCCGGGGAGGCCGGCGCCACTGCTGACAACGCCAAGGCGTACGTCTCCAACCTGGTCGCGCACCTGCGGTCCGGCGCCGGCACGCCGCTGATGCCGGGCAAGTCCGTGGACACGTACCTCTTCGCGCTGTACGACGAGGACCTCAAGCCCGGGCCGACGTCGGAGCGGTCGTTCGGGCTGTACCACACCGACCTCACCATGGCGTACGACGCCGGGCTGACGTCGTCCGGCAGCGCGGCGAGCCCCAGCAACGGCGGAGGCGGGGGCGCGACCGCTCAGCCGAGCGCCGGCGGATGGTGCGTGGCGAGCGCCGGCGCGACGGAGGCGGACCTGCAGGCCGACCTGGACTACGCGTGCGCACAGGTGGGCGTGGACTGCAGCGCCATCCAGCCCGGGGGCGCCTGCTTCGATCCCAACACGGTGCGCGCCCACGCCGCGTACGCCATGAACCAGCTCTACCAGGCCGCCGGCCGCCACCCCTGGAACTGCGACTTCCGACAGTCCGCCACGCTCACCTCCGACAACCCCAGTACGTGCACGCCCCCTGAAGCATTTCTTACTAAATTTCCTAACAATTTCAAGCTCTTTAAGCATCGCTCCCATGTGCAATTATACTAAAGGAATTCAGCTTTACTCATCTAGTTTCTTGCACAACTTAACTTTGCTCAGCTTGCAGCAAGCCAGCAATACTTCTCTCAACTCTGAAGCTATCCACCTGACTTTACCTGCATGCTCTTTTACTGTTACTAGATTGCAGCATCTTGTCATGCTAATGCTACAAGCTTGGAATTAATGATTTGACAAGTTCCATCTTTTCATTGACATGTTGCACCAGTGCAAAACCTATCCTGTTTCTAATCTCAGATCTCTGTGTGTGATTCCTGCAGGCTACGGCTCGTGTGTGTACACCGGAGGCCAATGATGAGTGCTCCATATATGATTAATTCTTTCCCTGCATATCAGCGCGATGATCTACAAAATTTCTGGCAATTGCGAATCGAATAAAGCCACGAGTAATAATAATGGTAGTGGTTGGTTTGGCTGTAGGGATGCAATGCCGTGGCATCTTGCTGCCTTGGTCTTCTTCTTCCTGGCAGTGGCAGATGCTTCCATTTCTCACCTCTTTTCAGTTGCCTTTGTGTGCGGCTTTACTGTACAAGTGTACATGGTGGTGGTGGTCTCTCCTGCCGTGCTGAGCGCTTTGGGCAGGTTAGTTTGTAAAGGTGTTTGGTGTGTCCATCTACCGTTGTACGCAGCCAGCTCTGAAACTTTATTAAGACGATTTCATTCAAATATCATCCGTTTAAAAAAGATAGCTCTAAATATTTATTAATATTTCACCCTTATAAATTATACTAGCCAGATGCCCGTGCTTTGCAACAAAACCTTGCTTATTTTGCAATAGAGTGTTTGCATAAAATTCATGTTTCTGTACACAAAATCCATACATTCATGTAAAAATAAAGAAATTAAAAATTGAAATACAAAAGTATACTTTTCTTTTCTTTTTTTTTTGTTCTTTCTCACGTTTTCTTTTCGGTAGGAGTTGTGATTTCGCTGCGCGCGCCGACGCTCTGGGCGGGTGGACGTTGCGCGCGGCGGCGGTTCGGTAGTTACATTAACTGATCAGTTCAATTAAAAGGGTAAGCTGATGAGGAGGATTCAAACTCAAGACCTTTTGAGTCTGATTATCGGTCCGTCCAATCCAAAAATTTAAACCGAGAAAAAATTGGACAATTTGTTTTATATTCTAACACATCCAAATATCATAGCTCATATAAGGCATATGAGCTTTTCCCCACATGTTTTTAACGTATGATGTTAACTATCAGATGCTTTTAATTATGTCATCGATAATTATTGAAACAACAATTTATAAAAGTATTTCTAAATACCAATCTTGCTATATAACATGCACAACACTAAATTTAAAATATTTTTACTTTTGTTATTAATTAGTCAAAAGCTATAGAAGTTGACTTTTCAAAAATATTAGTTACAAATGTTGTCTTTCCAAAAATATAGGTGACTTATTGTTTGGGGGAAATAATCCCGTCAGTATAAGTAATTGAACTCGGATTCCAAAGACTGCTTCAAAATATGCGTGGAGGAAACCTTTTGGTACTTCTATGACTAACCTTAAACCCTAAACTCTAAAGCGGAAGTTCCGAAGTACGCAGCTCCTAGGCGAAGACGCTCGAGGGATTCAAAGTCCTCGCTGACACTCCGATTCCAGCCACTGACGGAGGCCTTTCCAAAGACCCCTCGAAACTCCATCTCAAAGGGGCGTCGTCAAACAGGACATGATAATTATCTTACAATGTCAAGCGTTGTTTGTCGGACAAGACGTTCATTTTACAAAGACATCCTATCATGACGAGACGCCCACTTTGTCAAGACGTACGCCTTTACTCAAACTAGATGTTTGCCTTATCAAGGCGTCTGCATAAAATTTGTACCGTTGTACCTCTATGGGATCCATTGAATAGAGTCCGCTATAACGGTTATAACTAAATGCCAAAGGAGTATTTTCCTAATAGATCTTTGTTTATAAATACCTCCTCCTTCAACTGTAATACAGATTCGGATTCAAACAATCATACACACTTAGAACCAAGCCAGAGCTATTACCCTATTCGGAGGTTCTGCTTAAATTAAGATAACTCCCTTAGCTAGTTCCGTCTTTGTCTTTAAGATTATTTAAACTTGTTAGCGTAATCTTTTACATTAATATTTATATTTTTAGAACGGATGTAGTACAAAACTTAAAAAATTGAAGATATTGTGTATTCTTGTTTACGATTCTGCTCGGCCGCTTCGTATGCATGTCTGTAACTAGTCAGTTTTAGTTGCCTTGGCTTATTTCTGCAGAGCTCCTTTTCTAGTTTTCTCCATTGTTTAGAATACAGTGATTTTGTAGGATTTTTGCAGTGATTTTACACGAAAACGGTTCGAAATTCCTAAACAAACAGGAGCACTAGCAGTTGGATGGATATCTATTGTTGTTTACGGGAAATTCGAGGACAAAAGAAACAGCGCGTGAGACATCGGAGTCGCAATCCGAATTGGAACGTGCTCTCATCCGTCAAGAGCTTGTTGCTAACGTGCAGCGTCATTTTCAATGCCATTTTCAATTGGTACTCGGCAATGGCAGCGCTGTTTTTTTGGCCATCTTTCTGTTGTCGGATTTCCTCTGCCTTGTGTCAACATGATCGAGACCTTCCAGTGTTGAATCAACATCGCTAGGGATTCAGATGATTTCAAGAACTATTTTAGCAACCTACAAGCAAGAGCTTTGATGATCATTGCGTTATATTCAATCCAGTATAGTGAAGATACACCTTTGTGAAAATTAGACACTTCCAACCAAAACATTTGTCCCGGAATGATTCTCTAGTAACTGAAAATCCCACTTCATTTTATTTGGGTTCATTTAACCGAGGTAATAGTTAAATTAGATTATTGATTAAGTATGTTTAAAATAAATAATTAAAAAAGGAGAACCGGCTAACCCTGTTTGATTATGAAAGCAATCGGTATGCATGTAATTAGAAAGTTTATTAATTATTTCATTTTTAGTACATGCAATAATTAATATGTTAGACTGCAAAAAAAGAAATTAATTGTTACATATATATGGGCCCACACATATTAAAAGAAGATTATTTGATCTATTAACTCTAGATAGTAATATGTTATCGATATTAAATTTAAGTTATTAAACTGTATAGGTTGGACGACACGTAAAATTTGGAGTAAAATAAAATTCTCTTTTTATCTATCATCATGAAATACATTGTCTTATTCTTAACTTTTTTTGCACTCATATATAGCCGATCGCCCTATTTATAAAAATCAAAATGATAATAATGATAACCAGAGCCACCATTACTAATTGGTTTGATAATGTTTTTGTTAATACAAACCGTTCTCCCGTCAGTAAACATCTACTAATCTCCATCACATTTCACATTTCGGTGTAGAATTAAGATCCTTACCGACTGCAGAGGGCAGTTGTCCCCTCCACACTATCGAATATCGATATGACTTCGCAGCGGGTTCTCTACGAAACGGAACCTCCGCATCAGATCTACGCCGAAGGCGCGAATCACAAGAGGGCAGTCTGGAGCCCCCAACGTTCCCTTTAGCGTGAAGGGCTTGAGAAATCAGAATAAACCAGGTTCACACAACGGTCACTGGGCGGTGGTCCCTGCCTATCGACACATCCACGTCGAGCATCTCAGGCTGCCATAAACCAACCCTACGCAGTGGGCCCACATGTCATGCAAAAAAACAGCCGGCGACGTGCCGCTCGGGCACTCCTCTTCCTAAACCCAACGCGTCCGCCGTCCCCAACAACCCACCCCCTCCACCCGTCTCCGTCCGTTGCTCGCCGCCGCCAGTCCACCATCGCTGCACCGCACCGCCTCGTTTCTTCCCGCCATTGGCTTCTCCCTTCCATGCTCGAATCCCAGTAGATCCGCTCGAATCCAGAGGCGCGGCGCGGTCATGGCGTCCGTGGCGGAGCTCAAGGAGAAGCACTCCACGGCTATGGCCTCGGTGAGCTCTCTGCGGGAGAGGCTCCGGCAGCGACGGGAGATTCTGCTCGACACCGACGGTGAGGCGTCCGCACCCCACGGGCAGGATCTCTCGAGGGCTCGGGGGGATTTAGCAGCAGCCTTTGCTGATTGTTTCGTTTGTGGGTGCGCAGTGCAGAGGTACTCGAAGGCGCAGGGGCGGGCGCCGGTGAGCTTTAACCCGACGGATCTGGTGTGCTGCCGCACGCTGCAGGGCCACAGCGGAAAGGTTGTTGTTCAGTTGACTTTTGTTTCTTATCTTAATTTTCGGTGCTGCTTTTGCGAATTTTGGTTGTGTCGTACGTTTTTGGAAGTTGAATTGAGAAGAAGAGATGGATGAGGTACTAACACTCGTTACGATTAGAAACAGTGGAAACTGGTGCTGACCACCGGGGGTAGTGTGAGCTTAATTTGTAGCCGCAATTTCCAGTCAGTATGATGTGGTGATAGGGTAGACCCTCTGAGATATAAGCCAGTTGACCTGGATGAGGCTTGGTACCTCTAGTTACAAACCTTGACATTGGGTTGAATGCCATTTTGGCAAATGTTGATGAATTGCTCTAATTCTGTGTGGATTTAGCATCGTTTTACTGTTTGCCAAGGTGCATTTAGATTAGAGTGAAGCTACCTTGTATTCGGGAATGGTGATACGCCGAACTTGAATTCACGATCCATTCAAGAAGATGAAAGTTTAGCTACCCAGTTCATCACCTCATCATTTTTGCATGCTTTTGTTTCTCTTTGTAACTTGCGTTGTATGACAATATGATAAGCTGAATAGTGTGTAGTGTAGATGCTCTGGTTTTGAGAAAGTTTAATACTCCTTTTTCAAAACATAAGGCCATCATTTGCCTCGAGGATCAAACCTTGTAAGCCTTTATCAGTCCAACAATGTGGGTTTGCTTGTGTCCATTAGACTCCTTTATTAGGAGACGGAGGAGCCTTTAATTATGGAGGTTGCTCTCGGATGAAGGATAAGGTTTAAGACATGTGGCACACAAGACTGGGATAATGTGGATGATGAAGTAGAGCAAATTTATTAGAGGCTATGCTTTGTGTGTAATGATCTAAAACTTGCATGGTAAGATGAACTTTTGGTTGTTTCCAAACATATACTCCCCTCTATACTGGTGTATTTCATTTTCAACGAGAGAAGAGGTTATTCCACTTTGACTAAAAAATTTATGAAGTGAATAAAATATAGGCTCTTAGCAATATTTAAGTGCGCGTTGGCAAACAGTGTATATTATATGGTATTATGTTCCTATTTAAATAATACTACCCACAAACAGAACTAGGTTGAACAAAATTGCAATTTTGATAACAAGTCCATCATTTACCTGTTTGGGGTTTTAATGCCTAACAGTGTAGTCAGTAATTCTATTCGAATCTGTTCCTTCAATTGTTCTATCCATTATTCAATTCTGCTGTCAAAGCTTGAGTACCAAGTACCAACACTAGGTTGTTTGGGAGGCCCAATCCCAATCAGGGCAGTCTGGTTCATTTCCTGGGGATTGGGCTTGGTCCTAGCCGAGATCTAGCCTCTGAAACCTCCCAAGAAAGTCCAAATAATATATGAGATGCTCACCACCACAACCAGGTGGGAGTTTAGCAGGAGTGCAGGACCAGGCATTATGCAAGCATTGTACTAATATAATCACTCCATGGAAGGCTTTCCTTGTCGCTTTGGCAGTATTTACCTTTTTTCTCAAATTGTCTTGCTATGTTTTCCTCTACATCTTTCATGCAAAATATTTCTTCATGGTGAACATTCTTTTGATTGAAAATCAAATGGGATGCAAGATGTTGATGCCGTTCATTTAATAAAAAGGATGTTTCTTTTTTTCCTAGAAAGGTTGTTTCCTATGTTGAATTGACTAGAGTCAGATTCTAACTCTGAAGTTATAATACCCAAAAACAGGTTGACTTTTATTCATGTGGGACAAGATATTCCACATATAGACGTGCTGTTTTTGATCTTTTATGGAAACTGTCAAAAATTCCATAGTTATTTGGCAGAAGCAGTGTCACAGACAACCATGGCTGCCTTTCTTACACATGGAATGGTAACATACTTGTTGGAACACTTGGCATGTCACTATGTCAGCATGATTTGGTTTGCTGCTACAAACATTTGTCTCTCCTAGGAGCACGATTTGGTGTTGGTTTCTATTTTCCAGTCAGTGTTGCGTGTACTCCCTTTATTCACTCCTATGCGGCATGGCTTGACTTTTCACAGTTTCCAAGATTATTTGACCATTAATTTCTCTTGTAGTATGTATGTTAAACTACAAAATGATGAACACATGAATGTACTTTGAATACAAATGACACCACTTCTGTATCACTAAGCATAATTAGTTAATTACATACATAGTCCAACTAAATATAGCTAAAAATGAGGTATATGCCTGGTTTATAAAAATGAACAACATGAGTAAAATTTGGTGACCTGTTCATTGGTTGTTTTTCCAACCCTTTTAATTGGGGCTTTTGACAACCCACTTGATTGAGGTTTGCTGCAGTCTTTCATTAGTTTATCATGAGCTGGTAGTAGTGATGATATTCCTTTTTAATCCAAGTTATATTTTTTTTCTACAAAAAGGAACTCTCATTTTTATACACACTTTTTATTCAGAAGAAACAAGTTGTCTTGCAAATTAGGTCTGGGCCATGACCTTTTATTGGTTTATTTCGTATTTTTGCATTTTTTTATGTATCAGATGCTTGGCAAACTATATTTCATCGCTGCACCAAATATTTCTTTTGTTGGTTCATATTTCACCATCTCAGTAATTTAGAAAAATGCTTCAACATGTGAAGACAGATTAGGTACAGGTGTAGAACTACTAATTGGTTTCGTATTCCCTGCAGCAATTAATACTCTTGTTCTAACATAGAATCCTTTTAGAAGATGTGCTACCAAACCTTCAAAATTTTGGCCAGGAATACACCCCCAAATACTAGCTGTTGTCATGTGAATTGCCATTGCTAAGTTTATCGTGGAAAATACTTTCATACCATTATATTTTAAATTTTTGTAATATTCAGTATTCATTCTCCTTCTCACGATACTTTTAGCAATCTGTAAATGGAGCAGTGCTCTAATGATTCTACTAGGCTGTACAAGTTAGTGCTCATACCATTACCATATGATCCTGGTTACTGTTTGGCCATGTAATCAGGCCAAATAGGCAATACAATCCCTATTCCCTAGGTTGGTGACAAAATGAATACAACCAATGTTTACTTGTTTAGAACATTGCAAAGAAT
This sequence comes from Zizania palustris, assembly GCA_019279435.1. NCBI lineage: Eukaryota > Viridiplantae > Streptophyta > Magnoliopsida > Poales > Poaceae > Zizania > Zizania palustris. The sequence continues at coordinate 47,920,623 of JAAALK010000286.1, read as the reverse complement.
TCGAAAAAAATCGATGATTCAAAGTATTTGTGATTTGCTGGTGGTTCCAACTTCCAACTGTTGTAACATGCCTAAATTTTGGTTCTGCTACTTTGCTTTGGCAATTAAACACTTCAGATTCCTGTGTGTAGGCCATTGGTTGACAAAAAGAAATGCTTTTGTAAAATTGTTTAATGGTTTTATGACTAGCATTAACTCATTAATCATTGCAGGTTTATTCTCTTGATTGGACCCCTGAAAAGAATTGGATTGTCAGCGCCTCACAAGACGGAAGGCTAATTGTATGGAATGCACTAACAAGTCAGAAAACACATGCCATAAAGCTACACTGCCCATGGGTGATGACATGTGCATTTGCACCCAATGGCCAATCTGTTGCCTGTGGTGGTCTTGATAATGCATGTTCTATCTTCAATCTTAACTCACAAGCAGACCGAGATGGGAACATACCAGTATCAAGAATACTTACCGGACACAAAGGCTATGTTTCTTCCTGTCAGTATGTCCCATATCAGGAAACCCGCCTAATTACTAGCTCAGGTGATCAAACATGTGTCCTGTGGGATGTCACTACTGGCCAAAGGATATCGATATTTGGGGGCGAGTTTCCATCAGGGCATACGGCAGATGTTTTGAGGTATTTTTTCTTTCGTGACCTGGTTCATGTGAACAACATCATGCTTACTGTTGCATTGTATTAACTCTTCTCCATGTAATGAACTGAAATCTTCTTCTCACATGTTACCGTTTCAACTTAAGCTACTGAAATCTTCAGTAATATGTGAATATTCATGAAAAATACTGTTAGTACCACAGGTATATCTTGTTTATTATCAATGTGTTTTGCAATTGTTATCTTCTGAAGAAATGATGGATATTAGGGCTCCTTTAGACCTTTAGAATGAAGGAATTTTACATGATTTTCACAGGAACTAAACTAAATCCTTTGAAAATCCATTGAAATTACTCCAATACTCCATCAACTCTGTCCATCAGCTCTAATATATATGTTTTCCCTTTTAGCCTGTCCATCAACTCGTCAAATACGAATATGTTTGTCTCGGGTTCATGTGATGCAACTGTAAGGCTGTGGGATATCAGAATCGCAAGCCGGGCAGTTCGAACGTATCATGGGCATGAGAGTGACATTAACAGTGTCAAGTTTTTCCCTGATGGCCAGAGGTTTGGTACTGGTTCAGATGACGGCACATGCAGATTATTTGACATGAGAACAGGGCATCAACTTCAAGTATATAGTCGGGAGCCTGATAGAAGTGATAATGAACTCCCAACTGTTACATCTATTGCATTTTCCATATCAGGAAGGCTTCTTTTTGCTGGATACTCCAATGGTGACTGTTATGTGTGGGACACACTTCTTGCTGAGGTTTGCATCATTGGCCATTTTTAGTGAATTCCACTACAGCTTAAATAGTGTGAAGAAACAGAAGCATAAATCAATATTGACCAATTACCATGGAATACTTGACCACATTCACGATTTTCTTTTTTAAAATAAAATATTTCAAGTATTGTATTTGTACGTGTTATGCACCATTGAAAGCCTGTGATGTCAAAGTTAGGTTAGTAACAATGATGATACACTCTTTGAATTACACAAGGTTAACTCTGTAACAATGATGTGTATGTTGGCACATTTGTAACTTTTCTGGGTTCAAGATAACTATCTAAATTGCCACACAATAGCACAAGCAGGCTAGACTTTAGTTTTTTTTTTTTTGAAAAAAACAATGTATTTGCAATAAAACTCGTGGGTTTATTTTAAAAAATACAATCATATTTCTTATACATTTTTGTCTGATTAATATACACCTGTTATAATCTGGGCCACCAAGATGAGCCACTTAGATAATTCTCTTTTCCCACCCATTAACAGGATATTTCATTAGTCTTGATACGTGGAGTCTCCTTTTCACTATGTGTTTTAATAATGTAACTGGGAGTAGGATTGAATATATAGCTCACCTCTCTCTCTCTCTCTCTCTCTCTCTTATATATATATGTCCTATTATAAGTTATAGATTGTAAAAACTGATTGACTTGTGAATACTTTGTATTCTGGTAGGTGGTACTTAATTTGGGAACCCTCCAAAACTCTCATGAGGGGCGCATAAGCTGCCTTGGGTTGTCATCTGATGGAAGTGCATTGTGTACAGGAAGTTACGACAAGAATCTGAAGGTATGTAAGGTTTCTTTGATATGAAAAAAATATTGTCGCTTACTACTTGATCAGTTGCATGCCATCACTACCTTAACACTGATAAATTATAATCATTCTAGAATGTGATTATCAGTTGTAGGACATGCTGTCCTTTTTTATAAAAAAATTAATAGATCATGCATTGTTTTTTTGAAATAATAACTTGTGCACTTTCTACCAACTTGACATCCTTACTGACTGAAGATTTTTGAATCATAGATTAACACTTTTTTGAATCATGCATTGTGTTGTATGGGAAGCTTGCATGTATTGATTGTGACAGGGATTATTCTTTGGTTTTACATTACCATAACTAGTGTGGTAATTTTATCACTTATAGGCCTTGTTTGGAAACCAGAAATCCTGGTCCATTTCACGTGGATGGACTGGGATTTATGGTTCCCAAACAAGTCCATAAAGATCCCAAGGAAACTTACTGAGTTAAATGTTTAGCACTTCCCTTGTACATTCTTAAAGCGAAAGCAAAATGATTTAGTTTGGTGTGAACTCCAGCACATTGACTTTCTAGCTGCTGCTGTTGAACATTTTCAGATTTGGGCCTTCAGTGGACACCGGAAAATAGTTTGAAGGCCAGTTTTCTTCCTGAGTTGTGTATTTTCCTTGTGCTAAGAATAGCGTCCAACTCAAAGTGATCTGTAAATCGGATTGTTGGTCTTGTAATATAGAATCAAGCAATCAGATGTATCATATCCTAATGTCAAGTGGGAAACGCAATCTGTTGGCAAGACGTGTGCTTTTGACGTACCTTGTTAAGTTAGTGTACTGTTTATACTACCATTTACCAGAGAGCATCATCCATGGGATCCGTCTCTTCTCGTTGCACAACTATTTTTTGCCGTAGAAATCTACCCACCTTGGCACATGTGCTTCAGATTCGATCACAATTTGCCCATTTTTCAAGTTAGGCATATAGTTTTAGTGAATTGTCAATTTTGTTTACTGGGGCGGATAATCGCTTGCTGTTGTGATTATTAAGTTAATCAACCCCTTGGCACCAGATTTTTCAGACTTCTCTGAACATTCGAGCGTCCACTTTCCAGAAAACCACGATGGATGTATAAGTATAAATCCTTTGTCAATGAAATAATACACGTGTGGTTTGTTAGTTGCAAATAACTAAATAAGTACCTGCCAGTCAAGTTTTTGACTTGATCATCTTATTTCACATGAACCATTTTTCTCTACTTATTTCAAAAACGTGATTCATAAAAAAGAAGCTCTCAGCAAATAGTGAGATTCCCAGAATCCCTTGCTTTTTTTAAATGATGATTTATCGCCGTAAGATAACACATCTGATTATATTATATTAATTATATTATTACTCTGTATGTAGCAATAAAACATGTAACCTTTTAAGCCCATTCAATTTTATGACCTAAGATGATAAATAATTGATTATAATTTTATGACCTTTTAAGTAAATAATAGAAACCAAATTTGTGGGGCGACGAAATAATATATCTGTATTTTTTTCTTTCCGAGTGCGAGCACGCACGCCTTAAAAACCGGCGTCGCGTTGCGTGGGAGACCGAACCGGCGGAGTAGCAGATTTTTTACACGGGTGGTGGGAGGGAAAATGGCGGGAAACATTGGCGCCATCTATTCCCGCCTCGCCACCTCCGTATTTAACCACCGTTGCCGCCTCTCTCCAATTGCAATCTCTCCTCCGTTCCTCCCCTTCTTCCACCGCCGCCTCCAACCCACAAGCCACAACGCTCCCAGCGATCGCCATGGCCACCGTTTCCAACGGCACGTCTGCCTTCGCCTCCACCGACTCCGACGTCCACGAGCCTCCCCAAAAGATCACCAAGTCCTCGCCCCTACTCAAGGTCAGGAAGCTCTCCGTGAACGCCATCCTGCCATCTCGCGGCTCCGCCCTCGCCGCCGGCTACGACCTCTCGAGGTACGCTGCTTGCTACGAACTCTGTGGAAATCATCGCCGTTAGTCTACTCTTGTTGCTTTGCTCCCTGTTTTACTGCTTCTGGTTTTGTCTCAGCGCGGCGGCGACGGTCGTACCGGCGAGGGGGAAGGCGATGGTTCCGACTGACCTCAGCATCGCCATCCCGGAGGGCACCTACGCGCGCATCGGTGAGCCTGCCGCCTGGCGCTACGCTTTCCTTTTCGTTTCTTGCTTGCGCCTAACGTGTTTGACGAAATGCTTCTTCTCCGGTTTGCTGCAGCGCCGAGGTCGGGGCTGGCGCTGAAGCACTCGATTGACGTGGGCGCCGGAGTGATCGACGCGGACTACCGTGGCCCGGTGTGTGTCATACTCTTCAACCACTCGGACGTGGACTTCATCGTGAAGCCCGGTGACCGGATCGCGCAGATGATCATCCAGGTGATCGTGACGCCTGATGTCGCCGAGGTGAAGGACCTTGACGCCACCGTCCGAGGAGTCGGAGGGTTCGGATCCACTGGCATCTGAAGCATATATCATCTTTTCTCTAGCTAGTGTGACGAAAGATGGTGATCCGTTGACTCTTGGATGCGTTTGCGTACCGTGGTGTTGAATGGAGACATCTGCAAATTGAAATCAGATCCGGATATTACCTTCAAAAATAGAATTTCATCTTCTTTATGGTGCAACCTGCTGAATTTTTTTAAATAATATTTTTTGATTTTTTTTCAAATCTGATTGTAGAAACAAACCTTGTAACAGCATGACCGAGTCCATCGGTACTATCACATCTCCCGCTCCGCACTACGCTGCTAAACGATCCTAGATTGTAGGCTTAGTCGGTTGCTACTCAACCGAGCCCTGCGCATGTATAAAGCTTGACCGAGATGATCAATACAAGTGCGCATTATCTCTACATGGTATCAGTCACATCTTTCCTCTAACCACTGCTTCCGCACGTTCTTTCCAATGGCGTCGAGCCCCGAGCACTCCTCCCACGGCTCCTCCGCCAACCTCTCCAACCCCTTTGTGCTGGCGACGCCTCAGCCTGTGTCTGCTGCTTCTCTACAGCACGTCAACATCCGCACCCATGTTCCGATCACGCTGGACTTCGCTGAGTCCAACTACTCCTGGTGCGCCTTCTTCGATGCTACATTCCGTAAGTTCGGCATCTCGAACCATGTCGACGGCACCATCGACGCCGCCCAGATGTTCCACGACGCCGAATGGATGCAGATCGACAGCTGCATCACCTCCTGGCTGTACAACAGCGTCTCCGCCGAGCTGATGAGCATGGTTCAAGTGCCGGGCCACAACGCCCACTCGCTATGGATGGCAATCCGCGGGCTATTCCTCGACAACGCCATGCAACGGGCGATCTACGCTCTCCAGGAGTTCCACAACCTCTTCCAAGGTGACATGACCATCACTCAATATTTTGGTCGTCTCAAACAGCTCGCAGATCTTCTACGTGACGTTGGTCATCCGATCCCCGAGCCGTCCATGGTCGTCAATGCTCTGCGTGGCCTGAACTCCAAGTTCAGCCATGCGATCAGCGTTCTCACAGCCAAAGTCCCTCCGCCGACGTTTCTCTACACGCGCAACTACCTGCTGCAGGACGAGAGCCGGCAGGCGCACACAGCCAAGATGGAGGCGGCCACTGCTCTCCTCGCTCGTGCCGAATCCTCCGCTTCCAAGCCTCCCTCCACGCCTACATACTCTTCGTCCAAGAACGGGAACAAGAACAAGAAGAGGAAGCCGAACGATGGCGGCGCACGCGCCACCAACCCTAACAGGGATAACGGTCAGCAGAAGTCCCAGGGCGGTGGCGCCCCTCCGGCGACGTGGGGTGCTGCCACTAGTCCCTGGACCGGGGTCGTCCAAGCATGGCAGATGCCCCTGTGGCGTCCGTCGGGCCCTGGACTCCTCGGCCCGCGTCCGGTGAATCAGCAGGCGCTCGTTGCAGCCACCCAGCCGGGACCCTTCATCAACCTGCACAACTACGCACCACCCCAAGCAAGCGTCCCTCCCGAACTCTACACCGCGCTCTCCGGCACACCTCCTCTGAGCCAGTATCAAGGCGGTGGCGACTGGATTATGGACACCGGAGCCAGCTCTCACATGGGCAATACCCCGAGTATTCTTTCCCAATCTCAACCCTCCTCGCCCTCTACATCCATCATTGTCGGTAATGGCTCGCCACTTCCTGTTCATCTCACTGGCTCCACTGTCATACCTACCTCCTCCTCTGCACTGCAACTCAAACATGTTCTTATTTCGCCTTCTCTCATTAAGAACTTGATCTCAGTTCGTGCACTCACTCGTGATAATTGGGTGTCCGTGGAATTTGACCCCTTTGGCTTCTCCATTAAGGATCTCCAAACGGCGACGGTTCTGCTCCGATGTGACTCCACTGGCGATCTGTATCCGCTCCGCGCTTCCACCGTTCGTCGAGGTCGCCACCACAACTTCTCCGCCACCCACAACTCGGCGCTCTGGCACGCGCGCCTCGGTCATCCAGGACATAGCCAGCTTGCTCATATTTTGCATCAATTTGACTTTGCTTGCAGCCCGTCCAATAATCACTCATGCAATTCCTGCCGCCTCGGCAAGCATGTCCGGCTGCCGTTTTCCTCTTCACAAAACATTGCTTTGTTCCCATTTCAGCGTATGCACTGTGATGTTTGGACATCGCCAATAATTAGCAATTCTGGCTACAAATACTACCTTGTGTTGTTGGATGATTTCTCGCACTTTACTTGGACCTTTCCCTTGCGCCACAAATCAGACGTTCTTCCAACACTTGTCGCGTTCCACGCCTTCGTCCTCACACAATTTCAGCGCCAAATCCTCAGCTTTCAGACTGACAACGACAAGGAATTTGAAAACACCGGCACTCGCTCCTTTCTAGCTACACACGGCATAGCCCTACGCCTCTCATGCCCATACACATCACAGCAAAACGGCCGTGCCGAACGAGTGCTTCGCACACTCAATGACAGCATGCGCACACTACTCATTCACGCACATGCACCACTCTCATTCTGGCCCGATGCGCTTGCCACTGCCACCTACCTCCTAAACCGCCGTCCGTGCCGCTCTCGCCGCAACCACTCCCCATATGAGCTCCTTCTCGGGTCCCCTCCAGAATACAACCATCTCAGGGTTTTTGGGTGCCTATGCTACCCTAACACCAGCTCCACCACACCACACAAACTAGCACCCAGATCTGCACCCTGCATATTCATCGGCTACCCTACGGAGTGCAAAGGCTTTCGGTGTTACAACCCTGAAACAAAGAGAGTCGTCACCTCACGTCATGTTGTGTTCGACGAAAATGTATTCCCTTTCAGGTCACTGAATGTCGCAGACAAGCCTCAGGCACAACCCAAGTCTGTGCCTGACACGGTGGTCCTCCATGCCCCGCCACCAGTGCCTCAACGTCGTGCGGCCATCAGGGTACGTGCCACTACTGACGAACACCAAGCACCAATTCCGGCGACATCAGCACCGACACCCGGTGCCTCACCCTCTGCCGCGCCATTGGAAGCTGCCACACCTACGGCTTCGTCCACATCGGCGGCTGGCCAGCCCTCTGCACCGGTCCCTACAGCTGCATTACCAGCACGCCACCACATGGTCACGCGTGCTCGCGATGGTATTCGACTGCCAAACAAGAAGTACGCGAATACGGCAACGACTACACCTCCGCCGGCGCCAACAACCGTTCGCGCTGCCATGCGCGATCCTGATTGGTTGGCCGCTATGGAGGAAGAATTCAACGCACTCACATCCAGTCGAACTTGGACACTTGTTCCCCGGCCGACGAAGTCGCACGTCGTCACGGGCAAGTGGCTATTCAAGAACAAGCTCTTGCCGGACGGATCACTGGACAGGCGCAAGCACGGTGGGTTGTGCGAGGATTCACTCAGCGAGCCGGCATCGACTTCAAACAAACCTTCTCACCGGTTGTCAAGCCGGCAACAATCCGCACTGTGCTCCATCTTGCTGCCTCGCGGGGCTGGCCGGTTAACCAGCTTGACGTCAAAAATGCGTTCCTCCACGGCAAGCTCGAGGAACGTGTCTACTGCCAGCAGCCGGTGGGATTCGTCGACAAAGACAAGCCAGACTATGTGTGTCTTCTATCCAAGTCCCTATATGGTCTGAAACAGGCGCCCCGTGCCTGGTACCAGACTTTCGCCGGCGCACTATGCACACTTGGCTTCACCGTCACCGGCTCCGACACGTCGCTCTTCGTCTACAAGCATGGCAATGACCTGGCATACCTGCTCCTCTACGTCGATGACATCGTCCTCACCGCGTCGAGCACGACCTTGCTTCGTCGGATCATCTCCTATCTGAGCTCCTCCTTCTCTATGAAAGACCTTGGCCCTCTCCATTTCTTTTTGGGGATTCAGGTTCGTCGGACGATGGACGGATTTTTCTTGAACCAGGCGCAGTACGCAGAAGAGGTTCTTGATCGTGCAGGGATGGTGAACTGCAAGCCGGCAACTACGCCGGTCGACACCAAACCAAAGGTGGCCACCACTGACGGCCAACCCGCAGATGACGCCTCGGCATACAGGAGCATCACCGGAGCACTGTAGTACCTGACACTTACGAGACCCGACATCGCATATGCGGTACACCAAGTATGTTTACACATGCATGCCCCGCGAGATTCTCATTGGCTCCTCGTCAAGCGGATCTTGCGATACATTCGTGGAACAACGGCGTACGGTGTCCATCTCCACGGCTCTCCGAACCTCGACCTCGTCGCGTACTCTGATGCGGACTGGGCTGGCTGCCCCGACACACGACGATCTACATCGGGCTACTGCGTCTTCCTCGGCAACTCGCTCATCTCGTGGTCATCCAAACGCCAGACTACGGTGTCTAGGTCAAGCGCCGAAGCTGAGTACAGAGGTGTTGCCAACGTCGCTGCCGAGTGCTGCTGGATGAAGAATCTCCTTCGCGAGCTCCATGTCGACATCACGAAGGCCACAGTAATCTACTGTGATAATGTCTCTGCCATCTACTTATCACAGAACCCCGTTCATCACCGCCGGACGAAGCATGTAGAGCTTGACATTCACTTTGTGCGTGAGAAGGTTGCTGTTGGCCAACTACGAGTGCTACACGTTCCGACTCATCTCCAGTTCGCCGATATCATGACAAAGGGCCTGCCAACTTCGGTCTTTGAGGATTTCCGCAGCAGTTTGTGCATCACTGATGGTACACGAACTGAGGGGGGGTGTAGAAACAAACCTTGTAACAGCATGACCGAGTCCATCGGTACTATCACATCTCCCGCTCCGCACTACGCTGCTAAACGATCCTAGATTGTAGGCTTAGTCGGTTGCTACTCAACCGAGCCCTGCGCATGTATAAAGCTTGACCGAGATGATCAATACAAGTGCGCATTATCTCTACACTGATACCCGAAATCAAAAAATTGCATACTGTCGATGATTGATTGATTGATTGGTCGAACTAAGTTGATGTGGTCTTTATTTGGCTGATGAACACCGCTAGTTCTGTAATCTTTTGATTTTGGATACCATTTTTTAAATATTATTTTTTTAAAAAATTGCAATCGGCCTATGTGTTCCTCTTACCAATACAAAATTATCAACGTTTCTACATTTTATTTATTTCCTACAAAACTACAAAAGTGTCTTTCATTTTTATAATTATATATTACTCAATCCGCTCAATCCGCATGTGATTAAAATGAAAGACACTTTTGTAGGAAATAAATAAAATACAAAAAACGTTAGATATATGGATTAAGATTTAGGGAATAAGTGAAAAGTAAGAAATAAAAGAAGGAAATATTTTTAAAGAGTTTTCTATGTAGAGATTTAGAAAATGAAATATGAGGTCTTAGTGTGTGATGGTGGTATGTACATCAGTACATGTGCCTCTTATAGGCAATTTTAAATAATATATGAATATATTTAAAGACATTTCATTGTCATTTTTAGATTATTCACAATGATAATTTCATGGGTGGTTTTATGGTATTAATTACTAAGCTACATCAGATTTTTTACTAACATGACATTTAATTAATTAGAAAAGAGAAGGAAATAATGTCATCACCATGATATGATGTTAACCCGTTGGATTTTTCATCAAGCTAGTTGTATTTAATTACACTGGTTAGTTTATGAAATAGTAAAATAAAATTCTCTACTAAAAGAAAGTATTTAATTCAGTTGTAAAACTGATGTGATATTTTAAGAAACAATATTATGAAACCCACTACTGAAAATAGCCTTATGCTTCACCGCCAGAGGAGGCAAGCTAGTACTTTATCAGGGCAAAATAAAAAGAGATATTGTATCATATATGGGGAAATATCTCGTGCAATCATTCGTTTGGTGCAAGCGTGCAATCAAGCGATCCAATGGTTACACATGAAAGAATCCAGATCGCTTGATTGCACGCTTGTACCAAAGGAGTGATTGTACATGATATTGCCCCATCATATACCATCATATAACATTTTTAACGAAACATTAAACACATAAAAAGCATTTAAAGGTGCATAGGACTTTATCGCTAAATCAAATGTTAAACGGTAGAAGTGGTATAGTTTTATTAATGTCTTTTCAAAACCCACCTACAAATATAATTTCAGATAAAAACGATTATTTTAAAAAACACAGATATTCGGAGCATCCAACCAGGCCCTCATGGCTCTGCCAAACCCGCGAGGCCCACAAAATTTCCTGTCCAGGGTTCCCCTCTCTCTATATAATCTTCTTTTGCGAACGCCGCCGCGACGTCCGAGCCGCCGCTTTCGAATCCCGCCGGAACGCTCTTTCCGTCGTAGCCATGGCGAAGGAGGTGGAGGAGGAGCAGGTTGCCGCCGCTGGGGGCGGGGAGGTGCAGCCCGAGCCTGCGCGTCGGGCGTCGACGTTCGCGGAGCTGGGCATCTGCCCGGAGCTGGTGGCGGCGTGCGACGCCATGGGGTGGAGGGGCCCCACCAGAATCCAGGCCGAGGCAATTCCCCACGCTCTCGAAGGTACGGAGTGCGTCACCCAGCGCGCTACCGCGGACGGGTCGGCGGCGGCGGCGAGCTGCTGATGCGATCTGCGTGGTGGTGTGTGCAGGGAGGGACCTGATTGGGCTCGGGCAGACGGGGTCCGGGAAGACGGGCGCCTTCGCGCTACCGATCATCCAGGCGCTGCTCAAGCAGGAGAAGCCTCAGACTTTGTTCGCCTGCGTGCTCTCGCCCACGAGGTCGCATTTTTCTTCCTTCTTTGTTCATGGGTTATATTCTCTCGTTGGGAGAGGGTGTGGTTGATTACTATAACCACCATTAGGTGTGTGCTGGTTCAGGGAGTTGGCTCTTCAGATCTCTACTCAGTTTGATGCGCTTGGCTCAGCAGTCAGTTTGCGTTCCGCAGTGGTGAGTGCTACTGATACAACTTATAAGTGACAGTGTATTCTTTATTTACAGATTGAATTATGCACATTAAGTATGCTTTCTTACCTCCTTATGAAGTTCATGTTTGTTATTTACCAAACGGTCGATTGTAATTTGTGAATGTTGCGCTGAAGTCTTATTGTAGGCTATTTAACTGGCTAATGTTCAAACCATTGGTTTTCCCCCCTCTTTACGCCAGATGGTAGTTGTCCTGGCTTTTCATACACAGTTTTGGTCAATTGATGGTTCGGTTGAGGCTGCCATGCTGGTCTGTGCTGGCTGCTTCTGTTTGCTGGATGAATGCTCACTACAAAATATTTCCTTTTGATTTAGTATATCATGAAGAGTATGGAACACCTGTAGGCAACTAGTGCTATATTTGTATGTATTTCAGTATTTGTCTTAACTTGAAATCAGGAAATTCAATTCTTTATATTGCCCTGGGTGAAACATAGTGGACAATATTCTTGATATGCTTCATATCTATTTCTATTTTTTACTCTATAAGCCAATTCTCTGCTGTCTTTTCAATTCCACTTTGCCTGGGTTGGTTTACTATGCTTCTAATGTTGTTTTTGATAGAAGATAAAGTGGATTCCTCACCTAAACCCTAAAGCGTAGGTGGAAATTATAGTAGCCTACATGGGCCTTAAGATACATGGGCTAACACCAGACACACACACTCTAACACCCCCCCTTAGTCGAAACTCTGGCGTAGCAAACGTTGAGATTGGAGCGGAACTTGGAGAAGGTGGAGGAAGGCAAGCCCTTTGTGAAGATGTCGGTGAACTGGGAGGTGGTAGGCACATGTAGAACACGGACATCTCCCATGACGACACGATCACGGACGATGTGGAGGTCGATCTCCACATGGTTGGTACGCTGGTGTTGGACGGGGTTGGTGGAGAGGTAGGCGACACTGACATTGTCGTAGTAGACCAGGGTGCTCGTGGAGAGGGGGGCTGTGGAGTTCCTCCAGGAGCTATCGGAGCCAGGAGGCCTCCGCCACGCTGTTGGCAACAACGCGGTACTCAACCTTGGAACTATAGCGGGAGACAACAGGCTGTTGCTTGGACGACCAGGACACGAGGTTGCCGCTAAGGAAGACGGCGTAGCTAGAGGTGGAGCGACGCGTGTCTGGGTAGCCTGTCCAGTCGGTGTCAGTGTAGACCACAAGCTTAGACGTTGGAGAACGCCGAAGATGGAGCCTGTAGTTGAGGGAGCAACGTAGAGGTAGGCGTAAGTGTCGCCGAGCCTGTGGAGGATGTTGAGGACAAGGGTGTGCTCCACAACAGCCTCGCCGAGGACGCAAAGGGAGTCCGCCATCCCCTTCATGCGTCGGCAGTACTCTGAGATGTATCCCCCTGGACGAAGGTGCGAAAAGCAACATCTAACTGGAGAGTGCGGGCCTCGCGGTTCCCAAGGAATTTCCCCTCAAGCGCGATCCAGGCCTAACGGGTGGTGCCATCGCGTTCCCGCATGATGTGCTGCAGCTCGAGGTTGACGGAGCCGAGGATCCAAGACAACACCATGCTATCCATGCGTCGCCATGCTAGCACCCGGGTGACCACAGGAGTGTTGACGAGGACGTGGTCGTCCAGGGCATAGCGCTGGAGCGTGAGGAGCACTAGACTGCACCAACACGCGTAGGAGGGCGAAGAGGGGTCGAGCGTGACCGGTATGAGCGATCAGATGTTCTGGACACCAACCGCTTAGGCATGGAGCTGGGCGACGACCGGATCAGCGGTGGCAGGAGCAGGAGCATCAGCGAGGTGGTCGAAGGAGAGATGATCACCCTAGAGGTGGTGCTCGGCCTCAACAACATGTCGGGCCAACGCGTCGGCGGCCCTGGCGGGCATGCTCCCAGACAAGAGCGGCTGCTCGCTCGAGCTCCTAGGCAGCGATGATGATGGGCTTGGTAGTGGCGAGGGCGGCGCGCGGAGTGCGGCATTGGTGGCATCGACGTTTGTAAAGCTGAAGGCGGCCGTGTGATCTGGCCAGAGGATGGAAGTGGCGTCGTTGTCCACCACACGCTTGCTTGCTCTGGCAGCGGCAACGCCATCCGCACACTCGGTAATGGTGACGGCAGCTGCGCGCTCGGTAGCGGCGATGGCGGCACCGGAGCTCAGCCATGGCGGTGATGCAGTGACAGCCGGAGGCGGGGCAAGGGCAGCGGTGATGGCGGTCGAGGCAGCCTTGACGACCGCAGCGGCGTCGGCAGCCGCGGGGAAGGCGGCCAGCATGCTCGTGGCGGCGGCGCTTGCGCCGGATCGGGCCGAGCCAGGTCTAGCCACACCCACGACGTCCAGACCTGCGTTGACGGTGTTGTGGTCGGCGGCGGCACCCGCGCAAGATCGGGCCGTGGCGGCAGCGTCCAGAGGGAAGGAGGAGGCTGGCACAGGCGGTGGGGCTGCTCACTTGCCATGGTGATGCCGGCAGCGGCTGGAAAGAGAGGAGAGGAGAGAACCCTAACCCTACTCTGATACCACGATAGAAGATAGAATAATATTACTCACCTAAACCCTAGAAGGGTAGGTGGATAATTATAGTAGCAT